>CAWUFW010000931.1:0-600000 GCA_963921515.1 Calotriton arnoldi
GTGCATGCACCACCTTACCCAGGCTGCAGTAGCAGACCTGTGGTGTCATTTTGGATGGCCTTCCAGGGTGGCATAATACATGCTGCAGCCCCTGGTAGGCCGCTGAGGTACCTATGCCCTTGGTACATAGTATACCATATACTAGGGACTTATAAGGGCACTCCAGATTCCAATTAGAGATGTGCCTAAGGCACATGGAAACCATTTTAAAGAGGAAGCAGCTAGGCTGGGGTTCTGATTAGCAGGGCCCTAGCCAGACTAAGGTCGAAAAACAGTAAAGCATCAGCAAAAAGTGGGGGTACCCATGTGAAGCAGATCCTACTCTCCTACATTACGCAAAACTTATTTCTTCTATAATTCTTAATTAAATTTCAGTAACAACATAAAACATTCGCTATCGTGCCAGTTTCTCTAAATTCGAAAAGATAGTTTCTCTCACACTTAGTAAAACCTTTCCGTTTACTAAAACATACACTACGAGTAAAACCCTTCCGTTTACTCTTCGAACAAGCTTCCGAAATACCTGTTACTTCTTCAATGTTACCCTTTCTAGGTGATATAACATCAAATTTTCACCAGCGTACTCCCTTGCTATTACTTACACGCATAGAGTCCCTAACGAGTACTGATAGCCCTGCTTAACTTTTCAGTACTATTTCTGCCTGACAGATAACCTCACTGCAGTATGGCTTCCACTTGCCACCCACTATTCTTTTTACCCCGGGGTATTCTGGACAACATAAAACAAAACTCTAAAATAAGCGGATGTTAGTTCATAAAAATACAAAATAAAATTCTCATTACCCAATTAACAAAGAGTAACCATCCTCTGATTACCAGAATTCTGATCCAGCGCGATATTAGCAAACAGCATTCATACACAAAACACTCATTTGGGCCCATACATTCATACTACGCTAATACTTACGCTGGGTGTCAGATGTACTCTTTATCAAAATCCCTGCTACCAATTACCTTCTGATTGAAGAGTAATGACTTACCAATGGATCCTTTGCTAATTGGGAAGTTTAAAATGAGTGACATTCATTACAGTTCATAATCCTGAAATAACCACTGAGTCAGGAAGTTTTAAAATGTTTATCTAAAGTTTTAGCAGAGTAAAATACAGAAAAACACGGTACTTGATCGCAAATACCCAAGAAAAAGCATAGAATAATTATTGCTAATTAATGACGGTCATATCAGGAAAGGAGAGGATAGAGACAGCAGCGCAACTAAAGGTTGCAGTATATTTACCTAAATGCGAGAACCAAACCCCTTAGCCAAGGAGTTGGAAAGAATAGGACCCAGGAAGAATGAAGAGCAAAGACCTTCTCCAGGATCAGGACAGGACCAGTGACCTCTCTATAACGATGCCTGCGCCATTCCCCTCTCTGATACTCGGCTTCTCCTCGATTCTCCCGTTCTAATGGACTCCGCCGCCCCCTCCTCAGGACCTCTTCAGGACAGCGATTCAGTCAGCAACCGGTCAGCATGGCAGTCTGGAGCTAGCAGCTTATCAGCATGGGCGCCTACTCTTCCTGCAGCATCTCCTTCCTCAGACTTCCAGACTTCCGACTAAACTAATTAGCTAATTCTATATCTGTTATACTTTCTACACCCATGTACCTCCCCTTAATGTTGCCAAAATATGGGACCACTACTTCTGATTGGATAGGGACAGGGGGTGGATTCTCGCACCATATCAATTTGGCCTAAATTGTGAAGCCTATTGTCTTTAGATTCCCACCCCTTCAAATTAATACATTCACTTTATTTCCCACCCATCTCATGACAAATGTTATACAATTTTTATTCAAAAGTATCAACTTTTGCAACGGAAAGGCAAAGTACAGCATCTTCGGCCAGCAGGTCACGGCCTTGGACGTGGTCCAGGTTGACTTCACTTGGAAGGCACACAGGACACATGCGCAGAACCATTTGTCTCTCAAGTTTCAGGTCACGAACCCAGGCCCAAGTTTTACGAACTAATAAAATGCAAGAAGAAAACATTAAAATCACAGAATAAAATGTTTCACTGTATGCCCACTTTTTCTACTCTATTCCCATTTAATTATAAATTCTATGCCGCATTAGTAGCGTTAAGAAACGACAATTTAGTAATGACATGAGAGCAAGCTGAAGCATGTGAAAACATTAAGCAGCCATTTTAATGCACACTGCGCAGAAGCAGAATTTTCCCACCAAGCAAAGAAAGACGTCACACCATGTGATCTGGTTGCGACATGCGCAGTGAGGTTCCCGCGCTTTAGCGGCCATTTTAGATTACAGACAAGCGTTATTCATTAGTAAAACACATAAGCAAGCGCCCTTCCCTTTTGTGTTGTGAATGCAAAGGTTAGTATTAACAATACAAGTTTTAATAAATTAATACTGTGAGGAGGATTGAATACAAGCAAGTTTCGTTTATGAAACCTTGCTCCATCACCACCAAAGTGACTCCAAGTGCTGGCTGGCTGGCCTCCTGACCAGAGCCTCAGGGACAGAAAAGGCTGAGACCAGCTTGTACCCTGCACCTGGACTCTGCCTGCTGTGAGTCCTGCCCCCCAAGTGGTGCCACTACAGTCCTAGACCCTTGGAAGTGGGTCTGAAGATGCTCTGCCAGCCCAGCTGTGGTCTTTGAGCAGAACTGAAGCAGCGTGACGCATCTTCTCACAGCTCTGTCGCAGAACCACTGCTGCTCAATGCGTCCTTGATGCAGGACCTTGCATGGCAGGCCTGCAGCTCTTCAGAACTGCCGCTGCACGACGCATCCTTGACGCAGGACTTTGCACCACAGCCCTGCAGCTCCTCGGAACCTATAGTGCGTGACACATCCTTGACGCAGGACCTCACATTGCAGCCTGCAGTTCATCGGAACCGCTGTTGCGCAACGCATCCTCCCAAGGGATCTCGCAATGCTCCTCAACCAGGATTTAAGGTAATTTGTTCAGCGGGCCTAGCTTGGTCCCTGTATCTGGCCTGCGCTCCATCGTGGTTGGCCTGAACTTGTGACTTTGTCCCGGTCCGGCATGACCAGAGAACCGCAGTTGGTGTTTTGTGCTTTTAAGCACTATTTTTACCTAAATCTTTAAAATTGCTAATTACTAATTGGATTGTTATGTTACTGCAAAAACCAAAGCAGATTTAACTCACCCATGTAAGGTTGTTTATTTATAAGTACAGGGAAGGAAACAAGGAAAGGAGAAAAAAAAAGAATAAGGTTGTCTTCTCACTCCTCAGATATTGCAGAATTGTTTTCCGCAGCAAGCTCGTCTCGGATTTGTCCAAACCTCTTGCCTTCCTTGCTGGTCGACTTGACACGCTTGGGATCTCCAGTGTCTCCAAAAGATGTATACCTCGGGGCAAACGAAAGAGACTCTGAGTCTTGCCTTTCTTTTCCTTCCTTCCCTTATAAGGAAAACACTGAGTATCAAGGCCACCACTATGGTCTCTCTGAGTGCTTGTCAGCCCTCCACCTTTTTACCAATGGTGCCATGGGTTTTCACTATTCTGGTCCTTGGCTCACTGTTGTGACTTGATTGTCGCCTCTCCTTTCTCTCAGTCACATCTTCCCTACTGCTCAGCCAGGATGAGAGTTGGAATGCCTGGTGATGTCATGGAATGCCTGGGTGCCTGGTGATATGCTGAGTGTCAGTTGGTGTGTGCAGGCTGAGCAGCAGGGAGGCTGCTCCTGGTGGGGCTATCTAACATCTTACTTACCATCTTATCTACCTTCTACTTCATCTGGAACTGGATTAATAAACTACCTTCTTGGAACCTACTACTGTGGCTACATTTGGACTTCTTTTACCCACAACATTTTGCCGACGATTTGAATTACGAACCTGCGTGAGTTGGAATACAATTTACATTTCAAACTCCTGTAGAAACCTGGATATTGATACAAAGGAAACTGATGAAGAACTGTACTACTGGAAACTATTAAAGAAATTTCTGCTACAGAAGCTTGAAAAAGGAATTGAACGCCCTTTCCAGCCCCACCGGTGTCCTTTACCATCTGGACAGCTTGTTTGGGGTGTTTGATCTTCCTTACAGTGGGGATCTGGTGTACGTTTTTTTTTTGTCTACAACATTTTGCTGGATTCCTGCCGTATTACTTCAAATTTGAATGCGTAATTTGATTGTGCACATTGTACAGTAGTGCACAGTGTATTTTTACACGCACTACGGATGTAGTGTGTCTTGCTGCGAGCACTTTGAATATCTGTGCTTGGGAGGTGCTTTGGAGGAGCCAGTGGTGGTATTCAGTGGCACACCATTTGGGACATCAAAAAACAGTCTTTCCGCCGTGTTACTGTGGTGAGTGACTTTTTAAAATTATCGGGAAGTGCGGGCCGCTTGCCGTTATTACACGCGGCATTTGAATGGGCTGCGGGCTGCGAGACCAACGGAATTCCTGGGGCGCGCACACCTTACCGTTATTGTTGGTGTCGCGTGAAGCCCTTCAGCAGTGGCCGCTTTGCATCTTCAAGCGCGAGCTGTCCCGCGACATTGTGATGTCCTGCGATGTTAGGGGGGCGCACACTCCTCTCTTTGCTGCACAAGCCATCTGGTGTTATGGGAGCACGCACCCGCCGTGAGCCACTCGGCGCTCTTCATCCCTGCTTGCCGCCATTTTGGATGCTTGATTTTCTGCTTCTTGCCGCTGCGAGTCAGATCTGCAACACCTTTTGGATTTGTCACCCTGGTTACTGTGTTAGAGTTGTTACCTTCATCATTCTGCGATGCTGGAGTGCACTATTTCTCGCCATTGGTATTTGCACAAGCTAAACATGGACTATGTTGGTATTTGTACATTCTAACTGGTCTAACCTTGCTGAGGCGAATAACGTGAGTATATCTTATGTGCCACAGCGTCAGTTTTGAGTACATTTTAGCAGTCCTGCCAAGTGTCACACATCAGGCGTGACGCTAACGCATTTCAGTGTGGTGTTCCGCATCACCGCACTGAAATGCAATGTCACGCATTTGCCCACTCTCTACTGACACGCTGAAAGTTGGCTAAATAACTCCAAGGTGCTGCTAGCGCGCGCTGCCTGGCTGTGGTGTGGTGCCTCTGACCTGTGTGCGCCGCGGAGGAGGGGGGGGGGCGCTGCTCTCCGCTCCCCGCTGCACACTCCAGGGACAGTAATTGACATCGGATGCTGCTGAGCCTGTGCGTGCCCGAAATAATTATGCTTCATTGTGACGCTTGGTGCTTTAGCTACAATGTTGCAAAACTGTGCAGTTCTGCAAAGTGCTGGAGCTCGATTCCCGCCCGGCGCTGATCACATTGACAGAGTCAGTCAGTGAGTCATGTCGAGACTCATCCTGCTGTGCTGCCCAAAGCGCAGAGCGGCCGGCTCTGAGAGGTAAGTCAGTATCGCCTCACTGTTTGCAACACATTCCTGTCCTGGAACGGAGTGTTTTTGAGGCTTTATTCCCAGAAGTGTATCCTCTGTTTGTGTCGGAGAGAAGCCTCTGGGTCGGAGCTCAGAGATAGTGGATTAGAGTGTGTGCAGCACGGGCGTAACATAGGCCCCCGCAGCCCCCGCAGTGCGGGGGGCCCCTAGCTCCAGGGGGGCCCCTCAGCACAGTACCTTACAGTGCCGCCCAACACCTACCTGATGAACGAGCCTCGTTCACGAGCACAGGGATCAGACAGCATGAGGACCAAAGCAGCTGTCTGTGTGGTTCCTGTGCTGCAGCCCTCGGGAGTCTACAGTCTGTGTTTGTTGAACGCAGCCCTTCACTAGTGGATGCGGCCCGTTAAACTGCTTCCCGTCCTGACATAATAATTAATATGTGCAATATAACAACTCCAAAATTCGCTGACCGTAGCACACCGAAATACTAGATTCCTACAAAGAAAAAAATACGGGACACCTGCACTTTTTTCTAATTAACACTGCTGCTGGGCAGAAATGGTTGGAACGAAGAGGAACAAAGCTATATATTCAACAACCCAAATCGAAACAAGGTTGGTGCGAAGATGTCTTTCTATAACTTAATTCTGTGTCCCACATGGAACACAACCACTTCCTCAGCATGAGGACTTTGCAGAGCGTCTTGTGGGTTTAACTAGCGCTCGACCTGGAATTCAGGCCCATTAATATATTGGATGTGTGGGTGGTGGGGGCAGAAGTTATGTGCAGGAGGTAAACTTCTGTCTCTAATCCTTTAAATTAAGGCTAGTAGCGCACGGGCATGATGATCAGCTGCCCTGTTTCAAGCAGGCACGCTTTCAGGCAGTGATGCCTGATAATAATGTTCCAAGCAGGTTTGCGCGAAGTTATAAAGGGATTTTTCGGAGCCTTTGTGTAGGTCTCTTGAAAACCTCACATCTTCGCAAGAATTGCAAACATTTGCACATTGGTATTTCTGCTAGAAAGACTTTTCCAACAATTTATGTGGCGCATTTCCATAACGCTAACAAATCGATCTGTCTAAGATAAGCATTACAGGAAAGAGGTTGGGCCTCATGTTCATGCCATGTTTGCATGATGTGTGAGCAGTCTCTCTTATAGTGGGATAAGTTGTGCTCAAAGCTTCGCCACCCCCCACCTCAAAAACTTTATTGAGGAAGCTTGTGAAAAGCAATGCATTCCGGGTCTGACTGAGACCTGCGTGAGACAGCAGAGCTCCAGCCCAGCATTTGTTTTTGTGGTTTCCCTCGGTTTGTGAAGGGGCTTCTCAGCACAGTATGATCAGTTCATGCTGAGGGAGGCAATAGTTCTGTTTAAGTCCACCCATGAAAGATCTATCCTGTTTTTTGGGGGGGAGGGTCGTTATGGAACATGAAGACTCGTTTGCAGGCATTATGGTCTTTCGCATCCTGTTTGGTATAGCCGGGTCCCAGTGCATTTCTATTGCTGGTGCTTTGCAGTAGTTTTAAGACGATCTTAGTTTCTCGTTGCTTAAGCGGTCGTAATTTCTGACATTTATATGTTTCCCTCTTTTTCATTGCTGGATTTTGCTTGCGAATAGGTGTCACTCATAGTCGTTGAATGTCACTCATAATTACACTGAAATTATGAAAATGTCACACATTAGCAATCTGAAACCTTGGCAGCTATGTTTTATGTGCCCACAGCATCAGTTTGTCACCATTTTCGATACTACAGTGGACATTTGTTCATCTCAAAGGATTCAAATGTTGGGCCATCGGCAATTACTACTGGATCGGGTGGGATACCACTCACCGGAGTCATTTCACTGGCACTTCATATTAACATGCACAGTTTTTTAAAATTGTTTTTGGTCTATTGTTTGATTTTCGAGTGTACTGCTATTTATTTTGGTTATCCGTTAAGGGTTTTGTTATCCTGGTGATCCAGCGCAATATTAGCAAACAGCATTCATACACAAAATACTCACTTGGGCCCATACATTCATACTACGCTAATACTTACGCTGGGGTGTCAGATGTACTCTTTTATCAAAATCCCTGCTACCAATTACCTTCTGATTGAAGAGTAATAACTTACCAATGGATTCCTTGCTAATTGGGAAGTTTAAAATGAGTGACATTCATTACAGTTCATAATCCTGAAATAACCACTGAGTCAGGAAGTTTTAAAATGTTTATCTAAAGTTTTAGCAGAGTAAAATACAGAAAACACGGTACTTTATCGAAATACCCATGAAAAAGCATAGAAATGATTTTTGCTAATAAATGACGGGTTTTAAGGAAAGGAGAGGATAGAGACAGCAGCGCAACTAAAGGTTGCAGTATAGTTACCTAGATGCGAGAACCAAGCCCCTTAACCAAAGAGTTGGAAAGAATAGGACCCAGGAAGGATGAAGAGCAAAGACCTCCTTCAGGATCAGGACAGGACTGGTGACCTCTCTATAACGACGCCTGCGCCGTTCCCCTCTCTGGTACTCAGCTTCTCCTTAATTCTCCCGTCTAATGGACTCCGCCGCCCCCTCCTCAGGACCTCTTCAGGACAGGATTCCGTCAGCAACCGATCAGCATGGCAGCCTGGAGCTCTTCGATATGTTCTGAGAGTCTGTGCTAACTAATTACTAATGCTATATTCTATTATACCCTTCTACGCCCATGTACCTCCCCTTAATGTTGCCAAAATATGGGACCACTACTTCTGATTGGACAGGGACAGGGGGTGGATTCTCGCACCATGTCAAAATTGGCCTAAATTGTGAAGCCTATTGTTTTTAAGTTCCCACCCCTTCAAATTAATACATTCACTTTATTTCCCACCCGTCTCACAACAAATATTGTACAATTTACAGGGAAAATGTATCAGAATTTTCAATAAGACACATGTGGTACAGGATCTTCGGCCAATAGGTCGTGGCCTTGGGAGTCGTCCAAGTTGACTTCACTTTGGCAGGCATACAGGACACATGCGCAGAACCATCTATCTCTCGAGTTTCAAATCACCAACCCAGGCCCAAGTTTACGAATTACTAAAAGTGCAAGAAGAAAATATTAAAATCACAAATAAAATGTTTCACTGTATACCCACTTTCCCTACTTTATTCCCATTTAATTACAATACTATCCCGCATTAGTAGCATTAAGAAAACGACAATTTAATAATGACATGAGATCAAGCTTAAGCATGTGAAAACATTGAGCAGCCATTTTAGTGCACACTGCGCAGAAGCAGAAGTTTCCCACCAAGCAAAGAAAGACGTCACACCATGTGATCAGGTTGCGACATGCGCAGAGAGGTTCCCGCGCTTTAGCGGCCATTTTAGATTATAGACAAGCGTTATTCATTAGTAAAACACATAGGCAAGCGTCTATCCCTTTTGTGTTCGTGAATGCAAAGATTAGTATTTACAATACAAGTTTTAATAAATTAATACTGTGAGGAGGATTGAATCCAAGCAAGTTTCGATAATGAAACCTTGCTCCATCAATCTCCTCTCTGATGGCGTTTCTGAGCCATCAAAAACTACCCTCAATCAGATGGCAACTTCTAGCAAATTACTTCATTCTCATTTTTACTTTTTCTATTCTTACAATCTCCTTTTAATTTCTTATATAATTCACTTCTCCATTCTTCAAGCTCGATTTCATCTAGTTTCCTCTTTTTTCCTTTCCCTGTCACATTATATGTTCCATTCTTTCTACAGCATTTGCACCATATTGTTATTACCAGTATTATTATTGCTATCCCTGCTAAGGGTACTAATATTTGACCTATAAGACCTTTACCTACATTAGCAAACCAGGTTCCAATTGACGAGATACTATTTGTCAATCTTTCCCATACACTGTCAGCTTCCAGTGGTTTAAGTTCCTTCTCAAGTTTAGTTATATTCTGTATATATGTTCCAATTTCTGCACTCTTATCAGGAATATAAGTGCAACAGTGTTTCGTCTTCAATAATTTACAGACTCCGCCCTCTTTTGCCAATATAATGTCAAGAGCAAGTCGATTTTGCATTACCATAGATCTAATCGCAACCATCTCCGCATTAATCATTAGAAAACCTCCAGCAGTATCCGTTGATAAACGATCAACCACTGTAGACAATTTACATATTTTCCTTGAGTTCAGAATTATTCCCACTGAAGGTATCAATGCACCAAATATATCACCTACAATTTCAGAAAAACTAGCTCTTTTACTACGTGTTAATTCGCTATTATTTTCATTGCTCCCAGTGTTTCTTTTTACGTGGTATATCTTTGGAAAAACTATTCCAAAATAACAACTTCCATACCACCGTGCAGGAAGCCTAAAGTAAGCCTTATTCCCACACACATAATAGATTCCAGGAAAAACTGAATCTGTTCCTCCTTTGTGTCCCCAACCTCCAAGAATTAAGAAATTGTGTTCACATTCACTGGTACCAATAAAAACATTGTTATAGTCAGTCTTTAACCTATGAAGACACATTTTTCCTGTCTTTATGAAATCCAGAGCCATAGCAGCTTGAGCCTTGCCAGGTGTGTAACTCCCCTCTTTCTCAGCCCAAGGTGGTAAATGAGCCTTATGCTCAGAAGCTTTCTTTTGAAAATCTTGTCTTCTATCTTCTACTAAATTCAAAAATACCTTTTCTTCTTCAAGTAGAGAGCATGTTAGATTGTGTCTATGTGCATGTGTTATGTCTATTGATTTCATTGTTAAGAAAAATTCTCCCATAAACTGTGCGTCTTGACTACTAAGCACTGGGTTCATACTCTTGCGAATCGGAACCTCAGAAAATATCACATCTAAGTTTGAATAATAATACTGCAGTCTACCTGTTCTATAGAATAAACTTGTTAATACACTACATGAGATGCCATATGTCAGTGGTAAGTGATGGTATGTTAATCCTTCTGTTACTGATTCAGGTAACTTCATACAGACATAACAATTACTAACTTCCATGGTGTCTACATACTGAAACAATAACTTTGTGAAAACGTTTAAACTAGTGTCGTTATCAGCTATTTCATGATGAATTTCTGCATCATCTTCTGCCATTAGTTCTATTCTATTGCCCTTCATGTTTGCTGTCCTCCCTTTAGTTTCATTATTAATCTTCTTATCTATTATCATCAGGTAAGGAACTGCTACAATCAGGACTAACCATACTATAAGCACCAATACTAGACTACATATGCAAATTGCACAGCATCTTCTACAACATTTTCGTTTTGGTCTCCCAGTAACTCTATCGTCAGGCATTTTTCGACAAGGAAGATTGCTCTTCTTATCTCTTCTCCTTTTCTTTAGCGGATTCTTTTGCTTAGTCAGGGTGGTCTTGTTTCTTCTTCGTAAGTTAGTTCTGCACTTGTTCCTTCACCACCACTGTCACTTGACTCTGAGCTTTCAAAATCTTCAAGAATAATATAGGTCCAGTCAGGGCCCTTGAATTTGTTATTCACAAGTCTCAGTCTTTAACTTTTTCTTTTTCCTGACTTTTTCTCTTGTTCAGTTTGACTTGTCACTTCTGGTACTTGATCTGGATCTTCACTTCTGGTTGTTATGTGGTATTTTACTCTTTTAATGACACTCGGCCAATGATCTCCTTTTCTTGTTTTCTTTGTTGGCACTGTTTCTTTGTTTTTGTCTTCAGAGATCTCGTTATGTTCACTGCTTAGTACTGCTTCGTTTTCTTTGTTTACTGCTTCTTTTGTTTGTTCTTTTTCAGGTCTGATCGGTTTCTCTTCTTCCGCTCCACTATGACTTTCAAATTCTTGACCTTGTTTTTTGTTTATTTCTTCATATTCATTTTTATCGATCTCTTTTTCTTCTGTGTATTCTTCTTGATCTAACTGATTCTGATCAGGGCTTATTGCACTGTGAACTTCTGTAGCCTGACCGGATTCTTCTAAACCTGTCTCTCCCTGTTCAAAGTCTATTAGATCTTCACTGTTTTGAGTCCAATTTTCTTTCCCTATCTGATTTGGTTCAGGATCTTTTACTGGCTTTTCTTCTTGATCCTGAACTGCTTCTTCTTCACCTGTTTGATCTTCTTCAATTTCTTCCAATTTTGTTTGACTTCTCGTTTTGTGGTAAACCTCAGGAACTTCTACCACTGGTATCCAATCATGACTTGTGCTCGGTTGTTCTTCGTCAGCTTCTCTCGAACCTCGAGCTTGAGATTCTTCAGCTGGGCAACCTTCAGCTTCTTCAGTGATTGGTGCTATCTGAGGATTCTCTTCCTCTGGATCTGGTACTCTCTTTGTGTGGCTTACGTGAATCCAATTCGGAAATCCTGCACACTTCACTGCTGTATTGGTGGTCAATATAACTTGACAAGGTCTGCTCCAGCTGGGTGATAGACACGTTTCTCTGGTGTGATTCTTCACTACCACCCAATCACCAGGATTCAGATCATGTTCTAGTTCAGGCTGCCTGGAAACTGCGTCTTCTCCAACCTGGTGAGAGACAGAACGCACTAGGTCAGCCAATCCTTTACAATAGTCCAGCACCATATCATCAGATATATTCACCAATTGGTTTGTTGGAACATGTGTTTGTCTCATTGCTCTTCCCATCATAATTTCATGGGGGCTCAATCCTGTTGTTCTGTCAGGTATGCTTCTGAGTCCCATTAAGACAAGTGGCAATGCATCGGGCCACTCTAATGATGTTGATACACACATTTTTCCCAATCTCGACTTTATAGTGCCATTCAATTGTTCTACCACTCCAGAAGCCTCTGGACGATATGCACAGTGCAGTTTCTGTTTGATTTGAAATGCTTCACAGATCAGTTTGATCACTTCACTGTTAAAGTGTTTTCCTCTATCTGATTCCAAAGATACTGGGAAACCAAACCTAGGTATGAGCTCTCGAAGTAACAGTTTTGCAACTGTAATGCTGTCATTTCTCCTAGTAGGATAAGCCTCCACCCACTTTGAAAACAGACACACTATGACTAGTACATATTTCAGCCCTCTGCATGGTGGTAACTGTATGAAGTCGAACTGGTGTCTTATGAATGGACCCTCTGCCTTCCCAATTTTCCCAAACCCAATTATCGTTTTTCTGCCTGGATTGTGCATTTGACAAATTAGACATCTCTGGCAAAGACTCTCTGTAACAGCTCTGAATTTGGGATTGTACCAATTTTGTCTGAACAGTCTAATCATTGCATCTCTCCCTACATGTGTGTCTCCATGATACATTCTGGCCATTTGTGAAAGTAAACAATCTGGCATGACTGGTCTGCCATCTGCACTGATCCACACTTCATCTTCTCTTCTTTGGGAACAACCTACTTTAATCCACAAATTCTTTTCACTTTCATCAACCTCATCTTGCAATCTTTTTACTTCATTCCAAGTTTCAGGTGGCATATACAGCATAAGTTGGCAGCTGATTCCCATTCTTTCCACCCTCTTATTGACTGACGTTCTGGTTTTTGCACAATATTGAGCCACCAGATCTGCATATCTGTTGCCGACTACCACCCAGTCATCTCCTGACTGATGTGCGGCACACTTCACCACAGCCAATTCTTTTGGTGATTGTATTGCTTCCAGCAATTCCCTTACAAATTGTCCATCTTTTATGGGGGATCCTGAAGAAGTCATGAAATCCCTCTGCATCCATAGTTGGCCAAAATCATGCACTACCCCGTAACCATATTGACTATCAGTAAATATAGTTACTCTCTGATTCCTCCCAATTTTGCAAGCTTTTATCAGCGCAATCAATTCAGCTACTTGTGCAGATTTTACTCCTGGTAAATAGGATGCTTCGACTATTCCAGTCAATTCACATACCGCATAGGCAGCAGTTAGTTTACCATCTTCATGTCTTTGACATGTACCATCAACAAATAGCTCCCTGTCTGGCTTTTTAAGAGGCTGTTCCTCAATATCTGGGCGTGGTTTTGTGCATAATTCTGTAACTGTACACAATCATGTTCATCTTCTTCGTCATCTTTATTTGTCTCATGATATGGGTCTGGTAGTAAGGTTGCTGGATATATTATCGTACACCTTACCATGGTCACATTTTCAGCACCCATTATTATTCTCTCATACTTAGTCAGCCGACTAGGAGTAAGATGCTGAGTTCTGGTTCTTGTCAATAGAATCACAACTGCATGTGGAACATATACTTTTACAGGATGTCCCATCACAATTGACTCACTTTGTTCAATGCTCAAACAAGTTGCTGCCACTGCTTTTAAACATCCTGGCAACGCGGCTGCTACTGGGTCCAGTGTAGCAGAAAAATATGCTATAGGACGTCTGTCTAATCCGTGTCTTTGAGTTAGGACAGAAAGTGCACAATTTTCTCTTTCGTGACAGAATAATGCAAATTCTCTTTTATAATCAGGCATGCCTAAGGCAGGTGCTGAACAAAGGGCGTTTCTCAATTTTACAAAGGCTTCTACATCCTCCCACTCAACAGGGTCCTTTGCTTTCTTTTTGGTCATGTTAATCAAGGGCTTGGCTAGCATGGAAAAGTTTGGTATCCATTGTCGACAGTAACCTGCTATTCCTAGGAACATTCTCACTTGTCTTTGGGTTACAGGCATTTGCATTTTCTTTATTAATTCTACTCTTTCAGAGGTTACTCTTCTTTTTCCCCTCTCAATTTGGTGTCCCAGATATTTAACAGCTGTTGTACAGAATTGTAACTTTTCAGGTGAGACTTTATGACCTTCTTCTGCCAAATGATTTAAGAGTGCTATGGAATCAACAACACAGTCTTCTCGGGTGTTCGATGCCACTAACAAGACGTCAATGTATTGTACTAAGACTGAGCTTCCTGGCATCACTAATTTCTCAAGGCTCTTTTTCAATATTTGATTGAAAATGGAAGGACTTTCTGTGTATCCCTGAGGAACACGATTCCAAACATAGACTTTGTTCTCGAATTTAAATGAAAATAAATATTGGCTGTCTGGGTGCAATGGAATTGAAAAGAACGCTTGACACAAATCAATTACTGTGAACCATCCTGCACTCCAAGGGATCTGGTACAGAATTACTGCAGGATTTGGCACTATAGGACAACATGGTTCCACAATCTTATTAATTTTCCTCAGATCTTGAACAATCCTATATTTTCCGCTAGGTTTCTTTAAACCCATTATTGGTGAATTACATGGACTACTCATTACTTCTTCCAGTATGTTTTGTTCAACCATTCGGTTGATTTCTTCAATGACACCTGCTTTTACTTCTGCGCTCATTTTGTACTGTTTTGTATTTGGGAAGATAGCACCTTCTTTTACAGTGATTTTAACTGGGTCTATTTTAGCCATAAGTCCTACTTCTTTTCCTGTGAAATCCCATACTATGGGGTTTACTGTACCTTTCAATTCTTCTGGCAACTCATCTTTTGTTAGTACTGAAAACATCTCATCTACTTCGGTACCCTGTTTTGCAACCATAATTTTATATACATGATCTTCATCTGGTGTCTGAACTGCCACACCATCCGGCGTGCAGAAAATTGTACAGTTCATTTTGCACAATAAATCCCTACCTAATAAGTTCACTGGACTAGAATCACACACTACAAATTGGTGCATTTCTCTGAAATTTCCAATTTTAACTTCCATTGGTTCAGTAAGAGGTGTTCTAATTCTTTGATTAGCAACACCTACTACTTGGATATCTTCACCAGAGAGAGGAAGGTTTGGGATGTCTGCTGTTCTCACAGTAGACCGGGTAGCACCAGTGTCCAAAAGAAAAGTAATATCATTACCCTTCACATTTCCTTCAACATATGGACCTGACTGATCTACCTGCAAGGATGCGCCAAGTACGCACTCCTTCTTCCCCTCGCCTAGGCACCGTCATTGACTGAATCGACAGAAATCGTCCTGCAAAAGAAATTGTGATGTCATATAATCATTCTTACCACTTCCTCCTGGGTATCCGATGTCTGTACCGTGCTTTGCTCTGCTTACATTACCCTGAACAGGTGGAGGTGGTAACTGACTCTGAGGATTTACCCCTTGTTGTGAGTCATTCTGCGTCTGTGAATTTAAATTTTGATTTGGGCCATTATTATTTCGAATCTTTTTACACTCGTCCTTCCAATGCCCCAATTTTCCGCATCCATGACAAGGAAATTTCTTTTTAGCCTCTTCTCTACTCATTCGTCCTTTCATTCTTCCACCATTCCCAGAATCACCACTCGTTCCAGAATCCTTTCCTTGATTTTCATTTGGATTATCTAAATTAATTCCCTGTTTCTCTGCCATTTTCACCTGTGCCCTCATCACTTTTTCCTGTAATTTCTTGTGCCTTTCCTCAATATCGTCTCCGCAATATTTTGCATACTTCAAAATTTCATCTATCGGCTTCCCCTGCCAACAAAGCATATGCTGTTTAATCATCTGGCAAATCTCAGGCTTCAAACCGTACACAAATTGATACACAAACTGACTCATGTTTTTGTCTCCAATGTCCTCAAATCCACTATACTGTTTAAACACCTGTAATAATCTCTCATAATAGGAATGTACTGATTCACTGGCTTCTTGGGTGGTTCGATCTATTTTCACCCAATCTGTTTCTTTCGGTGGTATTTTCCCTTTCAGGTAAGTTATCACCTGCTGATACTTTTTCATCACGTCACTTGACGGGGCACCTGTCTTTGGGTCTCTAGGATACTCATCACTTGGCCAATCTACCGTGATCTTACAATCTGTCCATAAATCGGCAGGTACCACTATGTCAAACAGACCATCCAAATCCTTCAATAATACCTTCGACACCTTCACAAACCTCTCAACCTGTTTGTACCACTCAATTGGCTTTTCTCTCAATTTGGGAAAATCATTCGTAAATGATAAAATATCCTGTCTGCTCCAAGGGACATGTACATAGCCTCCTCCTGCAACTTCTCGCATCGGGTACATTTGGTCAGCCTTTTCTGTCTCCTTCATCACATATTCGGATGCTGTTCTACTTGATCGAGCTTCTTCCTTTTTCTTGGCCCACCTAGTTCTCCATTTATCTAGGTCTCCCCATTTTTGCAAAACTAACATTAATTCTCTTATTTGTAATCTTCTTCCAGAGGCGTTCATATTCTCTAAATCTTTGTCTGAGAATTCTGCTCTATAGGGCTTCTGTAATACTTTTGATCTCCCTATTTCTATTCCCATCTGTAGGGCTAGATTGGACAGCTTTTCATGAAATAATCTTACATTTCTAGTGATACTTCGGCACAGAAACAATAATTCTTCTTCATCATAGGTATTTAAGCGTTCTAATCCTACATTTCCTGCTATTATTTCTTCTAATTCAACTTTTAATTTCTGAATATCCAGTATTTTTGGAGGTGTGCACAGCTTGTCTGATCCTTGTACCCACCTTTCTAAATCTTCAGGAGTTACTATAGTGGCACTTTTTGCCCCTGATGAAGTTATTAGACTCACATCTTTCGAACCCTCAGGTATTTCTTTTCTGGGAGTACCCTTTGCTGGACCTCTGATAGGCAAGTCCATGAGAGATATTGTGGAATCACAATCACTAAATTGATCTTCAATTATAACTGGAGCTTCAGGTTTTGTAGGATTCACAGGAGTATTCATAGGAGTGGGTGCGGGTATCAATGGAGGGCAATTTCCTTGAGTACCATATAATGGCACTACCGGACCAATGGTTACAGGAATAGTCAATGAATCAGGATGTACTTTTATCTGGGTTATTTTCCGTACTAATTCTGCTCTGGTCTTTTCTAGGGCTTCCTTTTCTTTGTCATGAAGTATTCTAGTCGGGGTAAATTCATGCATTACTTGTGGTATCATCGGAGTTTGTGGTGGTGCACTAGGGGTACATCCTCTTGTCCCTTCCTGATATGGTGGGGGATTTCTTAACATTTCCTCCATAAATTCTTCTTCTGAATCATCATTTCTCATTAAATGTTTTGTCTTTTCTGTGCATTTACTTCCTAATTGTTCTTCTGCTGTTAATAATGGATATAATCCTTCTGTAATCATTGCCCTTCTCCATTGTTTCATCTGACCATCCCTAGACTCATGTAAGTATCTGGGGAAAAATCCTGGATAACTCCTATTCCTCCGAGGTCGGTCACGTTCAAATGCCTCGGTTTCCCATTCCTCTAAAGCTTCGTATTGAGTTAATCTAGGTCTGGGTTCTAAGTCATTCATCCTTAATCTCAAATTTTGAAGAATTCTCCCATTAAAAGTACCATTCTCGGGAAATGCTAATACTCCATCATTTTTGGTGTATTCTATCCAATTCTCCATCCATACACAAGTATGATAACCTCTCTCAATCATCATGAATGATGCTGGCGTTTTGGCTGGGGAATAATAATTCCCTCCTAGTCTTGATTGGTTTGTCCTTTTTAAAATAATTCTTAATCTTTTGTAAAAATGACATCTTTCTCTTTTCTCCGTACATCTTGGGCAAGTATCGATGTATAAAATTATATTCTGTAAAACCTAAATATCTCCTATCTGGACGAGTTCCTGTTAAAGTCGGATCGCGTTTTAACATGCATTCCTTTCTCCACTAAGAATTTCGCTTTTATTATTTCGACCAATCGACTGTCTGCTAACTTTTATTTCTGAACCAATCCTTGCGCGGCCTTTTGGTGACGTTTGTCTGTCAACCCCTCCTTTACAATCTGCGCTTTTCTGTCCCTCGCTGTTTCAACCAATCCCAGCGTGGCACCTGTGACGTCAGTACTGCTCCTGACTACTAACCCCTCCTTTACAAGAGTCTCTCCACGCCCGCGGATCCAACCAATCCCCCAGCGCGGCGTTTTGTAACGTCAGCTCCCTCTCCGGTAACTGACCCTCCCTTTACAAAAATCTTACGCAAAACTTATTTTCTCTATAATTCTTAATTAAATTTCAGTAACAACATAAAACATTCGCTATCGTGCCAGTTTCTCTAAATTCGAAAAGATAGTTTCTCTCACACTTAGTAAAACCTTTCCGTTTACTAATACATACACTACGAGTAAAACCCTTCCGTCTACTCTTCACACAAGCTCCAGAAGTACCTGTTACTCCTTCAATGTTACCCTTTCTAGGTGATATAACATCAAAATTTCACCAGCGTACTCCCTTGCTATTACTTACATGCATAGAATCCCTAACGAGTACTGATAGCCCTGCTTAACTTTTCAGTACTATTTCTGCCTGACAGATAACCTCACTGCAGTATGGCTTCCACTTGCCACCCGCTATTCTTTTTTTACCCCGGGGTATTCTGGACAACATAAAACAAAACTAAAAATAAGCGGATGTTAGTTCATAAAATACAAATAAAATTCTCATTACCCAATTAACAAAGAGTAACCATCCTCTGATTACCAGAATTCTGATCCAGCGCAATATTAGCAAACAGCATTCATACACAAAATACTCACTTGGGCCCATACATTCATACTATGCTAATACTTACGCTGGGGTGTCAGATGTACTCTTTTATCAAAATCCCTGCTACCAATTACCTTCTGATTGAAGAGTAATAACTTACCAATGGATTCCTTGCTAATTGGGAAGTTTAAAATGAGTGACATTCATTACAGTTCATAATCCTGAAATATCCACTGAGTCAGGAAGTTTTAAAATGTTTATCTAAAGTTTTAGCAGAGTAAAATACAGAAAACACGGTACTTTATCGAAATACCCATGAAAAAGCATAGAAATGATTTTTGCTAATAAATGACGGGTTTTAAGGAAAGGAGAGGATAGAGACAGCAGCGCAACTAAAGGTTGCAGTATAGTTACCTAGATGCGAGAACCAAGCCCCTTAACCAAGGAGTTGGAAAGAATAGGACCCAGGAAGGATGAAGAGCAAAGACCTCCTTCAGGATCAGGACAGGACTGGTGACCTCTCTATAACGACGCCTTCGCCGTTCCCCTCTCTGGTACTCAGCTTCTCCTTAATTCTCCCGTCTAATGGACTCCGCCGCCCCTTCCTCAGGACCTCTTCAGGACAGGATTCTGTCAGCAACCGATCAGCATGGCAGCCTGGAGCTCTTCGATATGTTCTGAGAGTCTGTGCTAACTAATTACTAATGCTATATTCTATTATACCCTTCTACGCCCATGTACCTCCCCTTAATGTTGCCAAAATATGGGACCACTACTTCTGATTGGACAGGGACAGGGGTGGATTCTCGCACCATGTCAAAATTGGCCTAAATTGTGAAGCCTATTGTTTTTAAGTTCCCACCCCTTCAAATTAATACATTCACTTTATTTCCCACCCGTCTCACAACAAATATTGTACAATTTACAGGGAAAATGTATCAGAATTGTCAATAAGACACATGTGGTACAGGATCTTCGGCCAATAGGTCGTGGCCTTGGAAGTCGTCCAAGTTGACTTCACTTTGGCAGGCATACAGGACACATTCGCAGAACCATCTATCTCTCGAGTTTCAAATCACCAACCCAGGCCCAAGTTTACGAATTACTAAAAGTGCAAGAAGAAAATATTAAAATCACAAATAAAATGTTTCACTGTATACCCACTTTCCCTACTTTATTCCCATTTAATTACAATACTATCCCGCATTAGTAGCATTAAGAAAACGACAATTTAATAATGACATGAGAGCAAGCTTAAGCATGTGAAAACATTGAGCAGCCATTTTAGTGCACACTGCGCAGAAGCAGAAGTTTCCCACCAAGCAAAGAAAGACGTCACACCATGTGATCAGGTTGCGACATGCGCAGAGAGGTTCCCGCGCTTTAGCGGCCATTTCAGATTATAGACAAGCGTTATTCATTAGTAAAACACATAGGCAAGCGTCTATCCCTTTTGTGTTCGTGAATGCAAAGATTAGTATTTACAATACAAGTTTTAATAAATTAATACTGTGAGGAGGATTGAATCCAAGCAAGTTTTGATAATGAAACCTTGCTCCATCACTGGTACTGCATGGTAATGTGTGCTTTATACTGAGTTATAGGGTCATTCACTCTTTTGCTGTGCTAAGGGTTGTTTTCTCCAATGTTGGTTTTGCCTGACACATTTCCTTGTCAGGTGTACTGTGCAGTTTTTGCATTATAAGGTTGCTATTTGCTGTGGTTTGCTTGAGATATTTTGCCTTGTCAGGTGTACTGCGCAGTTTTTGCATTATACGGTTTACTGCCTTTTAGTTTTTACGTACTCGTGTTTTGCCTGAGACTTTTCTTTTGTCTTGTCAGGTGTACAGCGCAGTTTTTGCGATATACGGTTGATTTTTTACGTACTGTTTGTCTAGACATTTTGCCTTGTCAGGTGTACAGTGTAAATTCTTGTTGCGCTATAGGGTTGATTACTCTACTGTTCATGATGTAGTTTATGCATTGCCTGAGACGGGAGGTCACTTCAGGTGCATAGTATGCGTGTTTTGCGTAAGTTTGATTTACAGTACAGTGAATACGTTTTAGGTTTGCCCACCTTACATTTTACTGGGTAGTGCATTTTTCTTGAAACTTTATTCCTTCTTAGGTTTACAGGAGTGCGTATGTGTGTTGCCTGCAGCGGTATTTCATGGCAAACGTACAACATTGTGTGCGGTGTGCTTGCTTTCTTTCCTTTGTGAGAAAAGGGGATGGGTGAGAGAGTGTTCAAAGTAATTCTTTTCTTGATTTAATGCATTTTCATAATTTAATGCTTTCATGATTTCAGGATTGTTCTATCTATTCATTTAATGTTGTATTGCATTTAGGACATATTTAATGTAATGTCTATTATTTGATGATGCTAATTAATTTAGCTATTTTTGCTATCTTTAAACTTTGCTGTATTTTCTATTTGCTGAATTTACATCTTCGCATTTCTATATGTTATGTTCTTTGCTGTTGTTTTTATCTTGATTATGAGCTTTATCTTCGTTCATGCTTTATTGCTGTCTTTTGTTGGTGTAAAGAAAGGGGATATGTTGTGACTTGATTGTCTCCTCTCCTTTCTCTCAGTCACATCTTCCCTATTGCTCAGCCAGGATGAGAGTTGGAATGCCTGGTGATGTCATGGAATGCCTGGGTGCCTGGTGATATGCTGAGTGTCAGTTGGTGTGTGCAGGCTGAGCAGCAGGGAGGCTGCTCCTGGTGGGGCTATCTAACATCTTACTTACCATCTTATCTACCTTCTACTTCATCTGGAACTGGATTAATAAACTACCTTCTTGGAACCTACTACTGTGGCTACATTTGGACTTCTTTTACCCACAACACTCACGTCCCTCCCTGGCTCATGTCTTCCCCAGGCACCCACAACCCTGGATGATGGTCGTGACGTCCCCGTTCACAGCGCCTCCTTCTTTCCAGTTGCTAAAGACCGGGCATCTTTCTGCATCTCCCTAGGTCAGTTGGATTGGCAGCTCCCCTCCTGCCCACTCTAATCCTAACTCCTCTGTGATCTGCTCTCCCTCACTCGACTCCTCCTGGTTGTTCTCCATCAGGCTCCTCTGGCGTTCCTCTTCCTCTCCTTCCTGGATGTCACTGGCCTCTATTGGGAGATCAGCATCCTTAAGGCCGGCCTCGACCTTCCCCTTCTGGCCGTCTTCTGGGTGTCCCACCACTAAACCGGCGACTTCACTTTCCCACTGGCTAATTTCGTACAATTTCTGCACTTCCCAATTACATGGATTTTTGTTGCTTTGGTGTCAATTTATTAAAATGTTCTCTATTTTTAGGTTTCGCCAGCACATCGCTTGGACTGTGCTTGTTAAATCTATTGTTTTAAATATATTTTAAAAGGGGCTGCTCTTATCAGTTCCCAAGGCCAAAGTACTCATCCCAATCTACTTTTGTGCTTGGGCCTTTTTTCTTATATTAAGGCTGCACAGTATTTACTGTTTACAGATACTTATCTTCTCCTGGCTGCATGCATTTATGATACTTATCTTCTACTGAAGCTGTTTACACTGTTTAAGCCCCATTCACTATCAAGACTTCAGGGATTGTTAAACTATAAGATAAGATCTCTTCCCAGAGAAAAGGCAGACAGCTTCTAACAGTATGCTGGAATGCTTGCTTTTTATTACTTTGTTGTGTAAAGCAGATGCTTTAGCCGTAGAACATTTGTGGCATTCCTATTCATGCATCAGTACCTTTGCACTTTGTAGGCATTATCGGATAAATGTTACTACTATACAGGCAGTCATAATTGTAGTTAAAAGGGGCTTGATTTAATGGTGCAGCAGGTGCTGTGGCACCGGTCCCAAATGTTGTCATAACTCCACTAAACACCAAATATTGCTATATTTTACTACTAAATAGACAGTTATGAGTGCAGTTATCTAGCAAGTGCAAGGGTCATGATTTCAATGGTGCTACAGGTGCAATGGAACCGGTCCCAAAAGTTGCCAGAACTCCTCTAAACACCAAATATTGCTATATTTAACTACTAAACAGGCAGTCACAAGTGCAGTTACCTCACAGGCAATAGGGTCATGATTTGAATTGTACAGCTAGTGCAGTGGCACCTGGGCCAAAAGCAGTCATAACTCCTCTAAACACATAATATTGCTAATACATCATTTTAATTCTATTATTTCTCTCTTTCATTTAATTTTCGAAATGTTGCTGTTACTTACCCGACCTTTACCAGTAGTAACAGCACAATATAATGCCTTTTTGTACGTAAACAAGTCATAATACTTTAACAGGCTTTCTGTAACTTATATTGTACAACTACTTAACAAGCTACAATTTTCAACAAAAAACAGCTTATTATTAATCAGGCAGGTGAAACCTAATGTATTTACCAATGTTTGTTCTAGATTGGTGTGGAATTTTTCTTGTGTTGTGTTTTCCCTTTATTATTGTTTGAAGTGCTGCAAAACCCTTCGGTCCTAGGATGCTTGTTTCCAGTCCAGGGAGGACCTGGCCTGGCAGTTCGGGCTGGACTGTTGCCATTGGGCACAGGGTCAAGACTGATTTGCATATGGCTGGGTCCAAACTGGAATGGCATGGTGAGCAAAAAAACGATGGCTTTAGGCCCAGATCTCTGTACTGGGGAGAATGTATGACATTGTTCTGCATTCTGTCCATCAATTGTTCTTTTTGCATTTGTCACCCCGAGTGGGACGGGTATGCCCAGACATGGGTCCTGTGCTCTCCATGCCACTGGAGTCAAGCTATCCTGGCTGATGAGTGCTGAAAGCCCGAAACCGGTCCTAGGATGCTTGTTTCCAGTCCAGGGAGGACCTGGCCTGGCAGTTCGGGCTGGACTGTTGCCATTGTGCACAGGGTCAAGACTGATTTGCATATGGCTGGGTCCAAACTGGAATGGCATGGTGAGCAAAAAACGATGGATTGGGGTTAATGTATGACATTGTTCTGCATTCTGTCCATCAATTGTTCTTTTTGCAAAACCCTTCGGAGCATCAAAAACAAAGTGATGGATGGAATGCTTGAATTAATCTCAGCCACTGGCGATCACTCAGGCCTGCATTACAATCCATCCTTTTTTGCTCACCATGCCACCTCAGTTTGGACCCAGCCATATGCAAATCAGCCTTGACCCTGCTCCAATGGGAACAGTCCAGCCCAATCTTCCAGGCAGGCCAGGCAAAATGTGGTTACCAAAATAAAGCGACTACATTGCGAGCCATAGATACTTTCTGTTTTGCGTTTACCTGATTGCGATTTGCAAAAAATCACAATTAGGAAATTGCAAATGAGACCTTTCGCACATCTGCCCCTTCATGTCAGAGGGAAGTCTTGGTATAAAGTTTAAACAAAGTCAGAATGACTGGTCGCTGAGTTTATGTCATGTCACTTCATGTCTTAGTGACGCCTGAGTACAAGGTTTTAACAAAGTCAGTCTTCACTGTGTGTCAACCGAGTATAACCGATGTTAGAGCTCCTAGAGCAATTTGCCAAACATAATAAAACATGAAAAAACGGATCAACGCCCAACTAAAACATTAAAATAAAATGCTTCGTCATTACCAGGGACATTGAAATTATGCCATCCAGCGTTTGCAATGTTATGATTGCCTCATTTGCCACATAATTCTTCATTTGCTACATAATTTGCGATTCTAACGCAAAATTTTTTTTTATAACTCCAACAGAGCAAAACGTATTAATACACTGTTGCACATGTTGCCCTGCAGTGGAAGGGCCTTTGAAAAGCTTAACTGGTCACCTTTCAGTTACTGATTGCTGTATTTAGGTGTTCATCTGTTACTAATGAGGTGAAACCTTTGCCTAGACAGTGCTAACATGAGTATAAATAATGAAATAATTCTGTCACAAAATGTGCCAAATTATATTGCATTATTTGCCTTTTCTTGCCAAAAAACTGTGCCAACCCTGAACCATATTTTATTCCTCCCCTGCTGAATTATTCCATTAGACCTAGTCATTACCCCAGAAATAAATGTATGAACAAGACTTGATCGTAAACATTCTATATATTTTTTATAAAAATGAAGTTGAAATGACGTGATAATGGCTGCCCAAGCATCAGGATTCCTGATTTTCCTTTCCCTATCTTCTCAACTTTAACCACTGTTATTCGAAGACCAACATTTTAAAGGAGGGGGGAATAGTGGACACACACACTGAGACACCCATGCTTACACAAACACACTGACAGAGGCACACAGGCAACCACACACACACAGCAAA
The DNA here is from genome assembly GCA_963921515.1 of Calotriton arnoldi. Taxonomy (NCBI): domain Eukaryota; kingdom Metazoa; phylum Chordata; class Amphibia; order Caudata; family Salamandridae; genus Calotriton; species Calotriton arnoldi. The sequence goes on from CAWUFW010000931.1 coordinate 25,009, forward strand.
GGAGACATTTATGAATTCTTAGCATGTCGTGACAATCCCTGCCCGCCTCACCTGTCTGGGTTTTCATTAGATGTGTAATAAGGCAGGCGGCAGACATGGGTCACACCAATTTGACAGCTGTAAATCCTCCCCCATGATATAACAGTGAACATTAAACACAGTGCAGTCTAGATAGATATATGTTTTGATTTACAAGCTGCCCTCATAGTGCTGTCTCTGAATTTGAGCTTGACCTCTTCTTCCTCACAGAACCCTGGTAGAATAAAAACTCCCACCGGGTACAACACTATCAGGGTAGATAGGGAAGGATTTCTTGGCAAAGTTGTTACTCTGAGACACACAAGTCCTTCACATCCCCTCCATTCTTCATTTGGATCCCCGAGGGTTGCTTTGAACTCCCCCCAAGAGGATACATCTACTGCACACCACCTACCACACTCTGAGGTGCCATAACAACTACTGAACAATTCACAGCCTGTCACTCTGTAGCAAACATACTCCATGAAAAAGAACTTTGTTGGTGTCTTCACCCTAAACTGGGGCAACAACATTTACCCTCACACCTTGCATTTCAAAATGCAGCCAATAACTAGCCACCCCAGGCCTTTCAAAGGGAAAGGCAAAAAGACCGTTTAACCCCATCTCAGAAAACTCTATGTCGAAAACCCTGAGACTGTTGACAGAACTCACATTTCTAACACCATTAATGTCACCTTTGGAAACTATCTCAGAACCTCGGATACAGATATTGAGCAGATCATTGTACTCAAATCTAAAAACATATATAGCACTGTTTCTCTGACACTTTCTTAACTAAAAGGAAAGAATTAGCCCAGCTGGAAGGAGCTCAATAAATCCCGTAAAATTAATATTATTATTTCAGCTTTAAAAGCGGTAATGCAAAATACAACAAGCATTGGCAAAGCCAATAGGTCTCGCCTATTGCCAATCTGTTTTAGCCATGTTGTACACCAGCGTGGCCGCTGTGCAGCATGGCTAAAAGTTAGGGGCGTAAAGGAGAGTAACGTGGAGTGTCGTAGAGTGGAATGGCGAAGAGTGGAGTATAGTGTCATAGAGTGGAGTGGCACTGAATGCCGTGTATTGGAGTGGCATAGAGTGGAGTGGCATTGAGTGACGTACAGTGGAGTAATGTAGAGTAGAGTGGACTGGTGTAGAGTGCATTGGCATAAAGTGTTGGAGAGTATAGTGGCGTAGAGTGCGTCGAGTGCAGCGGCATAGAATTCAGCAGCATACAATGCAGCATAGTAGAATGCAGTAGCATTGATTGGAGTATTGCATAATAGAGTGTAGTCGCGTAGAGTGCAGTGGTGCAGAGTAGAGTACAGTGGTGTAGAGTGCAATGGTGCAGAGCAGAGTAGAGTGGCATTGAGTGCATGGGCGTAGAGTGGTGTAGAGTAGTGCAGAGTGGCGTAGATTGGTGCAGAGTAGAGTACAGTGCCGTAGATTGCCGTAACATAGAGTGCAGTGGCATAGAGTGGAGTGCTGCAGAGTGCAGTGGCATACAGTGCAGTCATGCAGAGTAGAGTGGAGTAGAGTGTATTGGCGTAGAATGCATTAGTGCAGAGTAGAGTGGCTTAGAGTTCAGTGGCACAGAGTGCAGTACAGTGTTGTAGAGTGCAGTGGTGTAGAGTGCAATGGTTCAGAGCATAGTAGAGTGGCATTGAGTGCATGGGCGTAGAGTGGTGTAGAGTAGTGCAGAGTGGCGTAGATTGGTGCAGAGTAGAGTACAGTGCCGTAGATTGCCGTAACATAGAGTGCAGTGGCATAGAGTGGAGTGCTGCAGAGTGCAGTGGCATACAGTGCAGTCATGCAGAGTAGAGTGGAGTAGAGTGTATTGGCGTAGAATGCATTAGTGCAGAGTAGAGTGGCTTAGAGTTCAGTGGCACAGAGTGCAGTACAGTGTTGTAGAGTGCAGTGGTGTAGAGTGCAATGGTTCAGAGCATAGTAGAGTGGCATTGAGTGCATGGGCGTAGAGTGGTGTAGAGTAGTGCAGAGTGGCGTAGATTGGTGCAGAGTAGAGTACAGTGCCGTAGATTGCCGTAACATAGAGTGCAGTGGCATAGAGTGGAGTGCTGCAGAGTGCAGTGGCATACAGTGCAGTCATGCAGAGTAGAGTGGAGTAGAGTGTATTGGCGTAGAATGCATTAGTGCAGAGTAGAGTGGCTTAGAGTTCAGTGGCACAGAGTGCAGTACAGTGTTGTAGAGTACAGTGGAGTAGAGTGGCATAGAGTGCATTTGGATAGAGTGCATTGGCATAGAGAGTAGTGGCATAGAATAGAGTGGCGTAGAGTAGAGTGCAGTGGTGTTGAATACAGTGGTGCAGAGTAGATTGCAGTGGTGTAGAGTGCAGTGGTGTAGAATGGTGCAGAGTATAGTAGTGGTGTAGAGTGTCATACAGTGGTGTGGCGCAGAGTAGAGTGGACTGGTGTACAGTGGATTGACATAGAGTGTTGCAGAGCATAGTGCCATAGAGTGCAGTGGCATAGAAGTCAACGGCGTACAATGAAGAGTTGTAGAATGCAGTGGTGAAGATTAGAGTGGTGCACTGTAGAGTTCAGTGGCGGAGAGTGCAGTAGTGCAGAATAGAGTGGAGCATAGTGCCATAGAGTGCAGTGGCATAGAAGTCAACGGCGTACAATGAAGAGTTGTAGAATGCAGTGGTGAAGATTAGAGTGGTGCACTGTAGAGTTCAGTGGCGGAGAGTGCAGTAGTGCAGAATAGAGTGGAGCAGAGTAGAATGGCATAGAGTGCAGACTCGTAGAATACAGTTGCTTAGAGTGCAGTGGTGTAGAGTGGAATAATGTGGCAAAGAGTAGAGTGGCATAGAGTGCAGTGGCATAGAATGGTGCAAGGTAGAGTGGTGTAGAGTGCAGTGGCAGAGAGTGGTGCAAAGTAGAGTGGTGTAGAGTGCAGTAGCAGAGAGTGGTGTAGAGTATAGTGGTTTAGAGTGGGGTGATGTAGAGTGCAGTGGCATAGAGTGGAGTGCTGCAGAGTGCAGTGGCGTAGACTGCAGTAGAGCAGAGTACAGTGGCATAGAATTCAGTGGCATAGAGTGCAGTGTTGCAGAGTAAAGTGGCGTAGAGTGCAGTGGTATAGAGTGACATGGAGTAAAGTGCATCGGCATTAAATGCAGCAGCGTACAATGTAGCACCGTAGAAAGCAGTGGCGTAGAGTAGAGTGGCATAGAGAGCAGTGGTGTTGACTACAGTGGTGCAGAATAGAGTGCAGTGACATAGAATGCAGTGGCGTAGAGTACAGTGGCATAGGGCCAGATGCATCAAAGGGTTTTGCCCATTCTGTGTCTATGGGAAAATGTGTTCATGCATATGGCCCATAGAGTGCAGTGGCGTAGGTTGTAGTGACATAAAGTGCAGTGGTTTAGAGGAGAGTGGCGTAGAGTGAAGAGGCATAGAGTAGATTGTTTCGGAGTAGAGTTAAGTGGCGTAGACTTGAATGGTGCAGCGTACAATGCAGTGGCGTAGAATAGAGCGGTGTAGAGTAATGGCATAAAGTGGCGTAGAGTTTAGTGGCACAGAGTGCAGTGGTGCAGAGTGCAGCATTGCAAAGTGGTCGGGGAGCTGCTGGACATGGTCACAGTGAAGATTTTTAACTTTGGAATTAGACTATTTTTTAGAAGTCAGGTTCTTTCTGCAGGACAAGCCTGCAGGCTGTAGTCGAAGAGAGCTCCATGAGGTTGGATACCTTTATCAAGAAGTCCTGCCGAGAAGGATTTGCTGCTGCAGAGAAGAAGGTTAGCTATTGTCAAGTCAGGCAGACTGGAAGCGCACCTCGGATGGATTGACTGACAGGTAAGTTCTGGTCTTCTGTCGGTTCTCCAGGCAGTTTTTCTTGAAACATTTTCCTAGTCTCACTTTTTAGGGTTATGCAGCAGCAGTGCCACCATCAATCACCACTTCCAAGGGCCCAAGACCTGGGGGGCACCACTATGAGTTTTAAAACTCACTCCAGTATAGGCCAGCAGCATGGTTCATGGCCTCTGGAAGTTTGTTGTGTCCCTGCAGCTCATACAGGAGGCTAGCCATTGGAGTCATTCTGGTGGTCCTGGGCTCTAGGAAGCAGGCCCAGTCTTCCCTACTCAGGCAGCAGGGAAGCAGAGCATTCCTTCTTCTGAGCTTCCACAGATCCCGAAGTGATCTGATGAGTGGCTCTGGAGATCCAATAGTTATACCTGGAGCCAGCCTTTGTGTGGGGGAACTCCGTGTCCTGGCCCCACAACTGGTTCTGGAAAGTTTTCCCCCTTCCCCTGGTCAAGACTTCAACTGTTTCTGGAGGGACAATAGGCAGGGAAGGCCGGGTGTCAGGTTCCTTTGAGCATGCTGTAGGCCAAGCCCTTTGAAATATATGTCGGCCTGGGTACAGCTCCATCCCCGCCATCCTGGCAGGATGACCCATCCTGTTCACACTTAGCCCCCTTTGTCTCACTGTCTGACATCAATGCAGAACTCACAATAGCAGAATCATGTGGCCCAGGCTCCTGGCAGAAAAGCACTTTGGATTTGGGCATAAAAATGCAAACTTTCTAAAAGTGGCATTTTTATAATTGTAACTTAAAATCCAACTCTACCACTAAAGAGGGTTTTTAAATTACAATTCAAAAGAGACCAAGATGTATTTTTCTACCTGCTCCCAATCCAAAGTAAGCACGTATTAAATGTAATAAGGCAAACAAATGTAAGTCTATGGGAGAGATGGGCCTTACAATAGTAAATACAGCTCTAGGAGTTTTCCACTATCAAAAAAAGGAAACCCACATGTCCAACTTTTTACATACATGCACCGTGCCCTATGAGCTTTTAGGTCCTACCTTAGGGGATGATTTGTAAGTGTTAAAAAGGAAGGTAAGGCCTTGGAAAAGGTTTATTATCTGGGTTCAAGGTGCAGGTCCAGTCCTTCTCACTCAGGCAGTAGGGCAGCAGAGTAGCAGTCCTTCTGAGTCTCCCACAGGTCCAGAGGTGTATTGAAGAGCTGGGTCTCAGAGTCCACTATTTATCCTTGGTACCAGCTTTGAAGTAGTAGTAGATTCTAGACGGTTCCACCCTAGAGGTGTTTGGAATTGTTCTCCTACCTGCCCTGGCCCCAGCTTGTCTTGGGCACAAAAGACTAGTGTGAAACCCTTTAAAAGTGTGCTGAGGCAGAGCTTTTGTGATGTGCAAGTGTGTTAGGTGACAGCTCTGCCCCCGTATCAAGTTAGAGATGGCTCATCCTCCCAATACCCATTCCCCATTTGTCTCACTATCTGGGAGTAATACACAAAGACCAACTGCCAGGTAGACCTAGTCATGTGACCCAGGATACAGGCACCAAATGATTGGGACAAGAAAATGCCAAGTTTCCAGAAGTGGCATTTTAAGAATTGTTACTTAAAATCCAACTTTACAATTAAAGATGGTTTTATATTACAATTCTGTGGAGACCAAACTCTATATTTCTACCTACTCCCAATTGAAAGTAATCACTTATTAAATGTAATAAGGTAACCCAATGTTGTCCTATCGGATAGGCACAAGCCTTGCAGTTGTGAAAAACGAATTTAAGGGTTTTTCACTACTAGGACATGTAAGAGTAAAAACTATTTAAATACACTGCTCCCTGCCCTGTGGGATGTTTACAGCCTAACCTAAGGGTGACTTGTATGTATTAGAAAGGAAGATATAGGCCTAACAAAAGGTATATCTTGACAGGTCAAAATGGCAGTTTAAAACTGCTCTACAGACTGCAGTGACAGCCTTGAGACATTCTCTAAAAGGCTACTTTAGTCAGTGCCACAATGAGTGCTGCGAGTCCACAATTGGCATTTAATTTACAGGCCCTGGATACATGTGGTACCATTTACTAGCGACCTCTAAGTAAATTAAAGGTGCCAATTAGGTGTAGGCCATGAGGGAGAGATCCTCTTCCCCCTTTATTATGCTGTTCGATAGTACGTTCAAATAAGGGATGTATGGTTCAGAGAGGAAAAGGTCGCCTGGGATGCCTTACCCTTTTCCGTTTGTTCTATTGCTTTGAGTGTATCAGATAGAGTAACAAGCATTGGCATAGCCAATAGGTCTCGCCTTTGGGACCTTATGTGTTTAGCCAGAACTTTTGGCTGTGTTGTAGAGCATTGTGGCTGCTGTGCATTATGTTGAAAAGTTATAACAAAAAGTGTTAAGCATTTTTGTTACCTTTATACAAACGAACACGACATTATATACAACTGAACAACCTGATTAAAAAAAGATTTTAACATAAAAAATGTCTTCTAGTTTTTTTGTACTTGCACTGCTGGCAACTTCTTCCTGCCTGTTCTCATGCTTGTTTGTTATAATTTTTTTTGCTATGGGGGAGCGGGACATAAATAAAGGGGGAGTGGAGGTTGGAAAACAGTAATTTAATTAGAACACGAGCAACGGACGGACACTAGGGGAGAATCAACAGATGCCAGATTCCGAGGGCAGACTGACGTGATGCTTAGGTGGTGCGCTGATGCAAAATGGTGGTGGTGAATGATGTTTGGTGCTCAGGTGGTGACACTATATGGTGTGGATTGGAGGTACGTTGGAGGTACGTTGTGGATTGTGGAGTTGAAATATGTTGTTTGGTATGTAATTATGTGTTGTGTATTGGAAATGTGTGGAGTTGAATTGTGTGGCCTGGAACTGTGGTGTTGAGTGAAATTATGCTTGGTGAAATTGTGTCATGGTGTGGAGTGCATTTATGTTGATTGGTGGTATGTGGTATAGAGTGCTGACACTCCTTTCATCAGAACACACAGGCCTGTGGCTGCCAGGAGAGCGCAGGAAAAGCGTGTCCCAGAAACTCATTGCTTACTATTTATATCGGAAGTAGCTCCGTTTTTGGAGATATTATGTAGCTCCTAATACCCCTGACAAGGCGCTGAATTATTGAAAAGTCGCTCAGAATCTTCTGGAGAGACACTTTCTACTGAGAGAGAAAGAAAGAACCTCTTTTTATCTTTTAGCCTTTGTTGTTGATGCACAGCTGTCATACAAATATTTGAATTCAGACATTGGAGGGGTTAGTGCTGAATGAGGTGTCGGCTTGTTGGCTCCTCTGCTAATACTTGGGGCCCCATTCACGCTATGTGCACCTCAGTGTAACCTCGGCTAGTAACCAGCACCAGTGATTGTACCCTTTTAAATGGATTTACTTCCGCATATAGGGGCATATTAACAAGGCGGCGATAAACAATTATCGCCGCTTTTGCAGCCGTTTTCGGCCGAAAAGCGGCGATAATTATATCGCCTTATCAGCAAAGACACGCTATCGCGTGTTTTGCTGATTTTACTCCCGTTTCCAGCACGCCTGACTTCGCATCGATAATGAGATGCAAAGTAGGCGTGTCTGTGGAAACAACATGGGTAAATATCGCGAAGGCAGCTTCGCGATATTTACAATGCGGGAAGCGATTATTTTAATCGCGTTAAGTATGCTATAACGCAGGAATTTAACGTCTGTTAAATTCCTGACTAAGGCATACTTAACATGGGGGTGGATTCTGTGGCTAAGACCACAGGCCCTATCATCTAGGATATCGCCGTTTTCCACCATGGAAAACGGCGATATCCACGCTATCTCTGAAATTTTTATCGCCTCGGCGATGCGCGTTGTTAATAACGCGCTAACCGGGCGATAAATTACAGAGATAGCCGGCGATAAATATGCAAGCGCTAAGCGCGCTTTGCGATATTTATCGCCGGCCCTTGATAATATGCCCCATAGTTCTGCCAGAATGACGTAAACGTGAGTGAATGTAGCTTCTTGCAACGGCAGTTGGATAAGGGGACGTTTGGGAGAGGGGACTGGGCGGACAAACTCGTAAATTCAAAAACCTTTTGCAAGGAATGTCTCACCCTGGAAAAACTGCAGATTGACTCCGGTGAAAGGCAGGAGTAAATGTATTTGGAGGAGTTGTTGTTGACAGGTGTATTCCACGAGGAAAACAAAATAAAAGTAAATCAATGAGTGGAAATATACTGATGTGTTGGATTTGCACATGCAGCAGAAATGTTAACTTGGTCTGTTTCTATGTCGTAAACATGCATGCGCGTAACAAGCAGTGGCGCGCGCCCCTATCCTTTTAACCCACTTACCCCCTCATCCTGCTGGGTTTTGCTGGCGTTTTGTATGCGTTGGTCGGGTCGGTTAAAATTTGATTACTAAATCCAGTGATGAAACATAAAGTACATTGAGCGCAGCGCGAGCTGAGACAGAAATAACAAAACACAAGCATTGCAAAAGTGCTCGTGCTATATATAAAACGAGTGGGTGGCACAGCAACCAAACGGCGACTCGGGATCGGGGGATCCGTGTTCGAGCCTCGGCCTGGGGTCAACATTCTGTGAATCTGGGCAAATCATTCACTCCCCCCCTGCCCAGCTAAAGTCTACTGATTTAAATTAAACAAGCAAAAAAAGACGGCACACGGAGACAAGCTAATTTAAATTAAACAAAAGATACCAAGCAGAATGCGCGTGGCTTCACAAGGCCTATCACTTATGAAAATGTATGTAGATCCTACTTCACTTCATTTTTCCAGTATGCCCCTTCAGTTAGATTCACATAATCTACTTATACATGGTACACTGGAAAAATTGAGAGGCTCCCCCCCCGCGCGCCTAGGGCCGGGGTGCCTTTAGTGGGATTTCGGGCAGGAGAGAACAGTTTCGTTTCCAGGGAATTGGTCAAGGGAGGGTCGCCAGGAAATGTGAGAAGACAAGGAGGTGCGCTGGCGATCCCTCCCCAAAGTCAATAAAAGTTTGGGACTCGAGGAGTTGCCCTCTTTGTCCTCTCGCCTCGGGGTTGCCGGAGGGTCGCAGCAGGAAGAAATTGGAGCTGGCTGTACTGCGGCGTTTGCGGTGATTCCCAGGTGAGGGGCCTCACGGCGTAGCGTTATGACATGGGAGGGGATGTGGTCCGTCGACTAGACTGCCGACTTTGATGCGGGAAACCAGGGTTCGAGCCTCGGGGGTCGCGTCCACATCCGGTGATTCTGGGCAAAATTTTAATCTCTCCGTGCCTGAATGTGCAATGGGAACACGGTGCTCGTGTAAAGCGCTCCAATACCTTCGGGTCGAGTGCGCGCTTTAAAATACCGGTGAGCGTTTCTGGTGCGGGAAACCAGGGTCCGAGCCAATGTAAATAAGGTGCTCGGGTAAAGCGCTCCAGTACCTTCGGGTCGAGTTCGCGCTTTAAACTGCTGGTGAGCGATGGGTGCGACGTGCTGGGCCGCTAAGGCAGAGGATGGCCGAGTGGTCTGAGGCGCTGCGTTCAGGTCGCAGTCTCCTCGGGAGGCTTGGGTTCGGATCCCGCTTCTGGCAGTATATATATATTTTTTTTTAGTGCGGGAAACCGGGGTTCGAGCCTCGGGGGTCGCGTCCACATCCCGTGATTCTGGGCAAATCTTAATCTCCCCGTGTCTGAATGTGCAATGTAAATATGGGGCTGGGGTAAAGCGCTCGAATACCTTCGGGTCGAGTTCGCGCTTTAAATGCTGGTGAGCGATGGGTGCGACGCGCTGGGCCGCTAAGACAGAGGATGGCCGAGTGGTCTAATGCGCTGCGTTCAGGTCGCAGTCTCCTCTAGAGGCGTGGTGTCAGTATTTTTAAAAGGGGGGGGTGCGATAGTGGCGCGAGGAACGCGCGTATGCCATGATTATAATTAGGTGAAGTTTTGCATTTTCTTGTGCAAGGGTGGGGGCCTGGATGGTAAAGGGCGGAGGTTGCATGGCGCATGACGCAGGCAAGCATGGCACCTGGGGGCGCTGGGTTGGTAGGTAGGCCGAGCGCTCTCCAGGGAAGGGGTGTGATGTTATGCATGGCAGGGACAAATAATGGCTTGGGGTGGAACATGATAATCCGGGGTATTCAGCTAGTGAGCATGCTGAGTATCTTGTGGTGGGGGTGTTTCTCCATTGTTATGCATGAAAGGCATTGCGCAGGGGGACACTGGGGTAGTAAGTATCCCTAGTGATCAGCCCATGTGGGCGTGATATGCATGTAGGCATGGCAGCGCGCATGTTCGCGGACGCTCAAAAGGGTAAAGGAAGAGGCTTGGTTCGTGTTTAACTCTCTTTTTATTTCTTTAGTGGGCACAATGCCGCCAAAGCGGACACAGGGGGGGCAAGGAGGCCCCGGCAACAGCAGAGGATTTTCGATCCTTGTCGGCATTGTGGGAGGTCGCGAAGAAAGGCGGCATCGATTGGGCACTGAAGACACTGGCTCAGGGTGCAGGAACGAGCTCGCAGCAGGAGCCCCCTTTACCTAAGCGCATAAGGCAGACGCCAGAACGTTTTAAGGACGGGCATCAGGAGAAGGTCAAACAGGTCGCGGAATTGGTGACGAACACTGCAGGTGAGGCGGTGGCAGTGGGCCAGCCTCTGATATGCACGGACGATAGGCAGGGTTCTGGCGCTGCTGCGCAGAAGGGTACGGCGGAGGTTGAGTTGCGTCCAGAGGGGGGGCTTACACAGAGTGCGGCGCCATCCACAATGTCAGCGCTGGTCGCGGCTGATAGCCCACAACCTTCGGCAGCTCAAGGAGTGGTGGTGAGCGTGCCTACGACTGCCGCGCAGGTTTCAGCGGCTAATGCGCAGGTTCCCGTGCCAGTAGTGGCGCAACAAGGGGGTGGGGTGGCACAGGTGTGGGTGCAGTCAGGGGGAGTAGTACAATCACCGGTGGTAGTTGCTACTACGGCACAAGGGCCAGTGAACAATACAGGGGCATCAGGGGTTGGGGCGGTTGCAGTGGCGCCGTCAGTACCTCCGGCGACGGTGGTATCGGTGCAGACCCCCTTTTCGCAGACCCCGGTGCTGTATGGTTCCGCATCGCTGGCAGTGGCACCACCAACAAGTATTACGTGGCACGTGCCGGTGGAAACCAAGGAAAAGATTTTCAAGGGCGAATATGTGGACGTTTTTGATTTGATCAATGCGGGGGTGGTCCCAGGGAAGAGCAGAGCGGGCAAAGAAGGTGAATTCAAACAGAAGAAGGTTTGGGTGGAATGGTCGTTAAAGAACTGGGTGACCGGTTTTGCTATTTATGCAGCAATCATGGTAGAGCGGTTCCCGGCGCTGGAGGCCCAGTTGATAAGCTACATGTCATTGATTCATGAGGCAGCGTCAGAATTTCAGGGCACGGCCTGGCTGCAATATGACACCAAATTCAGGCAGATGAAGGCAGTGAGGTCGGAAGTGGCGTGGGATCAGCGGGAGATCAATATTTGGCATGGGGAATTTTACTCAGCTGCGCCAGTCAGCAAGCCCGCGCATTCCTTTCGGGGAGACAGGGGAGCAGGGGATAAGAAGCAGGCGTGCTGGCAGTTCAACAAGAACGAATGTAAGTTCAGGCATATATGTTCCTTCTGTGGAATGCAAGGGCACCCAGAGAACAAGTGTTACAAAAAAGTGGGGAAACCGAAGGAACAGCGCACCCCTGCCAATGCACAAATCAAGGGCCGCCCTGCCCAACCATCATAAAAACTTGCCTACTCCCATACGCCTGCATGTGCTGGCCCACCTGCTCGACAGATACGAGAGGCGGGCAGAAGCTCAATATTTGTATCAGGGTTTTAAATTTGGCTTCCATATCCCGTCTAGTGCCCCGCCCACCACAGTTCCCCCCCGCAATCAGCTCTCTGTGCTACAAAATCCGGGGGTGGCCAGAGAGAAAATTATGAAAGAAATAGCGCTGGGGAGGGTGGCAGGCCCCTTTCAGCAATTGCCAAGGCAGGATTTAGTGTGTTCGCCACTGGGCCTGGTACCAAAGAAGGAGGTGGGAAAATATCGCCTCATTCATAATCTATCCAGTCCACCTGGGCTGTCCGTCAATGAGGGGTTAGATCCAGAATTGTGTGCAGTGCGTTACACCACTTTTGACACAGCTATCCAGAAATTGCAGAGGCTAGGGAGGGCGCGCTGATGGCCAAGTCGGATATTGAGTCGGCTTTTCGCCTTCTGCCGGTGCACCCGGAGGACACTAGGTTGCTAGGTTTCACGTTTGAGGGAATTTCTTCATGGACCTATGTATGCCTATGGGGTGTTCCATTGCGTGTGCGGTGTTTGAAACATTTAGTCGTTTTTTGGAATGGGCAGTGCAACGCAAGATGTAGTGCATTACTTGGATGACTTCCTGTTTCTGGGTCCACCTAGCTCGCCAGCTTGTCGGGAAGCCTTGCTAGGTTTCCAGCGTGTAGCGGAGGCATTGGGGGTACCCCTGGCGGAGGGAAAAACGGAAGGCCCAGCGACCCGCATAACTTTCCTGGGCATTGAGATAGACACGGTGGAGGGGGTATGCAGACTCCCACAAGACAAGATAAGGGCTTTTCAGACGTCAGTAGACGAGTGTTTAGGGGCATGCAAAGTTACCTTGCACCAATTGCAGGTTTTGGTGGGGCAGCTCAATTTTGCACTGCGGGTCATACCCATGGGCAGGGTTTTTTCGAGGAATATCGCCAGGGCAATGTCAGGCTTAAGGGCGAAACACCATCACACTAGGCTATCGGCGGAGGTGAAGGACGACTTGAGCACATGGAGAGATTTCTTGGTGCGTTTCAATGGGTCGGTGATTTGGCAACAACCAGCACAGGAGAACAGTGAGCTGGAACTTTACACAGATGCAGCTGGCAGTGTCGGTTTTGGGGCAGTGCTAGGATCAAGGGGGGTTTGCAGCATTGGCCAGCGGAATGGGTCAGGATGGGGCTGATCCGCAACATCACATTCTTAGAATTATTTCCCATTATTGTGGCACTTCATTTGTGGGGCACTTTGCTGGAAAACAAACGCATTGTGTTTTGGTCGGACAGTATGTCGGTAGTGATGGCAGTGAACAGTCAAAGGGCAAAATGTCCGTGGGTGCTCCGCTTGCTAAAAGAACTGGTGCGGGGCTGCCTCAGGCGCAATGTGTATTTTACTGCCAAACATGTACCAGGTGTGGACAACACAGTAGCTGACGCACTGTCTCGTTTTAAGTTGACAGAATTCAGAGCTCGATGGCCGCAAGCGGACGTTCAGATGACGGTCTTCCCGGAAAGCCTGTGGAAGCTTGGTGCCCCATTGCTCCTGACCTCATTGCGGCTTCTGTTGCGCCCAAGACTAAGAGTATGTATGAGAAGGCTTGGCAGGTATACTTAGCAGTCCTAAAGGGAGCAGGGTGTGCGGAGGAATTTACACCGCAGGGGGTGCTTCTTTTCATAGTTCGTCAGAGAGAGAATGGAAGGTCACTGTCTCTGGTTAAGAGGCAGTTGTCTGCAATTGCCTTCTTTGCAGGATTGGAAGGGGTGACGGACCCCACTAAGGATACCAGAGTCAGACGGGCTATGAAAGGTTGGGAACGGCTGGCACCAAGGGGGAAGGATCGCAGGAGACCCATAGATGCCAGTAGGCTGGTAAATATCTTGGGAGTTTTGCCGCAGGTGTGCGTGTCATCATACGAGGCGCACCTGCTGAGATTAGCGTATTCTTTAGCCTTTTTCGGGGCCTTCCGGGTATCGGAGCTTATACCAAGCTCTAAGGCGGACAAGGAAGGGGGAATCTGCATGGGAGACGTGGTAGTGGCGGCTGACTTACTTCAGGTTAGAGTGAGGAGGTCAAAAACAGACCCCCTAGGGAAAGGTGTTTGGGTCCAGCTAAGAGCAGTGCAGGGAGCGGGTAATTGCCCGGTGGCGTTGATAGAGAAGTTCTTGCAGATGAGGCCTGGGTGCGGAGATGATAGGCTTCTTCTACATGCTGACGGGACACCGCTGACGAGATTTCAGTTCACGCGACTATGTAAGCGCGCTCTGGGTTTGTTGGGCGAGGAGATTGCTCATTTCACGTCACATTCATTCCGCATTGGGGCTGCCACGACGGCAGCGAATTTGGGCCTCTCATCGGAAACAATAAAGAGGGTGGGCAGATGGAGTTCATTTTGCTTTGAGCGATACGTTAGACCACAGCTAGTTTAAGCAGGGGTCAGGGGTCAGCGGACTTGTAACTATGCCCTTCTTTTCTTTCTATTCTTTCTTGGACTCTCATGCAGTGGTGGCCAGGCGGTGGACGCAGGTATGCTGGTGTGGAGATTCTGTGATACACAGAGCAGGGCAATGGTTCAACAAATCCAGGGAAGAGAGAGCGCAAAAGGCAAAGGCATTCAATCATCATTGGATAGGGATTGACGGGCAACGTTTGGAGGATCTCAAAGCATATTTGCAGAGTGCGCTAGGTAGCGGCATGCCCATTCCAGACGTGCTGGTGATTCATTCTGGAGGTGAAAGCATGATTCCGGGGGGCAGGAGGGGAGTGAAGGAGGCTCTGTTCTCTACATTCTCATGGGTAAGGAGGGCCTTACCAGACACCACCATATTTTGGTCGGAGGTGCTCACACGCAAGGTGTGGGGTGACAACGCGCCAGCAGCCGCTGTGAACACGTCTGTGAGAAAACTGAATCGGGAGGTAGCAAAACTGTTGATAGGTTCTCCGATACATTCCATTAGGCATAGCTTGCTACAGGCATTAAACTCGGATTTGTATCGGGCAGATGGGGTGCATCTGTCCAGGACAGGGTTGGAATTGTTCGTCCAGACCATATTGGGGGCCATAGCTTTGACATCTGGAAGGTGAAGCAGCTTTTGGGGAGAGGGCGAGAGCGCCAGTTGGCTCCTCGTCCTGTGGCGGGGTTCTGGGCAAGAGAAAAAGGGCGGGAACTCCTTTTTGGCGGAGACTGTCTGACCCTGCAACAGGGAGGCAGTCATTGGGGCTCTGGGCTGGCGGGAGAGGGGGCCGTCCTGCTGGTGGTCCTGGACTCTCCGGCCCTACCCTAGTAGCCGGTGGTTGGAGGAAGCAAGATTGGGAGAGCGGATGTGCCAGGAAGGCGCTAAGCAGTGCTATGATGGCCGCGTCTAAGGTGTAGACGACGGATAGTTACCTCAAATGGAAGTACTGGAGAGGGGTTGGGTTGTGGCCTGCAGGTACAACACGCCCCAAGAGTGGATCTGGAGATGCCGAATTGTATATACATGGTAACCTGTGGCGCAAATGTATACTGTGCAACCTTATGTTCAGCAATGTGGGTTGGTTTGGTTTAATTAAAGTTGGTCAAATGTTGACGGTACATCAACGAATAAAGATGGTGTTATTTGACAAGTAATAAAAGCTACGCAGTGAAGACCAACCACTTGTAAAGTGTTTTGTGGTGGGAAAAGGGGGCAAAGGGGGGGAATTTTAGGGAAAAGCGTTGAGAGCGAATTGCACGTGATATGCCCACTATGGAAGCAATATAACTTTCAGCTACACAGGCAGCGGTGCTCCGGGGTGGCGGACAGGAACATGACGGACATGCCATTGAAGCTGTTGGGGATCGTGCTGGCGCTGAGCAGGAAGAAGATGGTGAGCTGGAAGGGCCCCCACTCTCCCCGGAAGGAGATCGATTGGTCATAGTCTCTCATTGCGGTGCAGCGGGCAGAGGCGGTGGCACGGAGGGGCGCCGTCCCGAAATACGGTGCATTCCTGTCCTTTCCCCTTGCATTGGTTCACAAATTGCTGTGTTGCACCAACATAGGCAGGATTGTTTTTGTACAGGAAGGGGCACCGTCCCTCCCAAAAACAATCCTGAGAGGCGTTTTCCTCTTTCTATGTGAGCTGCAGAATGCAGCACACATGGAAAGAGGAAAGAGCAAGGAAAAATGAAAATATTTCTCTTCATTACGCCTCCGCTGGGGAGGCACCGTTTTTGGAGATAGCCCAGGCTTACTTGATTTTGTAAATATGGGGCAGCATCAAAATCCATGGGTGTTGCATGGTAACCCCACACAAAGCCCATGGAACTCCTCCTTGACGCAGAGTAAGGCAACGCAGTGACTTGCGCTGCCATGTCTTACTCCATATCTATGAAGCAATGCAAAGTCATGCAGGGTGATGCAAGCCTCGCATAAATAGGCCCTAAAATATTCTGTACGTTTTTTAGGTCTTTCACCATCAGGTATCTACATATAAAATAATGGGCAGCGTAATGAAAAATAAATTTAAAAAGTTGTTACTTAGTGAGAAATGCACTGTAGTACATTATGAAACCTCTATTAATTAATGCACTGCAGATGTGTGTGTGTAACCAGAGAGCCACAGAATTCAATCTTGATTGGTGCAGTGGAGAATAGTGACGTGTATTTTTAGTGCTACGAGGTTACAGCCTATGACAAAAAGCACTGTGAATATGTAAGTCATTATTTTATACTTGCATTACACACAGTGTAAGATAGAGTGCTGCAAAATGTGCAAATAGTTTTACAAAAAAATGCAAGGCGATTATCGCCACTTTAGCGGGACTTTTTCCCGCTAAAGCGGCGATAATATTATCGCCTTATCAACAAGCTGTCGCTAACTGCTGTTAGCGACAGCTTGTAGGCGATAGCGACCGGGTTGGGTGCCGCTTTGCATGCCAGCGATATTTATCGCTAATGGCATGCAAAGTAGGCGTTCCCCACCTAACAGCGACTTGAAACAGTCGCTGAGGTCGCTAACGCCTATCAGCGAGGCAGAGGCGGTGATTAGCGAACCAGCGCTAAACACGTTTAGCGCTGGTTTGCTAACACCTGGTCCCACCCTGACTTAGCCATGTAATCCAATGAGAGGTGGATTACATGGCTAAGTCCCCTCGCACTATCAGCAAGCGGAACTGGGGAACAGTGTGAATATCGCCTGTTTTCAGGCGATATTCACACTGTTCTCAAGGTTTCTATCACTTTGGAGATTAGCATTGCTGATTGCACGCTAACTCCGCGATAGAAACCGGCGATGCCTGGCGATAATTATCCAAGCGCTAATTGCGCTTTGCGATAATTATCGCCAGGCATTGCTAATATGCCCCAATGGTGCTTCCAAAATGTAGATTTTAGTAATACCAGAGTGTATGTAATGCAATTTATTTTTACATAACTGTCCCTTCAACTCCTCTTTAGGGGTACTAAGGGCTGTGTAAATGCAGTTACAATTAAAACCAAGCACTTCACAGCCCATTTGTTAACTCTTTGTACTACCACTCAAAAAAACAAATCTTTATCATCACAAAGCTTGGAGTCATTTGATCAATTAAAACCAGAAGCGCTCCCAAGCACCCTTTACACTTGCAGATTAACTGATAGGCACGTTTGCATTTCATTCAGGCAAGCAGGCACCCTAGCACCAAGCTTTTCACAGCACTAGAGACTCAAATAATAAAACTTCAGCTGATAATAATCTAAATTAGCCGTCCCAGGACAGCTGTCTTTTTCCAAAACGAAAGCAAACGTTTTGGATTGCAGGCAGAAGTGAAGCTGGGGAATGCGCGACCCCCTTCCCAGGATTCCACAGCCCCCCTGGGGGTCGCGCCCCACTGATTGAAGACCTCTGGTCTAGAGTGAATGCAAAAACAGCCCAACTGTCATCCTTCCTCAAACGTGGAGTCCACAGGCAGGCATAGGTACAGAATGGTAAAGCAAGAAAATGCCCACTTTCTAAAAGTGGAATTTTCCACACGCAACTTAAACAAGCATTGGCATAGCCAATAGGTCTCGCCTTTGGGACCTTATAAGTGTTTAGCCATGCAGCACTTGATGTTGTTGCACCAAGGATATTGTGCTGGATAACTAAACACTTATAAGGTCCCAAAGGCGAGACCTATTGGCTATGCCAATGCTTGTTTGCTCTGGTCAGTGAGTTACATAGCTTTCAAAGTAAAATGAAAAATACATGTATCTGAACTCAAATTCATCTTGCTATATATTCCCTTTGGCATAATTTTTCCCAGTGATGCCATTCAATTTATTTTCCACAATGCTGTGGAATTTTTATTATGCGCTCATCTGGAAACAATCAGTTAACTTGGAGTCAAAAATATCCATCTTTGTGTGACCTGCACCTAGCTTTTCCATCCAATGTGACAAATGTAATCCATTTAATACAGTTTTAAAATATATGGACTTATTTCACTAGTATATTTATCTTTTTGTCCTTGATACTGATATCCACATTAGGTCTCTTCAGTGACGCCAAATAAGATCAATAGTCCTGCGATGTCACTTTCTGTGATGTCAATCCTTGTGATGTTACATGCAAATTAGAGGGGCCTCACATCTTGACTTTCGCCCGGGGCCCCAGAAGTCCTAGGACCGGCTCTGCTGGTGGAGGGTGGTAGTGAGGGAATCCCTGGGGAAGGAGGTCATTGGTGGGGGCGCCAAAAGATGTCGGCACCGGGCGCCACCAGCGTCAAAGACGGCCCTGCGCGTGCCTGAGCGTGCAAGGGAACTATTGAGGGGCGGAAATGTGTGCTTCCGCAGTAAGGTCTGGATGGGGCACTTGTCCAATAGTTGGAACAACAAAAAGAGGCTGAGTGATTTGTGTGTATTTTGGGTGGGGGCCCTCGGGCAGCGTCCGGTAGGCCTGGCCCTCGGGCGGCGTCTGCATCATGTGAATTGAGAAGGGACGCGAAGGAAGTGCTTGCTTTCGTGGGTCGTCTGACCCCAATCCACATCTGACCCAGACTCTTCCATATCCACCGGCCCCTCCCAGCTCAGTCCCCTCGTTGTCACAATATGCCCCATTTAGCGTCTTTTCCAAAGTATTTCAGGACAGAGTGTTGGCGGTTTTTTCAGTATTACGCTATAGCGCCTCGATATCCAGAATAAGTGCGCTTTGTAAATAATATCCATATTCGTTATGCTTATTACGATTTTTTTCTTGTGCGCAAACTTGCACCCAAAGGACATGGTCTGCACCACATGCACAGGAGATCACTGGATTATTGGCATTAACTGGGCATCCAAATGGCGCTACAATGGAATTCCAGAATTTATCTGGGCTCTAGTGACGTCTCGAAAAGGAGTTTTTCATGGTGAGATGGGAGTCTTTTAGTTTCAGATAAATGTACAGATTGTGATGGATTTCCTTATGGGTAGAGTTGTGGAATTTGGGTGACTATCAGGAAAAAGTCTAGCTAACCTCGTGAATACCAGCCTCGAGGCTAACTACGTGAATACAAGCCTCGAGACAAATAAAAGTTAAACATAAAACTCTTACAGAGCATTTATTGATTCCCCCACCCTTTTTCACCGTATTATTTAGATTGCTGGTGAACAGTGGAGGGAGTTAGTAGAATGGTATTCACGTTAGCGGCCTCAGAAGGATTAAAGGCTAAGTGTCACCTGCAGGGCGATTTGTATCGACCTCGCAAAGATGACATGCCAAATTTGAATTATGATAGTTATTACATCCAGGGCTACTAGAACGACGGAGAAAGGGAGACCAAACTATGCGGCAAAAAAGGCAAATAATGCCGTCTGATGAGGCACATTTTTTAAATAGTATTGACTCATTATTTTGTGTTTTTTACACTTGCTAACACTTTGTAGGCAAAGATTTTACCTCATTGGTACCAGTTTAACAACCAAATACGGTCATAAACAACTGAAGAATGACTAGTGAACCTTTGCGGGTGGCAATCCTAGCGCGGAAACAGGTGTCGCCACATATTTAGTAACTTGTGATCCGATTCAGCTAGAGGCAATTTTTGGTTAAAATCTGCAGATACAGCAGTGGATGGATCAAGTGGCAAATGCGACAAATCTATAATTACTGAAAAACGCTGCGACTGCAGAATCGCATAATTCAAGTGGCCCTGATTATATCGACCTCTGAAGGATAACAGGTTGAGTTTCACATATGGCTGTATAAATATCGACCTCGTTAGGATTGCGGCCTATATCTTCCCAATCATGACAGCCTGAGTTTAACGGTACTCTTTGCAGTAGGGTCCCAACACACTGAGCTGTCTTTAGCAGGGTGACCTATAGCGCCTTGCCCATCACACAAGGGCACTGTGGGAGGTGCCAAGACTTGAAGGTTCGCCACCTCAGCGCCTCATGAATAAGGCACGTCCTCCCAGCCTGACAGAGTCTGGCGGCTCTTAAATTGCATCAGACGCTTGTTAGCAAACAATAGAGCGCACAAGGGGCCGGGAGGGGCCGAGGGGGTGGAAATGGCGCTGTAATTGGATAGGGCGGATGCACTGTACTTAAAGGTAGGGGGGAGGATCCGTGTCAGCCGCCAGTACTGTGCCATAGCTGAGAGCTCCGCAAGGCTAACTGCAGGGGAAGAAGGGTGCACCTGTGGCACCCCACACACTCACCTCGCCCTCCCAGCTGTACCCGTGAGGAGCGACAGTGCACCCGGGGGTGCCAGGGCACCGCGCCCACTATTCAGAGAAGCCTTACTTCGCCACCCGCTGAGGGTGCACAGAGGAGGCAAGGGGCGCACAAGGAGAGGCGCGGCAGGGACCGACCCTGGGACCTCGTTTCTGCAGCTCTGCCAGCACCGAGGACATCCTGGGGTACGGGGCACCCCGACAGTGCGGCTCCAGTGCCGGAGAATGGAATCTTCCAAAATAAGGCTTAATACTGGAGCTTAGACCGTTTCCAGGGAATCCGCAACTTTGCACCGGGAGTTAAAGTGGTTTGCGCAAGATCACACGATTGGTGCCAAGTGCAGAAACCAGGATTTAAACGTGTTATGGTTTGTGACTTGAGCTGGAAACGTAAACACCGGAGCACATCTCACCACAAGCTCCAGGTTGCAGTGACTGTAAGGCGTGTACCTGCCAGGGACCCCCAGGCTTCTCGAAGTCTACTCCGGGGTAGGAGGCGCTGTGAAAACCCTCAGTAACTCATAGCGCACTGTTCTACAGTGCGCACTCTGGACTCAGTGCAGTGTGAGCGTCTTTCTAGTGCTTGAGGCCAGTGGCCCCTCTGCAGTGCCACTGTTTCATCGCCCACTTACACCTGCCGCAAGAAGAGAATGGGGGACCCGGAACAGCCGCGCCCCAACACCGTGAGCACAACGTCCAGCACCCCGAGTAAGAGCTTCTCCACAACCGCCAGCGTCGCTTACGACCGGGGATTCTTGAAGACGCCCCAGGGCATCCTCCTGCTCGCCGAAATAGTGAGTACCGATACACTGCTCCTGCACGCGTCTGTCTTTGTAGCGCTGCGAGGACAATTCTTTTGTTACGGTGCTTGCTAAACCATGTCGTTTCGTAGCGTTGTCAAAAGCATGTATGTGTTCCCAGTCCAAAAGTGAAGAAACAAGAGAGGAGCGGGAGCGGGGCGAGGCGAGCGAGCGCGGCAGCCTGCAAAGCAGTCCCAAAACGCTCGTGCGTCGTGGCTGGCCTTTGGATGAGTACGCGCGGCAGACATGTGTTTCCACTTATCGCGCCCGCGTCTGGGCACGATAATTGGAAACACATGTTTGCCGCGCGTACCCATCTCAAAAGGCCAGCCACGACGCACTGAGCGTTTGTTGGACTGCTTTGAAAACTCGCTTACAATAAGTCTTCGCCTCTAAGCAGCGCTTGCGCGCTACTCGAGGCTCGACCTAAAAACAATTTCACTAAAAGAAGTATTTTCGAATTGTGAGTTCAGGGACCCCAAACTCCAGATCTCTATCTCTTCCCAATTGGAAGTTACACTTGTAAGAGGTTACAAGGCAGCTCCAATGATAACTTATGGGAGAAATAGTCCTTGCAATAGTGAAAAATGTATTTAGCAGTATTTCACTATCAGCACATGTAAAACACACCAGTACATGTCCTACCTTTCACATACACTACTCCCTGCCCATGGGGCTACCTTGGGCCTACCTTAGGGGTGCCTTACATGTAGTAAAAGGTAAGGTTTGGGCCTGGCAAGTAAGTGCACTTGCCAGATCGACATGGCAGTTTAAAACTGCACTCACTGACTCTACAGTGGCACGTCTGAGACATGTTTACAGGGCTACTCATATGGGTGGCACAATCAGTGCTGCAGGCCTACTAATAGCATTTGATTTACAGGCCCTGGGCACATCCAGTCCACTGTACTAGGGACTTACTAGTAAATCAAATATGCCAATCATGGATAAACCGATTACAGATACAATTTATACAGAGAGCATATGCACTTTAGCACTGGTCAGCAGTAGTAAAGTGCCCAGAGTCCTAAAGCCAACAAAAACAGGTTAGAAAAAAAAGGAGGAAGAAGGCAAAAGGTTTGGGCATAACCTTGCAAAAAGGGTCAGGTCCAACATCTCCAAAGAGATGGGTACCATAAAAAAAGAATGTCCATGAGCGAAGCCTGGACATCCCCTGAAAAGCCAGATATTCTCAGTCAGGCGTGGCGTCGAACAGCCACTGTCATGGAAATCGCACTACCCAGTGAGTCGGTTGTGTCTAAATCACATATACTTGAGAACTTTGCTTCATCTCTCCCATCTGATACTGCTTGGGGGAAGATGGTCTGGGCCTCCTCTGGGACCTGTGGCAGCACTTGCACAACCGTTTCCCACAGGGAATGTGAATAATGGCCCAATAAGCATGCAGTGTTCACAGACCCCTAGGCTGGAGGAAGAAAAGAAGAAAACATTTTCTTGCCCCAACTGTCCAGACTCTTGAATTTCCTGTCCGGGGAAGCTGCCGGAAATGCACCATGGGAACTAGAGGCTTGAAATACCAAGCTCTCCGGGATGGGCTAGGTAGTGAGGAAGTTTGGGTCGCCCGAGGCAGGGCGATGGCAGCAGGTGATTGTCCTATTCACAGGAGCCCCTGTGCTGGGTTTGGACCAAGTTCCCAGTAGGACGTCCATGAGGGCTTCATTAAATGGGAGCAAGAGTTCTGAGGAGGACGCTGTCGGCTGCAGCAACATTGTCAAGATATTAGTCTTGACCACCTCTGAGGGTAGTTGAAGGTCAAGGACCTCAGACGCCCTCCACACCACCATTGCATAAGATGCATCCTCCGCCATAGCCACGGTAGGGGGACAAAGCAGGTCAGTATCTGGAGAAGTATCCAGTCTGCTGGCCTCACCCAATTTCTCATAACAGTCCATATCCTGATCATATTGCTGGTACTGTAAAGGGTCCAGTGACCCCTCCCATTCTTCTCCCAAGCATCGTCTGTCCGAATAAGGCTCAGGGAACGACTTAGGTCCTGTTGGCGCTGGAATTGGCGTCGGTCGACGTCGGAGATAAGAATGGGGCTGGTGCCGCCAGTGGGTGCAGGTGGCACAGGGATAATCGGCGTCAAGACCGGCACCGGGGAAGGTTGCAGTGGCAAGATCGGCACTGGTCTGGATCAATGTCCAGATCTATTGGTGGGCGCCGGAGACAGAGCACCGGCACAAAACCATATGGAGCTTCCTCTGACCTACCGCTGGGCCCAAAAGCGCACCGGAGGGGTCAGGCCTCTCAAAAATGAGGCACATGGCCTCATAAAATTCTTTATATTGAGCGGGGATCGCTCCATCTCCCAGAAAAGCAAGAGATGCGGAGCCAACCCAGGTGCATGTTCCGGAGAACGAGGCCTCCAGCGCCGATACTCCTCCGTCGCGTTGGCCGACTGACAGGGAGAAGTCGAAGCATGCTTCAACTTCTTCTGCTTCTTGTGCCTCTTACCTGAATGTCCCAATGATCTCGAGTGGAACGAAGAGGGCTTGGGACTCCTGGAGTGGT
This sequence comes from Calotriton arnoldi, assembly GCA_963921515.1. Lineage (NCBI taxonomy): Eukaryota > Metazoa > Chordata > Amphibia > Caudata > Salamandridae > Calotriton > Calotriton arnoldi. The sequence continues at coordinate 48,533 of CAWUFW010000931.1, forward strand.
TCCGGGACCTTCCTCTCGACCGGGACCGAGACCTCCGGGGAGTCGGTCATGGCATTGCCTGCAGGGCAACGAGCAGCTTCAGGGACCACTCTCTCAAAGCCTTCGGTGCCATGGCCCGGCATTTGGAGCACAACTTGGAGTCATGATCGCGCTGCAGACACCACAGGCAAACCAAATGCAGGTCCGTAACCAACATGGTGTGGTGACAGGCTCCGCACATTTTAAAACCTGAAGTCTTCCTAGATTACATGAATTCCTACACACTGACAAAAAAAGGGGTTGACAAAAGTCGAAAAATCCTGTAATAAAGTGACAGAGGGTAGCTCTCTTCATGGATTAGAGCTTGAGTGGCGCGGAAAGAAAAGGACTGATGCCAACGCGCTGAGATGGCACCTATATAGGTGATGCAGATGTCAGTTCAGCTGCCGATGAAGCAGTGCGGAGCCGACTGACACCACCTACCAGCGCGCAGGGGTATTACTCAAAGAAAAATCTTCCAGATCCAGTCTGACGCCTTGGAAATTCAAAGGTAAGGAATCTGCGGCTAGATGTTTCTATCAAATAAACTTCCGCAATTGCACGATGAACGTAGCTGACTGGATGAGAACCAACTATCTCAAACTCAACATAGACAAGATGGAAGTACTAATCTTCAGAAACACCTCCCCGTGGAGCAATGCATGGTGGCCCCCCAAACTAGGACCCCCACCAACACCAAACAGCCACGCACGCAACCTTGGCATCATCCTGGACGATAGGCTAACCATGAGGAAACAGATCAATGCAGTCTACTCCTCCTGCTTCCTCACACTCCGCAAGATTTTTAAGTGGCTCCGCATCGGCATCACTCATGCCCTGATCACCAGTCGACTGGACTATGGCAACAGACTCTATGGAGGTATCCCCCACACAACTCCTCAAGAGACTACATACAATACAGAATTTGGCAGCCAGACTCACCCTTGACCACCCCAAGTGGACCCACATCACCCCCCACCTAGAGAAGCTCCACTGGCTCCCCATTCAGAAGAGATGCCAGTTCAAGAAGTTGACCCAAGCCTTCAAAGCCCTCCACCAGCTAGGACCACCAGAGTACATTAGCCACCAACTGAATTTCTACCTCCTGTCCAGACACCTGCGCTCAGCCTCCCTCTTCCTTGCCTACACACCTGTATACATCACAACAACAGTGGAGGACGCTCCTTCACCCACATCGCTGTGAAATCTTGGAACAACCTCCCACTTCACCTACGGACCTCATACTCCCTGCTGGAATTCAGAAGAGAGCTCAAGACCTGGTAATCCGATTGAGCCCCGGCAGCAGCTATCAGCACCTGGATACCATCACGGGTGATTAGCCACGTTAGACAAATCCATCTGGATTAGATCTGGCTTGGACTACTGAACAACACAGTGTGCAAAAAATATAAAACCATTTTGGACATTTCAAATGTCTTTCTCTGCCAAAACATAGCACCTGAAAGCAGGGATTTAATCTCATTCACCACATTAGGGTCTCAGCAAAGATTCTATCGACTCCCTCAGGGGGTATAAAAACAGCCCTGGCTTGTTCTCTGCGTGAGTAATATAAATTTTACACAAAATTGATTCAGAAACATTGTCCTTTGTCTATGACATATACGTTACAGATGATGACTTAAACACACATTTAGCCAAAGTACATTGCATTGTAGTGGGATTTGCTGAACAAGGCTACAAATTAAACTTCCAAAAATGAAAATTGCCTATCACAGTGTCCTGTTCTTGGGATACGAGTTGTCAAATGAAGGTAAAAGCTCTGTACCACATTTCTTAGAGAAGTGTGCACTTCTACAACGACCAAATACAATTAAAAAGATGCAATCACTTTTGGGCTTTCTCAAATTTGGTAGAACATGCATCCTAGATTATGCGCAATGGGTAAAACCATTTGATGACTTAATACGTCCAGACTTTTCAAGCACACATTGGACACCAGACCACACACAGATTATGAGAACACTGCAGACATGCTTGCATCTAGACACTTATACTTACTTGTTAACACCACAAACTTGGTGATCCGCATAATCGCTTGGAGCCACAGGCTACACATATGTCACTCTCAATAATGGTGTTAACTCTACCAATTGCATATAAATCACATTTATATTCTAATGCTTAAATGCTTTTTGCACCTTCAGAAAAAATAATGACTGCAGTTCAAACAGCTGTTATAAAGGAAAGATCGTTGGCTCAGGGGAAACGCATAATTGTGGTAACTCCCATTCCAGCCTTAGAGTCTGTCACAAAGGCCAGCGTTCCTAACACAAAAGCCTTTAATCCAAGATGTATTCAGTGGCCCACCTCCTTAACATCTACTGATGTAGTCTACGTCTTTGACCCCACACTACAAACACAAGAATTTCTCCAATATGAACAAGAATACCCTGTGCCCAGTGAAGTTTTGCCTCTTGATCAGACTTCATTGTCTATACTGATGATTCAGCCCAACCTGCTAATGGAACTAAACAGCAATACTTAGCCGCTAGTGAAGTGGAACAAGGAGTAAAGAGTAATGGAGAATTCCACCCTCAAAAAACATTTACACAGTCTCTAGAGCATTGCCCTGCCCAGCTGGCTGAACTCAAAGCTCTAATTCTGGCACTAGAAAATACTGATCCTGAATTCCCCACACTTATAGTGTGTGATTCGTATTATTGTGTCCAGTCTTTTAATGAGCATTTACACAATTGGTGCTTGAATGGATGCAGAGACTCAAAAGGAAATGCTATCAAGCATAAATTGCTTTGGGGAAAGGTGGCACATTTAAAGAATGCTTGCTACGGACTCATGTAATTCATACATTGAATCACCAGCGTGTTGGAATACACATTGCAGGGAATTCCCTGGCTGAGGAAGACACATAGGCAGCAGTCCAGACTGCTGTAGTAGCTGCAATTACCAGTCCTGGGAGCTTTCACTGCTTCATGCGCTAGCACACCATTACCTAAAAAATTTCCAGCAAAATACTCCTACCTACTGAGTGCCCAAAATATTCCTTTAGCGAGTATTTCCAGAGTGGGTCATCGAGTGATACCAAACGAAGACCGCAGGCTAGAATTAATCATTACTGCTCATGAGGGGTTAGCATGTGCCCATGCTGGTGTGGCAGGCACAGTTTCACTACTACAAAAATGCTACTGGTGGCATGGTCTTTATAAACAGACTAAGCAATATGTCCTTAGTTGTGACATTTGCCAACAAATTAAAAGTTCCAACGCAGCTCGCCCTCCGTAGACAGCTCTCTAAGGGCCAGATGTACAACCCTTACATTTTCCGACTTGCAAATTGCGTCAGTTTGCGACTCGCAAAATGCAATTTACAACAGTGTCTCAGACACTGTTAGCGACTCCTAATGGGGTCGCAAATTGCCTGCCTCATTTGCTACCCCATTAGGAATGGCTAGCACTCCCATGGATGGTGGCCTGCTGGGGTCAGCAGACCACCATGTCTGTGGCTGCTTTTTAAATAAAGCAGGTTTTTTAAAAAATGCAGCCCAATTTCGTTAAAGGAAAACGGGATGCATTTAAAAAATAAAAATGAAACGTTTGTTTCATTTTTTAAGAGTAGGCAGTGGTCCCTGGGAACACTGCCTGCTCTTAAAAAATATTTTCGCACACACTCACAAAGGGGAAGGGGGCCCCTGCGGACCCCTTCCAGTTTGTGAGTGGCTTACCACCTACTTGAAGTAGGTGGTAAACTGCAAGTGTTTTGCGGCCGCAAATGCGGTCGCAAAACAATGGTACATTCCATTGTGACTCGCTATTAGGAAGGGACGCCCCTTCCTAATAGCGAGAGTTGCAAACGCTATTTTGCGAGTCACCAACTCGCAAAATAGTGTTTGTACATGCCAGGACCCTTATTTGAGGTCACCGACGGGCCGATTTCCCGTTTGAGACCGCAAAAAACGGTTGTACATCTGGCCCTTAGTCTCAAACAGACCTTTGTCTTGTGTCTATTTAGACCACTGCAGACCTCTGCATTCAGATGGTCGATTTAAATGTATTCTATTGGTAGTGGATTTATGTTCTAGATTTCTATGGGTGGAGCCATAGCGATCATCTGATGCTTGAACTGTCATAAAAGATCTGCAAGTCTTTATCGGGACATATGCAGTAGCTGCATTCCACTTGGACCAGGGACTAGCGTTTGCCTCTAGGGCTTACTGGGATACCATGGGCACACTGGGTGTGGCTGTGCCTTATTCCTCCCTCTATCATCCTGAGGGAAATTTGATAGTGGAAAGGAAAAACTGTGAGTTAAAGCATTCCTTAACAGCTAGGGTATTAGGTTCAGGTCGTAGTTGGATCGATCATCTGTATGGAGTCCAGAGAGCTTTAAATAATCTGCCTTGAAGATCCTTGGGCGGCCGGACTCCCTATGAAGTCCTGTTCGGCCTCCATGTGTTCGGTCCAGATCTTAATAATCCAGGCACAGTTGCGGCAGATACATATTTTGACATCAATGAACGTTTCACTGTCTTACCGGAACTACAAGACTTCCGAGTTGAGCGCACAAATGAACCAATTAAACGTTCTGCCACAGAAGAAGTGAAGGCGCAACCAGCAGCTTTCGGCTGGATCCTAAGGTTGGGAATCTGGTTCAAGTGAAGATTCAAGGAAAGAGTTTGTCTCATCATACAGCATACTCGTACCAGTCCTGGCTGTTCAAGGTACCCAAACAGTGCTTTTGCCACTTATTGTTGGCTGTAGAAAGAAACGGTTTGTGTCCATAGATCTGGTCAAAACACACCATGTGGCCGGTCCTCCATAGTTAGGCCATGAGGGCTTCTGGGTAGTTAACTGCCTCCTCTCACTACCACACAGAAAATACCTTTATAAGCATTAAATAATACAAATATTCCTACTCCCTGGATGGGGACATCAGATACTGAAGTATTGCTACTTCCCGTTACTACTGCTAACACAGAAATCTCACCATATGTGAATTCACAGTGTTCAACTGCTACTCCTAACAACAAAGTTGTTTATTATCACCCACCTTTGGAGGTCTCTACCAGATCTCCTGCACCCTGTGAGGTCCCTGTTTTTGCACAGACTATCTCTGGCTATTTTGCCAATATTGATGATTTTTCCTTGGATACATCACACACTTCATTGCATGGGATTCGTTCATGTATTTTTTGGCTAAAACAGACTTATCTGATTCCACCTTGGTTATATTTTTGGGTTGCCATATCATTGCTTTTCCTCTTTACATAATTGCTTTTCCTCTTCAATTGGATTGGATTTGATACAACTTTCTTTTTGCTCCGAAATGGACATTATCTCCCAGAACGCTCTGCTGTTGAACTAGTAACTGAGGTATTGAAGCCTCATTCTTCTTTCCATAAAGTGCAAAGAGACCTGTCCTTTGTGAACATTTCTCCATATCCCGTCTGGAAGGAATTGTTTGGGATAAGGTCCCATTTGATATTTGTGGCCCTACAGAAACATTGAAAATTCCTTATGGCCAGAGTCCCTGCTCTCTGCCCCAGCAGCTCCGCTGTTGTACCGCTGCCACCTACACCTCTCTCCTGGTAGGTGTTTGAGGCCCTCCTCCACCCGCAGGCTCCTGCCTGTGCCTCATCCCTGGTGGTCCAATGGGAGAGCCTTGCTCTTCTGCTGGTCCACTGCTGTCTGTCTCTGTCTGTCTTTGTGTATGTGACCGTTTTCTGTCCTTCGTCTGTCTACCAGTTTTTTGTGCCTGGTAATTGTTTTTGTGCCTTGTATTTGTGCCTTGTCTATTCTGATTAAGTTGCCTGTTTTTGTGTTCCTGTGCCCTTGTTGTGTCCTCTGTGCCCGTTTCGTCGCTCTCTCCCGCCGCTGCTGCCCTCGCGGCCCCTCCCCCCTGCTGGCTCCCGCTCCCGCCTCTCAGCTGCGCTTCCCTCCCCTTCCCTATTTAATGGCGGCAGCTGCTCGAGTGTCTAAAGGATCTCTGACCTCCTGGCCAGAGTCCCTGCTCTCTGCCCCAGCAGCTCCACTTTTGTGCCGCTGCTGCTTACACCTCTCTCCTGGTAGGTGTTTGAGGCCCTCCTCCACCCACAGGCTCCTGTCTGTGCCTCATCCCTGGTGGTGCAGTGGTAGAGCCTTGCTCTTCTGCTGGTCCCCTGCTGTCTGTCTCTGTTTGTCTGTGTGTCTGTGACCGTTTTCTGTCCTTCGTCTGTCTACCTGTTTTTTGTGCCTTGTAATTGTTTTTGTGCCTGGTAATTGTTTTTGTGCCTTGTATTTGTGCCTTGTCTATTCTGATTAAGTTGCCTGTTTTTGTGTTCCTGTGCCCTTGTTGTGTCCTCCGTGCCCATTTCATTGCCCTTTCCCGCCGCTGGGAAAGGGCAACGGGAAAGGGCGCAGACGGGCTTGCCTTTGGCCGAAGGCGTGCCAAAGGCAAGCCCATCTGCGCCAGTCCGTGACCTGACTGCGACCAGCGCCAGGGACCCTGGCTCTCCAACCACCCACCACTATGACTCAGCTACCCTCCTTGCACTCAACCTTGGGAGGAAAAACAACTGCCAGCTGTGTACGCCGAACACCACCCACGGCCAATTCTCCTGCTGACACTGCCGACAATCCTTCACCACCCTCCGCACCCCCACGACCGCCGCACCCACGCCGGACTCCAGCACCACCGAAGCCATGAAGTGCATCCTCCTCAACGTGCGCTCCCTGTAAGGACACGCAATAGAGATCTGGGACCTGCTTGACACCCTCTCGCCAGACGTCGCCTTCTTCACGGAAACCTGGACTGACGCCTCCTCCGCCCCCACCATCGCCACCTCCATCCCTGAAGGATACAAGATCCAGAGGAAGGACCGCCCCAACCGCCCAGGTGGATGACTCGCCATCGCACACAAGAGCTCCCTCCGACTCTCCACCTCCAGCACAAGAGACTCCCCTTCCACCACCGAACACCTCCACTTCCAGATCCAGACCAGCCCCAGAACAACGCTACGAGGCACCCTCGCCTACAGACCCCCCAGACCTGGCACTTCGTTCAACACTACCATCGCTGACCTCATCGCGCCCACCGCCATCGCCTCCATGGACTACATACTCCTCGGAGACCTGAACTTCCACCTCAACAGCCTTAGCGACCCCAACTCCACTGCCCTTCTGGACAACCTCGCCAACATCGGACTGAAACAACTCGTCACCTCCCCTACCCACAAGGCAGGACACACCCTCGACCCCATCTTCCCAGGAGGGAACATCTGCTTCAGCCACACCACGCAGCCCCTATGGATGGACCACCACTCCTTACACTTCTCTTTCAACACTGCCACCACTCACAAACCCACTCCACGCCCGCCACGAAGGAACTGGAGCAAGGTCACAGAGGAGCACCTCAACTCCACCCTCATCCACGACCGCCCCCCCCGCCTCGACCGATGCCAACTCTGCAGCCAAGGAACTACACCAGTGGATCACCATCTGCGCAGACAAGCTCACACCCCTCCGCAACCCCGACAGACAATTCCCCCTGAAGGCCACCTGGTTCACCACCGACCTCCAAGAATCCAGACGCAACTGCAGCCGTCTCGAAAAACAATGGAGGAACAGCAAAAACACTGAAGACCAGACCACCTACAAGAATCGCCATGACAGAATACCACCAACTCATCAGATCCACCAAAAGGACCTTCATCCGGAACAAAATCCTCACCAACTCCAGCAACTTGAAGGAACTCTTCAGCATCATCCAGCAATTCACTAAACCCCCCAGCAAAGCCACGGACGTCACACCCTCCCAGGACCTCTGCAACAAGCCCAGCTCCTACTTCCACCTTAAAATCAAGGCCCTCTACGACAATTTCAGCGAACAGACTCTAGAAACCACCCTTTTCTCCAGCGACAACAGTCAGCCCACCATCACCACCTGGACCCCTGTCACCACTGAAGTTGCCACCACGACCATGAAGAACACTCACTCAAGAGCCCCCACGGACCCCTGCCCGCCGCACATCTTCCACAGAGCCGCCGCTGTCATAGCACCCGAGCTACGATGCACCATCAACACCACCTTCGAATCCGGCACTTTCCCCGACGACTGGAAACACGCAGTAGTCAAGCCCCTCCTCAAGAAACCTCTGCAGACCCGACGGACCTGAAAAACTACCGACCCATCTCTCTCCTTCCATTCGCAGCTAAAGTCACTGAGAAGATCGGCAACGCCCAGCTGACAAACTTCATCGAATCCAACTCCATCCTCAACTCTTCCCAATCCAGATTCCGCAGCAACCACAGCACCGAGACCGCCCTCCTCGTCACCACAGATGACATCCGCAAGCTCCTCGACCAAGGCCACACCGCGGCCCTCATCCTACTAGACCTCTCCGCAGCCCTCGACACCGTCTCCCATCGCACTCTCACTGCCAGACTCCATGACGCCGGCATACAGGGAACCGCCCTCAATGGCTCCGCTCCTTCCTCACCAGCAGAACCCAAAGGATCAGACTACCGCCTTTCCTCTCCGAACCCACAGAGATCAACTGCGGAGTACCCCAAGGATTATCGCTCAGTCCCACACTCTTCAACATCTACACGGCCCCCCTCGCCGCCATCGTCAGACAGCATGGACTCAGCAAAGTATCCTACGCCGACGTCACCCAGATCATCCTCTACCTCACGAAGGAACCCAAAGCCACCAGACTCAGCTTCCAGGAAGGAATGGAAGACATCGCACCTTGGATGAGCAGCAGCTGTCTGAAGCTCAACTCGGAGAAGACAGAAGTCCTTGTCCTCGGACCCACCACCTCAGCTTGAGAAGCTTGAGACAACACCTGGTGGCCCACCGCCCTTGGCAACCCCCTCTCCCCCACGGACCACGCCCTGAACCTCAGCATCATACTCGACTCCTCCCTCACTATGACCCACCAGATCAACGCCGTCGCCTCCACCTGCTTCAAAACCCTCTGCATCCTTCGCAAGACCTTCAAGTGGATCCCCCCGAATCCAGAAAGACAGTCACCCATGCTCTCATAACAAGCAGACTAGACTACGGAAACGCCCTCTATGCTGGAATCAACAAATCCTTGCTACGCAAACTCCAGACCATCCAGAACACCAGAGCCAGACTCGTCCTTGGCATCCCACGACATGAGCACCTCACCAAACACCTGCGAGACCTCCACTGGCTCCCCGTCGAGAAGAGAGTAACCTTCAAGCTACTCACCAACGCCTACAAATCTCTCCACAACACCAGACCCAAATACCTCAACGAAAGAGTCTCCTTCCACGTACCCAAAAGAAACCTCCGCTCCACCGACCTCGCCCTAGCAGAAACCCTACACACCTGCAGAACCAGAGCGGGTGGAAGAGCCTTCTCCTACATTGTGGCTAAGGCCTGGAACGAGCTCCTGGTCAACATCAGACACTCCCCTACTCTGCACGCCTTCAGGAAGAGCCTCAAGACCTGGCTTTTCGGCTGACCCGGAGCTGCACCACCCCCCCAGCGCTTTGAGACCCTCATGGGTGAGTAGCGCGCTTCACAATTCCCTGATTGATTGATTGATATGTGTTCAAAATAAGCATGGACGATCTATTAACTCCTGGCAGTATGTCTGATGATTGGGATGTCAACACAGTGAGATCAATGCTTTCTAAGCTAGAATCTTATACAGTATTCGAAAATGAGGATACGTACCTTAATTCTGCTAATTATGGTGAAATGTTTTGTTATGATCATTATGCACACCATTATTTACACAGAGCTAGTACTCCACATGCAGTTTTTATCTATACACAATCAGAACTTTGCCCGGCACCACAAGTGGGTAATTCAAAAACATACCTGCAAAAGTGTGCATATTTGTCTGGTAACAACCCTGTAGACCCAGTGTCTTATCATAAGCTTACCCCTTCGCCAGTGAAGAAAAATATGCTGACCCAAACTAAATTGGTCTATTCTGATTCCTTTATTCCCCAACTGTCAGTACAAGGTTATGAATTTTGGAAGGACAACATTGAGTTAAAATCAGTTTGGGAAACACGTAATTGGCAAGTACAGGGCAATAAAGCTTTATTTAGAGCTTGTCTAATACCAAGACAAATGATTTTCCTGAACAAAACAGTACAGCAAACTACCTGCCTGGGTTTGGCTAAAAATAAAGATATGAATACACCAAACATTTCTTCGATTGCACATTTTGAGCATTGACAACATTTTGCAAATTACACAGAGGAACAGCTCGACAGCATGATACAGAATGGTACATATAATTATACACTTTCAGACGGATGGTTAGTGTGGCCAACAGACACTAATGGTTGTCATGCATGTTTTTTAAACAGTACAAAGAGTTTCAAAGCAAGTAGACCAGACCCACTTTATGTGCAGACACAACATTCAGGAGTAGTTACTACCTACAGTGTAGGGACGTTATGCCAGCAATGGTTACAACACTCTATTTTACCTGCAGTTAAGGAACACTTATCTCTCCTCTCTGATGATATGGATTTACAAGATTTCTTGTTGGGTCCTAGATCACCACATTCTAAATGCTTTTTATACGCCATATGCAACAAACTTTGGAAAGTTTCCCAGCAAGAAGCTGCTGAACTTTTACGAGAAATTGACATGGCTAAATTGGAAAAAGGCTTTTGCTGTTGTCGTCAACGGTATGACCACATTGTCAACTCGCATTTATTCTTTGAGTAATACTGTGTCATCTGCATTTGACATAATACAAAGTGACTTGTCCCTCTTAGAATACAGGCAAAGTCAGTTTAGATCGATTATGCAATTGAGTTGGAAGTTGCAGATTTTGCAATTGAATTGCGTTCCCTGGAAATACCTTAACACGGCTGATTTATTTTCACCTCATAATTTAACACACATACAGAAAATAATGGCGAAAATGGATGCAACTTACATCTGCTGTGTGGTTAATCCACAGGTTTATCTCACTACCAATTTCTAAGTTTCTTTTTACATCTTGTTTGTAACATTTCCAAGTAGGCAGATATGAGGCGCTATGGGAAAGATTTATACACAATGCATGGGTCCTGCCTTTCGATTACAGATGTGAGGATGGGGAAACTAAAGTCTTTCTCAGTGGTACTAAATGTGAAACTTCATTTGGCCATTCATTAGTCTGTGAAGAGGTCACACTTCATGGCACGTGTAATGGGTCTATGGCCAATTTGGCGTGTTATATGAAGGGTGACCCAGCTGCCTTGATTTGGCTGGTATTCAGATTACTTTCAGATGGAAATTATTTGGTTCTGAATGACCAAGACTGTTGTGGAATGAAACCTGGAGTACCATATGTGGTGACGGTTTCCAGGGTTGTGACCTACTGCAACAATGTATTGTTCCTGCTTGCACACACAGTTAGAGAAGTTACAGTATGGCTTTCAATTGCTATTTTTAATGTCAACTTTGATAAGTTAAGTCGACTGAAAGCCTTATTGTTTCAAAAGGACGTCGCTTTAACATCTGCTAGAGATATGTTTAATCTGCAAGTTGCAAGGTCTTCTACCGAAATACAATAGCTACTGCACAAAAACCTCCCTCAACATTTTGGTGAACTTGTGCACCGCATATTTAATGCTTTGAATACTGTGGGAGTAATTTTTTCAAAGCGATTGGGTCTGCTATGTCAGCACGCTCCAGACTGTATTTGGAGTGATTCCGTCTTTTACACACTCTTTTGTTTCCAGTGTTTTTGGAGGCATACCACTTGTTTTATTCCTGATATTTGAAATATTGGTACTATTTTTGTCGCTCTGCACTGGATATTCCACCTCGAGGCCAAATGGTGATGGAACTACCACACATACTGCTGTATTATGAACGCATGATACAGTAATTTGTAGTGCCTTTACTTCAGGAACTGAATGACAACTGGTCTTTGCCCTTTCGACCTATATTGTTGTCTTGCGTACAGCCTGTGTTCTGTTGTCTGCTGTGCACTTTCAAGTGTGCACTAGATCTGTGTTTTGGAATGCAATTGGTTCAATATATGTATATGAATCTGCAGATGCGTCCGATGAGGAGACTGCCTTGGCAACAGGATGTGTATTATGAGCCATTTGTGGATGCTTCGGCTCCTGGATTCTTGGTTCCTGGCTCCTCCTTTGCGGTTACACTGCCGGCTGGCATACCATCAGTGGCTGTTGATTGGGCTGGATACAATCATGTTTGTTCTTTAGAACTTGCAGTCCGGGCCACTGTGGAAACATCGTCTGCAGCAGCAGATTCTCATCTGGATCCTAATGACTCTCCAAACATGGGAAACATTTCAGGAGCCTCCTGCCTTTTAATGTGGCTTATTGTTTTTGTTTTAAATTGTCATTTTATTCATTTGCTTTTAATTGGCATTTTAAATGCATTTTGGCTTTCATCCACTTTTATTAAAGTGCATTTTAAATTTACTTTATAATTATTAGGCTTAAATATATATTAAGTTTGTTTTTTTAAGACTAGATTTTATTTTTTAGTTTTAATTAAGAGTCTTCCTCCGGCCATGGAGTGGCTGTTGTATGGTTGAACAGGTTCCGAAAAGTACTCAAGACCGTTTATATGCCTTGAGAAAGATTAAGTTGTATCACCACTGCCAATCGCTGCTGGGGTTTCTTTTGATTTTGTATTCTGTTTCTCTCTCTCTTTTTTTTTTTTATAACTATTGTTACACTTGTTTGATCCATAGGATTGGGCAATACATCTGGCATGGCGAAATGTATAGTATGATGTTGATCGTGGACCTAGTCCCAGGTTATTCTTGGGCTTGTTGCAGACACTGCGAGGGCAATCGGATGTATGCAGTGCATTTTTTGTGCATTCCCTCTAAGTTACTCTCGCACATTGTAACCATGTGCGCTGTAATGTTCACAGATAACTGCACAGTTCTGTAATAAAAACAAAGCGGGAAAAATAAAGTTCAACAGGGCCCGAACACAAATCGCCATTTTGGTTACACGTTTAAACTTGACATCTTTTTCTAAACGGTGACTTTCTACATGCTTTGCACTTACATGATAGCATACTCAGAAGTTGTTCTGCATGCAGTACATTTTCTAGTAGGCATATTATCAAGTTGCTTAGTACACTTCGTCCAAGGTGAAGAACATTGTGCGTGATGCCCTTGCTTTGATTGTCTGGTTGGGAACAGCTCTGAATCACAAGACGAACAATCAATAGCATTGCACCTTTGACACTGTGTGAGTAATAATATTAATAAAGTAATTTGTATAGCTCGTGGTTACTTCAAATGAGGTGTCACAGCACTGAAGGTCTCGCTCCCAGCAGAACTGATGAAACAACATAATGAGGCTGACCTGAACAGCCAAGTATTAAAGTTATTACGAAACAGCGATTCTGATTTTGCCTGCTTTAGTTGGAAGGGAAGGGAGTTCAATAACTTGGAAGCTAAAAAGCTGAGGGGCATATCTACAAGGGCTGGCGATAATTATCGCTCAGCGCTCTTAGCGTGAGGATAATTATCGCCGGCCAACTCTGAATTTTATCTCGGAGATAGCGTGCTATCAGCAACGCTTATCTCCAAAGCGATAAAATTCAGAGCGCAAGCTGCCAACTGTGCGATTATCGCTGGAAATACAGCGATAATCGCACAACTTTTGGAGATACTTTGCTGATAGGGCAAGACATACTTAGCCATGATATCCACCTTCCATAGGATATCATGGCTAAGTCAGTCTCAAAGCAGGCGTAAGGAAAGTAGGGATAACAGACGTTATCGCTACTTTTCTTGTCGCTATGCTTCTTTGCCTGAGGCTTGATAATAGGAGAAATGTCGCTTAGCGACATTTCTCCCGTTATCCTGGGGAGGAACGCCCACTTTGCATCTCATTAGAGATGCAGAGCTGGGCGATAGGGAAAGGGCGATGTAGCATGGATTCACGCGTTAGCGTGTCCTTGCTAATAGGGCGTTAAAATTATCGCTGCTTTTCGTCCGAAAACGGATGCTAAAGCAGCGAAAATTTTATCGCCAGCCCTTGTAGATATGCCCCTGAATGAGCAGCCCCCACTGCGAGCTCTCTTTCCTGTAGGGATACAAGACAGCAATGACCTCGCAGATCTGGGGCTCTTTACAGGAGATTAAGGCTTAATGAGGGGGTGCAGTATCTGGGACCCTTATTTGTGAAAGCCCTGTATCAGTAGCACAGGGCTATAAAAGAGATCGCTTCTTCAGAGGTAGCCAGTGCAATTCTGAAAGTACAGATCCCATAGAGATCTGGGAAGATTCAGCAGCAGGCGGCCTGCAGCGTTCTGCACATGCTAAAGTCTCATCAGCCGGGATTGGGATACTCCAAGGTAAAGGACGTTGCAGTAGTCCAATCTGGGCATAACCAGTGCCTGGACTACTGTTTTCCTGGCAGCTTCAGGCAGGAGGCACAGTATTTTTTTAAGGGTTTATAAAATCCCAAAACATTTGCCTACCAAAGCCGTGATTTGGTTACGGAAATGTGAGCTTTGCATCAAACAAATGCCTAGGTTTTTAGCCCTTGGCTTTGGGAAAGGTAGAGGTCCGAACGAGTCTGGCCACCAAGCAGAAGACCGGATCGAGGGTTGTTTGCCTAGGATGAGGACCTTAGTTTCTGTTAGTTTAAGGCAAACAGGACTTCAGTGAGACCACCGTGCTGACTGCATTCTGATACAGGGTGACAATCAGCTGAGTTTCATCGGCGTACAAAATTATGTTAAAAACCATATCGCTCGATGATATCAGTGAGGGGTGCATATACATACTGAATAAGGTAGGACTCAAAGAAGAGCCCTGAGGCACCCCCTGCTGCAGCAAAAAAACCTGAGAGTGGAAAGGTTTTTGTGACACCTGAAAGGTACATTCATGCAGAAAGGAGGTGAACCACTGCAAGGCCTTATGACCAACACCGCAGCTTCACAGCCATTCAAGTAAAAGGTTGTGGGATACGGTGTCGAAAGCCACACTGAGGTCCAACATCAGCAGTGCTGCACTGTCACCTCTGTCAAGAATTTGGTGGATGGACTCAGAGGCAAGCAACAGGGCAGATTCTGTACTGTAGAGGAGAAGAAAGCCCGTCTGTGTACTGTGAAGTAGCTCTTTCACTTCAATGAAGATTGAAAGCTGCTTGTTAACATATTTTTCTGCAACTTTAGAAGAAAAAGGGAGCATCGAGAAAGGTCTATAATTTCCAGGCTTAGTTGGGTCTAGTAGAGGTGTTTTGAGGAGTGGGTTCACCGTGGCTTGCTTTCAACTCTGTAGAACCTGGCCTGCCACAAAGGAGCTATTAAATAAATCACAGAGCACAGGTAGCACCACTTCCACTCCACACTGGAGAAAAATAATGCACCTGTACACCCAGGGATCCCATAGAATCCCGGGACGCTTTTGAAGCGAAAGCCGGGCCCTGATCCGAGTGGAGAGCACTGCACATATGTGTCCTGATAAAGACTTGCATATCTTTAATAACGGTTCGAGTGTCAGCCGAACGCTGTGGCAACACCCAGAGGAACCTGGAGCAAGAATCAACTGCAGCTAAAATACATTATTTAAATGCAGTGTCCGAAATTAGTGAACCACAATGATCCAAGTAAATGCAGACGAAAGGATTGTTGAAAACCAACAGGTGTGTCTCTGGTGGACGAGCCATGGTGGAATATTTAATATGTTGACAAATGCTGCAACACAGAACATATTTTTTGGCCTCTTGATACAAGCCATGCCACTAATATCATTGCAGTAGCAAGAAAATTGTGCAGAAGCAACAACTTTGTGTGCTGCTATCACTAAAGCGAATCTGCAGTCTTGGTTGGGAATCAAACGATCACCAACCCCTGGGATAGTTACAAAAGGAATGTTTTGTTCATTTAAGTGATAAGAATTAGAAGGTAAGCCTTTAGGTAAAAGGGTGCCGTCTTTATTTGCATTTACGGCAGCCATGATATTATTATCTATTCTTGTTTTAGAACGAGTGATTGCAGCAGCTGATTTGGCTGCTTCATCAGCCAAGGAATTTCCTGCAACGTGTGCTCCCACAGGCTGATGACTCAACGTATCTGTAACCTGAGCCTGTAGAAACCTGTCTTTGAGGTCTGTCACCTTAACCCTAAGGGTTTTATGCTTTATTGTGTTACCTTTAGAATTTATGAATCCATTCTGTTGCCAGTGATGTAGATTATCATTAATGGACTGGACACAGTAATATGAATCACACACTATAAACGTGGGGAATTCAGTATCCTTATGTTCAAGTGCAAGAAGCAAAAGTTTCAGTTCAGCCAACTGTGAAGTACAGTCATCTAAGGACTGCGTGCAAGTTTTTTGAGGTTGGAAATCGCCGTCAAACATAACACCAACAACAGTAGCGCAAGTCGCTGAATAATGCTGTTTAGAACCTATAGAAGGTTGAGCGGAACCATCAGTGTAAATAATATATTTATACTGATCAAGAGGCAAAACAGAAGAAGGCATGAGATAAATATGCTCATACTGGAGAAATTATTGTGTCTGTAAAGACGGGTCGAAGACGAAGTCTACATCAACAGTCTGTTAAGGATGTTGCCCACTGTATCCATCTAGGATGGAGGGCTTTAGCATTTGGAATGCTAGCTTTGAAACAGCCTCTAAGGCCGGCATAAGAGTAACAACAATAATGCGTTTCCCTTGTGCAATTGGCCATTCTTTAAGGAAAGCTAACTGCACTGCAGTCATTTTTTTTTCAGTGGAAGCAAAGCGCATCCCCGCATTGGAATATAAATGCGATTTATATGCAAATGGCACTGTCTCACCTTTTTTTTTTCACAACAAATTTTATTGAGTCAGCAGGCAGAGTTACTACATTACTTACATGGAATTTGTGGTAATACGTATTCAGCATTGTAACATCAAATCTGTTGACTTCTATTACAACCGAGTAACATTTACCATAAAGTAACACAAACATAGCGAGCCTACAAATGCCAGCTCGCGACATTATAACCTTTTGTGCTATGTACGTTATAATGACCCATATACCATTCCCATATACCATCCCATATTTTGAAGAAACCCAACGCTGACCCCTTGGTCCTGAGTAACTTCCGCCCAATCTCTTTACTTCCTTACCTCAGTAAGATCTTAGAAGCTCACGTAGCAAATTGTTTGAGCTCATTTATTGAACATTCTCAGTTTCTTGACCCTCATCAAGCAGGATTTAGACCTGCACACTCTACGGAGTCAGTCATTCTTGCAGTTATGGACGAACTTAGGAGAGGGGCCGATAAAAACATCACCCAGGCCCTGGTGCTCTTGGATTTATCGGCTGCTTTTGACACGGTCGACCATGACCTCCTGATCGATCGTGTCAGTAATGCTGGCATCCAGGGTCTGGCCCTGAAGTGGATCTCCTCTTTCCTACACAACCGATCTCAGGTAATCCATCTCGCTAATTTCTCAGCCAAGAAAGCTAGGCTGACTTGCGGGGTCCCCCAGGGTTCCTCCCTTTCACCCCTCCTGTTTAATCTGTACATGCTTCCTCTGATTCGGTCCTTACGCAAAAGAGAGTTGTCACTTTTAATTATGCTGATGACCTGCAGCTGGTGTTTGAAATTGATTCTTCTAACACCACAGTATCCAATTTCCAGTCCACCATGAGTTATATTAGCGAATGGATGTACGCTAATCAACTAAAACTTAACCCTGATAAAACTGAGCTGGTCCTGACAGGAGGTACTGCCAACCCGTGGAATTCTAATTTTTGGCCCCCTCTCTTAGGTAGCCCGCCTCGCCCAGCAGAATCTGTAAAAAGTCTAGGGGTCATAATCAGTAATGATTTGTCCATGAAATCTCAGATTAGTGCAGTGGTCTCTACCTGCTTCTTCCACCTGCGCAGAATTCGGAAGATCTGTAGATTTCTGACCACCGAGGCCTTGACCTTAGTCATCCTGGCCTTGGTTATCTCTCGTATTGATTATGCCAATTCACTTTATGTTGGCATTCCGGCATACCAACTCCACCGTTTGCAACTGGTACAAAATCAAGCAGCCAGGCTCATCTTTCGTCAATCCAGATACCAACACGTCCGCCCCCTGATGAAGAGCCTGCATTGGCTCCCGGTGGCTAAACGGTGTGTATTTAAACTGGGCTGCACCATCTTTAAAGCTCTTGCCGGTCTTGGCCCAGTATTCATCTCATCTAGGATCCATCGTTATGTCCCCTACCGTGAACTACGCTCCTCTCATTTGAATTTGCTCACCATCCCCACTTTCAAACGCAAAAAACATGGTGGCCTTGGATTTTCTTTTTTGGCCCCTCAATTTTGGAATGCTCTCCCCATTGGACTGAGGTTAGCTACCTCCTACGCCCAGTTCAGAACACTTCTTAAGACTCTTTTGTTCTCTCAGGCCTACGAGTAAAGCTTCTGTTCATTATAACATTGTCGCTCCTCTGCTCTCAGCGCCATGAAACCGTTTGGTGTTAGTGCGCTCTATAAATATTTTTAACATAACATTTAACATAACATCAAGCCAGTTCATATATGACTTAGTCCAATGTACAATTATCCTCCCCCGGATTCCATTATTACAGAGTCTCCTCATCTGCAGTCCGGGCGGGGTTCCCAAATAAAGACCTCTATAGTCTGCCCGGCAAAACCAAAGGGGATGATGGACGGAGTGTTGAACATTGCAAGCACTCACCCCCAGTCAACTGATCTAGGTTTAATCCATCATCATTCTTTAGCTCACTCCGCCACCCCAGTTCAGACATGGCCATATGCAAATAAGTCTGACCCTGTGCCTCATGGGAACAGTCCAGCCCGAACTGCCAAGCCATGTCTTCCCTGGACCGGAAACAAGCATCCTGGGACCGGTTTCTGGCTTACAGCCGTCATCAGCCAGGCTATCTTGAATCCAGTGGCAAAGTGAGCAAGGGACCCACGTCTGGGCATACCCTGCCAACTTAGGGCAAGCATAGCAAAACCAAAGGGGATGATGGACGGAGTGTTGAACATTGCAAGCACTCACCCCCAGTCAACTGATCTGGGTTTAATCCATCATCATTCTTTAGCTCACTCCGCCACCCCAGTTCAGACATGGCCATATGCAAATCAGTCTGACCCTGTGCCTCATGGGAACAGTCCAGCCCGAACTGCCAAGCCATGTCTTCCCTGGACCGGAAACAAGCATCCTGGGACCAGTTTCTGGCTTACAGCCATCATCAGCCAGGCTATCTTGAATCCAGTGGCAAAGTGAGCAAGGGACCCACGTCTGGGCATACCCTGCCAACTTAGGGCAAACATAGCAAAACCAAAGGGGATGATGGACGGAGTGTTGAACATTGCAAGCACTCACCCCCAGTCAACTAATCTGGGTTTAATCCATCATCATTCTTTAGCTCACTCCGCCACCCCAGTTCAGACATGGCCATATGCAAATCAGTCTGACCCTGTGCCTCATGGGAACAGTCCAGCCCGAACTGCCAAGCCATGTCTTCCCTGGACCGGAAACAAGCATCCTGGGACCGGTTTCTGGCTTACAGCCGTCATCAGCCAGGCTATCTTGAATCCAGTGGCAAAGTGAGCAAGGGACCCACGTCTGGGCATACCCTGCCAACTTAGGGTGAACATAGCAAAACCAAAGGGGATGATGGACGGAGTGTTGAACATTGCAAGCACTCACCCCCAGTCAACTGATCTGGGTTTAATCCATCATCATTCTTTAGCTCACTCCGCCACCCCAGTTCAGACATGGCCATATGCAAATCAGTCTGACCCTGTGCCTCATGGGAACAGTCCAGCCCGAACTGCCAAGCCATGTCTTCCCTGGACCGGAAACAAACATCCTGGGACCGGTTTCTGGCTTACAGCCATCATCAGCCAGGCTATCTTGAATCCAGTGGCAAAGTGAGCAAGGGACCCACGTCTGGGCATACCCTGCCAACTTAGGGCGAACATAGCAAAACCAAAGGGGATGATGGACGGAGTGTTGAACATTGCAAGCACTCACCCCCAGTCAACTGATCTGGGTTTAATCCATCATCATTCTTTAGCCCACTCCGCCACCCCAGTTCAGACATGGCCATATGCAAATCAGTCTGACCCTGTGCCTCATGGGAACAGTCCAGCCCGAACTCCCAAGCCATGTCTTCCCTGGATCGGAAACAAGCATCCTGGGACCGGTTTCTGGCTTACAGCCGTCATCAGCCAGGCTATCTTGAATCCAGTGGCAAAGTGAGCAAGGGACCCACGTCTGGGCATACCCTGCCAACTTAGGGCGAACATAGCAAAACCAAAGGGGATGATGGACAGAGTGTTGAACATTGCAAGCGCTCACCCCCCAGTCAACTGATCTGGGTTTAATCCATCATCATTCTTTAGCTCACTCCGCCACCCCAGTTCAGACATGGCCATATGCAAATCAGTCTGACCCTGTGCCTCATGGGAACAGTCCAGCCCGAACTGCCAAGCCATGTCTTCCCTGGACCGGAAACAAGCATCCTGGGACCAGTTTCTGGCTTACAGCCGTCATCAGCCAGGCTATCTTGAATCCAGTGGCAAAGTGAGCAAGGGACCCACGTCTGGGCATACCTTGCCAACTTAGGGAGAACATGGCGAAACAAAAGGGGATGATGGGCAGAGTGTTGAACATTGCAAGCACTCACCCCCAGTCAACTGAGCTGGGTTTAATCCATCATCATTCTTTAGCTCACTCCACCACCCCAGTTCAGACATGGCCATATGCAAATCAGTCTGACCCTGTGCCTCATGGGAACAGTCCAGCCCGAACTGCCAAGCCAGACTCTATAGTCTGCCCATCGTTCCCAAATTTTTGGGTGCTTCTGTGGGCAACCCCGTGCCTTGAATATAGGTTGCTCCTGGCCCATACAAAAATCAAGACCCGCCTTACAGGCTCCCAGCCTGGGTGGAACCTGGGCCTTCCATGCTTTAGCTATGTCTCTTTTTGCCAATGTGAAGCCTAGAACAATAAATGCCTTTTTAGGTCCCGCCTAGCGTAGCAGCGCCATGCGCTGCTCGCTTTGCGAGGCTTATTGTATATACTTTACCAGGGAAGCTTCGCTTAAGCTCCGCCCACTCTCCGCCCATTTTTTTGTTCGGCTGTCATCCTAAATGCTGCCTTCTAATTGGTTTTTCCCTTGTTAGTCCCTCCTCCTAATGACCATGGCGTAATTTGTCCACATCCGAGGCTATTGACCCCTTTACTCAACATTATTTTTTTCCCTGAGTTCCCCCCGTCCCCTTACGCATTCCGTGATTTTTCGCCAACCCCTCACCCCCCACTCCCGTTTCTGCCTTCTTTCACGCCCGCACTCACATTTTTAATGCAATACGTCTCGCGTAAATGCGAGTCGTATTGCATTGCAAATGCTTGTTTTAAAGTAGTGCGCAGTCATTTTGACTTGCACCGGAAAAGAACCCTCAATTGCTCCGGAAGCAGCACGCTAGCGCTGCTCTGTTTACTTTCCTGTTCCCGCCCCCCTCCCGATGTACGTGTTTCTTTTGTTCCCGCCCCCCTCCCGCTGTCCGTTGTCTCCCAGCTCTTGGGCCATGGACGTGATTTTGGTGACCGCGGGTTACAACCCTCCCTGTTCTGCAACAAATTGCAATGCCTCCCACAGCACTGCGATGGCATGCTCTTCGACGCTTTTTTTTGGTGCTTCCCCTGTTATCACATGTCGCAACTCCCCCTTCGCATCATGGTTCCTCATGCCGACGGCGGCGAAGCTCCCAGTATTCCATGACGGAAGAAATGGTGCATTGCTAGTCCTCTTAAATTGACACCGTTTGTGGGGTTATTAACTAGAACTCCCTTTTCTGGCGTTTGAAACCCGACACAGATTTGTGCCATATTTCCCAGAAGCCTACATGTGCAATTAGCCGTTGGATTCACTATTTACTTCATTTTTATTAAAAAGTGCTTTTACTTTATTTTTACAAAGTTTTATATAGCGCGAACTTGACCCGAATCGGGTATCAGAGCGCTTTACATAGCACCAGTTGTGTTACATGAGGACACCGGTGGGAGGGTGGCAGTGATCGGTCAGCAGCAGTTACAGCAGATTAGCAGAGAGGGTCGTGTCACCTTGAAAGCAAGACAGCCCTCCCTCCCTTCCTCCTTCCCCCATCCCTCCTCCTCAGAAGGTCCTGGCCGAGGACGAGAGGTATGGTGCCACTCAAGCCCTGTCCGCGCTCCTGCGCTTGGCTCTCCCTCTTCCCGGTGGAATTGGCCTGAGTGACACAAGGTTCTAATCCCCGTCACGGTAGATGAGCCATGGACTGCTGTCACCGGCCGCCTACTTGTGTCGTGAGCCTGTGGGGGTGTGGTCAAGCACAGCGGTGATCGGCAGACCTCAAGATGGGACAAAGCCTGTGGTGTATCTCTGGTAACCGCAGGGCTCCACTACACAGCCCTCAAGCAGATCTGACAGGGCCACCGTTCTGGTACAGATACCACAAAAGCAGAGACTGCTCTGTTCAGAAGCTAGCTCCTCACGTATGTAAGAAATGTAGGGTGGCAGTGAGTGCTCAGGTAGGCATACACTGCGTCTCACATGTAAGGGCAGCAGCATCACCCCATGGCTTTTGAAGTTTGTCCTTCGGTCTGTCCTTCGGTCTGTCTGGGGAGTCCTCCCCAAGAACTGTGTGATGGTATTTGTCAATACTCACTGACATTTGGGAACAGGCAGTGTGTGGTTCTGGAGAGCGGACGAGGCCTCGCCGCAGCATGGGGATGCCATGCATGCCCCCAGCCAGAGCAGCGGACACACGTGCTGCTGCCGGAGCCCGGGGTCGTCTCAGTAAAGAAAGTCAGAAGGGTGAATCTGCCCTTTATATGGCGTTACTGGCCCACAAAATAATACAGAGGCAATTCACACGATGTTACTCTGCTTTCAGGAAAACTGAAGGCCACTCAGCCACCGGTGACCTGCAGTTACTAGACTCAAACGTGTGACCAACTTGCACAGCTGGTGCTCAGCCCACTGAGCTACCTGAACTCTCGTTGGCAGCTGTATGCTTGAAGTACTACTCCATGTCCCGAAATACACTCCGTCTCACTTCAGAGGCTGCCTCTCCTGTAATTTCTGTAAATGTGACTTTCACCACAATCCAACGCTGCCGCCGTCACCAGCAGACTTGGGATGGATGCCGTGGCACCCCCACCCCTCCAGTGCCCAGCCCTCCATCGCACCGGGAGCGAAACGAGGTCCCTGCTTATTACAAACTAATCTCTACAGCAGAAGTTCAGGTCATTGGGCTATCTGAATGCAAGTCAAGCTTGCCAGCGGCAGAAACACATTTCTGCAGCCGTATCTTGACCTACTGAGCTGTCCTACTGTAAATGACACCTGGAGCAAACAGGTTATAATCAGATAAATGAAATTCACAATATGTATATATACACGTGGCTGCGATTAAAAACTAACACTTCAGATTGCAAGCAGATTCTTGTGGCAGGAGTCTGACCTACTGCAGATGGAACCTGGAACCTGCAGGGTACAAACGGGGCCTTGCAACAGGCGCTGAACCCACTGTGCTTTCTTTCGTACAGTAAGCAGAGCCTGGGAGTTGTAAGGTGCAAACAGATTCTCACCCACAGATCTATCTCGCTGTGAGCGGAAGGTGCCTTGCAGGTCATTGCACTTCTCTGACACAAGCCCACAACCCACCAAGCTAGCTTATTATGGACAGAATATGAGCAATATAAACATTGTTGCAGCAGGAGCCGACGGCCTACCTTAGAGGCTGCCAGTGATCCGCGTGTAGGTTGTCAGTGACCTGTATTTCTGCACAGTGTGTCTTTAAAGCTGGTCGCACGGCAAGATGGCCGCACTCTAGTGCTGCTCTGCCTGGTCGGGCTGATATCCGTCCATTATCTGCTAAATAACGGCACATCCACCTTCCACAACGGACCGGGTGTTGCTGCGGTGGGGTCCTGAGGCTGCTGAAGGAGTCAGACATCGTGTCGGATTGCTGTACCCGCTGTAAACGCGGACTTCTTGGCCGCCTGGGGAGCGCGCGCAAAATGGCGCCTACCGCGTACCACTGAGCTGCGGAGACTCAGCGAATAGCTGGTTGGTGAGGAATCCGGATCCCGTCCCTCATACAGCTCGTGAGGGTGCCTACTCAAGACGATCTGGAGAACCCGTGCCTGCTGGCTCCCGCGCTGTGACCCGGATCGCTGGTGGAGAGGATATCGAGAGCGGGGGCTCTCGCTGGTCTCCCCGATTGCCTGGGCTCCGGCGGTCGGCGGACTGTGGATCGCGGGCTCCCTACGGTCGGCGGTGGTGAGTAGTGTGTGGCGCTGGCCTGGCTTGTGGCTGCGTAGGCGGGTGGAGGCCCGGACTTGGCACGGCGCGCTGCGAGCTGCTGTTGGGCTGTGGGGGGGTCTGTGAGAGCTGACAATCACTGCTGTTATTGACGTGAGGAGGGGTGCTGCGCTGAGACTGTGTCCTACTGCATCTGGTGGTTGAGATTGCTGCGGAGCTGGCGGACCACGCGAAGGCGTGCTGTGGGGGTGCAGCTGCTTTGGCAGGCTTTGAGGTCCTGGATTGCCTGAGGATTCCCTGCGGCCTACCCCCATAGGTGGTTTCTTAGCACTGAGTGCCCTGCTCTGTGCGCTGGCAGAACCCTGCCTGAGTTTCTGCGGTGGCTGGTGTTGGGCTTCTAGTGGTGCTGTTCCGCTCCAGGGGTGCGGGATTGTGTGCGCTGGCCTCCCGCCTGTGATTTGCCTGCCGGCTACGGAACGAACTGTTTGTTAACAGCATGGGGCGCACAGATAAAACGCAGACTCGCCTAACGTTTGATGCTCGCAAGACCCCTAAATCCACGCAGCGCGCTGCTTCGGACTCTGAAGCGGATGGCCACAATGATGCCCCCCCCTCGCTGGAGACCACGTTGTTGGCCATGCAGCGCAGTCTTCAGTCCATTGAAGGCACGATGGCAGCAGTCAACCATCGCCTAGATCTTATGTCTGGACAATTGGAGAAGCAGAATGCCCGTATGGGGGAGGTGGAACAGCGCGTGTCAGCTGCGGAGGATGGCCTCAGCGCGATGTCCAGGAAAACACTGAACATGGAGAAGGTGCTCTCCCTCATTCAGGCAAAGAATGAGGATTTGGAGGCGCGGTCCCGTCGCAACAACATCAGACTGACGGGGCTGCCGGAGTCCACCAAGAGAATGGAGACTTACATGGAAGCCCTCATTAAAGAGCTCTTTGGCACAGAGCACTTGTCCCCCATGTTTATTGTTGAACGCGCCCATCGATCCCTTGCGGCACGTCCGCCCCCTGGTTCGGCCCCTCGCCCCATTATAGCGAGACTTTTGAATTATAGGGATCGCGACACTATCTTGCGCCTGGCCAGGGACAAAGGGACGATTGAACATCAGGGCAATACACTTTTTTCCCCGACTTCACAGTTGCGGTGCAGTCTGCCAGGAGGGAGTTTCATGCGGTGAAGAAGTTCCTGCAGTCTGAGGGAGTGCCTTATGACATGCTGTACCCTGCACGCTTGCGTATAGGGCCTGAGGGAGACTTTAAAATTTTCGCGAACCCTAAGGCTGCCATGGATCACGCTAAACAACTCAAACGCAAGCTGCGTGAGGGGAGCACACGTCTTGATGAAAATGACTGAAGTGCGTAGCTACATCGGACAGTTTGGCAGTTGTGTATAGCTGTTGATTTTCAGGTGTTTTCTGTGAATTTTGCTGTATCCTATGAGATGGTTTGGTTCCTATGTGTGGCAGCTTGTAGCTCCCACGTGCTTTCACAATGTGGGGGTCTCTGCTGCAGTCGGACTGGGAGATCAGGTGGGGGGGTGGAATTGGGGGGGGGGGTGCGCTGGCCACCTGGCGATCAATCCTGAGTCTTTACTTTTTTCTCTTGATATGTACTTCAGGGATGGGCTACTTTGTGGATAGATTTCAGACAGCTGTGATAATGATTGTCCTGGTGGTGCATGTTGGTTACTCCTTGCAGGGTGGGGGATACAGCTCCTACTGTGGTCACTCTATGGTGCACTTATCTCTCTCTGTTGGTAGAACTCATCTTTATATCCATTGTTGCTTGTGGGTTCTCGCTCCTCATGCTCTCTGGCTCGGCACGGGCCTTGATGGGTCGGGCCAATATGTTGATCATTGTTCATGATGAGGGGCGGGACGGGACGCATGGTGTGCTGAGTGCCGCACATTGAGAAGTTCGTTAATTTGGCATATACTTAGATCGGCCCGGCCACCTCCTACTTGTGGGAGGTTAGTAGCACTCTGTGCCCCCGATTGGGTGTACCCCAAAATACTCTTTTTGTTCTCGGGATTGTTGGGGGGGGGGGTTTTCAAAGGGGATGGCTTTGGCAGGTTGGGGATGCTGAAGTGGGTGGGGGGTGCGGGGGGTAGGTTCAGGGATGGCAGACAGACAGCGTGATTGAATCGGTTGGTACTGGTTCTGGAGCACTCTGGAAGAGGGGGCACGATGTATTTGTTTTATGGTATGAATGGCTAGCTCTGAATGGATGTACACTATGAATAAGTCAATCAGGGTTCTCACCTGGAATGTCCGTGGGCTAAATAGTCCCAAGAAAATACGTTCAGTTTTTGCATACTTGGAGCGCATGAGAGCGCAGGTGGCTTTCTTACAGGAGACGCATTTGACCAAGGAATCAGAAAAAACAGTGGGTGCCCGTTGGGCAGACGTAAGGGTGGCATCCTCCTACTCTACTTACTCCAGAGGTGTGCTGATTTTGGTGAAGAGGGGTGTTCCGTTCAAGGTGATTCGCACAGACACGGATGAGCATGGCCGAGTGGTGATTGTCCAAGGTCAGCTGGGTGATAAGGGGGTACTCTTGGTGAATGTGTATGGCCCCAATGTGGATGATCCATCCTTCTATTCAGATGTATGGCGTCGCATTTCTGCTTTCCCTCCGGCTGCGATTATATGGGGCGGGGATTTTAATGTTTGTCTGGATGCCACTATGGATAGAGCTGGGAGCGGAGAGGTGAGGGCTCGACAAGCTGCGGAATTGATTAAGGGACTATTGGATACAGAACAACTACATGACATCTGGAGAATGCGGAATCCCGCGGGCCGGGAAAGCACTTTTGTGTCTTCAGTTCACGGCTCTTGGTCCCGTATAGATTACTGGCTTTTATCGGGGGAGGTGTGCCCCTGGGTGGTGGGGGTGACTCATGAGGCTCGTACATTGTCGGACCATTCTCCGGTCACCTTGGAATTGCAGGTCCCCACCTGCGAGAGACCGCCCTTCACGTGGCGGCTACAGCCGTCTGAACTAACGGATATAGTCTTTCGTCAGACCGTCGCGGACGCAATTACAATTTTTTTTACGGAAAATGAGGGGTCGGTGGATAGTGCGGGGGTCCTTTGGGAAGCATTCAAGGTTACCATCCGAGGGGTTTGTATAGGGGCGCAATCTGGGGTGCTACGTGATCTTCGGCGCCGAATAGGGAAACTGGCATCTGATATATCAGTATTGGAACGCGCCTATGAGTCCGATTCCTCTCCAGCTGTCTTGGCGAGGATTCGGGATCTCATATCAGAACATAATGCCACGGTTGATCAGGAATTACTGCACTGCTCTCGGTGGAAAACTGCTCGATACTACGGTGATGGGGGCAGGCCTGGTCGCTCCTTAGCACAGAAGTTGGCGGAGCCACGAAGCCAGGAGCGTATCACAGCACTACAGGATATGGATGGGGTTACCCGCTGCTCGACGGCTGAGCTTTGTGATATTGTATTGAGGTTCTATACCCGGCTCTACGCAGCCCGGGACTCTCCGTCGATGGAGGAGATTGATACATATTTGGATGATGTGGCGCTGGGGTGGCTTTCTTCTACACATCGGGAACACTTGGTACAGCCGTTCACGGTTGAAGACGTTAAGTTGGCTATAATGGCCTTGCCCACGTGTAAGGCTGCCGGTCTGGATGGGCTGCCCAGTGAATTTTATAAAGCTTACGCGACGGATCTAGCGCCTCATCTACTGGCTGTATATGCGGAAGCATATGACACGGGCACATTACCGCCCACCCTTCGGGAGGCCTTGCTTGTGACGCTGTTGAAGCCAGGCAAGCCTCCGACCCACTGTGAATCGTATAGGCCCCTCTCGATTATTAATATTGATGCTAAAATTTTAGCAAAAATGATCGCCACCAGGATACAGCCCCTGGTTCCACTCCTGGTTTTGCCTGATCAATCGGGGTTTGTTGCGGCGCGATCCACGACTCACAATTTACACACAATTTTTTCCACCCTACACTACTTTGGGGCTGACTTCCAGGCCGTCGCTGTGCTGCTTGACGCAGCCAAGGCCTTTGACTCTTTGCAATGGCCCTACATGTTCGTGGTCTTGACCAGGATGGGTTTTCCACCATTTTTCTTACAGTGGCTCAGGGTTCTCTATGATACTCCGGTTGCCCGGGTGAGAGTAAATGGGTGGGTGTCCGCGACGATCCCCATCGAGCGGGGCAAGCGGCAGGGTTGCCCCCTGTCGCCAATGCTGTTCTCGCTCGCACTGGAGCCGCTTGCTTGTCGACTTCGCCAGCGACACGCGGAAGCGGCATTGCGATTTAAGCAGCGGCCGCTGATCGTCTCGTTATACGCGGACGATATGTTGCTCTATGTCCGTGACCCGGCGGTATACCTTTCTGCAATGCTTCGGGAATATGTGAGGTTCGAAGGGTTCTCTGGTCTGGGTATAAATTGGTCAAAGTCAGTGGTGTTTCCTCTGACAGAGCGCACGACGGAGGTGCCGTTGGACTAGCCCCTGGCCTGGACGTCGGACCCGGTGAAGTATTTGGGAGTGTGGTTACACAGGGACCCAGAAAAAGTAGTTTCTGAAAATTACGGCCGAACGATAGCGCGCATTACTGAATTGGCGGAACGTTGGGCGCATCTCCCCCTTTCATTGGCTGACAGAATTGCGGTTGTTAAGATGGCCTTTCTGCCTAAACTGCTCTACTTTTTTATTAATATCCCCATTAAACTGAACATGGCATTTTTACGTCGCTCCAGTCGTCCCTTCTCTCGTTTGTGTGGGGGGCAAGAAACCTCACTGTCGGTGGGATGTATTAACTCAGCCATTTGAAAGGGGAGGCTTTGAGGCCCCCGATATCAGACTCTACTATCTGTGCGCTCAGGCGCAATTCGCCCATTATTGGCATTTCCCCCAGCGCTTTCAACTTCATGTCACTGTTGAATCTGATGCGGTCTCCCCAATGCCGTTACAGGCGGCGGTCCTAATGGGTGGCTCGGGTGGCCCGCGGACTGAGATCAACCCCGTGCATTGTACGGCGTGGGCTTGGCGAATGCTGGCTAGACGGGCTCAGGTGCCGTGTCTCTATGCTCCGTCGTTGCCCTTAACTTCGCACCCTGATATCTCTGCGGCGCGTGAGAGGCCGGCTTTGCGCGAATTGGCTAAGGTAGGCATCTCCCGGCTGGGAGACCTTTATATAAATGGCCGTTTTAAGACCTTGTTGGAGGCGCAGAATGGCGAGAAGTGCGGGTTTATGTTTGACTTTACCTATGTGCGGGTTCGACAAGCGATTCGGACGGCCTACCCGGACTACCCGACGGAACCCGTTGCTCTACGGGCATTGCAGGTGATGCTGTCGGGAGCGGGGCGCAAGGGTCTTGTTACTAAACTGTACAACGCTTCCATGCGTGAGCGGGGCTGTGAGGACCACTCCTCCTTTTTGCGTTGGAGGGCAATGTTGGGAGGTACTCTTGTGCTGGAGGATTGGGCTGCGTGCTGTAGGCTCACGGGCCGCCTCACGGCGAATTACAATCTTCGAATAATTCATTTCAAATTCCTTCATCAACTTTATTATACCCCGTCTCAACTATGTAGATATGGGTTGCGAGAGACGGCTGCTTGTGTGCGGTGTGGGATGAATGAGGCGGACTTTCTGCATGTAGCATGGATGTGTGCAGGTGTGCGTATCTTTTGGACTGAAGTGGTGAAGATGCTAACAGACATTGTATTGGAACCTGTGCCGTGCACTCCGGAGCTGTGCCTTCTTGGTATGGTACAACGTCTTAAACCCTGTAATAGGCGGATTGTGGCTGTGGCTACACTATTGGCAAAGAGGGCGGTGGCACAGTGTTGGGGGGCTAAGACAACCCCCACGGTAAAGAAGTGGCTTCGGGACCTGTTGTATTGCAGGGATCAGCTTCTACTGTATGAGGAGGAATTGCCAGAGGCCTCACGCCCGAAGGACTTTTGGGCCCCACTGTCTGCATACCTCCTGTCCCGCACGGATGTGGAGTGATGGTTTCTGTGTGTCCATGACTTCTGGGGGATGGTTCACTCTTCGCCTGGGTTTCCGCAGGTCACTGTGGGCTTATGCCTTATGCTCCTGTTACTTGATGTGCACTATGAATACCCTGTTATTTCATCTATTGTTCATATTGATATGTCTACATATGCTTCTCATTTGGTGCTTAGGTCATCTATGGGTGCCTTGAAAATGTTGACGCTGTCTGCCCGGGATAGGGTGGGGGTTGCCCTGTTGCTCTTCTACACGATATTCTGTACGAGACCTATTTGCTGTTGGCATTTGCTTTCTGAAATTCAATAAACAAATTTAAAAAAAAACAAAAGCTGGTCATCAGGTGGTGTTACCTACTGTACTCTTTCCTTTGCAAAGGCACAGATGAGGTAAACTGCCAGGCGTGGGCAGAGTCCGAGGAGTACCCAAGAACCCCCCCAAAAAATCTGTTATTCTCAAAACGCGCCTTCCTTATTGATACGCACTTACCCTGACTTCTAGTGCGAAAGTGATTCAGCACCCAGGCTAATGTGCTGCATAGCTAAATACATATAAGATCCTAATGGCGAGACCGATTGGCATTGCCAATGCTTGTATAACGATTGCTGCCTATTTCATCTGTGATGTGCAGTAGAACGAGCTTTGGCAATAGGGGTATATCCCACCCCAACACCTCAGAAAGGCAGGATGGGACTCCCCTTCAGAATCTATTGAGTGCCGCGCATTGCCAAATTGTGTGTATGAAAGTGCCCTCTGCACTGCCACAACGCAGGCAGGTAGGGGAAGGAATCAGTCCCGCCCTCCACAGATTGTGCCTGGTGAAACAGGCGCGGTACAAATACTTGAATTGGATAAGTCTTAAGTGAGAAGCTATTGCAGCACCCTGCGGGGATTCTAACGCCTCCGTCCAATCGTCATTGTCAAGGGGGCCGAGATCTGCCTGCCATTTCTCCTGGAGTGAGTCTAATGTGGTGGAAAGATTTGTCACCAGGGATTGGTATATCTTTGTGATCTTATGGTCTCCCAGGTCGCCCATGAATACCTTGGCCTCTATTGGGTTAAGCTCCGGTAGGGACTCCAAGTGCATGATATATGGAGCTAGAGCGTGACGAAATTGCAAATATTTATAAAATTGTGAGTGTGGTATATCAAATTTCTTCCTGAGCCCTTGAAAGGATTTCAGGCTTGTTCCCCGCATAACAATTCTCAGAGTAGAAATGCCAATGGCATCAATCAATCAATCACAGAATTTGCAGAGCGCACTACTTACCCGCGAGGGTCTCAAGGCGCTGGGGAAAAAAGAGGGGGGGGGGTGCTGCTACTGGTCGAACAGCCAGGTCTTGAGTAGCCTCCTGAAGGTCAGCAGGTCTTGGGTCTGTCGTAGGCTCAGTGGAAGGGTGTTCCAGGTCTTGGCGGCGAGGTGGGAGAAGGATCTGCCGCCGGTGGTTGTTCTTCGGATGCGAGGGACGGTGCCGAGGGAGAGGTCGGCAGAGCGAAGCTGGCGGTTGGGGACGTAGAAGAAGAGTCGTCTGTTGAGGTAGGCTGGGCCGGTCTTGTGGAGTGCCTTGTGTGCGTGGATGAGGAGTTTGAAGGAGATTCTCCTGTCGACGGGGAGCCAGTGCAGGTTCCTCAGGTGGGGAGTGATGTGGCTGTGGCGTGGTACGTCGAGGATCAGGCGTGCAGAGGCGTTTTGTATGAGCTTGGCCGGGGCTTGATGAGTCGCTTGATGAGCTTGACCGGGGCTCCCGCGTAGAGGGCGTTCCCATAGTCGAGTCTGCTGCTGACGAGGGCCTGGGTGACTGTTCTTCTTCTATCTGTCGGGATCCACCTGTAGATCTTGTGAAGCATGCGGAGGGTGCTGAAGCAGGAGGAGGAGACCGCGTTGACTTGTTTGGCCATGGAGAGCGTTGAGTCGAGGATGACTCCCAGGTTGCGTGCATGGTCGGTGGGTGTCGGGGCTGCCCCCAGTGTCGTTGGCCACCAGGAGTCATCCCAGGCTGAGGGGTTGGAGCCGAGGATGAGGACCTCCGTCTTGTCCGTGTTCAGCTTTAGTCGGCTGTTCTTCATCCAATCGGCGACGGCCTTCATTCCTTCGTGGAGATTGGATTTGGCGGTGAGGGGGTCCTTGGTGAGGGAGAGGATCAGTTGAGTGTCGTCGGCGTAGGAGATTATGTTGAGGTCGTGCTGTCTGACGATACGTGCGAGCGGGGCCATGTAGATGTTGAACAGTGTCGGGCTGAGGGATGATCCCTGGGGTACGCCGCAGATGATCTCGGAGGCTTCGGATCGGAATGGTGGGAGGCGGACTCTCTGGGTTCTGCCGGCGAGGAAGGAGGTGGTCCATTCCAGGGCCTTGTCTCGGATCCCTGCGTCGTGGAGGCGTGCGCGTAGAGTGCGGTGGCAGACTGTGTCGAAGGCGGCAGAGAGGTCCAGCAGGATGAGGGCTGCGGTCTCACCGTTGTCCAGCAGGGTCCTGATGTCGTCGGTGGCGGCGATGAGGGCAGTCTCAGTGCTGTGGTTGCTGCGGAACCCTGACTGGGATGGGTCCAGGATGCTGTTTTCTTCGAGGTATCGGGTTAGCTGTCTGTTGACGATCTTCTCGATGACCTTGGCTGGGAACGGAAGCAGGGAGATGGGCCGGAAGTTCTTGAGGTCTCTCGGGTCCGCCTTGGGTTTTTGAGTAGGGCGTTGATCTCGGCGTGTTTCCAGCTCTCTGGGAAGGTCGCGGTCTCGAAGGAGAGATTGATGACGTTGCGCAGGTGGGGTGCGATGGAGCGGCTGGCTTTGTTGAAGATGTGGTGCGGGAAAGGGTCTGACGGGGAGCCGGAGTGTATCGTTCCCATGGTCTTGATGGTGTCATCGATGTTCACGCTGGCCCAGGCTGGCAAGGGGTCGTGGTCGATGGTGTGTGGCGGGTCTGGTGCACCGGTCTCAGTTGGGGCTGTGTGGGTGTTGAAGCTGTCGTGGATGTTGGCGTTCTTGCGGTGGAAGAAGGTGGCGAGGGAGTCGCACAGGGCTTGCGACGGCGGGATGTCGTTGGTGTTGGAGCTGGGGTTGGAGAGTTCCTTCACGATGTTGAAGAGCTCCTTGCTGTTGTGTGCATTGTTGTCGAGGCGGTCTTTGAAGGAGATCCTCTTGGCGGACCTGATGAGGTGGTGGTGGTTACGGATGGCGTCTTTGTGGGCTGCGTGGCTGTCCGGTGTCTTTTCACTGTGCCATTTCTTCTCTAGTTTCCGGCAGGTACGCTTGGAAGCTAGGAGTTCCGGGGTGAACCAGCTGGCCCTTTTGGTGGTGTCACTGTAGGTGAGTTTTTTCAGCGGGGCGAGGGTGTTGGCACAGTCGTCTATCCATCGTCTGAGGTTGCAGGCAGCGTCGTCGGTGTCGGATGGGTCGGAGGGTGGGCTGAGAGCGAGGTTTGCCCGTAGTTGGTCTTCGGTGATTTTGCTCCAGCAGCGGCGTGGGATCTGTTGGGTGCGGTGGTGTGTGGAAGGTGAAGTGGATGCAGCGGTGGTCGGTCCAGAGGAGTTCGGTGGTGTGGCTGAAGGAGACGTGGGAGCTTGAGGAGAAGACGGGGTCGAGCGTATGGCTGGCGGAATGGGTCGGTGTTGTGACGAGCTGTCTCAGTCCGAGGTTGGCGAGGTTGTCGATCAGGGTGGTGGAGTTGCTGTCGTTGTTGTTCTCCAGGTGAAAGTTCAGGTCTCCGAGGAGGATGTAGTCGGTGGAGGTCAGGGCGTGCGTGCTGATGAAGTCGGCGATGGAGTCGCTGAACTGGGGTCGGGGTCCAGGGGGTCTGTAGACGAGGGTGCCTCTAAGGGTGGTGTTGGGGTCCGTGTGGATCTGGAAGTGCATGTGTTCGGCGGTGCAGAGGGTGTCGTCGGTGCTGGTCGAGACCCTGATGGTGTTCTTGTGGACGATGGCGATTTCTCCTCCTACTCCGTTGATGCGGTCTCTGCGGGTGATCTTATAGCCGTCTGGGATGGCTATGGCGATGTCGGGTGCGGAGGAGTCATTCATCTAGGTCTCTGTCAGGAAGGCGACGTCTGGTGATGATGTGTTGAGCAGGTCCCAGAGCTCGACGGCGTGTTTGCGTGCGGAGCGGGTGTTCAGTAGGATGCATCGGAGGTGGTTGAGGTCCTTCTTGGCGGGCGCTTCGGTGGCGCTGAGGCTGGTGTAGCTGCAGTTCCGGCAGGTGAAGGGACCGTGAGTGCGTTTCGGGGCGGCCTTGAAGCAGTTGTGTGTCCGTCCGGGGTTGAGAGCATGGAGTGTGGTGGCATCGTATCGGCGTCGGTCGTCGAGGCTTGAGCGGGGGGCGTGAGGACCAGGGGTTCTGGCACTGGGCGCGGTCCAGGTGCGGCCTTCGGCGCGCCAGCGGCGCGGCCGCACAGCGGCCGCCATATATGGGGAGGTGGGAGGGAGGAGCAGCTGGGAGGCGGGAGGCAGGGGCAGCGAATGGTCAGTCAGGGGGGCGGGGCCGCAGGGGATGCAGCGGCTGGAGCGGGAGCGGAGAGAGGCAACGAGGGGTACAGAGGCAAAATGGACACAGAAAACAGGGGCAGCGAGGGGAACAAAAGGCAAAAACGGGGCACAGAAGAAAACAGCGGCAGCGAGGGGGCACAGAAAAACAGGGGCAGCGAGAGGAACAAAAGGCAAAACGGGGCACAGAAGAAAACAGGGGCAGCGAGGGGGCACAGTAAAACAGGGGCAGCGAGGGGAACAAAAGGCAAAAACGGGGCACAGAAGAAAAACAGGGGCAGCGAGGGGGCACAGAAAAAACAGGGGCAGCGAGGGGAACAAAAGGCAAAAAACGGGGCACAGAAGAAAACAGGGGCAGCGAGGGGCACAGAAAAAACAGGGGCAGCGAGGGGAACAAAAGGCAAAACGGGGCACAGAAGAAAATTGGGGCAGCGAGGGGGCACAGAAAAACAGGGGCAGCGAGGGGAACAAAAGGCAAAACGGGGCACAGAAAAAACAGGGGCAGCGAGGGGAACAAAAGGCAAAACGGGGCACAGAAAAAACAGGGGCAGCGAGGGGAACAAAAGGCAAAAACGGGGCACAGAGGCAACAAGCAGAGGGGCGAGCTTACCAGCAGCGGGCAGTACAACACAGGCGGAGCTGTGTGGTGGGGGAGCGACCTACCTGGCAAGGTCACCCCGGAACCCCGACAAGGTGGACAACTGAGGCAAAAGGCCACTCTGCCACAGGGGCGTATCTCCCGTCAGCCGGCTCCAAAACCCCATTCTGTGCAATGAGTGTTTCCAGATCCCAAAAAATGTACGTGTGGTGGCCGGGAGGAGTCGAAGCTCCCTTGGTTTGTATAGGAGTAAGTGAGGTAGAGCGATGCCACTGTTCCAAGCGATATGTCGGGTCATTTCTACTTCCGTACCACCATTCATTCAAAACCAGGAGATGGGAACCTGCATAGTACGATTGAATATCGGGGGTCGCTATCCCCCCACAGTATGTGGACTGAAAGCAAGTTTTCAGAGTGACTCTAACAAACCGTTAGAGTCAGCCCAGAGGAAGCGACTCAGCCCTGAATTGACCTGATTAAACCAGGCGGGTGGGATCCAAAAGGGATGATTTTGCAGCTGATAAAGTAGGCGAAGGAGTGACACCATGTTACAGATTGCCGATCTCCCAAGAATAGAAAGAGGCAGATGCGTCCACAACCTCATCTCGGCCTGTGTTTGCGTCCAAATGGAGGTAATGCTTTTCTCCCAGGATATAGAATGACATGACGACAAATAGACCCCAAGGTATTTAAACCCAGTTGTGGCTAGCGTTACTTCCCCTGCCCAGGTTCCCATTTCAGACACACCACGAAGTGGCCAAAGTATAGACTTACGGGTATTCATATATAGACCCGAGGTTTCCCCGAATACCTGCATTATGCGAAACAGCCGAGGCCCTGTCCGATGCGGCTCCAGGAGGAAAAAGAGGACATAGTCCGTGTATAGGGCAACACGGTCGGACTTCCCTCCTGGCCACTCAAACCCCCTGACCTGTGCATCAATTCTGACCCACAAGGCCAGTGGTTCCATGGCCAATGCAAATAGATAAGGAGACAAGGGGCATCCCTGGCAGGTACCACGCCCAATAGAGAAGGGGTCAGAGACAGCACCCGCCACCCTAACCGAGGCAGTGAAGTCTGTATATAACAAACGGATATATTAAATATACCGGAGCCCAATGTTTAAGCATGGCAGGAGGGCAAATACATACGTCAAGCCCAGTGAAGTTATGGCGAGTGGCAAGATGGGGGATAAATCCTGCCTGATCTGGACGTACCAGATCCGCCATATGCGGTAGAATACGATTTGCCAGGAATTTAGTCAATAATTTGGCCTCAACATTCAGCAGCGATATAGGGTGATATGATACGTGTTTTATCAGGGGGCCTGCCGGGTTTGGGAAACACCATAATTTCAGCGTGTCGCCAGTCTGATGGGAGTCTTCCCTCCTTGAGGGCTGCATTTACTACCGCAAGGTAGTGGGTATCGAGCTGGGACTGGAAAGTCTTGTAAAATTCACACGGGAAGGCCTGGTGCTTTACCTGTACGGAAATCTGTAAGGGCTGCACCCAGTTCCTCAACCATCAAGGGGGCATCTAGTTCTGCGCATGCCGAGTCAGTTAGCATTCTCGAGGGTAGGTCGTCCAGAAAGCGCTGTATCATGGGTTCTGGCTGAACATCTCTTGGAGTGTACAGATCAGAGTAGTAGGCTGTAAAGCTGGATGCGATTTGGACTGGGTCAGTGAGTGTTTGGCCATCTGCACTCGGAATACCAGGTGTAGCTGGCGGATGAAGTGCATGCTGGTACAGGCGATGCAGGAGAGAACTCGACTTGTCCCCCATTGGTATATTCTGCTGCAGGAGGCTAGACACGCCTGCTTGGCCTTGTCCAGTAATGTACTAGCGTGTGTCTGTTGCAAGTGAAGCAGCTGTCGGCGCACCTGCCTCCCACCCTACCCCCTACTGCGCTGCTCCAGGTCAATTAGCTGTACCTCCGTCCGGAGTAACGTTTCCCGACGTTTCCTACATTGGGCTGCACAGAAGGATATATCTACACCTCGAATCGTTGGCTTCATGGCCTCCCATATGGTCTCAGCTGAGTCCACCGTCCCCATGTTGTCAATGAAATAGTCAGTGATGGCCTGATGCATGTGTGTCTTATATAGTGGGTCATGTAGGTGCCATGTCGATAGGCCCCAGCGGAAGGGGAGGCGATCTACGCCCAACCGCAATTCCAGCGCTACTGGGAGTGATCCGATAAGCCCCTGGGCAGTATGTCCGTTGTTGCAATTCTATGAAAGTGGCCGGCGGGCACAAAAATATAATCTAGACGGGAGAATAAATCATGGACGGTAGAGTAATAAGTGTAGCTGTGTGCAGCCGGGTGGAGATTCCTCCATGTATCTATCCAACCCATATCGTCTACCAAGGCCTGTAACCACATTTCTCGTACCACCCCCAACCCTCCATGCGGTCTCCACCTATCTTGGGCCTGATTTAGGACATCGTTCCAGTCGCCTCCTATTATGGCCTTTAGGTGTCTCTAGAATGATACCCGTCAAACGTTCTATAAATTACCCAGACAATGGGGGAGGTGCGTAGATGCTGCCTATTATAACTTGTTCCCCATATATTGTGCAGAAATAAGGATATATCTCCCTTGGGGGTCAGGCCATGATTTAATATGTGTATACGGGACCCTCCGGTGGATCAAGACTGCTAACCCGCGCGAGCCCCTGGTAAAACCTGCATGGAAGACCTGTACATATCCAAAATGTGAAAGACATGGCGCTTTGGTGCTGAGGAGGTGGGTTTCCTGCAGTAACAGAACATCTGCCGAGGTACCCTTGGCCTGGCTGAGTATGGCCCCTCTCTTTATCTTATCCAGAGCACCCCACACATTCCAGCTAACTATTTTTAGCCTACTACCCAATCCTGCCATAATGCTGGGACTGGGACTTTATGTTAGATCGTGGCTCGATGATGTCCA
Organism: Calotriton arnoldi; assembly: GCA_963921515.1. Taxonomy (NCBI): domain Eukaryota; kingdom Metazoa; phylum Chordata; class Amphibia; order Caudata; family Salamandridae; genus Calotriton; species Calotriton arnoldi. The sequence continues at coordinate 86,788 of CAWUFW010000931.1, forward strand.
TGGTGATATAATGTGGAGAAGAGTATGACAAAGCACATTCAAAAAAACGTAACACTCCCATTCCCGCCCCATCCCTCCCCACCTCATACCTCAAAACGGCTGAAGCATCTGTCACGGTTGGGGTTACACTCCTATTCCAACGGGGGCAGGATACAACCCCACACCAATGGATCCCCATTGAACTGTTCCCAACAATAAGTAAAGCTCTCAGATGCTGAGAAGAGTATTTGAGGGGGAAAATTCCCCTGGGGCCCCCTCGAAAGTTGTCATCAGTAGTACATAGCTAGTGTCAGTTATGGCCTTCAGACTCCATGTTGTGATGGGGATGAGTCTTGTCGATTCTCGTTTGCTCGGGAGCTGGATGCACCTTGTGTTTTGGAGCGACATCTCGAGCGCGATCTGCGATTTGGTTTCCCCTTGGGCTTGACGAGTTTGTGTGTGGTTTCTCCAGAAGATGACTCTGAGTCGAATCGACGTGGGGTGTGTGGCTTGAGCTGCGCCCTTTCATCTGTCCAGGCAAATGCTTCTTCAGGAGTGTCGAAGAAAAGGGAGCATGACGGATATGAAAACCTCAGCCGGGCCGAGAACAACAGAGCATATTGGATTTTTAGGTCCCGCAGTCGTGCCTTAGCAGCCGTGAAGGACTGTTGGCGCTGCTGCACTAATTTAGTGTAATCCGGTAAAATTAGGATATGTTGTGAGTCATATTGGAGCTTGCCCGCTAACCTGGCCTGTGTTAAGATGGTATCCCAATCATGGAAATTCAGGAGCCTGGCAATTATTGATCGCGGCCTGGCCCCCGGCGGAGGCTTCTGTATCAAAGCACAATGCGCGCATTCAATGATGAAACACTGAGAAAGAGAATTCGGGGGAAGCCATCCTGTAAGCCATGTCGTGAGGAACTGTTCCATGTTGCTGCCTTCGCAGGCCTCCGGGAATCCCACAAGCCGAAGATTATTCCTGCAGGCTTTTCCTTCAGCATCTTCTACCCTAGTCACAAGGCCCTTTGTAATGGATTCCAGAGAGGACACTCTTTTTTGGAGGGATGCAACAGTGTCTTCCGTGGTCGAGATTCTGGTTTCTGCTTCAGTTATTCTATCGACTGCCTTACGCAGGTCCTGGCGGATCAACATAACATCCGATCCTACAGCTCCTATCTTGGCTTCGAATGCGCCCCGAGATTGTGTTATTGCCACCAGCAATGCAGCGTTATCTGGAGTAGCACAGGCCTGACCCACCTGGTCCACAGCCTGGACTCCCGCGCCCGTATACCGATCCATCGTGCTTTGTTTGGAGCCCTGTGGCTTATCTCGAGTCATCATTAGTGGGAGTATTAGGGCCCCTTGAGCCAGGCCTCTTCGCGTTGGCGCCTTGCCAGGAGGGCCACCAAGCCAGCGAGCAGTATGATCCAACATGGGCCAGCGGTCACAGTAGTGTCGACAATTTGGGGGGTGTAAATTCTGTCCCACTTCGAGGCCAGTGAGAAGGTGACACACACACAAGCAGCACCAGGACCTAGCCTGGCCGCTTCCGTAAGCAGGCACCTCCCCACCGCCCTAATGGGTGCCACTCCCTGATCACATACCGCAGCACCTCTGGTCCCCAGGTGAGACTGCCCCTTACCGGTGAATATATGAGTCCGGTGCGCTTGCCGCGCCCTCCAGGGAGGCCTACTCCAGTGTTCCGATCTCCCTCTCCATACAAACTACCAATGCCCACTTCAGGCCTCGGAGAGCGCCTCAGCCACCAGGTTCTTACTTGCAGGGCAGCTTGGTGTCTTTTAAGAATATTCTGGCCCAGCGCGGGCCGCGCACCTCCGCAACACCTGTTCTTGTGCGTATGGGATGTTCAGTGAGGCCCAGCAGGGAGCCCGGGCAAGTCCCGCAGCGGGCACAGTTCCTTGATGAGGGAGCACCCGCCCGGCAAAGCGCCAGGGACGCAGTGTCTCAGTTCGTGCCGGAGCACTGTAAGCAAAGGCTTGTGGCTGCCCCGAGCACCCAACCACTGTCCGCGAGGCACAGTCCAGGCACCACATGTTCCACCACTTGGTGTGGGAGAGGTTGCGTCTCCCCCGTGTGGTCACAGCAACGCCGGGGCGTGACCCCGATCCGCCGAGATCCTCGGCTCCCGGCCTAGCAGGCCGCGGCATTACTTCGGCCCGTCCCGGCCCAGCAGTGCATAGCGCGGCCCTGCTCCACTCGTGGCTCACCTCCAGGCCACGCCCACCACCTCTGGGGTCTGCCGCTGTAGGAGAGACGTCCAAGCAGATAAGACCAGAGCAGCATGGCCAGCATGCAGGTCCGGGCCCGCGCCCAGGGCTCGCCACACTTTCTCCCGGCTCCTCAAGGGGCAGGCCGCGTCCCGCGTCAGCCCCGGCGACCCGCCAAGCAGGCTCCGGCATCCGCCCGGCCCAGCCCAGGCCCAACTCTTGCTGCACAGACCCGGTCACTGCTGATCCGGCCAAACTCCCCGAAGACTGGCCCTCCGGCTTGCAGCAACGCTGTTCTCATGGACACTGCAGGGGCCAATGTCACTCCTCCACAACACAGGCTCCGGCTCCCTCGCCTCGGCCCTCAGGCAGTATCCCTATCCGGGCGTCACAGCCCCGATTCGGAGCTATTCCCACTGAGGCTGGCGGTGACGGTGTTTTTGCAGTAATCTAGGGAGCCAGGGGGATAGTTTTGGGGCTGATGAACCAGGATATTTGCAGGATGTTAATCGGGGCCTCCGGAGCTCGCCTAAAGCGCGTCCGCCATGTTGGACAGCTAGGCCATGCCCCCCTGTTTCCCCTTCTTTAAATGTGATGTATGTAAATCCAATTGCACCCGGTAAAATCGGATGACGAGGTTTGTGGTATTGACAAGTGTTTGTAAATGTTGTGTAGCAAGCAAGTCAGATTGTAACGATCTGAGTGTTTCTGTATGTTCTGATGTCCTACGTATTGTGGAAAAATCGGGGCGCATCAATTCATAAAGCAATTTAATGCATTGTGCTTAATCAGGAATATATGTTCTGCCAAAATTAAGAAATCCTAGCAGGGACTATATTTTTGTAAGTATTCGGATGTTGCAACTGTGCACACTTCTCCAAAAAATGAGGAGCAAGGCTCTTTCCTTCATGCGTAAGTTCATATCCTAGAAAAAAAACACACAGAAAAGTCGTATTAGATTTTTTAAAATTGAATTGTAGCAAATCCCAATATAATGCGAACTACTCTGGCCACGTGGGGATTTAATTTGTCTTCCATTAGGTAGATATCATCTACGTAGGACAGTGCGTCAGGGTCAATATCTTGAAGGATTGACATAATGTGTGCAGCAAATAGTCCAGGGTTACTCTTATAGCCCATTGGAAGCCTTTGATATTTCATTTGAAATCCAAGTGTGCTAAAAGAGGTCAACTCACAGCTTTCAGGTGCTAGATTATGGCTGAAAAAACCATTGGATGTGTCCAATGTGGTTTTGTATTTTTTACGAACTATATTTTTTGAATGTAGTCGTTTACATCGCATGCGTTTACAATGCATGTGATTACAACGCGGTGCTACAGCGACTGCGTTGTTACATCGCAGTACCATTACAACGCAAGTCGACTTGCTCTAGATGGCGCGCTGGATTTAGGAATAGTATAATTTACTATTCCAACTCCAGTGTGTACAACAGTAGGGAAGGTGTTGGAATAGGAAATTATACTATTCCTTAGTTTAGAGCGCCATCTAGAGCAAGTCGTTGTAACGACTTGCGTTGTAATGGTACTGCGATGTAACAATGCTGTCGTTGTAACGACCGCGTTGTAATCGCTATGCGTTGTAACGCATGCGATGTAATGGTTGTTTCCCATATTTTTTATAAGTACTGTACGATGTGTGTTTTGCCCTGCAAATGTGCGTGTATGACTGTTTAAATGTCTGTAGTCTAAGACAATGCGATTTGAATGATCTGGTTTCAAAACAGGAAAAAGAGGATTATTCATTTGAGAGATGCAGTGTTCAATTACTCCCTGGTACTCCACTTGCTTGAGTATTTCTTTAACAGGGGCTTTCGTATCCCATTTCATGGGGTATTGTGGTTGCACTTGTGTCCTGGATCATTATTCCAACTGACATGATTACGATATAGCGTGGGGGGCAGTGCAAGAACCTATTCCGCCGCATAAGTTTGTTTTACTTATTCAGGGACAAGGGCAGAAAAGGAAGGAAGTATTACATTCCCTCCTTGGAGGGATGTTTGAACAAACTGTGGGGGCCAATCGACCTCCACTAACAGGTCATAAGACAAAGGTACGTTTTCCCAGAATATTGCTTTAGTGGTGCATTGTACGTCACCTTCAATTTGAATATCTAGATGATATAATCTATTTGGAGGGTAATATCTGTTGCTCTCATTACCAGAAACTCCTGGATATTCTGGCGTACTACGGTTACTTCTGCCACGCAATGAGGAGAGTAACCCCCAACTTCTGTTTAGGAGGAGGGTTCTCAGTGTCTGAGGCATATTTCGCAGTTAGAGCCGCAACTTTCTTTTTCTGACAAGCGGCTTTATACTGAGGAGTGTCCTCTTTCATTATCTTTCTGTCAGATGGGTGTTGTCTACCTTTTCAATTTCACATACTCTTCTTGTCTGTGGTCCGATCGCCCTCCTCTGTCGTACTGCTGGTCAGACGATTCCCGAAAGGAACAAGGAGAACATGTATCAGGAACCTGATACCTGTCTGGAGTTTTGATTTTAGTGTGATCTCTGTACTAGGTTTGCCAAGTGGCGGTTTGGTAGGTCTGGTCCCCAAATAATTGCATCCTAAGGATGTGTACACATCAGCAATAATTATAGGCAACTCTCGTTCATGGTCGGCTTGTGCAACAGCTGCAAGCCACAGGTGTATAGCCAGAGATGCTGCCTCACCTTTAATATTCAACTGAATCATTGCAAATACAACGGGAAAGTTTCCCATTCATTTCATCCCCAAATCTAGGGCAGCAGATGTCTATGTTCATTCTGTATCTGTTTGAGTACATCTAGTAAGACGGACATCGAGGGAGTGCCGTGACAGATAGTATAGACAGTGGCGAAAAATGTCCCCCTGATGTTACAGTCTCCCAATACCGGGAACCAACCCTTTGGGTAAGCTTATGTCAAGATTCTGTGCTTGTCTTGTGGCCCCGTAAGGGGAAACAGCTTCAAATTTTTACATTTTTGGGCAATCCAAAATGGTATTTCCTCAAGATTAGTGGGTCGTTTGCCTATAGCCGAATGAACAGTTATATAGCTTATGGTGGGCACTGCTGGCATCTGGGCTTGCCCTTGTAGGCCAATTCTTGCTGTCCCTGCCAACAAGGTACAGGAAACAAAGTGCGTTAAAAGTCTGTATAAGGTCACTAGACCAGTGTATAAAGCTTGTGATTGCACAAGATTTTGATTAGCCATATTAGGGTATGCTATATAGCCAGCTAATACTAGCCGGTCGCCTCATCATTACAGAGGGGACCCTAACGTACAAGTGTAGTTAAGTGGGGAGGGTGCCAAGGAACCAATGTTGGTGTTCCCAGTAGGTGAGAGGAATTTCCAAGAGCGCATAGGGTCTAAATATATTGGGCCCTGCCTAGTCATTTTCTCCCTCCTCCTCAAACTCTTCAGGGCTACTGCCCTCATGTGTTGTAAATCGGGGACCCTCCCACTCAGAGTCCTCACTAATCTCGGGGTCCTCCTCAGGGTCTTCCTCATAACCACCACCCTCCTAGTCTCTGTTGACACTTTTACCCGGTCCCTATCAAAATAGTACAGGGTTTTGTGAAGGTCCCCACTCACAGGTAGTCCAATCTCCCTGCTGACTCCCTTCAACTTCAGTGTATGTATGGAATGTATTAGTATTCCCATCCACAGCTGGACCCAAGAATAAAAGACTTCAAAGCGATATGCTGCATCCGCTTCTAATACAAAAATAATAGGACCACCTGTATTAGGAAGTCCATGTTGCGCTGAATGTGCATGGAACCCTGGTCTACAATTAGCTGGAATGGCTACAGACTGCGCAGCCATTTGAAAAACAGTAATAGATTCAAAGCGGAACACAGTGTGGGTTCAGTCCTTTTAAACTTCCAAGCTCGAAAAACCAACAGAATTAGGTGCTTCCCAAATATTGTGGAAGATTAATCCCAAACACTGTGGACATCACCGAAAAAGGTGCAAGGGTATTGTGGACACACACAAGCACTACTCAGGAGCCCCGCAAATAAATACCAGACCAAATGTTGGTGGCGCCATGTTGCAGGGATTCTGCGCAGGAACAGAACTATGCTTGGGACCATAGAACATCAGTATGTAGGGACTGAGTCTCCATACCACATCAGTATCTATGGGCCCGAATCTGCCTAGCCTGAACAAGAGTTACGGTAGAGTACTTCCTCCCCCTCAAACCCCTCCATCTGGGCTTCGGCAACCTCCTGACTGGAGTGGTACTCCCAGACATCAGATCTGGTTGGACTCTTGTGCCAGCCGCCCCCCCCCCAAGTTCTCCTGAGACGATGGGGTCTCCCTCAGTGGATGGTCTTTGGGTACAGACTAGACTTCCCTTCAGGGGCCCCCTCGGGGTACTCTCCAGGACCTGGAACTAAGCATAGGGCACCCTGGGACTTCACCCACCATCACCGCTCCTCCTACTCTTAGAAGGGACATGGGATCATTTACCCACCCCACTACCCTGGGAACTATCTGGGCTACTATGAACCTCCCCCGCTCTATGTTGGGGGAACCTGAGCCACTCCCTTTAGGATCACTCCCAAATGCCTTTCCAGACCCTCTGGTACTCACCTAGAGGTCTGCCTCCTTTGTAAGTTCCCCTGGGTCAGAGAACTTACACTATAACAGGTGTTGGCTTAGCCCTGAAAAACAATAACGGAACATGTGATCTCTGAAAATCAGATTATACAGCCCTTCAAAAGTGTTTACTGTTTTATGCATCAGTCTAGTGTTTTGCCGAAATCCTCCACAAATTCCTTCCAAGACTACTGAGACAGCTTCCTGCTACCCCTGAACCGCAACCTATACTCTTCAGGGGTGAAGCCATACCTTCTTATCAGGGCCTCCTTCGTGGGGAGGGGGACCTCTGCCTGCCAGTAGGGCATCCCTACCATCCTCAGGAATCTAACTCCCCAGGCCAGTTCCTCAATCCTCCTCATGGATCCAGGGCACTGCCAGAGCTCTCTCATACTCCTGCAACCACTGATGTATGTCACCCCCCTCCTTAAAGATAGGCACCAAGTCTGTGGGTATGTGGGCGATAATGTTTACACTGGACTCAATACTGCTGCCACCACTGGACTCTACCTGCAGCACTGGCATGTAAAGAACTCTTAAACTACGCTCATGGGCCAATTAAGTTTCTCAAGAGCTAGTTTTTCTCTGGTGAAGGCCCTTTCAGCCTCTGCCATCCTCTCCTCAGCTAAGTCTCTCTAAGCCTCTGCCCTTCTCTATTCCACAGCCAGCTGCAGCCTCAGGTCCTTCTCAGCCTGTCTATTTCTGAGCTCCTCAGGGGACAGGGTGTGGGAGGTGACACTGCTCCTGCACTAGACCCAGTAAGGGACTCCCTATCTATGGGATCCTAACTCTATCTACTGGCCAAACGCACAAGTGTAGTTAAGTGGGGAGGGCGCCAAGGAACCAATGTTGGTGTTCCCAGTAGGTGACAGGAATTTCCAAGAGCGCATATGGTCTATATAGATTGGGCCCTGCCTAGTCATTTTCTCCCTCCTCCTCAAACTCTTCAGGGCTACTGCCCTCCTGGGGTGTAAATCGGGCACCCTCCCACTCAGAGTCCTCACTAATCTCGGGGTCCTCCTCAGGGTCTTCCTCAAAACCACCACCCTCCTGGTTCTCTGTTGACACTTTTACCAAGTCCCTATAAAAATAGTACAGGGTTTTGTGAATGTCCCCACTCAAAGGTAGCCCCCTCTCTCTGCAGACTCCCTTTAACTCCTCCACACTGTACAAGAACAGGTCATCAGGGTCAAAGGTTAACCCCATTTTAGCAAGGCAAAAAACACAGGTGCAACAACAAGATTCCCAGGCATAAGAGCTGAAGCAGGGGTAAACCATAAATGACCAATGAGAGAATCAGGAGAAACAAGCATTGGCATAGCCAATAGGTCTCGCCTTTGGGACCTTATAAGTGTTTAGCCATGCAACACTTGATGTTGTTGCACCAAGGATATTGTACTGGATAACTAAACACTTATAAGGTCCCAAAGGGGAGACCTATTGGCTATGCCAATGCTTGTTTTTTTTTAAAGGACAAGCAGTGCTATCAGGCTCCGGCTGCCACTTAGTCCACCGCATCCCACGTAGACGCTGCAGCCATCTTTGAATGGTTTTAAAGCCAATTCAAAAGCGGTCGCCAGTGTATGTGAATCCCTATCTCAACTGTGAGACTGTTCTCCTGCTTCCCAATTCTATTAAATACAAATTATGTAAAAAGAACATCCCTTTCTGAGCTGCACGGCTCATCCTACCCACGTTTCACGTGCAGATTTGAAATACTGATGGTTTGGGCTTCCCGGAATTCAACTGGTTGAGAGGTAGAGAGGTGTAGTGAGGTAGAGAGGTAGAGAGGTAGAGAGAGAGAGAGGTAGAGAGAGGTAGAGAGAGAGAGAGGTAGAGAGAGAGAGGTAGAGAGAGAGGTAGAGAGAGGTAGAGAGAGAGGTAGAGAGAGGTAGAGCGGTAGAGAGGTAGAGAGAGAGAGAGAGAGAGAGGTAGAGAAGTAGAGAGAGAGGTAGAGAGAGAGAGGTAGAAAGAGAGAGGTAGAGAGAGAGGTAGAGAGAGAGGTAGAGAGAGGTAGAGAGAGGTAGAGAGGTGTAGAGAGGTAGAGAGAGAGAGGTAGAGAGAGAGGTCGAGAGGTAGAGAGAGGTAGAGAGGTAGAGAGAGGTGGAGAGGTAGAGGTAGAGAGGTAGAGAGGTGTAGAGAGGTAGAGAGAGGTAGAGAGGTAGAGAGAGAGGTAGAGAGGTAGAGAGAGGTAGAGAGGTAGAGAGGTAGAGGGAGAGGTAGAGAGGTAGAGAGAGAGAGAGGTAGAGAGGTAGAGAGAGGTAGAGAGAGGTAGAGAGGTAGAGGTAGAGAGAGAGGTAGAGAGAGAGGTAGAGAGAGAGGTAGAGAGGTAGAGAGAGGTAGAGAGGTAGAGAGAGGTAGAGAGGTAGAGAGGTAGAGAGGTAGAGAGAGGTAGAGAGATAGAGAGGTAGAGAGAGGTAGAGAGAGGTAGAGAGGTAGAGAGGTAGAGAGAGAGGTAGAGAGAGGTAGAGAGGTAGAGAGAGGTAGAGAGGTAGAGAGAGGTAGAGAGAGGTGTAGAGAGGTAGAGAGGTAGAGAGGTAGAGGTAGAGAGAGAGGTAGAGAGAGAGAGGTAGAGAGAGAGGTAGAGAGGTAGAGAGAGGTAGAGAGGTGTAGAGAGGTAGAGAGGTAGATAGAGGTAGAGAGGTAGAGCGGTAGAGAGAGGTAGAGAGGTAGAGAGGTAGAGAGAGGTAGAGAGATAGAGAGAGAGAGAGAGAGAGAGAGAGGTAGAGAGAGAGGTAGAGAGAGGTAGAGGTCGAGAGAGAGGTAGAGAGAGAGGTAGAGGTAGAGAGAGGTAGAGAGAGGTAGAGAGAGGTAGAGAGAGGTGAGAGAGAGGTAGAGAGGTAGAGAGAGGTAGAGAGAAAGGTAGAGATGTAGAGAGAGGTAGAGAGAGATAGGTAGAGAGGTAGAGAAAGGTAGAGAGGTAGAGAGAGGTAGAGGTAGAGAGGTAGAGAGAGAGGTAGAGAGAGGTAGAGAGATAGAGAGAGAGGTAGAGAGGTAGAGAGAGGTAGAGAGGTAGAGAGAGGTAGAGAGGTAGAGGTAGAGAGAGAGGTAGAGAGAGAGAGGTAGAGAGAGAGGTAGAGAGAGAGGTAGAGAGGTAGAGAGAGGTAGAGAGGTGTAGAGAGGTAGAGAGGTAGATAGAGGTAGAGAGGTAGAGCGGTAGAGCGGTAGAGAGAGGTAGAGAGGTAGAGAGAGAGGTAGAGAGAGAGGTAGAGAGAGGTAGAGAGGTAGAGAGAGGTAGAGAGAGGTAGAGAGAGAGGTAGAGGTAGAGAGAGAGGTAGAGAGGTAGAGAGGTATAGAGAGAGAGGTTGAGAGGTAGCGAGAGGTAGAGAGAGAGGTAGAGAGAGAGGTAAAGAGGTAGAGAGAGGTAGGGAGGTAGAGAGGTAGAGAGAGGTAGGGAGGTAGAGAGAGGTAGAGAGGTAGAGAGAGAGAGGTAGAGAGAGAGAGGTAGAGAGAGAGAGATAGAGAGAGAGAGGTAGAGAGGTAGAGCGAGGTAGTGAGGTAGAGAGAGGTAGAGGTAGAGAGGTAGAGAGGTAGAGAGAGGTAGAGAGATAGAGAGAGAGGTAGAGAGGTAGAGAGAGGTAAAGAGAGGTAGAGAGGTAGAAAGAGAGAGGTAGAGAGAGAGAGGTAGAGAGAGAGAGGTAGAGAGAGAGGTAGAGAGAGAGGTAGAGAGGTAGAGAGAGGTAGAGAGGTGTAGAGAGGTAGAGAGGTAGATAGAGGTAGAGCGGTAGAGCGGTAGAGCGGTAGAGAGAGGTAGAGAGGTAGAGAGAGGTAGAGCGAGAGAGAGAGGTAGAGAGAGAGGTAGAGAGAGGTAGAGAGGTAGAGAGAGAGGTAGAGAGAGGTAGAGAGGTAGAGAGAGGTAGAGAGAGGTAGAGAGAGGTAGAGAGGTAGAGAGGTAGAGAGAGAGGTAGAGGTAGAGAGAGAGGTAGAGAGGTATAGAGAGAGAGGTTGAGAGGTAGCGAGAGGTAGAGAGAGAGGTAGAGAGAGAGGTAAAGAGGTAGAGAGAGGTAGGGAGGTAGAGAGGTAGAGAGAGGTAGGGAGGTAGAGAGAGGTAGAGAGGTAGAGAGAGAGAGGTAGAGAGAGAGAGGTAGAGAGAGAGAGATAGAGAGGGAGAGGTAGAGAGGTAGAGGTAGAGAGAGAGCGGTAGAGGTAGAGAGGTAGAGAGAGAGAGGTAGAGAGGTAGAGAGAGAGAGGTAGAGAGAGGTAGAGAGAGAGAGAGAGAGGTAGAGAGAGAGAGGTAGAGAGAGAGAGGTAGTGAGAGAGAGGTAGAGAGGTAGGTAGAGAGGTAGAGAGAGAGAGGTAGAGAGGTAGAGAGAGGTAGTGAGGTAGAGAGAGAGGTAGAGAGAGAGAGAGAGGTAGAGAGAGAGGTAGAGAGAGAGAGGTAGAGAGAGAGGTAGAGAGAGGTAGAGAGAGAGGTAGGAGAGGTAGAGAGAGAGAGGTAGAGGGAGAGGTAGAGAAGTAGAGAGAGAGAGGTAGAGAGGTAGAGAGAGGTAGAGAGAGAGGTAGAGAAGTAGAGAGAGGTAGAGCGAGAGAGGTAGAGAGGTAGAGAGAGAGGTAGAGAGAGAGAGAGGTAGAGGTAGAGAGCGAGGTAGAGAGGTAGAGAGAGAGAGGTAGAGAGAGATGTAGAGAGGTAGAGAGAGGTAGAGAGGTAGAGAGCTAGAGAGAGGTAGAGAGGTAGAGAGAGGTAGAGAGAGAGAGGTAGAGAGAGAGGTAGAGAGGTAGAGAGAGGTAGAGAGGGAGGTAGAGAGAGAGGTAGAGAGGTAGAGAGAGGTAGAGGTAGAGAGGTAGAGAGGTAGAGGTAGAGGTAGAGAGGTAGAGAGAAAGGTAGAGAGAGGTAGAGAGAGGTAGAGAGGTAGAGAGGGAGAGAGGGAGGTAGAGAGAGAGGTAGAGAGGTAGAGAGAGGTAGAGGTAGAGAGGTAGAGGGGTAGAGAGAGAGGGTAGAGGGGTAGAGAGAAAGGTAGAGAGAGGTAAGAGGGGTAGAGAGAGGTACAGAGAGGTAGGCAGAGAGGTAGAGAGGTAGAGAGGTAGAGAGAGGTAGAGAGAGGTAGAGAGGTAGAGAGAGAGAGGTAGAGAGAGAGAGGTAGAGAAAGAGAAAGAGAGGTAGAGAGAGAGGTAGAGTGCTAGAGAGAGAGGTAGAGAGGTAGAGATGTAGAGGTAGAGAGAGTAGAGAGGTAGAGAGAGAGCGGTAGAGAGGTAGAGAGAGAGCGGTAGAGAGGTAGAGAGAGGTAGAGAGAGAGAGGTAGAGAGGTAGAGAGGTAGAGAGAGAGAGGTAGAGAGAGAGGTAGAGGTAGAGAGGTAGAGAGGTAGACGTAGAGAGGTAGAGAGGTAGAGAGGTAGAGAGAGAGGTAGAGAGAGGTAGAGAGGTAGAGAGGTAGAGAGAGGTAGAGAGGTAGAGAGAGGTAGAGAGGTAGAGAGGGAGAGAGGGAGGTAGAGAGAGAGAGGTAGAGAGAGAGAGGTAGAGAGAGAGGTAGAGAGAGAGGTAGAGAGGTAGATGTAGAGAGGTAGAGAGAGGTAGAGAGAGGTAGAGAGAGGTAGAGAGGTAGAGAGAGGTAGAGAGGTATAGGTAGAGAGGTAGAGAGATAGAGAGAGAGATGTAGAGAGAGAGATAGAGAGGTAGAGAGAGGTAGAGAGAGAGAGGTAGAGAGAGAGAGGTAGAGAGAGAGGTAGAGAGGTAGAGAGTTAGAGAGGTAGGGGGAGAGGTAGAGAGGTAGAGAGGTAGAGGTAGAGAGAGGTAGAGAGGTAGAGAGAGAGGGGTAGAGAGGTAGAGAGAGGTAGAGAGGTAGAGAGAGGTAGAGAGAGGTAGAGAGGGAGGTAGAGAGAGAGACGTAGAGAGAGAGAGGTAGAGAGAGGTAGAGAGAGAGAGGTAGAGAGAGAGGTAGAGAGAGAGGTAGAGAGGTAGATGTAGAGAGGTAGAGAGGTAGAGAGAGGTAGAGAGAGGTAGAGAGGTAGAGAGAGGTAGAGAGGTAGAGATAGAGGTAGAGAGGTACAGAGAGGTAGAGAGAGGTAGAGAGATAGGGAGAGAGAGGTAGAGAGAGAGGTAGAGAGGTAGAGAGAGGTAGAGAGGTAGAGAGAGAGGTAGAGAGAGATAGAGAGGTAGAGAGTTAGAGAGGTAGAGAGGTAGAGGGAGAGGTAGAGAGGCAGAGCAGTTCATCAAAATGCTCAGGTGCCAGGATCAGTTTTTAGGCCACAAAGCTGCGGGTTCATGTTTAATACTTTATTGGGCGATTAATGAAAACACATACGATATACTCAGTAATGCAGGCAAGCTGACCCTTTTTATAAAAGTCTGTATAAGGTCACTAGACCAGTGTATAAAGCTTGTGATTGCACAAGATTTTGATTAGCCATATTAGGGTATGCTATATAGCCAGCTAATACTAGCCGGTCGCCTCATCATTACAGAGGGGACCCTAACGTACAAGTGTAGTTAAGTGGGGAGGGCGCCAAGGAAGCAATGTTGGTGTTCCCAGTAGGTGAGAGGAATTTCCAAGAGCGCATAGGGTCTAAATATATTGGGCCCTGCCTAGTCATTTTCTCCCTCCTCCTCAAACTCTTCAGGGCTACTGCCCTCATGGGTTATAAATCGGGGACCCTCCCTCTCAGAGTCCTCACTAATCTCGGGGTCCTCCTCAGGGTCTTCCTCATAACCACAACCCTCCTGGTTCTCTGTTGACACTTTTACCCGGTCCCTATCAAAATAGTACAGGGTTTTGTGAAGGTCCCCACTCACAGGTAGTCCAATCTCCCTGCTGACTCCCTTCAACTTCAGTGTATGTATGGAATGTATTAGTATTCCCATCCACAGCTGGACCCAAGAATAAAAGACTTCAAAGCGATATGCTGCATCCGCTTCTAATACAAAAATAATAAGACCACCTGTATTAGGAAGTCCATGTTGCGCTGAATGTGCATGGAACCCTGGTCTACAATTAGCTTGAATGGCTACAGACTGCGCAGCCATTTGAAAAACAGTAATAGATTCAAAGCGGAACACAGTGTGGGTTCTGTCCTTTTAAACTTCCAAGCTCGAAAAACCAACAGAATTAGGTGCTTCCCAAATATTGTGGAAGATTAATCCCAAACACTGTGGACGTCACCGAAAAAAGGTGCAAGGGTATTGTGTACACACACAAGCACTACTCAGGAGACCCGCAAATAAATACCAGACCAAATGTTGGTGGCGCCATGTTGCAGGGATTCTGCGCAGGAACAGAACTATGCTTGGGACCATAGAACATCAGTATGTAGGGACTGAGTCTCCATACCACATCAGTATCTATGGGCCCGAATCTGCCTAGCCTGAACAAGAGTTACGGTAGAGTCCTTCCTCCCCCTCAAACCCCTCCATCTGGGCTTTGGCACCCTCCTCACTGGAGTGGTACTCCCAGACACCAGATCTGGTTGGACTCTTGTGCCAGCCGCCCCCCCCCCCCCAAGTTCTCCTGAGACGATGGGGTCTCCCTCAGTGGATGGTCTTTGGGTACAGACTAGACTTCCCTTCAGGGGCCCCCTCGGGGTACTCTCCAGGACCTGGAACTAAGCATGGGGCACCATGGGACTTCACCCACCATCACCTCTCCTCCTACTCTTAGAAGGGACATGGGATCATTTACCCACTTCACTACCCTGGGAACTATCTGGGCTACTATGAACCTCCCCCGCTCTATGTTGGGGGAACCTGAGCCACTCCCTTTAGGATCCATCCCAAATGCCTTTCCAGACCCTCTGGTACTCACCTAGAGGTCTGCCTCCTTTGTAAGTTCCCTGGGGTCAGAGAACTTACACTATAACAGGTGTTGGCTTAGCCCTGAAAAACAATAACGGAACATGTGATCTCTGACAATCAGATTATACAGCCCTTCAAAAGTGTTTACTGTTTTATGCATCCATCTAGTGTTTTGCCGAAATCCTCCACAAATTCCTTCCAAGACTACTGAGACAGCTTCCTGCTACCCCTGAATCGCAACCTATACTCTTCAGGGGTGAAGCCATACCTTCTTATCAGGGCCTCCTTCGTGGGGGGGGGGACCTCTGCCTGCCAGTAGGGCATCCCTCCCATCCTCAGGAATCTAACTCCCCAGGCCAGTTCCTCAATCCTCCTCATGGATCCAGGGCACTGCCAGAGCTCTCTCATACTCCTGCAACCACTGATGTATGTCACCCCCCTCCTTAAAGCTAGGCACCAAGTCTGTGGGTATGTGGGCGATAATGTTTACACTGGACTCAATACTGCTGCCACCACTGGACTCTACCTGCAGCACTGGCATGTAAAGAACTCTTAAACTACGCTCATGGGCTAGTTTTTCTCTGGTGAAGGCCCTTTCAGCCTCTGCCATCCTCTCCTCAGCTAAGTCTCTCTAAGCCTCTGCCCTTCTCGATTCCACAGCCAGCTGCAGCCTCAGGTCCTTCTCAGCCTGTCTATTTCTGAGCTCCTCAGGGGACAGGGTGTGGGAGGTGACACTGCTCCTGCACTAGACCCAGTAAGGGACTCCCTCTCTATGGGATCCTATCTCTATCTACTGGCCACACGCACAAGTGTAGTTAAGTGGGGGGGGCCCCAAGGAACCAATGTTGGTGTTCCCAGTAGGTGACAGGAATTTCCAAGAGCGCATATGCTCTAAATAGATTTAGCCCTGCCTAGTCATTTTCTCCCTCCTCCTCAAACTCTTCAGGGCTTCTGCCCTCCTGGGGTGTAAATCGGGCACCCTCCCACTCAGAGTCCTCACTAATCTTGGGGTCCTCCTCAGGGTCTTCCTCAAAACCACCACCCTCCTGGTTCTCTGTTGACACTTTTACCAAGTCCCTATAAAAATAGTACAGGGTTTTGTGAATGTCCCCACTCAAAGGTAGCCCTCCTCTCCCTGCAGACTCCCTTTAACTCCTCCACACTGTACAAGAACAGGTCGTCAGGGTCAAAGGTTAACCCCATTTTAGCAAGGCAAAAAACACAGGTGCAACAACAAGATTCCCAGGCGTAAGAGCTGAAGCAGGGGTAAACCATAAATGACCAATGAGAGAATCAGGAGAAACAAGCATTGGCTTAGCCAATAGGTCTCGCCTCTGGGACCTTATAAGTGATTAGCCATGCAACACTTGATGTTGTTGCACCAAGGATATTGTACTGGATAACTAAACACTTATAAGGTCCCAAAGGGGAGACCTATTGGCTATGCCAATGCTTGTTTTTTTTTTTTAAAGGACAAGCAGTGCTATCAGGCTCCGGCTGCCACTTAGTCCACCGCATCCCACGTAGACGCTGCAGCCATCTTTGAATGGTTTTAAAGCCAATTCAAAAGCGGTCGCCAGTGTATGTGAATCCCTATCTCAACTGTGAGACTGTTCTCCTGCTTCCCAATTCTATTAAATACAAATTATGTAAAAAGAACATCCCTTTCTGAGCTGCACGGCTCATCCTACCCATGTTTCACGCGCAGATTTGAAATACTGATGGTTTGGGCTTCCCGGAATTCAACTTGTTGAGAGGTAGAGAGGTGTAGAGAGGTAGAGAGGTAGAGAGGTGTAGAGAGGTAGAGAGGTAGAGAGGTGTAGAGAGGTAGAGAGGTGTAGAGAGGTAGAGAGGTAGAGAGAGGTAGAGAGGTAGAGAGGTGTAGAGAGGTAGAGAGGTGTAGAGAGGTAGAGAGGTAGAGAGGTGTAGAGAGGTAGAGAGGTAGAGAGAGGTAGAGAGGGTAGAGAGAGAGAGAGGTAGAGAGAGGTAGAGAGATAGAGAGGTAGAGAGAGGTAGAGAGAGGTAGAGAGAGAGGTAGAGAGAGGTAGAGAGAGGTAAAGGGGTAGAGAGAGGTAGAGAGAGAGGTAGAGAGGTAGAGAGGTAGAGAGGTAGAGAGAGGTAGAGAGAGGTAGAGAGGTAGAGAGGTAGAGAGGTAGAGGTAGAGAGAGGTAGAGAGAGGTAGAGAGAGGTAGAGGTAGAGAGAGAGGTAGAGAGAGAGAGAGAGGTAGAGAGAGAGAGAGGTAGAGAGAGAGGTAGAGAGAGAGGTAGAGAGAGGTAGAGAGAGGTAGAGAGGTGTAGAGAGGTGGAGAGAGAGAGGTACAGAGAGAGGTACAGAGGTAGAGAGGTAGAGAGGTAGAGAGGTCGAGAGGTAGAGGGAGAGGTAGAGAGAGAGGTAGAGCGGTAGAGAGAGGTAGAGAGAGGTAGAGAGATGTAGAGAGAGGTAGAGAGAGGTAGAGAGAGGTAGAGAGATAGAGAGGTAGAGAGATAGAGAGGAAGAGAGGTAGAGAGAGGTAGAGAGGTAGAGAGGTAGAGAGAGGTAGAGAGGTAGAGAGAGGTAGAGAGAGGTAGAGAGAGGTAGCGAGAGGTGTAGAGAGGTGTAGAGAGAAGTAGAGAGGTAGAGAGAGGTAGAGAGGTAGAGAGAGGTAGAGAAAGGTAGAGAGGTAGAGAGGTAGAGAGAGAGAGGTAGAGAGAGAGGTAGAGAGAGGTAGAGAGAGGTAGAGAGGTAGAGAGAGGTAGAGGTAGAGAGAGAGGTAGAGAGATAGAGAGAGGTAGAGAGAGGTAGAGAGAGGTAGAGAGGTAGAGAGAGAGGTAGAGAGAGAGGTAGAGAGAGAGAGGTAGAGAGAGAGAGGTAGAGAGAGAGAGAGGTAGAGAGAGAGGTAGAGAGGTAGAGAGAGGTAGAAATGAAATGAAAATGTTTTTGTATAGCGCATGGCTACCCGGAAGCATCCCAGCGCTGCGGAAGTGACTAGAGGGCAGATGGGATTAAGGGAATAGCCAAGTCTTCAGATGTTTACGGAATATCAAGTGGTTGGTTTCCTTGCGGATAGTGAGAGGGAGGGAGTTCCAAAGTTTGGAGGCGTTATAGGAAAAGAGGCGGCCACCTGTCCGTGCCTTCTTAATTTTTGGGGTGTCGGCCAGGGAGAGATCATCAGAGCGTAATTTTCTATTGGCTTTATAAGGTTTGATCAGGTTTTTTATAATAGGAGGACCCTTGCCCTGGAAGATTTTGTGCGTGATGCAAAGGGCTTTAAAATGAATTCTTTCCTGTATCGGGAGCCAGTGAAGTGATCTTAAGGCAGGCTTGGCAGAACACCGATTTTTGTGCCTGTGAGAAGTCTTGCTGCTGAATTCTGAACCACCTGTAGCTTAGTGATGACTGATTTGGGGGCCCCCAGATAGAGGGCATTGCCGTAGTCTAGTCTGGATAGGATAAGCGCCTGGATTAGGAGCTTTCTAGAGGGGCAGGGTAGGAGAGGCAGTATTTTCCGCGTGGTTCGGAACAGACCATAGCAAACAGCGGTGGTTTTCCTTGCTTGGGTTCTAAAAGTGAGGTCCTGGTCGAGCCAGATACCCAAGCACTTTATCTCTTTTTTGGCAAAGGAGCTGGTCCCATACAGGTCGGCCACAGAGTGTTGGGGTTAAATATTGATTGATCGCCCATCAGTAAGAGCTCCGTTTTTTCGCCGTTAAGTTTGAGGTGTGCTCTGTTCATCCAACAAGTGACTTCTTTGAGGCAGGAGCACAGATCCACCGGGGACTGTTCCACCTGATTCAGTGTTACAATTAATTGGGTGTCATCCGCGTAAGTAACCATTTTAATTCCAAATGGGGTTACAATTTCTGCCAGTGGGGACATGTACACATTAAAAAGTGTAGGGCTCAGAGATGAGCCCTGGGGAACCCCACAGTGGAGTGGTACTGGTTGGGACCGGATGTTACCTTCAAATACCTGAAAGGTTCTCTTTTCCAGGAATGATTTCAGCCAGGATAAGGCCGAGCCTGTCACTCCTACTTTTTTGAGGCGGTGTACCAGAGTGCAATGGTTCACCGTGTCGAAGGCTGCACTTAGGTCCAGGAGGATAATGGCGGCGGATCCCCCCGAGGCAAGAATCTTTCTAGCCTCCTCCACCACCGCTATCAGTGCAGTCTCCGTGCCCTGGCCAGGGCGGAAACCCGTCTGAGAAGAGTGGAGAAGTCCAGAAGACTCGAGGTGAGCGGAGAGTTGGCGATTTACATATTTTTCTGCAACCTTGCTAATTCCAGGTAATAAGGAGATGGGGCGATAGTTGCTCATCTCTGTGGGATCTAGGTGGGGTTTTTTTAGTAGTGCCTTTACCATGGCCTTTTTCCAGTCCAGGGGAACTATGCCCAGTGTTAGGGAGGCATTGATTAAATTAGTGATGGGGGAATTGATGATGGGTGTTGCTGACTTCAGGATGTTAAACGATCGGAGTCTAGGATAGGGGAGAGTAGTTCCTCTGTCAGAGGAGCATATAATTTTAGGCAATGAGCATTATTCTGAGGTTCTGAATTATGAGGCTCAGGGTAGTGCTCATTGTTGTTAGGTGGAAGGTATTTTAGGATATTTAGAATTTTGGTGGAGAAAAATTCTGCTAATTCATCGCATCGGTGGCCAGAGGGGTCGGGGGCTGGAGGTGAGTCGGGGGCTTTCAGGAGTTTTTGACGATACGAAATGTTTCTCTGGAGGAATTAGAGGAGGATCGAATTTTTTCCTCGTAATAGGCAGCCTGTGTTGTTTTTAATGCCACTTTATAGGATGTAATGGATGATCTATATTCGGCTTTTTTCTCACTGGCAAAGTCTTTCCTCCATGCTCTTTCTAATCTTTTGCATTGTTGTTTTAGTTTGCGAAGTTCCAGAGTAAACCAAGGGGATTTGTTCGGTCCACTTTTTTTTAATAAGGTTTTTTTAGGTAATACTGTGTCCACAGCATTCTCGATCCATGAGGAGAATTTTCTGTCTGCTACTGAGGGGTCGGAATCATATGTGGGTTTGGTTGATTCAAGTACGCGAGTCCAGTCCTCTATAATCAGTTTGGGCCATGGCCGGGCTTGGATGCGTAAAGCTGGTGTGTGGGGGTCAGTGGTGAGTGGATACCAAAGGAACGGAACTAAAAAATGATCTGACCAGGGGACGGGGATAGGTTCCCTCCCTTTTAGTTCTGTTATGTTTGAAAAAATAGGGTCCAGGAGATGACCTTTCATGTGTGTAGCTTGGTGGATCTTTAGGTGGAGTGGGTAGGCTGCGAGATCAAGAGCTAATTCGTCAGCCACTTTGTCCAGTGGATTATCAAAATGAAGATTTAAATCTCCAAGAAGATTAAAATTGGATGAGACACTGGCCAGAGAGAGGACAGTTTCTAATAGCGAACTGCAGAATTGTCCCTGTGCTCCTGGGGGCGGTATAGGAGGATGCCAACAAAAGAGCTTGCGGGGTGAATTCAATGGAGAAGTGAACGTTTTCACAATCTAGGAGAGGGCTATCCAAGATGCGGCAAATTAGGTGGTCTTTATATATGATTGCTATCCCGCCACCCTTGCCACTTGTTCTGTCAAGACGCTGAATCAAGTAGCCAGGGGGGAGAGCCTGCACCACATCGGGGTCTGAGCTTGGAGATAGCCAGGTCTCCGTGAGAAACAGAACATCAAGTTCTGTGTCCTGTAGGAGCATGGAAATTTCCAATGTGTGTTTTGGTAAGGATCTGCAGTTCAGCAGAGCCATATTGAACAAATTCCCTGCCACGTGTTGGGTTATCATTGACGAAAGTTCATATGGGCAGTGGGTGCACTTGTCTTGTAGTTTCTCAATAGAAATGGAGTGGGAGCATAATTGCTTTGGGGTTTGCCTTATATGGAATAATTTTTCCCTGGAGTATTGGAGGGAGGCTGAAGGCGTAGGTGCAGGGGGTCCGGGCCCTGTGCCCGATCTTGCGCGGATGAGCGCAGACGGGCTTGCCTTTGGCGCGCCCGCTGCGCACGTCCGCTGCGCGTCGAGGCGGGCATCGGGTTTTATGGTGGCGATTTAGCAGCTAGACCGCTAACCGTCCCTGTTGCAATTGAAGCACTTCCGGTCTGCGTCAGCCTTCCCTCCACTCAATCGGAACAATCCGTGGTGGACCGGGGAAGACACAGACCTGGTGCAAGTGTATGATGCGGTAATCGGTAAGTGAGTGTTAAAACCAATATGCGATAGGTTTAAAAACGAAGACAAAGTTAAAAACAGTTAAGACTGGTAAGAATTTTAAAAAAAATTTCATTCAGAGGGCAACACCAAGTTTACAATAAAGCAGCAGTTAGTCAGTGCAATACGTGCAGAGCAAGTCGAGAGCCCCTAGCCAGGCGCTCCTTCCCTCAGTCTGATTACCCGATTAGTATCCTCTAGCGCGTCCGCTGCGCGTCGAGGCGGGCATCGGGTTTTATGGTGGCGATTTAGCAGCTAGACCGCTAACCGTCCCTGTTGCAATTGAAGCACTTCCGGACCTGCGTCAGTCTTCCCTCCACTCAATCGGAACAATCCGTGGTGGACCGGGGAAGACACAGACCTGGTGCAAGTGTATGATGCGGTAATTGGTAAGTGAGTGTTAAAACCAATATGCGATAGGTTTAAAAACGAAGACGAAGTTAAAAACAGTTAAGACTGGTAAGAATTTAAAAAAAAAAATCATTCAGAGGGCAACACCAAGTTTACAATAAAGCAGCAGTTAGTCAGTGCAATACGTGCAGAGCAAGTCGAGAGCCCCTAGCCAGGCGCTCCTTCCCTCAGTCTGATTACCCGATTAGTATCCTCTAGCGCGTCCGCTGCGCGTCGAGGCGGGCATCGGGTTTTATGGTGGTGATTTAGCAGCTAGACCGCTAACCGTCCCTGTTGCAATTGAAGCACTTCCGGTCTGCGTCAGCCTTCCCTCCACTCAATCGGAACAATCCGTGGTGGACCGGGGAAGACACAGACCTGGTGCAAGTGTATGATGCGGTAATCGGTAAGTGAGTGTTAAAACCAATATGCGATAGGTTTAAAAACGAAGACGAAGTTAAAAACAGTTAAGACTGGTAAGAATTTTAAAAAAATGTTCATTCAGAGGGCAACACCAAGTTTACAATAAAGCAGCAGTTAGTCAGTGCAATACGTGCAGAGCAAGTCGAGAGCCCCTAGCCAGGCGCTCCTTCCCTCAGTCTGATTACCCGATTAGTATCCTCTAGCGCGTCCGCTGCGCGTCGAGGCGGGCATCGGGTTTTATGGTGGCGATTTAGCAGCTAGACCGCTAACCGTCCCTGTTGCAATTGAAGCACTTCCGGTCTGCGTCAGTCTTCCCTCCACTCAATCGGAACAATCCGTGGTGGACCGGGGAAGACACAGACCTGGTGCAAGTGTATGATGCGGTAATTGGTAAGTGAGTGTTAAAACCAATATGCGATAGGTTTAAAAACGAAGACGAAGTTAAAAACAGTTAAGACTGGTAAGAATTTAAAAAAAAATCATTCAGAGGGCAACACCAAGTTTACAATAAAGCAGCAGTTAGTCAGTGCAATACGTGCAGAGCAAGTCGAGAGCCCCTAGCCAGGCGCTCCTTCCCTCAGTCTGATTACCCGATTAGTATCCTCTAGCGCGTCCGCTGCGCGTCGAGGCGGGCATCGGGTTTTATGGTGGTGATTTAGCAGCTAGACCGCTAACCGTCCCTGTTGCAATTGAAGCACTTCCGGTCTGCGTCAGCCTTCCCTCCACTCAATCGGAACAATCCGTGGTGGACCGGGGAAGACACAGACCTGGTGCAAGTGTATGATGCGGTAATCGGTAAGTGAGTGTTAAAACCAATATGCAATAGGTTTAAAAACGAAGACGAAGTTAAAAACAGTTAAGACTGGTAAGAATTTTAAAAAAATGTTCATTCAGAGGGCAACACCAAGTTTACAATAAAGCAGCAGTTAGTCAGTGCAATACGTGCAGAGCAAGTCGAGAGCCCCTAGCCAGGCGCTCCTTCCCTCAGTCTGATTACCCGATTAGTATCCTCTAGAGCGTCTAGAGAGGTAGAGGTAGAGCGGTAGAGAGAGGTAGAGAGGTAGAGCGAGAGAGGTAGAGAGAGAGGTAGAGAGGTATAGAGAGGAAGAGAGGTAGAGGTAGAGAGAGAGAGGTAGAGGTAGAGAGGTAGAGAGAGAGAGGTAGAGAGAGAGAGGTAGAGAGGTAGAGGTAGAGGTAGAGGTAGAGAGGTAGAAAGAGAGAGGTAGAGAGGTAGAGAGAGAGAGGTAGAGAGAGGTAGAGAGAGGTAGAGAGAGAGGTAGAGAGGTAGAGAGAGGGAGAGAGGTAGAGAGAGGGAGAGAGGTAGAGAGAGAGAGGTAGAGAGGTAGAGCGAGGTAGAGAGAGAGAGGTTGAGAGAGAGGTAGAGAGAGAGAGGTAGAGAGAGAGAGGTAGAGAGAGAGAGGTAGAGAGAGAGAGGTAGAGAGGTAGAGCGAGGTAGAGAGAGAGAGGTTGAGAGAGAGGTAGAGAGAGGTAGAGAGGTAGAGAGAGAGAGGTAGAGAGGTAGGTAGAGAGGTAGAGAGAGAGAGGTAGAGTGAGGTAGTGAGGTAGAGAGAGAGGTAGAGAGGTAGTGAGGTAGAGAGAGAGGTAGAGAGAGAGAGAGAGAGGTAGAGAGAGAGAGAGGTAGAGAGAGGTGGAGAGGTAGAGAGAGGTAGAGAGAGAGAGGTAGAGAGAGAGAGGTAGAGAGAGAGAGGTAGAGAGAGAGAGAGGTAGAGAGAGAGAGATAGAGAGGTAGAGAGAGAGAGGTAGAGAGAGAGAGGTAGAGAGGTAGAGAGAGAGAGGTAGAGAGAGGTAGAGAGAGGTAGAGAGGTAGAGAGGTAGAGGGAGAGGTAGAGAGGTAGAGAGAGGTAGAGAGAGGTAGAGAGGTAGAGAGATAGAGAGAGAGATAGAGAGGTAGAGGTAGAGAGGTAGAGGTAGAGAGGTAGAGAGGTAGAGGTAGAGAGGTAGAGGTAGAGAGAGAGAGAGGTAGAGAGAGAGAGGTAGAGGTAGAGAGAGAGAGGTAGAGAGAGAGAGGTAGAGGTAGAGAGAGAGAGGTAGAGAGAGAGAGAGAGAGGTAGAGAGAGCGAGGTAGAGCGAGGTAGAGAGAGAGAGGTAGAGAGGTAGAGAGAGAGGGGTAGAGAGAGAGAGGTAGAGAGGTAGAGAGAGGTAGAGAGAGAGAGGTAGAGAGAGAGAGGTAGAGCGAGGTAGAGAGAGAGAGGTAGAGAGAGAGGTAGAGAGGTAGAGAGAGGTAGAGAGAGAGAGAGAGGTAGGTAGGTAGAGAGGTAGAGAGAGAGAGGTAGAGAGGTAGGTAGAGAGGTAGAGAGGTAGAGAGAGAGAGGTAGAGAGGTAGAGAGAGGTAGTGAGGTAGAGAGAGAGGTAGAGAGAGAGAGGTAGAGAGAGGTAGAGAGAGAGAGAGGTAGAGAGAGAAGTAGAGAGGTAGAGAGAGAGAGGTAGAGAGGGAGAGGTAGAGAGAGAGAGGTAGAGAGAGAGAGAGGTAGAGGAGAGAGAGAGAGAGAGGTAGAGAGAGAGAGGTAGAGAGAGAGGTAGAGAGGTAGAGAGAGAGAGGTAGAGAGGTAGAGAGAGGTAGAGAGGTAGAGAGGTAGAGAGAGAGGTAGAGAGAGAGGTAGAGAGGTAGAGAGAGAGGTAGAGAGAGAGGTAGAGGTAGAGGGAGAGGTAGAGAGGTAGAGAGAGGTAGAGAGGTAGAGAGAGAGAGAGAGAGGTAGAGAGAGAGGTAGAGAGGTAGAGAGAGAGAGGTAGAGAGGTAGAGAGAGGTAGAGAAGTAGAGAGAGGTAGAGAGAGGTAGAGAGGTAGAGAGAGAGGTAGAGAGAGAGAGGTAGAGAGAGAGAGGTAGAGAGGTAGAGAGAGAGAGGTAGAGAGGTAGAGAGGTAGAGAGAGGTAGAGAGAGGTAGAGAGGTAGAGAGAGAGAGGTAGAGAGAGAGGTAGAGAGGTAGAGGTAGAGAGAGAGGTAGAGAGGTAGAGGTAGAGAGGTGGTAGAGATATAGAGAGAGAGAGGTTGAGAGAGAGGTAGAGAGAGGTAGAGAGATAGAGAGGTAGAGAGAGGTAGAGAGATAGAGAGGTAGAGAGAGGTAGAGAGAGAGAGGTAGAGAGAGGTAGAGAGAGAGGTAGAGAGGTAGAGAGAGAGAGGTAGAGAGAGAGAGAGAGGTAGAGAGAGAGGTAGAGAGGTAGAGAGAGGTAGAGAGAGAGGTAGAGAGAGAGGTAGAGAGAGAGGTAGAAAGAGAGAGGTAGAGAGGTAGAGAGAGGTAGGGAGGTAGAGAGAGGGAGAGAGGTAGAGAGAGAGGTAGAGAGGTAGATGTAGAGAGGTAGAGAGAGGTAGAGAGAGAGAGGTAGAGAGAGAGGTAGAGAGAGAGAGGTAGAGAGGTAGAGAGGTAGAGAGTTAGAGAGGTAGAGGGAGAGGTAGAGAGGTAGAGCAGTTCATCAAAATGCTCAGGTGCCAGGATCAGTTTTTAGGCCACAAAGCTGCGGGTTCATGTTTAATACTTACGGGGCGATTAATTAAAACACATACGATATACTCAGTAATGCAGCCAAGCTGACCCTTTCTATGTAAACAAGGAGGCACTGCTCGCTCCTGCAGGCAAAACACCGTGGGATGCGAGGAATGCAGCTGAGGGGGGAGGGGTGGGGGGAGTGTGGCCGGGAGCACAACACTAGTAGCAAGCATTTTTAAACGAAAAAAATTCTTGTAGCTTAAAAAAAGTAAATGTACGCATTAGCATGTAAGTTCCCACAATCTTCAAAATAATTAATTAACAAATGCTCCGCGTTATTTTTTTTACCATTCGTAAGTACAAAACAAAAAAAAGCATTTTTTTTTTGAGTGCTCAGATGTTTGTTTTTTAAATATACACCATCTCCAAAATAATACAATATAAACCTTCATTCTTCCTTAACATACACCCAAAAAACAAGGGGGAAGGTAAGATTTTTTTAAAAACGCGGCCCGTGCTCTGCTTAATGACTGTTTTGAAGCACACTCGTGCTTGTGGCACCATCCGCCCTGCGGGAGCGAGCAACAGCCAATTAGCATGCGCGCCGCTGCTCGCTCCCGCAAGGTGGATGCCGGCACAAGCACGAGTATGTGTTTCAAAAAGAGCAGAGCGACGTCTAAAGGCCCTCCTAAGCAGCGCATGCGCGCTGCGTAGGCGAGACCTAAAAACAGGTAATGTTCTAAGTGCAGAGTTATAGTGCAACAATGAGTCACTGTGGTATCACGCAAATGCAAGTCCTATCCTACTCCTGCCACCAATGTTAGAAATGGGGTGGTTTCTGTTTGGCTAGGGTATGCACCTAAGCCAGGCAGAACCCACCACTCTACACAGGGCAAGTAAGTTACACACCAAAGGTAACCTGTGCTCACCCTCTGGTAGCTTGGCGCAGAGCAAGCAGGCTTATCATCAGAGGCAATGTGTAAAGTGTTTGTGCAACACACTCATACAGAAACACAATGAAAACACCACAAAAGAGACTCCACACAGGATTATATAAAAATGTATAGTTTATATTGTACAAACAACATAGACCAAAAATACATGAATCATAAGTACTATGCATGTGACTCCTGAGTCAGTCCTCATTATCCTGACAATGCAAGAACCAACATGACATAGATCATCACATCAGGGCATGAAATGCAGTAGGTTATGAAATGAAAGCATGGATCATCACGAGTGCAAGGACACAAATCCGGTTATGAAAAGGCACATGAATTACCAAATGTCACCAGAAAATCATAGATACTTTGTCGGTAATGCAGAATGTTTAGGGTACACCTCTCCAACATTACAGTGAACACATAGATACAGGGCAGCTGCGCTCTTTTCACAAGGTATATGGTAATTTCTGGTCAAGCAAGATAGAACAAGCATTTTCAATGCAATCGGTCTCACATGTGTGAAAATTAGAGCTGTTGGCGTTTAAAATGGCAATGTTTTTTTACTTTTGCGTTTTAATTTGCAGGGGAGTGATTATATTTACCTAGTGCTATTGCCAATTTTATGACCTGGCGGCGCTGGAGAACCAGAAAATGGAAACTAGGTTATGAGGGAGGGAGACAAGAGAAATATGCTGCTTGAAAAAAACACACAGACGAGAGCAGGGAGATTTGTTATCCCCCTTTTTAAGAAGGGATATTTTCAGAGAGCACACAGGGGTGACAAAAAGGGTGGTGGGGGAGGCACCAAAGTGAGTCCTCCTACCACTGGCATACCTTTGGAGGCTGCACTTTACCAGCAGTAGGTATAAAACACAAGGTTTTGTTAGAACAGACCCAGGAAGTTAAGCCGTGGTGGGATTGGGCAGAGGGTGGGATAGGGAGTGGGCTTAGCTTTCCGGCAGAGGTCCCTTTGGCCCAGCAGAGGCGTGCACTTACCTGCGTTGATATGCACTTTCTTCATCCATGGGTACACCATGGCCTGCTCCTTGCAGTTGGGTTGCAGGCTGTGGTTGGGCAGGGTACAGGAGGGTTCCTGGGGCATCAGGAGCTCACAGTGCTGCTGCAGTGGCTGTGGCAGGCTGCTGCAGCTGCTTCCCGGCCGGCACAATGTGATGCCTGAATCGTGGAAGATAACAAACCTATCACCCTCGCCAACATCCTCAATGAAATTCTTCTCACCTAGGTAAAACCCTCTCCAATATCCTCAATGAAATTCTCCTCACCTCAGTAAAACAGGGCCACTCGCGAAGGAGCGTGGGGTGGCCTAGACTTCTCGTATGGCCCTAATCAGCCCCACAATACCTCCCTAAGTGCTGAGCCGAGCTCAAGGGGGGTCCACAGGGCCGTAACGGGTCAGCGGCCTCCAAACTGTGGCCCTGGTGTCCTTCTCGGGTATGCGCTGCTCCAGAGGATCTCCGGCACTGGCCCACATGGGGTTTGGAGCCACGCTGTGATTGGTCCATCTCAACAGCCCAGGACGGGTGTGGGGAACTATTAGCAACAGCAGCCTGCGACTGGCACAGGCGCAACACACCCTATTCCATCCATAATAAAAAGGCAAACAACTAAATACAGCAGTTGAGTCCCACAGCAGGGTTGGGAGAATCTTTGTAATGGCCCTGGGATTCCTTGACCAGTAGGCAAGCCAACATGGCCTTGGAGAACACTGGGTCACAGGGCGAGGAGCCGACAGGGAGGCCAGCACACAAGGTTACTGGTAGCAGAGTGGCAGTCCCTTTAACAGCTCAGCCAGCAGCAGGTCAGCTCAACAAAGCAGTCAGTCCAAATGGCGGTTCATCCTGGCAGCACAGCAGTCCTCTGGTGCCGATTGTAGAGCCAGAAGCGTCTGGTTACAAATCCCAAGCAGTGTCTAAAATTATGGGCTCAGAGCCCCTGTACTTATACTCCAA
This sequence comes from Calotriton arnoldi, assembly GCA_963921515.1. Taxonomy (NCBI): domain Eukaryota; kingdom Metazoa; phylum Chordata; class Amphibia; order Caudata; family Salamandridae; genus Calotriton; species Calotriton arnoldi. Next base: position 114,691 of record CAWUFW010000931.1, read on the forward strand.
ATTGTCTTTGGTCAGGGGGGAACTTCAAAAGAAAACTTAGAAGTGCACAACACTCCCCTTTAAACCCAGCCCTGGCTCCAGACATCAGTAGGGGGGTAAATCAGCCCTTTGTGTGAGGGCAGGACACAGTCTATACAAATGTAAAGTGTGAACACCTCTCCTTCTCCTAGCCCAGGAAGACCATCAGTATGCAGATGAATGTAGATGTAACCTTGTCACACCCAACTCTTCCTGTGTGATGGCTGCCCAGAAAGTATGCACAAAGTGTAGCTGTCACCCAGGCCCAGATGTTGATTGGTGTCAGGCGGCAAAGCACAAAGGATCATAAACACAGAGAAATGCCCACTTTCTAAAAGTGACATTTCAATCAACCAATCAATCAATCAATCAATCAATCAATCAATCAGGGGTTGGTAAAGCGCACTACTCACCCCTTAGAGTCTCAAGGCACTAAGGAGGGGGGGAGTAAGTGCAAATCCGTTGGGGTCATCTGAAGAGCCAGGTCTTGGGGTCCTTCCTGAACTGGAGCAGTGTAGGGCTTTGCCGGAGGTGAAAGGGGAGGTCGTTCCCTGTCTTGGCTGTGAGGTAGGAGAAGGACTTTCCACCCACTCTGTTCCTGTAAATGCATGGGACGGTGGCCAGGGAGAGGTCGGCTGAATGGAGGTTTCTCTTGGGGGCATGGAAGGAGAGACGGTTGTTGAGGTATTGTGGTCCGATGTTGTGAAGGGCCTTGTATGCGTGCGTGAGAAGCTTGAAAGTTATTCTTCTTTGAACGTGGAGCCAGTGGAGATCGCGGAGGTGTTGGGTGATGTGGCTGGGCCGGGGGATGTCGAGGATTAGTCTTGCTGCGGCGTTCTGGATGGTCTGGAGCTTGCAGAGGAGTTTTTTGTTGATTCCGGCGTAAAGGGCGTTGCCGTAGTCCATTCTGCTGATGATGCGGGCACGTGTGACCGTTTTTCTGGATTCAGAGGGGATCCATCTAAATGTTTTACAGATAATGCGGAGGGTGTTGAAGCAGGCCGAGGAGACGGCGTTGATCTGGCGGTTCATGGTGAACGATGAGTCCAATATGATGCCGAGGTTACGTGCATGGTCTGTCGGGGTGGGTGGGTTTCCGAGGGCGGGGGGCCACCACGTGTCATCCCAAGCTGAGGAGGTGGAGCCGAGGATGAAGACTTCTGTTTTCTCAGAGTTGAGTTTCAGGCAGCTGCCTTTCATCCAGGTGATGACGGCTTTCATCCCTTCTTGGAAGTTGTGCCTGGTGATGTTGGGTTCCTTGGTGAGGGAAAGGATGAGCTGGGTGTCATCGACGTAGGAGACGATGTCGAGCCCGTGGTTTCTGACGATGGTTGCGAGGGGGGGGCATGTAGATGTTGAAGAGGGTGGGGCTGAGGGAGGATCCCTTGGGTACCCCGCATCTGATCTGTCGGTTCTGAGAGGTAGGGTGGGAGTCTGACTCTCTGTGTTCTGCCTGTGAGGAGTGAGCGTATCCAGTCTAGGGCCTTTCCTCAGATGCCGGCGTCGTGGAGTCTGGTGGCTAGTGTGCGGTGGGAGACGGTGTCGAAGGCTGCTGATAGGTCAAGGAGGATGAGGGCTGCCATTTGGACCTGGTCGAGGAGGGCGCAGATGTCATCAGTGGCGGCGAGGAGGGCGGTCTCGGTGCTGTGGATTCCTGATTGGGAGATGTCTAGGACATTGTTGGCTTCAATGAAGTTTGCTAGTTGGGTGTTGATGGCCTTTTCAATGACCTTGGCTGCGAATTGAAGCAGCGAGATGGGCCTGAAGTTCTTGAGATCCGTTGGGTCTGCAGATGTTTTTTTTAGGAGGTGGTTGACTTCGGCATGCTTCCAGTCATCAGGAAATGTGGCGGTCTCAAGGGAGCAGTTGATCGTTCGGCATTGCTCGGGTGCGATGGCTGTGGCGGCCCTGTGGAAGATGTGGGGCGGACAGGGGTCTGAGGGTGCCCTGGAGTGGATGCTCTTCATGGCCTTTAAGGTGTCGTCTGTCGTGAGCGGGGTCCACATGAGTACGGTCTGTTGGGTGGCGTCGCTGGGGGTGGGAGTTGAGGCAGTGCAGAGGACTTGTTCGTCGAAGTTGTCGTAGAGCTTCTTGATCTTGAGGTGAAAAAAGGAGCTGAGTCTGTTGCAGAGGTCTTGGGAGGGTGGGACGTCTGTTGTTTCGCTTCCGGTTTGGCAAATTCCTGTATGATGGAGAAGAGTTCCTTGAAGTTGTGGGCGTTGAGAGGATTCTGTCTTGGAGGAAGTTCTTTTTTGTGGATTTGATGAGTTGGTGGTGTGCTGTGGTGGCTGTTTTGTAGGCGGTGCGTGCTTCAGGTGTTTTGCTGTTTCTCCATGTCTTTTCAAGTCTTCGGCAGGAGCGCTTGGATTCTAGGAGTGCCATGGTGAACCAACTTGCTTTCTTGTTTTGTCGTCCTGTATCCTTCTGGAGGGTGGCGACTGTGTTGGCGCAGTTGGTAATCCATCGGTGGAGGTTGCTTCCCGCGGTGTTGGTGTCTGGCATTGTTGGGGGTGCAGTGCTGGTGAGGGCGGAGGTGAGGTGTTCTTCGGTGACTTTGTTCCAGCTTCTGCGTGGGAGGCTGCATGCGTGCTTGTGTGCAGTGGGTTTTCTATAGGCGAAGTGGATGAGGTGGTCCGTCCAGAGCAGTTCCGTGGTGTGGCTGAAGAAAACGCAGTTCCCTTCTGAGAAGACAGGGTGGAGTGTGTGTCATGCTGAGTGGGTGGGGGCATAGACAAGTTGCTTCAGTTCTATGTTGGTGAGGTTCTCAAGGAGGGCGGTGGTGTTGGGGTCGTTGTGGTTGTCCAGGTGGAAGTTTAGGTCTCCGAGTAGTATGTAGTCAGTGGAGGCGAGGGCCGTACACCAGTAAGCAGGATTTATCACCACTATTCCAAACATACCAAACATGGCAACGCTGCTCCTTTCAGATCAGGAATTACCACTTAAGCACATATAAGAGGAGTAGGCTTCACAATAGTGAGAAACAAAATAGGCTGTTTGTCACTACCAGGACATGCCACACAGTAAAGGCACATGTCCTACCTTTAATTTACCCGGCACCCCCCCAAAGGGCTAGCTAGGACCTTTCTTAGGGGAGACCTATCTGTAATAAAAGGGGAGTTTAAGACTTGGCAAGTAGCTTTAAATGCCAAGTCAGAGTGGCAGTAAACTGCGCACGCAAGCCCTGCAGTTGCAGGTCTTAGACAGGTTTGAAAGGCTACGTCTGTGGATGGCACAAGCAGTGCTAAAGGCCTTATAGTAGCGTTTAATTTACAGGCCCTTTTGTATATGGGTAACCACTTTACAAGGGACTTATAAGTAAATTACATATGCCAAACAGGTGTAAACCAATCATACCATGTTTTAGCGGAAAGAACACATGCACTTTAGCACTGTTTAGCAGTGGTAAAGTACCATAGTCCTAAAGCCAACAAAAAGAAGGTCAGAGAACCAGGCTGAGGAAGTTAAAACGTTTGGGGATAACCCTGCAAAAAGGGTCAGTTCCAACATCTGTTGTCTGTGTAGTACAAGTGTCAGGCACTGGAACAAAAACAATAACTATCTTTTATCTCTTTGCTTTGCAAGGAGTTTCTGAAGATGACTGTAACTCCTCTTCCAATTCTCCCTCCATGGTCGCATCTAATGATTGAATGACTCGCAGGGAGCAGAAGACCCATTATGTTTTGGGAGCTATCATTGAACCATGTCTTGGTAATAACTAGAATATCAAGGGTGCAGTGTGAGATTAAGATGGTAATTTCCAGTTTGTTTCACTACTGATCTGCAGTTATGGAGCATGCCCTGTTGAGCCGATGAAACTGTTTTGGTGCTGGGAGTGTCAATGGGTTCTGTGTGAATAGGAGTGATGTTCCTGCTCACCAGTGTTTTTGTTGAGTGGGACTGACGTCTGGTTAAACAATGAGATAGCAAAACACACAAGATGATGGACGGAATGTTGCACATTGGCAAACATTCACCCCCAGTCACAGATCTGGGTTTAATCCATCGTTATTTTGCTTCACCACGCCACCCCAGTTCAGACATAGCCATATGCAAATCAGTCTTGACCCTGTGCCTCATGGGAACAGTCCAGCCCGAACTGCCAAGCCATGTCTTCCCTGGACCGGAATCAAGCATCCTAGGACCGGTTTCTGGCTATCAGCCGTCATCAGCCAGGATAGCTTGACTCCAGTGGCGCAGTGAGCACGGGACCCACGTCTGGGCATACCCTTCCCTCATAGGGCGAAATGCAAAACACACAAGATGATGGACGGAATGTTGCACATTGGCAAACATTCACCCCCAGTCACAGATCTGGGTTTAATCCATCGTTATTTTGCTTCACCACGCCACCCCAGTTCAGACATAGCCATATGCAAATCAGTCTTGACCCTGTGCCTCATGGGAACAGTCCAGCCCGAACTGCCAAGCCATGTCTTCCCTGGACCGGAATCAAGCATCCTAGGACCGGTTTCTGGCTATCAGCCGTCATCAGCCAGGATAGCTTGACTCCAGTGGCGCAGTGAGCACGGGACCCACGTCTGGGCATACCCTTCCCTCATAGGGCGAAATGCAAAACACACAAGATGATGGACGGAATGTTGCACATTGGCAAACATTCACCCCCAGTCACAGATCTGGGTTAAATCCCAGTTCGGGCTGGACTGTTCCCATGAGGCACAGGGTCAAGACTGATTTGCATATGGCTGGGTTCAAACTGGATTGGCATGGTGAGCAAAAAAACGATGGATTTAGGCCCAGATCTCTGTACTGGGGTGAATGAATGACATTGTTCTGCATTCTGTCCATCAACTGTTGTTTTTGCATTTGTCTCCCCGAGTGGGACGGTTATGCCCAGACGTGGGTCCCGTGCTCTCCATGCCACTGGAATCAAGCTATCCTGGCTGAAGAGGGTGAAACCCCGAAACCGGTCCTAGGATGCTTGTTTCCAGTCCAGGGAGGACCTGGCTTGGCAGTTCGGGCTGGACTGTTCCCATGAGGCACAGGGTCAAGACTGATTTGCATATGGCTGGGTTCAAACTGGAATGGCATGGTGAGCAAAAAAACGATGGATTTAGGCCCAGATCTCTGTACTGGGGTGAATGAATGACATTGTTCTGCATTCTGTCCATCAACTGTTGTTTTTGCATTTGTCTCCCGAGTGGGACGGGTATGCCCAGACGTGGGTCCCGTGCTCTCCATGCCACTGGAATCAAGCTATCCTGGCTGAAGAGGGTGAAACCCCGAAACCGGTCCTAGGATGCTTGTTTCCAGTCCAGGGAGGACCTGGCTTGGCAGTTCGGGCTGGACTGTTCCCATGAGGCACAGGGTCAAGACTGATTTGCATATGGCTGGGTTCAAACTGGAATGGCATGGTGAGCAAAAAACGATGGATTTAGGCCCAGATCTCTGTACTGGGGTGAATGAATGACATTGTTCTGCATTCTGTCCATCAACTGTTGTTTTTGCATTTGTCTCCCCGAGTGGGACGGGTATGCCCAGACGTGGGTCCCGTGCTCTCCATGCCACTGGAATCAAGCTATCCTGGCTGAAGAGGGGTGAAACCCCGAAACCGGTCCTAGGATGCTTGTTTCCAGTCCAGGGAGGACCTGGCTTGGCAGTTCGGGCTGGACTGTTCCCATGAGGCACAGGGTCAAGACTGATTTGCATATGGCTGGGTTCAAACTGGAATGGCATGGTGAGCAAAAAAACGATGGATTTAGGCCCAGATCTCTGTACTGGGGTGAATGAATGACATTGTTCTGCATTCTGTCCATCAACTGTTGTTTTTGCATTTGTCTCCCCGAGTGGGACGGGTATGCCCAGACGTGGGTCCCGTGCTCTCCATGCCACTGGAATCAAGCTATCCTGGCTGAAGAGGGGTGAAACCCCGAAACCGGTCCTAGGATGCTTGTTTCCAGTCCAGGGAGGACCTGGCTTGGCAGTTCGGGCTGGACTGTTCCCATGAGGCACAGGGTCAAGACTGATTTGCATATGGCTGGGTTCAAACTGGAATGGCATGGTGAGCAAAAAACGATGGATTTAGGCCCAGATCTCTGTACTGGGGTGAATGAATGACATTGTTCTGCATTCTGTCCATCAACTGTTGTTTTTGCATTTGTCTCCCGAGTGGGACGGGTATGCCCAGACGTGGGTCCCGTGCTCTCCATGCCACTGGAATCAAGCTATCCTGGCTGAAGAGGGGTGAAACCCCGAAACCGGTCCTAGGATGCTTGTTTCCAGTCCAGGGAGGACCTGGCTTGGCAGTTCGGGCTGGACTGTTCCCATGAGGCACAGGGTCAAGACTGATTTGCATATGGCTGGGTTCAAACTGGAATGGCATGGTGAGCAAAAAACGATGGATTTAGGCCCAGATCTCTGTACTGGGGTGAATGAATGACATTGTTCTGCATTCTGTCCATCAACTGTTGTTTTTGCATTTGTCTCCCCGAGTGGGACGGGTATGCCCAGACGTGGGTCCCGTGCTCTCCATGCCACTGGAATCAAGCTATCCTGGCTGAAGAGGGGTGAAACCCCGAAACCGGTCCTAGGATGCTTGTTTCCAGTCCAGGGAGGACCTGGCTTGGCAGTTCGGGCTGGACTGTTCCCATGAGGCACAGGGTCAAGACTGATTTGCATATGGCTGGGTTCAAACTGGAATGGCATGGTGAGCAAAAAAACGATGGATTTAGGCCCAGATCTCTGTACTGGGGTGAATGAATGACATTGTTCTGCATTCTGTCCATCAACTGTTGTTTTTGCATTTGTCTCCCCGAGTGGGACGGGTATGCCCAGACGTGGGTCCCGTGCTCTCCATGCCACTGGAATCAAGCTATCCTGGCTGAAGAGGGGTGAAACCCCGAAACCGGTCCTAGGATGCTTGTTTCCAGTCCAGGGAGGACCTGGCTTGGCAGTTCGGGCTGGACTGTTCCCATGAGGCACAGGGTCAAGACTGATTTGCATATGGCTGGGTTCAAACTGGAATGGCATGGTGAGCAAAAACGATGGATTTAGGCCCAGATCTCTGTACTGGGGTGAATGAATGACATTGTTCTGCATTCTGTCCATCAACTGTTGTTTTTGCATTTGTCTCCCCGAGTGGGACGGGTATGCCCAGACGTGGGTCCCGTGCTCTCCATGCCACTGGAATCAAGCTATCCTGGCTGAAGAGGGTGAAACCCCGAAACCGGTCCTAGGATGCTTGTTTCCAGTCCAGGGAGGACCTGGCTTGGCAGTTCGGGCTGGACTGTTCCCATGAGGCACAGGGTCAAGACTGATTTGCATATGGCTGGGTTCAAACTGGAATGGCATGGTGAGCAAAAAAACGATGGATTTAGGCCCAGATCTCTGTACTGGGGTGAATGAATGACATTGTTCTGCATTCTGTCCATCAACTGTTGTTTTTGCATTTGTCTCCCCGAGTGGGACGGGTATGCCCAGACGTGGGTCCCGTGCTCTCCATGCCACTGGAATCAAGCTATCCTGGCTGAAGAGGGGTGAAACCCCGAAACCGGTCCTAGGATGCTTGTTTCCAGTCCAGGGAGGACCTGGCTTGGCAGTTCGGGCTGGACTGTTCCCATGAGGCACAGGGTCAAGACTGATTTGCATATGGCTGGGTTCAAACTGGAATGGCATGGTGAGCAAAAAAACGATGGATTTAGGCCCAGATCTCTGTACTGGGGTGAATGAATGACATTGTTCTGCATTCTGTCCATCAACTGTTGTTTTTGCATTTGTCTCCCCGAGTGGGACGGGTATGCCCAGACGTGGGTCCCGTGCTCTCCATGCCACTGGAATCAAGCTATCCTGGCTGAAGAGGGGTGAAACCCCGAAACCGGTCCTAGGATGCTTGTTTCCAGTCCAGGGAGGACCTGGCTTGGCAGTTCGGGCTGGACTGTTCCCATGAGGCACAGGGTCAAGACTGATTTGCATATGGCTGGGTTCAAACTGGAATGGCATGGTGAGCAAAAAACGATGGATTTAGGCCCAGATCTCTGTACTGGGGTGAATGAATGACATTGTTCTGCATTCTGTCCATCAACTGTTGTTTTTGCATTTGTCTCCCCGAGTGGGACGGGTATGCCCAGACGTGGGTCCCGTGCTCTCCATGCCACTGGAATCAAGCTATCCTGGCTGAAGAGGGGTGAAACCCCGAAACCGGTCCTAGGATGCTTGTTTCCAGTCCAGGGAGGACCTGGCTTGGCAGTTCGGGCTGGACTGTTCCCATGAGGCACAGGGTCAAGACTGATTTGCATATGGCTGGGTTCAAACTGGAATGGCATGGTGAGCAAAAACGATGGATTTAGGCCCAGATCTCTGTACTGGGGTGAATGAATGACATTGTTCTGCATTCTGTCCATCAACTGTTGTTTTTGCATTTGTCTCCCGAGTGGGACGGGTATGCCCAGACGTGGGTCCCGTGCTCTCCATGCCACTGGAATCAAGCTATCCTGGCTGAAGAGGGGTGAAACCCCGAAACCGGTCCTAGGATGCTTGTTTCCAGTCCAGGGAGGACCTGGCTTGGCAGTTCGGGCTGGACTGTTCCCATGAGGCACAGGGTCAAGACTGATTTGCATATGGCTGGGTTCAAACTGGAATGGCATGGTGAGCAAAAAAACGATGGATTTAGGCCCAGATCTCTGTACTGGGGTGAATGAATGACATTGTTCTGCATTCTGTCCATCAACTGTTGTTTTTGCATTTGTCTCCCCGAGTGGGACGGGTATGCCCAGACGTGGGTCCCGTGCTCTCCATGCCACTGGAATCAAGCTATCCTGGCTGAAGAGGGGTGAAACCCCGAAACCGGTCCTAGGATGCTTGTTTCCAGTCCAGGGAGGACCTGGCTTGGCAGTTCGGGCTGGACTGTTCCCATGAGGCACAGGGTCAAGACTGATTTGCATATGGCTGGGTTCAAACTGGAATGGCATGGTGAGCAAAAAAACGATGGATTTAGGCCCAGATCTCTGTACTGGGGTGAATGAATGACATTGTTCTGCATTCTGTCCATCAACTGTTGTTTTTGCATTAAACAATGAGATAGGCAATATTTTATTTTGGTCATTTACAACTACCAAGAGGGTTGTGTGATAGTTTTGTTGGTGGTTGTAGATCAAAGTGTTAAAGTCTGCCAGCAGGCTGTCAATGTCTCCCTTACATAGCTAGGGTTGAAGTCTTTCAGGACGCAGTAGTCGGTTACTCCTAGGTCGAGTACGGTGTATTGTCAGGCATTCTCTGAAGGGATAGAGGGGCATATTATCAAGAACGGCGTTAAAATTATCGCCGCTTTAGCGGCAGAAAACTGCCGCTAAAGCGGCGATAATGGGCTTGATAATATATGCCATTGAGAATTCCAATAGAAGCCCATGTTTACACCAGAACATGGGCTTCTATTGGAATTCTCAAGGGCATATTATCAAGCCCATTATTGCCGCTTTAGCAGCAGTTCTCAGCCGCTAAAGCGGCGATAATTTTAACGCCGTTCTTGATAATATGCCCCAGAGACTTTATAAAGGCAGATAACTTGATGCTTAGGCAGTTCTTAGTACCCTCTATCTGATATATTTTGGAGCTGGGGAGATCTAGCCTCTGTTCCAGAGGATTTTGGTATTGAGTTTAGCAAACATTAATACTCACTATGCTTTCTTTTTACTAAGCTTGAATAGGGATCCTGAGAGTAGAACTGAGCTCACATTGATGGTCTCTGTTCTCATTTGTGATAGCGTCAGTATTGTAATCTCTCTATGCAGTAGACAGGAGTTCAGATGACTCAAAGAGAGGGGTTGTGTTAATGTTCAGAACTTTGGACATGTTCATGTGGCCCATGTCATCTACCTGGTTTAAAGTTTTAATTGGAGTGGTGTCAGCTACAGCTTTGAAGGCTGGCAAAGGTGAGAGTAGTGGGGAAGATGATGGGCTTAGTAAGGTTGGTGTTGGGGACATCAAGGCGCCATGAGTCTTATGTGGTGGTGTGTGGTAAAGGGAGCTTTTGTGGTCAGATTCAGGAAACCTGATTAAGGCAGACGAGTGGAAAGAAATTAGATCTTTTACTGTCAGGTGGTAAGCTGTGTTTTCAGAGCATGATAGAGATAGGACTAGAGGTCATTGTATTGACTGTGCCGTATTAGGTATGTATGTTAGTTTGTTTATGGTGGCGGGTTAGATAATGTGTAACGGGAGCAGGGTTCATCAGGTGTGGTTTCGAACAGCATGGGAAGTACTTTTTGAATGTTTGAGGGAGAGTGAGAGCTGTGGAGGAATGCCAGGAGGGTAACATCTCATATGAGGGTGAGTGGAGGTTTGTGAGGAATGGGATGTATTATGTGGTGTGGTCGTGAGACCCCACCATGAAATAAGCTTACCAACCCCTGTATGACCAGTGCATTTTGTTTGTTAGGACCAGTAGGTTTTGTTTGTTAAACCCCTGTAGGACCAGTAGGTTTTGTTTGTTAAACCCCTTTAGGACCAGTACGTTTTGTTTGTTAGGACCAGTAGGTTTTGTTTGTTAAACCCCTTTAGGACCAGTACGTTTTGTTTGTTAGGACCAGTCGGTTTTGTTTGTTGAACCACTTTAGGACCAGTACATTTTGTTTGTTAGGACCAATAGGTTTTGTTTGTTAAACCCCTGAAGGACCAATAGGTTTTGTTTGTTAAACCCCTGAAGGACCAGTACGTTTTCTTCGTTAGCACCAGTAGGTTTTGTTTGTTAAACCCCTTTAGGACCAGTACGTTTTGTTTGTTAGCACCAGTAGGTTTTGTTTTTTAAACCCCTGAAGGACCAATAGGTTTTGTTTGTTAAACCCCTTTAGGACCAGTACGTTTTGTTTGTTAGCACCAGTAGGTTATGTTTGTTAAACCCCTTTAGGACCAGTACGTTTTGTTTGTTAGCACCAGTAGGTTTTGTTTGTTAAACCCCTTTAGGACCAGTACGTTTTGTTTGGTAGCACCACTAGGTTTTGTTTGTTAAACCCCTTTAGGACCAGTACGTTTTCTTTGTTAGCACCAGTAGGTTTTGTTTGTTAAACCCCTTTAGGACCGGTACGTTTTGTTTGTTAGGACCAGTACGTTTTGTTTGTTGAACCCCTTTAGGACCAGTACGTTTTGTTTGTTAGCACCAGTAGGTTTTGTTTGTTAAACCCCTTTAGGACCAGTACGTTTTGTTTGTTAGCACCAGTAGGTTTTGTTTGTTAAACCCCTGAAGGACCAATAGGTTTTGTTTGTTAAACCCCTTTAGGACCAGTATGTTTTGTTTGTTAGCACCAGTAGGTTTTGTTTGTTAAACCCCTTTAGGACCAGTACGTTTTGTTTGTTAGCACCAGTAGGTTTTGTTTGTTAAACCCCTTTAGGACCAGTACATTTTGTTTGGTAGCACCACTAGGTTTTGTTTGTTAAACCCCTTTAGGACCAGTACGTTTTGTTTGTTAGCACCAGTAGGTTTTGTTTGTTAAACCCCTTTAGGACCAGTACGTTTTGTTTGTTAGGCCCAGTACGTTTTGTTTGTTGAACCCCTTTAGGACCAGTACGTTTTGTTTGTTAGGACCAATAGGTTTTGTTTGTTAAACCCCTGAAGGACCAATAGGTTTTGTTTGTTAAACCCCTGAAGGACCAGTACGTTTTCTTTGTTAGCACCAGTAGGTTTTGTTTGTTAAACCCCTTTAGGACGAGTACGTTTTGTTTGTTAGCACCAGTCGGTTTTGTTTGTTAAACCCTTTTAGGACCAGTACATTTTGTTTGTTAGCACCAGTAGGTTTTGTTTGGTAAACCCTTTAGGAGCAATACGTTTTGTTTGTTAGCACCAGTAGGTTTTGTTTGTTAAACCCCTTTAGGACCAGTACATTTTGTTTGTTAGGACCAGTAGGTTTTGTTTGTTAAACCCCTGAAGGACCAATAGGTTTTGTTTGTTAAACCCCTTTAGGACCAGTACGTTTTGTTTGTTAGCACCAGTAGGTTTTGTTTGTTAAACCCCTTTAGGACCAGTCCGTTTTGCTTGTTAGCACCAGTAGGTTTTGTTTGTTAAACCCCTTTAGGACCAGTACGTTTTGTTTGTTAGGACCAGTAGGTTTTGTTTGTTAAACCCCTTTAGGACCAGTTTTAAAAAAAAATTATTTATAAAGTTTTATAAAGCGCGAACATGCCCAAAATGTTGGTGTCAGAGCGCTGTACAACCTAATAAATAGCATTAAATATACAAGGAGCAAAATATAGAAAATACAGCATGAAAAGATAATACAAAGAGACATAGTGAAAACACCAGCAAAGAAATCAAATTGGCATGGATATTCGCCTCAGATAGGAAGGACATTATTCAGCAGTCTCATTTTTACTTCATTTTTGAAAAGAACGAATGAAGGGATGGTCCTGATCTCTGGGGAAGAGAGTTCCAAATTCTTAGGGCAATTCCAGAGAAAGATCTCTTATAGGTTTTCTTTTGTGAAATTTTGGGGGTTTCAGCAGTAGGGAGCATGTACTACGAGAAGCTCTATTCCTTCCGGATAGCACCAGTTTCTGAGCCAGGTAGCGAGGAGTGTTGTGGTGGATGGCTTTGTATGTCATGCATGCTATTTTTAGGTGGATCCTAGATTCATAAGGTAGCCAGTTCAGAGAGTGGAGGGCTGGGGTGATGTGATCATTTTTCTTTACGCCTGTGATGAGCCGTGCAGCAGCATGGAGGGTAGCCCTCAACGATGCTAGTTTTATTTTCGGTAGGCCAACAAGGGTAGCATTCCCATAGTCAAGTTTGGAGATCACAAGAGCCTGAACCGCCATCTTGAGATCTGCATTGGGCAGGAAAGGCTTTAGTTTTCTTAAGATGTGGAGATGGAAATTGGCCGCTCTGGTTGTGGAGCTGATGTGATTCATCATGGAGAGGTTGTTGTCTAGTGTTATTCCTAGGGATTTTGCTGAATCAACAATATGTGGGGTACAGTTCAAGGCGGTGAGTAGTGGGAGCCAGTCTTTGATGTTAGAGGTGGTGTTGGGAGGCGAGATTAATAGGAATTCAGTTTTGAGGGCGTTAAGTTTGAGGTGGTTAAGTGTTAGCCAGTGTTGAGTTTTGTTCAAGATGTTATTGAGAGTGCTGATGTTGTTAGGAGAGGTAATCTTCATGTACAATTGCGTATCATCAGCGTACATATGGTAGGAGATGTTGGAGTGTTTGAGGATTTCAGTCAGGGGTTCCGTGTAAAGATTAAACAGGGTGGGCGAAAGTGAAGAACCTTGGGGAATGCCGATAGTGACCGGTGTCTGATCAGATAAGTCATGATTGATTAGGACTCGTTGAGATCTGTTTTGTAGGAATGAGCAGAACCATTTTAAGACAGTACCAGGAGACCCATCCTAAGTTCTAAGAGGTTCAGGAGGGTTTCATGTTTGACTGTGTCAAACGCTGATGATAGGTCAAGAAGGATTAAAAGACAGGATTCATTATGGTCGAGAAAGCGTAAAGCATCGTCGACAATGTGGACCATGGCGGTTTCAGTACTGTGACCTGGTCTGAAACCAGATTGGCAGTGGTCGAGGAGTTGGTGCTGGTCAATGTGATTGCAGAGTTGTTGATGAACACATTTTTCCAGGAGCTTGGCTAAGGTTGGAATGCTCGAAATGGGGCAAAAATTGTTGGGATCAGAGAGGTTCGCGTCTGGCTTTTTTAGTATAGGTGTGACTTGTCCACTTTTTAGACATTCCGGCATGGTGCCTTGCGTAAGAGAGGCGTTGATAATTCTGGTCCATAGGGGTATCAGGAGGTGTGAAGTTTCCTTGAGGAATTTGGAGGGGAGAGGGTCATTGAAGTGGTTGGAAAGTTTAGAGGAAGACAGTAGTTTTGAGATGTCACTGTCCTCAAATGTCTGAAAGATGGACCACGAGGCATTGTTTTTAGGTTTAAAGAGAAGGTGGCTAGGACAAATTTCCTGCGAGGTGGAGGTGCAGTGTGACTGGGTTTCCGGCGGTAAACAATTCACTGCAATGCGGAGCTCATTGTCAATTAACTTAGTTTTATCAGAAAAAAAGGAGGAAAATGTTTGACAATTAGGTAGGGTTGTAGTGTCAGATGTGGAGGATTTACGCTTTCCATTAGTTTGTTGTTTCACTAGTTCAAAGAGTTTTTTTGGACGGTTGAAGGCTGTGTCCAGTTGCTGATGGAAAAATGATGATTTGGCACTTCTGATGCACCTATTGTAGTTCCTTCTATTTTTACGCAACAGTTTAAGGTTTGAAAGAGATGGGTTCTGTCTCCACACTCTTTCTGTAAGTCTAAGGGCACGGCGTTCCTCATTAAGGCTACAGTTGAACCAGGTATTGGTTTTACTTATCGGGACTCTCTTTAGTTGTTTGGGGGCAATGGAGTCCATGATGTTAGACATAGAGCTAAGGAAGTGCTTAGTGAGGTCTTGAGCATCAACCATATCAGTGGGAGGAGACAGGAGGTTAAGGCTGGTGGCAGATATCATGTCTGGATTGAGATTGAGGGTGTTTCTGATCCAATGTTTAGCTTTCACAGGCTGGCCTTTGTGGATGGTTGCCTTTACAACAATGGAGAAGGTGATGCAGTGATGATCGGTCCAGTCGCAGGGTGAAATAGAATCCAATAGTATGGTATTTTCCTTGGCTATGATTAAGTCTAAGATTGCCCCTTTTATATGAGTAGGGCGATTACAGACTTGGGTCAGGTTGAGGTCCTGGAGGAAAGCCTTAAAGCAATTCACTAGTGGATCCTTAGTGTCATTCCAGTGAATGTTGAAGTCACCAAATCTGGTTGGTGTATGGGGTAAGGTTGGTGGAGATGAGCTCCATGATTTGTTCAATGAAGGTAATATTATCACCTGGGGGATGGTATAAAGTGTGAAGAGTGCAGGTGGAGTTGTCTTTGGTAGAGATATTGATCATCATATATTCACAGCCAGATGTTGGAGAGGAAAGTGATTGTTTGATAGAGAGGTTTGATCGATAAATACAAGCAATACCGCCCCCAAGACGGATAGCGCGATCTTGACGGATGATAAAGTAACTGGGTGGAACCAGGTTGTCTAGTATAGTAGAAGAGGAATCATTTAGCCAAGTTTCAGTGAGAATTTGTAGATCCAGGTCCAAGTTGAGTAATAAGTCCTGTATGTCGGCCGCGTGTTTCACTGATGATCTGCAGTTGAGTAGTGAGCATTTTAGGTTGGTTTTGGTAATGGTAGTGGAAGAGTGTGAGATGGGGACAAGTTTGAGGTTAGATTTATTGATGAGTCTGGGTTTGGTATATGGTATCCTTTGCGGTTGGGTGATAATGGTTTTAATCCTAACTGGAGGTGGGATGTGGTGGGCGGGATCATAGAGCAAGAGAAGGGAGAGGATATCTGTGGTCGAAAGGTATTTGACAAGCCTTTTGGGTCGGGTGGAATGGTCTAGATTAGGTTTGCATCTCCATCTAGGTTGAGATCTGGAGTATGCACCACTAACTGTGGGAGGGCGAGTGGGAGAGGGAAGATTACATTGCTGGTGGTAGATCGAAAGGTTTGACATATTGAGTTCTAGATTAGAGGTGATGCGTAGAAGAGTAAGAATATCAGCCCGCAACAACTGTATATCAGATTGTATAGTATCCAGCGTAGAATAGAGTATTGGGGTATTATTGTGGGTGGTGTTACGGCAGAGAAGTGATGGGGGAGGGGAGTTATCTAAAATATTGTATGTGACGGAGGGGTTCTTTGGTTTGGAGCAATAGTTAGTAGTCTTAGAAGTATCCCTACCTAAGGTGATGGAATTATGGTCAGACACCGTAATGTGATGAGGAGTGAGGGGACGCGAAGAGGAGAGGTCGTGGAGACAAGAGGTGGAGAGAATGTTGAGAGACTGCTGTTCAGAAGTATTGATGTCAGAGAAGGAGCATGTAAAGGCTGAGGAAGTAGGAGACATGTGGTTTGTGGGAGCCCCTGCATGTGTAGTGATAGTGGTTTGCTGACTGGGGGAGCTGTGTATCCCAAGCTGAGAGGGAGCTGTGTTGTGAATTATTTCATTATTAGGTTGGATATAAGGTTTTACTAGGTGAGCGTTGGAGGAATGGTCGGCGCCAATACGAGTGGGGGTACTGTTCTGAGATGATGAGACATCAGGTATGGTAGTGTGGGCAACAGTCCGGGGTGAGCAGTAGGAGGACGAGTGGATAGGAATGGATGGACAGTGTATGTTATTGGGAGGGGGATGCGTAGGTAGTTGGGATAGGTGGGGTGAGGTAAAGTCAGTGTTGAGTTTGTCCTTGAGGAAAGGGAAGACATTGTCAAAAAGTTCCAGGTTGCGGTTAGAAGACTGAATGAGCACTATGCCAGTATTATAGATGGAGATAGTCGCTTCTGCCTTGTAAAAAGGGGAGGGTGACCGTGAGGTATTTTCTTGGTGGTGGTGGGTTTGAGAACTGAAGATAGGGCCTTTCTCCACTGAGCACGACGAAAGGTGAAGAAGATAAGGTCATTAATTAATGTACCCTTGTTAATGCAAAAATAGTAATCGAGAAAGAGTGTTTCAGGATGAGATTTGAGAGCTTTGTGCTTGAAGGTTTTTGTCGCGTTTTTGGAAAGATTGGGGGGAAAGTCGAAATTAAACGAATTGCGACCAGCGAAGGACAGTGAGTGGTTCTGTCTAGCATCCTGTGGAGGTTCCATGATGCCGGGCAAAAAGAGGAGGAGCAAGGGAGAGAAGGCTGAGTATGGGAATAATAGTCAGGTACCACACAGGGAGAGAATGGACGAGTATGGGAGCAGGAGACTGGAACCACACATCTGGCTGACGAGACGCAAGCAGGATTGTGGGAAAAAAATTAAAAGGGGTCCTATTTCAAATGTAAAGCTGGTGTGGTGAAAGAAGGCCTTATGTTGTTAACACAAAGTGGAAAGTGAGGGAAAATGTAGGGAGAGAGAAGGGCCATTAAGCTATCTTGCGAGGAATCAGGTAGGTGAGAGGAGGAGGGGGAAGGATATGTCGAGCACCAAAGAACCAGAGAGAGATTAGCAAAATAGGCAGGGAATCTGAAGATGGGTTTAGAATAACAAGGTATAGGTAGGAACTTTCCTTTAGAATGATGTGGCATGAATGTGAATTGTTATCTGGTAGATGTATTGGAAGAGGCCAGTAGGTGCCGCTGAAATCTCAAAAATCAAAACTGTCATCCTTTGAAAAAGTGAAGCACTTTTACAAATTGCTCGGAGAAAAATATGAATAATTCCAGGGTGCACTTGATAAGTTTGGCTACAAAAAACCCTCCCCCCCCAAAAAAAAAATTAAGCTACCAAAAAACAAACCCAAAGCGTTAAAGAACAGACTGACTGCCCCCAACATGAAGGCAAGCACAGAGTCAGTCCCCAAGTCTCAGACGGACAAAGTCAAAGAGTCTCCAGATGCTGCAGAAACCACCATTGCTCTACACACCGCGTCCAGAGCAGTGGAAGTGACGGCAATGGTGTTGTAGACGTGCCTGAGAACCAGGTGGCGGGGAATCTGGAGCAGAGGCGGCGCGATGAGAGCAAGACCAGAGGAGGCGAAAATCAACTTCAAAGAAGTTGAAATAAGTGAGCTAGAATTACCGATTCTGGCAGCTCTCAGATCCACAGCAAGATCAGCTGTTTTGCGAGTCGGGCCGCCCATCCTCCATGCTGTGACAGAGGAGGAAAAACAAAGATGTCTCCTCGCCTCTCCAGCAACAGCCCAGCCAGGGAACGGAGCGTCGGGAAGTCCCAACAGCAGAGGTGAGGAGATAGGGCAGGGGAGGCTCACCGTTAGTGCCTGGATTCACCACCACGCTCGTTAAACTTGTTAAACTCGTTAAACGCTTTGTTAAACTCCTTTAGGACCAGTACGTTTTGTTTGTTAGGACCAGTAGGTTTTGTTTGTTAAACCCCTGAAGGACCAAAAGGTTTTGTTTCTTAAACCCCTTTAGGACCAGTACGTTTTGTTTGTTAGCACCAGTAGGTTTTGTTTGTTAAACCCCTTTAGGACCAGTACGTTTTGTTTGTTAGGACCAATAGGTTTTGTTTGTTAAACCCCTGAAGGACCAATAGGTTTTGTTTGTTAAACCCCTTTAGTACCAGTACGTTTTGTTTGTTAGCACCAGCAGGTTTTGTTTGTTAAACCCCTTTAGGACCAGTACATTTGTAAACCCCTTTAGGACCAGTACGTTTTGTTTGTTAGGACCAGTAGGTTTTGTTTGTTAAACCCCTTTAGGACCAGTACGTTTTTTTTTAGGACCAGTAGGTTTTGTTTGCTAAACCCCTTTAGGACCAGTACGTTTTGTTTGTTAGCACCAGTAGGTTTTGTTTGTTAAACCCCTTTAGGACCAGTGTGTTTTGTCTGTTAGGACCAGTAGGTTTTGTTTGTTAAACCCCTGAAGGACCAATAGGTTTTGTTTGATAAACCCCTGAAGGACCAATAGGTTTTGTTTGTTAAACCCCTTTAGGACCAGTACGTTTTGTTTGTTAGC
Source organism: Calotriton arnoldi (assembly GCA_963921515.1). Taxonomy (NCBI): domain Eukaryota; kingdom Metazoa; phylum Chordata; class Amphibia; order Caudata; family Salamandridae; genus Calotriton; species Calotriton arnoldi. The sequence continues at coordinate 133,154 of CAWUFW010000931.1, forward strand.
ACCAGTAGGTTTTGTTTGTTAAACCCCTTTAGGACCAGTACGTTTTGTTTGTTAGGACCAGTAGGTTTTGTTTGTTAAACCCCTAAAGGACCAATAGGTTTTGTTTGTCAAACCCCTTTATGACCAGTACGTTTTGTTTGATAGCACCAGTAGGTTTTGTTTGTTAAACCCCTTTAGGACCAGTACGTTTTGTTTGTTAGCACCAGTAGGTTTTGTTTGTTAAACCCCTTTCGGACCAGTACGTTTTGTTTGTTAGGACCAGTAGGTTTTGTTTGTTAAACCCCTTTAGTACCAGTACGTTTTGTTTGTTAGCACCAGTAGGTTTTGTTTGTTAAACTCCTTTAGGACCAGTACGTTTTGTTTGTTAGGACCAGTAGGTTTTGTTTGTTAAACCGCTTTAGAACCAGTACGTTTTCTTTGTTAGGACCAGTAGGTTTTGTTTGGTAAACCCCTTTAGGACCAGTACGTTTTGTTTGTTAGCACCAGTAGGTTTTGTTTGTTAAACTCCTTTAGGACCAGTACGTTTTGTTTGTTAGGACCAGTAGGTTTTGTTTGTTAAACCCCTGAAGGACCAATAGGTTTTGTTTGTTAAACCCCTTTAGGACCAGTACGTTTTGTTTGTTAGCACCAGTAGTTTTTGTTTGTTAAATCCCTTTAGGACCAGTACGTTTTGTTTGTTAGTACCAGTAGATTTTGTTTGTTAAACCCCTTTAGGACCAGTACGTTTTGTTTGTTAGGACCAGTAGGTTTTGTTTGTTAAACCCCTGAAGGACCAATAGGTTTTGTTTGTTAAACCCCTGAAGGACCAATAGGTTTTGTTTGTTAAACCCCTTTAGGACCAGTACGTTTTGTTTGTTAGCACCAGTAGGTTTTGTTTGTTAAACCCCTTTAGGACCAGTACGTTTTGTTTGTTAGGACCAGTTGGTTTTGTTTGTTGAACCCCTTTAGGACCAGTACGTTTTGTTTGTTAGGACCAATAGATTTTGTTTGTTAAACCCCTGAAGGACCAATAGGTTTTGTTTGTTAAACCCCTTTAGGAGCAATACGTTTTGTTTGTTAGCACCAGTAGGTTTTGTTTGTTAAACCTCTTTAGAACCAGTACGTTTTGTTTGTTAGGACCAGTAGGTTTTGTTTGTTAAACCCCTGAAGGACCAATAGGTTTTGTTTGTTAAACCCCTTTAGGACCAGTACGTTTTGTTTGTTAGCATCAGTAGGTTTTGTTTGTTAAACCCCATTAGGACCAGTAAGTTTTGTTTGTTAGCACCAGTAGGTTTTGTTTGTTAAACCCCTTTAGGACCAGTACGTTTTGTTTGTTAGGACCAGTAGCTTTTGTTTGTTAAACCTCTTTAGGACCAGTACGTTTTGTTTGTTAGCACCAGTAGGTTTTGTTTGTTAAGCCCCTTTAGGACCAGTACGTTTTGTTTGTTAGGACCAGTAGGTTTTGTTTGATAAACCCCTGAAGGACCAATAGGTTTTGTTTGTTAAACCCCTTTAGGAGCAGTACATTTTGTTTGTTAGCACCAGTGGGTTTTGTTTGTTAAACCCCTTTAGGAGCAGTACATTTTGTTTGTTAGCACCAGTAGGTTTTGTTTGTTAAACCCCTTTAGGACCAGAACATTTTGTTTGTTAGGACCAGTAGGTTTTGTTTGTTAAACCCCTTTAGGACCAGTACGTTTTGTTTGTTAGCACCAGTAGGTTTTGTTTGTTAAACCCCTTTAGGACCAGTACGTTTTGTCTGTTAGGACCTGTAGGTTTTGTTTTTTAAACCCCTGAAGGACCAATAGGTTTTGTTTGTTAAACCCCTGAAGGACCAATAGGTTTTGTTTGCTAAACCCCTTTAGGACCAGTACGTTTTGTTTGTTAGCACCAGTAGGTTTTGTTTGTTAAACCCCTTTAGGACCAGTACGTTTTGTTTGTTAGCACCAGTAGGTTTTGTTTGTTAAACCCCTTTAGGACCAGTATGTTTTGTTTGTTAGGACCAGTAGGTTTTGTTTGTTAAACCCCTAAAGGACCAATAGGTTTTGTTTGTCAAACCCCTTTAGGACCAGTAAGTTTGGTTTGATAGCACCAGTAGGTTTGGTTTGTTAAACCCCTTTAGGACCAGTACGTTTTGTTTGTTACCACCAGTAGGTTTTGTTTGTTAAACCCCTTTAGGACCAGAACGTTTTGTTTGTTAGGACCAGTAGGTTTTGTTTGTTAAACCCCTTTAGGACCAGTACGTTTTGTTTGTTAGCACCAGTAGGTTTTGTTTGTTAAACTCCTTTGGGACCAGTATGTTTTGTTTGTTAGGACCAGTAGGTTTTGTTTGTTAAACCCCTGAAGGACCAATAGGTTTTGTTTGTTAAACCCCTTTAGGACCAGTACGTTTTGTTTGTTAGCACCAGTAGGTTTTGTTTGTTAAACCCCTTTAGGACCAGTATGTTTTGTTTGTTAGGACCAGTAGGTTTTGTTTGTTAAACCCCTAAAGGACCAATAGGTTTTGTTTGTCAAACCCCTTTAGGACCAGTAAGTTTTGTTTGATAGCACCAGTAGGTTTGGTTTGTTAAACCCCTTTAGGACCAGTACGTTTTGTTTGTTACCACCAGTAGGTTTTGTTTGTTAAACCCCTTTAGGACCAGAACGTTTTGTTTGTTAGGACCAGTAGGTTTTGTTTGTTAAACCCCTTTAGGACTAGTACGTTTTGTTTGTTAGCACCAGTATGTTTTGTTTGTTAAACTCCTTTGGGACCAGTACGTTTTGTTTGTTAGGACCAGTAGGTTTTGCTTGTTAAACCCCTGAAGGACCAATAGGTTTTGTTTGTTAAACCCCTTTAGGACCAGTACGTTTTGTTTGTTACCACCAGTAGGTTTTGTTTGTTATACCCCTTTAGGACCAGTACGTTTTGTTTTTTAGCACCAGTAGATTTTGTTTGTTAAACCCCTTTAGGACCAGTACGTTTTGTTTGTTAGGACCAGTAGGTTTTGTTTGTTTAACCCCTGAAGGACCAATAGGTTTTGTTTGTGAAACCCCTTTAGGACCAGTACGTTTTGTTTGTTAGCACCAGTAGGTTTTGTTTGTTAAACCCCTTTAGGACCAGTATGTTTTGTTTGTTATCACCAGTAGGTTTTGTTTGTTAAACCCCTTTAGGACCAGTAAGTTTTGTTTGTTAGCGCCAGTAGGTTTTGTTTGTTAAACCCCTTTAGGACCAGTACGTTTTGTTTGTTAGCACCAGTAGGTTTTGTTTGTTAAACCCCTTTAGGACCAGTACGTTTTGTTTGTTAGCACCAGTAGGTTTTGTTTGTTAAACCCCTGAAGGACCAATAGGTTTTGTTTGTTAAACCCCTTTAGGACCAGTACGTTTTCTTTGTTAGCGCAGTAGGTTTTGTTTGTTAAACCCCTTTAGGACCAGTACATTTTGTTTGTTAGCACCAGTAGGTTTTGTTTGTTAAACCCCTTTAGGACCAGTACGTTTTGTTTGTTAAACCCCTGAAGGACCAATAGGTTTTGTTTGTTAAACCCCTTTAGGACCAGTACGTTTTCTTTGTTAGCGCCATTAGGTTTTGTTTGTTAAACCCCTTTAGGACCAGTATGTTTTGTTTGTTAGCACCAGTGCGTTTTGTTTGTTAAACCCCTGAAGGACCAATAGGTTTTGTTTGTTAAACTGCTCAACTTTGGTTGCTGTGGATGTGAATAGCAAGGCTCACACAAAGCATTACAGCACCAAAATAATTGAAGAAGAAATAGCTGAGACACTGGCTGACACTTGAACTACATGAACTTTATTAGAGCCCATGCAGCATGTTTGCCCCATGGTTGTAGCAGGGGATTGCATTACGAACTTGGAACCCTTTGAGCCCTTCTCACCTTTGTTTACAGCTGAAGATGAGGCTTGGAGGTTACCTGAGCTCTTAGCTAAATCGATTAAAAAATGGACAAAAAGTGGTCAACTAACTTTTTCATCTGTCATTGGAATATGGTCTGAGAGCAACCAACGGGCGCACTAAATCAGCCCATCCCGCAAAACTTACCTTTAAAAGAGGCAGGTCTACAAGCCACATAGACTATATATTTCTCGATTTAAGATGGTGGCAATACCTGGGTGACATGGTGGTAGTTTTATGCCAGGACAATGGCCATAATGCCCTTGTAGCAGAACTTTGTTCTGACGTGTTCTGTAAGTCCGATGAGCGTGTCAACAACATCTGTTTGGCGTCACTGGTAGTAGCAAACAACTTTAGAAACATACAGTGGGCAAATATAATTAATAATGATCAAACTCTGGGCAAGATATACAAAGTGTTTGTGGATTTTTTCCAATCATATGAACAAGTCAATCCCGGCATGTCTAAATTTGTTCCGACCCACTTACATTTTTTTGAAATTCTAAAATCTATTTTCAGTAATTATGCTAAGAAGCTGTTGGACAGGAACACATTCGGCCCTTTGTTTACAAAACAACGTAAAGAGGCAAAACTAGATCTGATTAAAGCTGTTAAAAAAGGCGATAAATCTGGAATAGTCCATGCTAGAAAGGCCTACAACTTGATTTTAAGAGCAAAAAGGACAAGCATTTGCAATGCAATCGGTCTCGCCTTTGGGACCTTATATGTATTTAGCTATGCAGCACATTAGCCTGGGTGCTGAAACATCTACTGTTCTTTAACATGGAGGGAAAGTAACTAAGGTTTTCTGCACCAAATAACTTTAAGAACCCTTTAATTTTTAAAGACATCTTGCAACAAACCTATGCAAATATGATAAAGCTTCAAAATTCAATAAGTGTATTTCATTAACATGCAGCTCACCTTAGTACATCAGTTTATATCAATGCATTGAGAATTGTTTTTTTTTTAAGTGATATTTTTCAAACTCGAATTTAAGAAACATTCATGCTTCCTTCGACCCACACTGGCAATCGCAATAGTGAACTAAAAGGCCAATTACTTGTTATGTGCCCTCTTTGGGAGGCCTGGGTTGCTATTATACATGGACAGCATTATAGTTTATGAAATCATACACAGGAGAAGGTTTCGTACAGCGCACCTCCTGAAGTCACGAAGTCCTGTATTTCAAAGTTCTCTTATATGTGATAATGAAAAAAAGGAGGGAAAGTGAAATAAAACAATTACCTAGAATCACACAAAGTGGGGCAGCTGGTTTAGAACCCAGGTTTCTGGTTTCAGATTATGCAATTAAGCCACTGGGTGTGCATGAGTCACTTCCCCTACACCCAACTTAGAGTCCCCAACACCACCACGACCCCCCACCGCCACCCTGCTGCCATCAATGCAGCCCTCAGCCACACCACAGACAAAACTTTTTGGCCCTTGGGAACCTTTTTGTAAGTACCCATGAAGTATAGGATGTTTAGCAGTGATGCCCAAAAAACTATCTGGCTGCAATTCACCCAGATGGCAGCCATGCTGCCAGGTACTCTTCCACTTACAGTTAGTATCACTCACCAGGTCTCAGCAGCCCAGCTCATTTCATATTGTGATAAAGTACCTCATGTTTGAGAGGTTCCAGCTACAATAAAAAATTGTTTTTGTAAAGTGCTCTGAGGCTTCTTGGAAACAAGTCTGCACTACATGGAATATCTTGGATGGATGTCTTTCAGGCAAGGACGCCCCTTGCTTGAGGGCAATTAGAACACATTCAGGTAAACTGATATGTGTGATCTCGAAGCTGTCTCTGTCTCGCATCTGAAGGAGAAACGAACATTTGCTTAATGCTGTCTGGAGCGCACATGAAATGAGAGCGACAATGAAGCCAACCAGTGGTAACTAATGGTCGGACGTGCAGCACTTTTTAGGATTCTTTTTTTTAACAAAAGATCATCGCAAGAAACCGCGCATGTGCTGTCTCGGGCAAGACCTAAAAATGTGTTGCCTACAGTAAGCAGTAGAATGATACAAAGCCAATCAAAAGGAAGCTAAAGAGGCTATGATGTGGAAGGGGGACAAACAAGAGGAAGGCAAGCCATTGAATAAGAAGCAAGCAAACGGGTGCAACGATAAAACCAACTTGTTGTAACCAACTGACTGACAGGAAGTTAACAATAGATCTTTCGAACCAAACAGCTTGCCCTGCCTAGGAGAGACCTACAAAAGGGAAAGGTACAGGCCAAGTGTTTTATTGTGCACCCTGTAAGCTTTTTTGTAAAATATATTTGCACATCACCTCTAAACATTCACAACTAGCAGCAAATTTACAAACTTCCACAAAGGGTAATTTGCTGAAAGCAACCTTAAGGATTAGATTTAAACTAAAACCACACGCAGACAGAACAGTTGTGGATCTTCAAGCCCAAGCACTAAGGGATTTTCAAAAAGGCATGAATGCAATCTAATGTTAACATCTGAAGATTGCACATACCTTGACACAACAAGTGTGTTGATTTTGAGATACTCATCAGGACGAGTCATCAGTTTAGTCTTGGTCAAGCTTAGCCAACTACAATACAATTTCAAATATTACTTCAAGCAAAGCCTCTAAAATCCCAAAACACTCGTCTCTGTTACAAGACTTTTCTCTGCTGTATTTATCCAGGGCAAGACGGCGACAAAAGTCTTCAGTGCACTCATACTATCACTATATGCTGAGAATACGACTCAGTTTTACTTACAAAAGCACTCAAGACCTACATCTCTTCACAATCTCTAATTAAATTAAGGCAGTACCAATGACCTTTCATCTCCATGGAGTGAGGTGGGATGAGGAAATGTTACAATTCTCACTTGTCAGGGCACTTGTACGGGCTGGGCTCCAAAAGATAAAATATGAGACCATGGAGAATAAATTATAATTAATGCTCCGGGTTTTCCATTTTTAGGTCTCGCCTAGCGACGCAGCGCATGCGCTGCTCGCTTGCGAGATCTATTGTTGTCGATTTAGCTTTGGAAGGGGGACAGGAGATGTGCACGTGCCCGGACAGGTGATGTGCACGTGTACGGCTCGCGGCGTAAGCACAACGCGCGCATGGCACGCTTTCACTTTCCCTCCCTCCCCCCGTCAGCTCCAGATCATCTCGGACAGGAGATGTGCACGCGCCTGGACAGGACATGTGCACGCAGTGGTCGAAGTGGGGGGAAAAAAAGTAGGGGAACTGTGGGCGGAGAATCAGAGGGCGGGAATAACCCGTGGATTGGGTCAGTGGGCGGAGTCAGAGGTGTGGCAGAAAGAGCAAAATATCCCAATTTCCAGTATTTGTTTCCCATTTCACTAACCGGTTACAGCTTATTACGTTATTTAATTTAACCAATGGATACACATGTTTATTTAAGATTTAATATGAGTTATTGACATTAAAATACATTCACAAAGTGGGATACGTTTCCAATCACAGATTGTCCCAAATATCCTTAAAAGTGGAATCGCAAGCCATTTGTCTCCCAGCCATGGAGTTTGTCATCAGCACTTCTCCTTCCTTTTTCCACAAGAGCAGTTCAAACATGAATGGCAAAATATCCTAGTTTGCAAATGTTTTCCACATAATTATGGCTCTGCCATATTTGCCACATAATACATCATCTGCTGCATAATCTGACGATTTTAACTAATAAATTGTTTATAGCTCAAACTGATCAAAAGTTACTAAAAAATGTCACTTGTGCTGCTGTGAAGTGGAGGGCCCTTTGCAAAGGTTGACTGGTCACCTTTCTCACTGCTGCAGTTGTATGTTCCACTGGTACTAATAAGGAAAAATCTTTGCAGAGACTGTTAGCATGTGTAAAAATGTCACAATGATAAAGTATCAGAAAATGTACAGCACCACTAATACCAGTGTAGGGTGTCAGAGCACTTTACATCACACACATTACACAGAGACAATCAATCATAAGTGTTTAATTCACTGTATAGGAAATGTTACATAAGACAAAGGACTACAAGGTGTAGGAGTCACATGACAACCATACTAGTAGGCAGCATAGTTTAATAGTGATTGGTCTGCAGAAACACAAACTCAGAATTTAAAACGTAATACCATGGTTGAGGGTTCCCCTTCAATAACCAGAATTGATTTCTTCCCAAATTAACACTTTTTGCAACATTAGGATAATCAAAGACTGGGGAAAAAACCATAACGCTCTAATTTATACCTTGCAGTTTGCATGCAGCTCTTACATGACAGTTAATAGCTCACTGTTTTATGTTAGGATTTTAACTTATTAACTGCAAGTAACAATAGGGTCTCTCTGACAAAAGCAGTAACCCACTGACCCATTTACATTATGTGCACTTTGTGATCATGGTACATGTTCTTAGCAGCAGGCACATTAACCCTCTGCACTTCCTTTCCATGAGACAAAACTTCCACTAGACAAAACACCATCTCTCTCTACTAAGAACATTAATCACTGGAGTTATCATGATATTTTTATTGTTGCCGAAAAGTGTTGGAGTCCAGGAAGGAGGCAGCAAGTGCTTTTAAAACCATATTATACTTGCAAACACGACGCACCCACCTGAAGTCAGTGCCAGACGCGGTCCGTGCAGGTAACAGCGGTGAAGCCGGGTAAGGGGGGATTTCGAGGGACGTTGCCGAGGAAAAATGATTTATTTATTTAATTTTCCCTCTGCATCGTCCCTCGAAATCCCCCCTTACCTGGCCCCTCAGCCCCACCGCTGTTACCTGCACGGACCCCGGCTGGTCAGCGCCTGGTGCGGTTGCACTGTCCTAGAGCCATCCTGCTCAAGGGTCCTGTGACCTCAGTGACAGAGTCACTGTCACTCTATGGTGTGCTGCTTCATAGGCCTGCCTGCAAGACTGGAGGTGAACTTTAGAATGAATAGTGGCGGACAAGCCTTTAAGGTTAACCCACACTTGCCACTGCTAGGGTCCACCTGCTGGTGCTAAGACACCAGGGCTTTTAAGATCTTGCGGAGCCTTCTAAGGTCTAGCATGGGAATTTGCTCCCTCAGGGGGAGTGGTCTGGATGACTGGTCATGAAGGCTGAACCTGGTTCCCCAGTTCCAAATTCAGCAGCTCTGACCATAGTGCCACATCCTCTCCCCCACTGAACACCATACTGCCTCACTGAGAGAAACTTGCACTGCACTGACCCGCTATAAACACCTGGATGTGACTCAATTCAAATTACAAACTAGAAATGTGTAATATGCTGCCTAAAAAAAAATTAACAACATCCTAGAAAAAGCAAACACTCATAGGGAATGCAAGATTAAGTGAAGCATGTGAAATGTAAGCAGGAACAACATGGTTACCTTTTTCTTTTTACACTCATTATTCAGAAATTAGTGAGTGCTTTTGCCCAAAAAGGTAAGGCCATGACTACAGGGCCCAGAAGGGACCCCATTTCAATGCGCATTGCTTATATACTTACAAAACGTAAGCGGTATGGTTTAAAAAGACCACATTCATGAACACAGCCACTGTACACATTTTGTTTTCCAATTCATCCATCAAGCAGGAATTTCAGGCAGGCACGCAACGCCCATAGGTCTCAAAGGGCTTCAGCCCCCCCACCCCCCTCCCCGTCGTGTGTGTCAGCCCAGGCTGAGACAGCTTTCGGTATAGAAAACAATGGTCCTAGACTAATTGCTTTAGGAAGGTATTCATTAAGTCAAAATCTATGAACATGATACACATAGAACTCAAGTTACATCATAAGTGTACCCCAGTAGTTTCTCAATTCAATTCAGTATATCCTCAAAAAGACACACAGGCACCATAAATAGCTTCAATAGTGACTGTTTAATCTCACAGTTATTATAACAGATCACTGTAGGGAACGTTTCAAAACAGAAAAGAGGGTTGCTCCAGGGGGGAGTGTGGAAAAAGGATTGTGCTCGTGAGGATAGAACAGATGTATAGGGAGGGAAATCATAGAGTAGTTAAAACAATCAATTACACATAGTAATGTCCTTAGTAAACTGGTCGAGGTTTACAGTAGCACCAGTTTTACAATGGGGCCTGTCTCTCATGGATTCGAAAGTACTTTTCTGGTTCTTGATGTTGTACAGAGTTTCATCTTCTGTAAAGAGGTAGGGATGGGGTGAAGTAGGGTACAGGCCCACTAGGGGAAAGTGTCGACGTTTCGACCCTGGCGCATAGAGGGTGGTTTGTATCCTCTGCAGGCGGGTCTTCCTCAGGAGCGAGACAGAGAGGGAAGAGGGGGAACAAAGAGGGGGGGGAGGGCAGCTGCCAGCGGCAGGAGAACTGGACACTGTCCTTGTCTTCTCTGGGCACGAAGGAAAAGACAGAGTCCTTTTCCTTCTCTGCCCGTTCCGCCTGTCCCCAAAAGCCGAGCCTTAACTATCTGCCTTAGCGATTTCTGCCGTCAGGGACCCATGTTTAAAATAAGAAAGTAGGGGAACGGACTCTATGAAATTAAAGAAGTAGGGGCACGCCGTGCCCTGCCGATCCCGCCCACTTCGACCACTGTGTGCACGGGTATGTAGTACTATGTGTGAGGCACAACGCGAGCTTTCACTTTCGATCCTGTGGTATTCTCTCATCCCCAGTCTCGCACCCCTTGCTTTCTGCTATGCCCTTCCCCTCGCTCATGTGGCGCCTTAAAACACGGATTCTTTCTTTGTGCTGCTGCTCAAGAAATACTGACACACAATCCCCTCTTTCAGATGCGGAGCCCGTTCCCCCCTCGCTCACTCCTTCCCTCCCCTCGTCGGGTCCCTCCTCCCTCCATTGTGTGCGGGTGCTGGTCAGAGCCCACTTCACTCTTCCCTTTTCCTGCTCGCCTTGCCTTTGTGTTATCTCTCCTTCTCCAGGCGCCCTTTCTCTTCCTTCCTTCTCACCTCTCCTTCCTAACCGGTTCCTTATCTGTTTGCCCAGCTCCCTTCCCCCTCTCGTATCTTCATCACACAAAAGAACACAGCAGAAATGCCTTTTCACATGCACATCAATACCCTATATTTGTCGGATAGTGGTTTGTCCAAAGATTTAGTAAATTCTGGTGCTCTCCAGGCAAAGAAAACCCCCCTCTGCTAATAGGAGGCAAAGTCAACTCTCAAGGTGAAGCAGCCGCCCACCTGGAGTTAAAGTACACAATGCACAAACTGCCGAGGCACGCTAAATAGTCCATAAGTTATATTTCTGGTTTTTGAACAACCAGATACGTATAAAAAGAAGTCCGTGAATCCAAAATGTATTTTTCCTTGGTAAATCCTTTATTTCATATCCAAATCAAATTTCTGAACAGAACAGCCGACACGTGTTTCGTCCAAAAGGACTTTCTCAAGGCTGTAAACAATTGATAAACTTCAGTTAAAAACAGTTGTATCAAAAATAACCCTATCCCTATATACATATTAAAAATAGAATAAAAACCAATTGCAAATAAGGTAAAGAAGACACTTGTAACCTTATTGGCATTTGGCTACAACAGTCTAAGAACAAACACAACGAATAATACCTACAATTTTTGTCATGCAGAGACCCAAAACTACATACTGTGTGCCAGAAACACATATAGAAGGTAATAAATCTTCACCCTATACCATCCACGTGTGGAAATAGAAAAGCAACCATATTCTGAGGACAAAGATCCTCAGTACCCAGAACAAGCAGCATATGACAGACCAAAAGTAGAAAGTATGTGTGCTGCTAATGAAGCAGTAGAAAATGGAATTTACACCAAATACATGATACATAGATAAAAAATCCACCACCAAATAGACAATACGTGAAAGAATAAGTGAAAGTAAAAAGCAAGCTGCTTGCCAATCCTTAAAAACACAAAATAGTACTGTGTCTTACCCTAGTAAAATGAGAAACACAATTTCAGTATTATTCTTTTATATTATATTGGAAGACGCGTAATCTTCCATGTAAAGGTATCCACTCGTATGTAGTAATATATTTCCTATTGGGTATAAAGAGCAAAATCCCTATTATAGATAGCAACAAGCAAGAATTTTTGTAGGATACAGTGTAGATGAAAGGCTACTTCATATTAAATATGTGTAGAACATCACACCCGAAATGGAAAATATATAAACAATGGAAACGATGTAAGACTAGTCCATATGTACCCAAATTCTAAAACGTCTGTAACTGCGTTATGCAAATACATATAGTGTCCCCCATGTATAACGGCACTGCGGTCCAAGCCTACCGTATAAAAACTGACACCCTAAAGAGTTAGCACATTTCTGATACAAAGATGTAAGACTTATTCGTAAACCTCTTTAAAAATACAATTCCAACAATAATATGTAATCCGATATATTGAAAGAAATAATTGATAAACGTAACTGACAAATACCTGTAGCCGGGTAAACCAATAAAAATCACTGCCGCTACGTTGTCTTACTATGCACCATCAAGTCCTGATAAACCTGCGTACAAAATCGGACAATATAATCACTACCCCATCCACCTTTAGACGACATTTGGGAGTAAACAAAGATATTAACAATCCCTAAGCATTTACCTGTGGAAAGATCCATCTGTACGTAAACGGAGTCCCGACACTAATAAAACATTGTCCGAGAGCCTGCATATAAAACCAGCACGAGGCAGTGGAAATAGAAAGAGGAGGATGAAAAAGCTATACTACTTGATATGGGCGCCATTGCTAAACGGTAAAACGTAATGGGACTGAGGTTACATCCTAACTACAACATAAACACGTGGCTAGAGACAATCGCCCAAGCAGAGCAGTAGAAAAACTTCCGGGCCATACAATATCAGAGATGCCCATCATTTCCAAACCAAAGAAGAACATGAAAAAATCAACATCACTAATGGTCACTAATGGTCAATACTCGTCATCACAAAGAGTGACGAGGAGACCACCAAACCCATTGCATAAAAACGTGTAGTATAAACACGACGGACATGGAAAGGAGAAAAAAAGTAAATAAAAATAAAAAAAGAGAGAAAAATGAAAGAAACAAAACGTGAACCACCACAGTGTGAGGAGAGACCACGTTCCGTGGGAATTCTATTTTCTCACCATTTTTCATATTGACCATTCACAGAACTACAAGCAAGCACACACAATTCTCTATATAAATTGTGGACACGTGTGCACTATTGTTTAGAAGTCCCAAAATCCTTGTTCATATAGCAATCCTGATCAGCGGGAACAGTACAAAAAAGAAATACAAGACGCTTCATATTGTTAAAGGGGCGTAGGTCTAAACTCATTTCACATTTCAACAATGATGTGCCAAAACGGTAATCAGAGCAATGAAAAGAAAAGACATGTTTGCCAGATAAGAGCACAAATACTGCCCTAGATTATCTTAATAAACATAGTGAGAACACACATATGTATGGCGTATAGATACGAAAACATTATCATTTCATCATTGTGCATGTAATGAATATAATACCTTCCTTATATATGTAAAAACTAGTTTGGGCATCTCAGATCAAACTACAGGATAACCTAACGTAAACATGGACACAGCATTTGTTGCAAATTCAATAAGGTTCTTTATTGTAGGAAAGTATGTAATTCCCTATCTAAATTCAGGCCCATATCCACAGCTCTAAGTCTAATGAGCCACCTACTCTCAAGTTGTCTTAGGTGTAGGGTTCTATCCCCACCTCTTCCGACATTGGCTAGTGCTTCAATCCCATGAAATGAGATTTTCATTTGACCCTCTGCTGTGTGCATGCTATTATAATGTACTGCTAAGGGGTATTCTGTGTTCTTATTTTTAATAGCCCGTACATGTTCCTGAATTCGTTCTTTTAGCGGACGGATGGTGCTGCCCGCATAGATCAGACCACAAAAACATACAATGCAATAAACCACATACTTTGAGTTGCAATTCATGAAGTTCTTAATAATGTACGTTTTTTGTGTATTATATTGAAACTCTGTGAGTTTGTTCCTTGCAAGGCAGCACATATTGCATTGACCGCATTTATAAAAACCATTAGGCAGAGCTGGAAGCCATGTAGTTGTAAGCTTGGGTTTTAAATAACTATGGCAAAGGGTCTGTCTGAGTGTCTTTCCTCGACTGTGTACAATATTTGGTTTTGCCGTGATGGTCTCCTTTAAACTCTCATCCATTTTAAGGATGTGCCAGCACCTGTGTAAGATCTTATATAAATCTGGGCTAGCCGCACTGAAGGGAACAACAAGTGCAGGTTTTGTTTTCTTGTCTATCTTGCTGTTTTTACCAGGATTGTGTCTATTCTGTAGGAGATCTTTGCGTTTGACTTGGTGAATCCTATGCTTAGCCTTGGATATGACCTGCCTAGAATAACCCCTATTCATGAATCTTTTTCCAGATTGCCCAATTCTATTTCAAAATCCATGTCGGTACTGCAATTGCGACGCACCCTGATCATCTCACCATATGGAATAGATGTAATCTGTGTTTGTGGATGGGCACTAGATGCGTGCAATACTGCATTGCATGCTGTTTCTTTCCGAAATAGTTTGGACCTAATCTGATTTTCTGCCACATATAATGTGGTGTCTAGGTAGTCAATGCTCCTGTCGCTAGAATGAAAAGTGAAGTGTATATTAAAATCATTATCATTGAGGCAATCCACAAAATTGCCTAAGGAACTCGATGAACCCGACCAGAACATGAGCACATCATCTATGTATCTCGTCCATAGAATGATGTGCTCGGTGTAAATGGCCGGGCACCGAGTCCAAACATGTACCTTCTCATATAGACCCATATAGATGTTGGCAAATGACGGAGAAAATTTTGCACCCATGGCTACCCCCCTTGTCTGTCTAAACCATTTTCCTTCATGTACAAAGAAATTGTTGTCCAAAACAAGGGTTATAAAGTCCATTAGCATAGCATTGTGTAGACTGAAGGTAGCACTTCTTGTGTCCAAAAAACATTGGACTGCTTCCAAGCCTTTATCTCTGGGAATACACGTATATAGTGAACTGACATCCAAAGTAACCAATAAGTTGCCCTCTAAACATTCACAATCCTCAACCTTACTAAGCAGGTCCTTTGTATCCTTGAGGTACGATGGTAAATTAAGAACCAAGGGCTGGAAATACAGATCAATGTACTCCGACAGTTTCTCAGTAGGAGCCCCAATTCCGGAGATGATAGGTCTCCCTGGTGGGAATTGTAGGCCCTTGTGTACTTTTGGCAAGGCATACAAACATGGTATAGTGGGTGTGGGATTAAATAGATATCTACATTCAGCTTCTGTTATACTACCCTGTCTGTTCCAAAAGGACAATTTTTTCTCAATGAGGGAAGTCACTATTCCTAGCGGATTGTGTGATACTGTCTCATATGCAGAGTAATCTGCCAATTGGCGGTCAATCTCCTTAATATAGTCTACTCTGTTCATGAGGACTATATTGCCACCCTTATCGGCTTCCTTAATCACCAGCTCTTGGTTCTTAGATAAAGTAAGAAGTGCCTCTCTTTCTTCCTTGCTAATATTGTGTTTGACAGATTTGTGTTTATTCTGATATTCATCTTCGAGTCTATACAATTCCTTAGTAACTCTTTGATAGAACACATCAATCACATTATCCGTAGATAAGTTTGGAGTAAATTTGGATCGAACCCTAAGACCACTATTGATGTCCATGTCTGTGCTGATGTTAAGATCTTGTAGGATCTGTGCAATGGTTGGAGCCTCCTTCTCACTTTCCTCCAACGATAGAAGAAGTTGAATATCCCTAACATCTTTAACAGTCATGGAGCACTTAGGTGGAGTATTATTAACCACAAAATATTTTTCATTTCTATTGGCAAATTTTTTTTTCAATTTAAGGTTACGTACAAATCTAAACAGTCCAATGTGCAAATCAGTAAAGTTAGGCAGTGAAGCAGGACAGAATCCAAGGCCCTTACTAAGTATTTTTATTTCATTTTCACTCAAATCATAATCTGACAAATTTATGACATTCACATTGTTAACCAATGAATTGGACACTCCTTCAGCCTCAGCCGTAGCTATTTCCGTGTTATCTTGGACACAGATCTTGTAGTCATCCTTTCTTTTCCTTTTTGTACCCCCACTACCTCTTGTTTTGCCTCTTCTAGTTTTCTTTGATTTCCCTCCTGATGTCTTACTCTTTGTCTGGTTCCCTTCCTGAACCTTTCCATCTCCAATAAAAAGAATTCGATTGTCCCATGTTGGAACTAGTGGAAGGTACTACTGAAGCACTGGATTCCTCACTCGTAAAACTGGTGATACTAGAGAGATCGGTCTCACTTGATGCTACTAAAGTCCCTGATTCACCCCCTGGTGTTGTTACATCTTCAGGTTTCCTGCTAGTATTGATGTTGTCAAACTTACTCGCGTAAGTAAAAACCCTGCCATTTTTATAATCATTATCATCGCGTTTTAATTTGCGCATCTTTTTATCTTTTATATAGAGTTGATGATTATGTAATACTTCTTTTAGTATTTTATAAATTTTTTCCGCGACTTCAGGTAAATTCATCTGTTTAATTTCCTCCTCTAGGTTTTTAATCTCTAGTAGCAGTTTTTCCCTCTTTATGTTGGCATCTCTAATCAGGATATCTATCATACCAAATGACGAAGACGTGATCAAATGTTCCCACTCTTTCAATAAGTCTTGTCCCAAATCATCAAAAGAGGGAAAAATTACTACCCTCAGCCCTCTAGGTATTTGTTTTATATCTAAGTATCTCTGGAGAATGGTGGCATCCCACCACCGTGAGAGTTCCTGTTTTTTCAGGCGTTCTAACCTAATGAACTTCATTTTCAGCCCTTCCTGTTTAGATCCTACATTTGTTGCTTGTTTGACACTAGTATTAGTCTGAAAGAGTTCCTCCAACAAATTATCTCTATTGTCATCAAACATAGACATCATGTACACTAATTGAATACAACTGTTGTGGAATGCAAATTGAACACTTCACAAGTATCTTATAAAAAACAGTGTAACCGACTTATTTCTCGGGTTGGAGTGCAGTATTTGGCATATACATTTACTCATCACACAAAAGAACACAGCAGAAATGCCACTGAGGATCTTTGTCCTCAGAATATGGTTGCTTTTCTATTTCCACACGTGGATGGTATAGGGTGAAGATTTATTACCTTCTAAATGTGTTTCTGGCACACAGTATGTAGTTTTGGGTCTCTGCATGACAAAAATTGTAGGTATTCTTCGTTGTGTTTGTTCTTAGACTGTTGTAGCCAAATGCCAATAAGGTTACAAGTGTCTTCTTTACCTTATTTGCAATTGGTTTTTATTCTATTTTTAATATGTATATAGGGATAGGGTTATTTTTGATACAACTGTTTTTAACTGTAGTTTATCAATTGTTTACAGCCTTGAGAAAGTCCTTTTGGACGAAATACGTGTCGGCTGTTCTGGTCAGAAATTTGATTTGGATATGAAATAAAGGATTTACCAAGGAAAAATACATTTTGGATTCACGGACTTCTTTTTATACGTATCTGGTTGTTCAAAAACCAGAAATATAACTTATGGACTATTTAGCGTGCCTCGGCAGTTTGTGCATTGTGCCCCTCTCGTATCTTTGCTGCTGCTCATTGGCTTCTTGCTGTCACCTCTCACGCGCTTCCCTCTCATTGAATACAGACCACGAGGGCTTCAAAAGGTATCCTGCCCTCGAGTCAGACAACGGCTGGTGACGACGACCTCTGCGCACTCACAGGGTGTTTGGTTAGAACTGTTCAGTGACCTGCCTTCAGGGGCGGTTGGGGACAGATGTGATCCAATATGGTTGAATACTAATCGAGTGGGCAGTAGCCTCTTATAACCATGGGAGCTGCGCACCTTTCTGTTAGCGTTGCCCTCTATAATGCTATCATACCCCTACGCAATCTGTGTACATCTTAACCACAGCATAGAGATGCTGCATGGCAGTTTATTGCAGCACGCATGGCACCACAGCAAGGATTACGGGCAGCATTGCAGCCCATCCATCGTAGCCAGCAACACCCTGTCTGTCGCCTTTCCACAGCTCTGTCTGAGTCCTAGCTCAGCCCGCTGCTCACCCTTCCTCGCCGCCTTTTCCCAGATGGCTCCATCGCCTCCGACATTCTTGTATACTGTTGGTGTGTGTGACACTGTGTGTGTAGTGTCTCTGTACAGTTCTAGCACACACTCTTTGCAAACCACATTCCTAAACATAAAGCGGTAACTCTGTGCGGGTAGCCACAGACCGTGACCTCCGAAGGGGTTTTATAGCGCTTTATGGCGGATTCAGCTGAGCCCAGGCAAACTCTGGTGTGGGAAAGGTGGGGGCGACTGTCTCTGGGGGGCTTCTTTCTCTATCTGGGGGACAGTAATCTGCTTAATTGAGGCACCGGGGAACTCACTCCAGCTTCAAGCCCAGAGAATTCACGGGCGAGATAGACACCAAAAACCCACCCAGTAGTCCCCCCCCCCCCACCCCTCCCTCACTCCTTCTACTCAGATATAATCACCTCCTACCCATCGCGCCAACCCCGCCTCCCCATCAGTCTGCTTTGATTTCACGAGCACCAGGAGCTCGAGTACGGCACTTTCTCTTCCCCAAACACAAGCTCCTTATAGCGCTTAGATGAGAAGAGCGCTTTTATGTTTAAATTATTTTATTGTTGCAATAAAGATATAGCAAGTTTCTATTATCTGACTCGAAGTCAACATTCAGCCTCATCAGTTTTGATGCAACTTTTTATCGTATAACAAAAAGGGGGAAATCAACACAAAAAGAACCCCCAACTCCCACCTCCCTCTCCCTCGGGTGCCTGCCTGTCCTATTGCCTGGTCCGTTTATGAACCATTCTTGCTTCCTAGGTCTATGGATCTGTCTGTCAGGTGGGGGGCTTCTGTTAGAAGAGCGCTTTTAAAGGTCATTATTCCTGATCTTCGTATCCAGACACATTTGAGCAAAATTTAACAAGGTTATTATTGCAAAGAGAGCCGGGCGGTTACACGGACTTAATGCCCAGCTTGGGGCATAAATCAAAGATTATACAGCGGTTCTATGAAGATTGCAGAGATTGTAGAAATGTATAATGACTGAAATATGTGTGTGGAAATCTGATATCCAACCCAAAGCACCCCATGCCAGCAGCCCTTTAGGAGGTCATCCCTGCACCCCCCCTGTTACTCCCCCACCCCCGTGAGGCTCTTCTCTCTGACGCTATGCATATTCTGTGTAATATCGCTTTTTGAACAAGCTCGCCTGTGATGATGCAAACTGCGCCTGGAGTCACCCCAATGGCACCTCGGGGCACCACAGGGAGGGAGCTCAGGGTGCCCGGGCCCTTTCTCCTATTGTGCGAGTCTGAAAGCTTCTGTTCGCTTTTGATTTCCCTGCCTTCCTTGCACACTCCTCTAGCTGTAAGACTCACTCTTCTCTGGACATGCCCAGCCTCATTCTAAAGCCACAGTGTTAAAACACTTTGCCCCATGTTTCCCTCTGCTTTTCTTTCTCCCATGCATTCTGACATCCTTTCTCCCTTGCTCTCTGCCTTCCCTTTTACTATGCACTCAGCCTTCCTTTCTCTCTCTCCTCATTTTGAGCACGGTTAAGTAGCCAATCTAGGAAGCAAAGAAAGAAAGAAAGAAAGAGTTTAATAGTATTGGCGCCCTCTCTCGAGTGTGAGCTTTTGGTTAGAAAGTTATAGGTGTGAGAGGAAACCTTTGTAAATACATACTGGAAGAAAGGCTCAATTATAAATAATAAAATCTAGTTCCTCCCCGGCTTTGGAAAATGTAACTACACGGTAGTCTTAGAGTTTGTCTGCAAGGCTGAAGAGTTACTGGCATTCTAGAACTTGGGTCTGATAGTATAGTGTCGCTGCCTCTGTTTTCGGTTGGAGGGAGTAGGCAGTCTCTCTGACATATACTAAGAGGAATATTTGTGTCTTCCCCATTGGCAGATTTTTGAAAAGGTCTAACAAGAGCCTGTGACAGAAGAATCCAGAACGCATATTCACAGCTTGCACTTTAAGGTCCCAGTTTCATCATCGTATAAAGGAATGAGGCTTCATTTCTTTTAAGGGTAAATACATATGTATTTGATAGATTTACCCCCCTTTTTTTCGTCTATAAGATTCCCAAAGACAAACCCTGATGTGCTTATTATTATTACTTTGCAGTATTTTGGCTTCTACTTGCTGGCTTGCAGGTTTTAAATAGACATTGAAGCTTATTGTCTTTGGACATCATTTCTAGAGGTACTGGGAAGTATATTTTGACTTTTCGTTTCACCACAGAAATCAAAAAATTGTTTCTAACTCACTTTTGACTTATTCTCACTTGTAGTACATTATCCTATTTGGCTGCTGCCAGATGACATACTAACTGGAGCAGGTCGCATATGAGAATTACTTTGAGGTACTGTTTAGTAGTTGTTTCACTATAAACCTGGTCTCTCTGTTGGAAATATAGTTCACCTGGGTACGTATCGGTTTCTGTATCTTTTGGAATGAATTCTCCTATTCTTTGCTGTTTCTGTAAACTTTTTCAATCCTGTCCTAGTACACAATCTGGGCATTATCTGGTATTTGTTTCTCTATTAATTCTAATTCACTGTATTTATCAGCATGGCACAAAATATCTCACTGCACCGTCAGATGTGATTTTCTCACTGAAGTTGAGCACCAGTATGAGTAAGGATATAAAATAAAATATAATCCAAAGAAATAAATTAATTTTACCTGAATTAACATTGTTTTCATCTCCCTCTAGCTTATTGGCAATTTCTTGTTTTTCTAATTTTAGACATCCCATGTCTTAATTGAGTTTCATTACACCTTGGTCCTGAGGAAGATGGTTTTTCCATTGAAACGCGCGTAGACCATAATTGTCTTTTGAGAAGTGGTCCCTTGGAGCATAATATATTTGAGCTGGGTCTTTTGATAACATCTTCATCAACTCTTATGCAACCATTTTTGGACCCTCCACAGGGTCGAAACTTTTTTAACTTGTATGTTCTATGAAATGTGTGGTATGGTATAAATGTGGATGAATGACAGTATATTTTTTTGGTAGTGGATGATGAGAGTCAGTTTTATCTTTAGTCTGTGTTCGCTTTGGGATGTCTTATGTTAAAATAATGGATTGATATTCAAAAACAATTATTTGTGAAAATTTAGCCCATCTTATGTGTTATAAATGTATGTACCTTTGCAATTTATTTTTATAAAAATTATATAATCAAAGAAATAACTTATATAATAAAATGTTTTGGAAAAATAGTAAAAGTCTGATGAGTTATCTATGTAATTAGGATATATATCCAATTAGATGCATATTATGAGGGTGTGATGTTAACATAGAACCTTTCTGGTCGTGTAATAAATTGAATAGGTCGGTATAGAGGTTCTTTTTCTTTCCTTGGTTCCCTTTCCTCCCTCCTCTTGGACCTACATGTAACTTAGGGAGGGCCTGTTTTCTCTATTTAGCCAATCTAGGAAGCAACATTCAAAGGTGTCACTGACATACCACATATTACCACTACAGAACTTTACACCACACCACACAATTTCACAACAAACAATTCCAAACCAACACATCTCTCCCTCACACTTCCACTAACCCTATCAACTCTCCCCTACACACCCACTGCCCCTCTCATTTCTCCCTCACACTGCCACTACCCCCTCTCATCCCTCCCTCACACTCCTATCTCCTCTCTATACTGCCTGCTCACACATACTAAGCTCAGTTTCTTTCTTGTACCTTTTCAAGGTTTCCGTCTCTCAACCCCATGCTTTGCTCCTCTTCTTAGGGTGTCTTCTGCGTACACTGGTCCTCCCTCTTTATGCCTCTGTGGCCTGCTCTCCCCTTCTTTCTCACAATCTTTCTGCTCCTCTGCCTCGAGTTCATTCACCACTTTTTGCACAAACTACCTATCTCTCTCTATCTTCCTTTCTATCTATTCCGTGCAGCTCTCGCCCCTATCTATTCACTATGCCACACAATCCCACAACACAAATATATTCCAGACCACACAATTCCACCTCACACAATTCCACAACTAACAATTCCAATACAACCCACATAATTCCACTCCACACCACATACATCCACTACACTCCAAAATACATAGGTAAAAGACATGATCATTTACAACGCCAATACCTCTTACTCTCCCAAATGCGAGACCTATTGCATTGCAAATGCTTGTTACTGATTTTTACAGATTGAAAACAATATATTCTGCTGTCTTTGTAAATCTGGAATACAGAAAATATGTTTTCTTCTGGAGTATTCTCGCTACTGTCAATCATGTGTGCTGGGACAATAGCTGTGCAGACAGTGAAATTACAAAAAAAAAAAAAAGATTTCCTACTGATGCTTAAATAACTGCAGCAGCAAAGCAGTTTAAGCTGCTCCACATTGCGAATGATTCCAGGATTGTATTGTACTGTAAGTAGCTAAAACTAAGTGGCCAAACAGGAGTAAATATTTGTTGATTAAATACACCAGGAAATATACCCATTGCAAAACAAATATGGATAAATATAAAACGAGCAAAAAATAAGTATGGGTAAACAGGTGGACATGTTAAAAAAATAAATACCATAACAACAGGAGCCCCTATGTGTGTTACGGAGTTCAACCAGGTGTGTGTTCTTTGTTGATCACTATTGGGGGTACACCAAGAATGCTCCAGACAGGGAAAAAAGTCATTCCCAAGCAACCCAGAGCTGCCCTCGACTCGATTTTGGGTCACACACGGTATCGTGGCATTATCGCAAACAAGTGTCTTGAACCATCACAAGAAACCAGGGCGCCGACGCTAAAAAAGCAGTGACTCAGACTGAGAAGGCAGCAGAAGCTAAAAATCCTTGTGACTCACGAATTCTATTTCACATCCGTCATTAAATGTATCACTAACACATGCGTAGAAAGGAACCCTTGTAAATTAAAATAACATACATTTAAAAAATCTTAACATTCGAAGAACAAGCTGGGAGGGTCTTTTGACTGGTCGCAGTGACGGATAGAGGATTAACCCCTACAAAGCCAACCCTTCCACGTAGCCGTGTTCACAACAGGAGTGGTGCAAACTACAGAGGCATAGCAATGTTAAACACTTAGGGCCTCATTTATGAAAAGTGACGCATCGCTGCGTGAAAACAGCGTTGCGTCACTTTTCATTGCGCCCTCCTTGCGACATGCTGGATGCGTCATATTTACAGTATGACGCATCATGTCGCAAGGAGTTACAGATACGTCAGTATTTCTGACGTATCTGTAGGCGCAAAAATGATGCATTGCTGGAGTGTGTCACTCCATCAATGGGTCATTTCACATGGGCAAGTCCCATTTCAAATGTGCCTGCGTCAGGCTTACGCCTGCTGTGAGGCAGGCGTAAGATGTTGACGCATTTGCGTCCTAGAAGTGACGCAGTGAAATCTCATAGATTTCACTGCGTCACTTCTAAGAGGCTTACTTGCATCAAAACACCCACCCTGCATACATTATACCTGGCGCAGGTATAATGTGGCGCAGGGGTTTACAAGGTGACGCATCTACCTAGATGCGTCACTTTGTAAATATGATGCAACATGGCACATTTTTTACCCTGCTGGTGCGTCACAAAAAGTGACGCACCAGCGGCGCAAAAGTAAAGCAAGGCCTCATAAATAAGCCCCTTAAAATGTACCGCATTGAAGGCGAGCAGGACTGAAAGAAAAAGACTAGAATCGAGCACTTGGGCACGAGTGCAGCATCCGCTGTATGGCACTTGTTGCATAAACTGCAGCCGTCATCAACTCTTCCCTCAAAGCTCAGACTGTCTTTTCTAATCCAAGAGATGCGAAAACAAGGATAATTCAAACCAGTCATGGACCGAAACATCGGAAAGAGAACTATGGGAAGAGGGCAGAAATGACAGGGCGTAGTTTCACATGATAAATACCAATCTACGCTCTACTCATTTTCACAGACTTACTAAGCCGATAGATGTTTCCTACCTCATATCTACGTAATTGACCTCCGTTGACCTCGTATGATGTTGCCACCCAACTAGGCTCTAGACAGACAGAATGTATGTATTGTGCGCACACCCATGGCACCCAAATACGCCGACATCCCCGGCCCGATAATGTACACTCGTACTTAAGGACGGACCTGAAACACTCAGTCCCTTCGGTGGGAGGGGAGGGGAGCATCCGTCGCATGACAGGTTAATGACTCGTCATGGTACAAGCAGACTATGTGGGGTGTGCTGCAGAATGCTTCTATTACTTACTGGTAATTGCATTACTCTGAGTCCTACTCTCGCTCATTTCCATTACATCGTGAGGCCCCTGTGCCTCGTAGACACACCCCCTAACCTTATAAAATGTTCACGCCCCCCTCACATCTCCTCTTCGTCCCAAGCCGCCATAGACACAGTTGGCCTGACAACCGGGAGGGAGGGAGGGAGGGCAGTAATGGAAATGAGCGAGAGTAGGACTCAGAGTAATGCAATTACCGATAAGTAATCGAAGCATTACCTCCTCGTCCCTCTCGCTCATTTCCATTACATCGTGAGACATACCAAGCCACAATAACAATCAGGACAACTGCACCAAATTCTGCACAGCCAGAACCGAAAAAGGCACATTTTATTGTCAAACAAACAAGCAAAGAGAGGCCAACTATAATACAGAGGACAAAACTTTCGAGCCAAAATCCTCCCCCACATCCGGACCCTGAACCACACGATAGTGAGAAATAAAGGTGTTAGGCGTGGCCCAAGTGGCAGCCCTGCAAATCTCAGACAAAGAAGCACCTAGAATCTCAGCCAAGGATGCCGACATCCTCCTGGTGGACCTCCCCTGGAGCCCCAGAGGAGACGGGAGACCAACCTGCTTGTAGGCCAAAGTCACCAAAGACTTAATCCACCTGGACAAAGTTTGCAAAGAAGGCTTCAAACCCTTTTTAGCCAGACCAAAATCAACAAACAGAGAGGACACCAGCAGGAAATCCTGAACTCTAGATAGATAAATCAGAACAGCACACTGCACATCCAGCACATGCCACTCAACCTCCTCCGGAGACTGAGGATCAGGAAAGAACTCCGGGAGGATGACTTCCTGCTGCAAATGAAAAGCAGAATTGACCTTAGGCACAAACCCAGGCCCAGACCGCAGAACCAACCGATCCTCAAAAACTCGAAGAAAAGGAGCCCTGCAGGACAAAGAACCCAACTCCCCTAGGCGTCTAGCAGAGGTAATCGCCACCACGAAAAAAACCTTCAGAGTCAAAATCTGGAGACCCACAGACTCCAGGGGCTCAAAGCGAGGAAACTTCAATGCCTGCAGCACAATCAGAAGATCCCAGGAAGGACAAATCCATACAGGAATTCCCAAACCCCTTAAAGAGTTTAACCACCAACCCCAAAGAGTCGTTCATATTATTCCAGGGACCACGGAAAGCACGAATGGCAGCCCATTGAACCTTTAAAGTGGAAACACTTAAACCAAGAGCAAACCCATCCTGCAGGAACTCTAGAACCAGAGCAAGAGGAGTATGCAAAGGCCCACAATCATGCCCTTCACACCACTTGCCAAACGTAGACCAATGACGAGCATAGGCAGTCCGGGTAGACAGTCTCCTACAGGCCTGAATAGAGAGCGCCACAGAATCCGACACCCCCTGCGCCCTTAAACCTTCCCGTTCAAGTGCCAGGCCACCAACCGGAGCCTGCCCAGGGATTCCAAGGGAAGAACCGAGCACCTCAGAGGAGAAGGAACCAACGGGAACACCCACTCCTGGCCCACCCTCATCTCCAATAGCAGAGGAAATCAAGAGGAGCGGACCCATAGCGGAGCAACCAGGATCACCCAAGCCCTCTCCCTCTGAACCCAAAGTAGAAACCGCTGTAAGAGAGGGAACGGGGGGGAAAACATACAGCAACCTCCTTGGCCATGGACAGAAGATCGCCTCCACGGCCCAAGCCCCCAACTCCCTGCCCCTTGAACAAAACCGGGGAAGAAGAGAATTCTGGGCTGAAGCAAAAAGATCCAGAAAGGGGTCCCCCCACCGAATGCAAATCTGGGCAAAGACCCGAGGAACCAGACAATAATCCTGGGAGGACGGAATCACCCTGCTCAACAGATCTGCTTGTACATTGAGACACCCCGGAATGTACACTGCCTTCAGGGAAAGAACCGTCTCCTGTGCCCAAGCAAAAATCCGATCCGAGATTACTGATAAAGACAAGGCTCTCGTCCCCCCCTGTCAATTGAGATAGGCTTTGGCGGTCATGTTGTCCGTACGTACCAACACTGACCTCCCCCGTACAAATCTGAAAAATGCAGAAGAGCCAGCCACACCGCCTGAAGCTCCCTCCAATTGGAGGGGCGACAAGCCTGGACTGGAGACCAGAACCCCAGGACCCGGTGGGACCCTAACCAAGCTCCCCAACCTGTCTCGCTGGCATCAGTAGTTATGACTACAGGATCCACCTGACACAGAGAAACCCCCTTCTCCAAGTTCCCCAGCTGCAGCCACCATCCCAGTTCTTGACGAATGTCCTCGGTCAATGGCACCACCTGAGTCAAATCCTGAGACTGCGGATTTCAATGAGCTAAGAGAAAACGCATCAGGATGTTTAAATGCCACCTCGCCCAAGGCACCACAAACAGAGAAGCAGCCAAGTCCCCTTGAACCCTCATCCAGAGAGATAGAGGAGGATGAGACATTGACATGAGCTCCAAGATATGGAACTGAAGGGTCAACACCCGGGGGCTGGGCAACAACACTTTCCCCTCCGAAGTCCAGAAACGAGCCCCAATGAACGTCTGATCCTGGGCCGGAACCAGCTTGGACTTCTCCCAATTGATCAGAAACCCATGATCCTTTAACAACTGCAGAACCATCTGAACATGAGTTTCCGCTCGCAGAAAGCAAGGTGCAACCACAATCCAATCGTCCAGATAAGGCTGAACTGCTATTCCCTGGAGATGAAGAAGGCCCATCAAGGGAGCCAGAACCTTGGTAAAGACCCAAGGAGCTGATTTTAGTCCAAACAGAAGCACCCGGAACTGGAAGTGTCTGCCCCCTACCGCAAAGCGGAGGATTCTCTGAAAGTCCTTGTGCACTGGAACATGCAGGTACGCATCCTGCAAGGCTATAGTTGAGAGAAAATCCTCTGGGGCCACCAGCGGAATCAGTTGTTGAAGGGACAGCATCCTGAAATGAATGGTCTTGACCCACCCATAGAGTAAACTCCTTGTCCCTGCTCCTGAGGAGGAACTGGCATAATCGCCTCTTTGGAAAGCAAAGCTGCGACACCGTCGAGCAGCGCCTTCCTTTTTTCCTGCCTCCGAGGGACGTGTGTATGGATGCAACCTGAGTCTGGAGGCCAAGAACTGAACTTTATACAATAACCGCTCTGCACAATGTTCACTACCCAGAGATCTGAAATGGAATTCACTCAGACCTGGGAAAAGTGCATAATCCGACCACCCACAGGATAGTCAGGACCACTGCTTGGAAGAACCGGCCTTGGCAGGAAAGGCCTGACCTTTCCCCTTCCTTGGTTGATGTTTCCTCTTCCTTGTCGCATAGAATTTTGACTCCTTCTTACTGTCCAAGGCAGACCTATTCCAGGACCCAGAAGATTTAGAAGCAGAGGATTTAAAGGACTGTTAGAACTGGGGGTCTCTAGTTGGCAATGGTACACCTTTGACCAAATAGGGACCCTTGCTTCTAGTCAGGGTAAGGGGGATACACTACTAAAATAACCCCTGCTCACTCCCTTGGTAGCTTGGCAAGAGCAGACAGGCTTATCTCAGAGGCAGTGTGTTAAGCATTTGTGAACACATACAGTAATACAGTGAAAACACTACAGATGGACACTACACATGTTTTATAAAAATAAGTATTCTTTAAATAGACTTAACACAAGACCACAAACGACAAAAAGCCACAATACTGGACTCAAAATAGACTTAAAAGATGGTAGAAGTAACTTAGTTCAAGTTGATGGTAAATGTGACACGTTTCTCTCAAAAGTACCTGGGATGCGTAACGCAAAACAAACAAAGGGTCCGCAGGGAGGACGATGCGGCGAGCAGGCGCCTCGATGCGGTGCGACGATCCGGTGCAATGCGATGAAAGTGCGACCTTGATGCGATGCGACGATGTGAAGACGATGCGTGCACGCCCAACGGCCGTGCGGCAAACTCTGTATCTTTGGAGCCGCGACAGGCCCTGCGACACGCTTCTCCGGTGATGCGACGGCAGGCAGCTGTGACGGCGACACGCTTCTCGGGGGATGCGACGGCGACCCTTGCGGTAGCGACACGCTTCCCTGTTGATGCGACGGCAGGCAGTTGCGACGGCGACACGCTTCTCCGGTGATGCGACGGCAGGCAGCTGCGACGAAGGCACGCTTCTCTGGTGATGCGGCGGCGGCGGCCTCTGCAGCGGCGACACGCTTCTCCGGAGATGCGACAGCAGCAGCTTCGACAGCGACACGCTTCTTCTCGTTGCGTCGCGCTTTCAGCTCCCAGCGACACGCAGGCTTCTGCAGACAGAATCCCCAGCAAGGGAATTCAGGAGGGAGCTGGTGGTGAAGTCTTGTAGCCCCGAGACTTCAGCAGGAGGCAAGCTCTAGTTCAAGCCCTAGGAGAATATTCTGCAAGATGATGAAAGTTCTTTAAAGGTTCCTTCTCCTTTCCTTGGCAATGAAGACCACTGCACGCCAACCCAGCAAACAGCACACTGGCAGAGGGGCAGTCCAAACTCCTGCAGCTTCCTTGGTTCTTCTCCTTGGCAAAGGTTCGTCTTGTTGTTTCTAGAAGTGATCTAAAGTCTTGGGGTCTGGGCCCCAGTATTTATAACCATAAATCCTTTGTCCTCTGAAGGCAGAGGGTCCTGTACCTAGTCCAAACCAGTTCTGGGTGCATCCTGCCAGTGCACACCCTCTTCCTTTGTCAGTGTGGGCCAGGGACATCAGACACACCACAGGAGGTGGAGCCAGCATTGTGGAAGGCAGGCACAGCCCTATTCAGGCCCAGGTGTTACTCCTCCCACCTCTCTACATGCAGATAGGTCTATTCAGCCCTGTGCTGACTCACCCTGTCTCCTGGAGCCCCCAGCCCCTGTCACTCACAAAACCAGACATACAATACACAAGCTAGGAGAGGCAGGCTGGATGGTTTAGGCAAGAAAATACCTACTTTCTAAAAGTGGTATTTTCAAACACAGAATGTTAAAACCAACTTCACTAAAAGATGTATTTTATCATTCTGAGTTCAGGCATACTAAATTCGTTTTTCTACCATGTTCCCTGGGTCAGTTAGGATTATAAGATGTTATAATCAAACTGCCCATTCTGTCCTATGGGGACAGGTAGCCTTGCAAGAGTGAAAAACGAAATTGGCTGTAATTCCCTCTTAGGACATGCTACGCACACCAGGGCATGTCCTACCTTTTACATACAATGCACCCTGCCCTTGGGCCTACCTTAGGGGTGGCTAACATGTAGAAAAGGGAAGGTTTAGGGACTGGCAAGTGGGTGCACTTACCAAGTCGACATGGCAGTCACAGACTGCACACAGGCTCTGCAATGGCAGGCCTGAGACACACTTTACAGGCTGCTTCTGTGGGTGGCACAACCAGTGCTGCAAGCCCACCAGCAGCATTTGATTTACAGGCCCTGGGCACACCTGGTGCACTATACTAGGGTCTGACAAGTAAATCAAATGATCCAATCATGGAGTCACTAATCAATACATCAATTTACCATAGGGAGGACTTGCACTGTGGCACTGAATAGCAGTGGCACAGTGCCCAAAGCATCTAAACCAGCAAAACATCAAAAACAGAGGAGGCAATCAGTGAAAAAATGGAAGGGAGACTCACGCCAATGGTACCAGGTCTAACAAGGACCAAGTATGCTTCTTATCCTTAGAGGCTTTCTTAATAATATCATCCAGACGTTCACCGAACAGCTTGCGCCCATCAAACGGCAACTTTAAGAAAGCACTCTTGTCAGTGAAATCAGCTCTCCAATCCCGCAACCACAAATGCCTCCGAGCCATAACCGTAGCACTGGATGCCACCGATGCAGCTTTAATCACATCTGCCGAAATATCAGACAACAGCTTAGCCTCCAGCTCCATGCTCACCAAGTGATCAGAAATGTCCGAGCCCTCCTGCAAGGCATCAGACAAAATCTCAAAATCCTTAACCAAAGACTGAAAAGTCAGGGCTGCATAGGACGCTGCCCTCAAAGCCAAATTAGCCACTGAAAAAGATTTCTTCAAGCTTCCATCAATCTTCTAGTCCACTTGATCCGACGGGGAGCAGTCCTCCGCACTCAAAGAAGAACGCCCAATCAGCGGAGCCAGGATAGTATCCACCTTCACCGAATGGGGCAACTCCTCCCCCTGTTCTAGGACATAAGCCTTCATCATGAATCTGGGGACCTGGAAATGGTCAGGATCCTTCCACCCTCGAAAAATAGACTCCTTAATCAGAGGGTGAAGAGGCAAAGCCATCCCAGCAGGATTGGAATACTGGCGAAACATCTCCCCCTGCTCAGGCACTGCAGATGGCTCTAAACCAAGATTCGCCCTTATGTGGTCCAATATAAGAGACAACTCCTCACAGGAAACATACTTCCCACCCGCAGCCGTAGGCATAGAGGAAGAGGAATCCGAGTCTGAGTTAGACTCTCCGGGCGTGACCAAATGCTTAGCTTTAGACTTTTTCTTAGCTGTCAACGCCTTGGCAACCGCCTCATTGATCATGGCTTGCACCTCCGCAGCTGAAAGCAAGCCAGTGCCACCGACAGACTGGGTAGTCTGCCCCGCCTCCAGCTCACTCCCTGAATCAGACTCAATTCGCCGTCTCTTCTCTGCATGGTTTCCTTCCATGGTTAAGAATGAAATTTGAAAACCCATAATGCAGGTAGCCTAAATACCGCCCCAAGCAGTGATATGGCCCCTGAAAACCAATCAGAAGGCATGGAGGAAAATCAACAACCAATGAGAACAGGGCCAGGTCATAGGTCAGGAAACAACCAATCACAAAAGTACAGCACAGCTATACATTGTATAACACTGATTGGCCTACCTGTAGTGACTGTTTTGCCAGCAGAAAGGAGCACCGCATCCCAACAGGCTGTCATGCACCGAAGACTCCGAGAGGCACAGCACTCCCATAATCCACACAGAAAGGGCTGAAAGCATGCAGCATCAATGCCTCTGCGCCATCCTGTCAGAGCGATAGACAGAGCACCACTCTGAAGTGCCCCGACATGCGCAACAGGATCTCCATAGCCCAAGGAGTCCCTCTGAGTCAGGCCTCATGGCCAGGCCGATTTCCGCGCCACTTTACTGCACGGAGACAGAGCACAGCTCCTGACGTGTGCAGACCGGCCTCGAGGAAGCCGTGCTTACATCCCAGACTCAGCCCTGCCCAAAATACTCACGGAGAAGGGAAGCAGTGAGGCAGAACATGAAAGAATCCAGGTCGGAAGAAATGCCGCCGAAGAAAAGGAGCCGGTAAGATAAAAGAACCAGCTCTAATTAACCCGCGCTGGAGCGAGCGCACCGCACTCACCCATCTGTGTCTACAGACACAAAAGAACAGGAGATGTGAGGGGGTGTGAACATTTTATAAGGTTAGGGGGTGTGTCTATGAAGCACAGGGGCCTCACGATGTAATGGAAATGAGCGAGAGGGACGAGGAGGTAATACTGTATTCCTGCTACCCTGCAGCAAGAACCTCTTATCTCCGGTTGTCTCCCCGCCGGCAAAGGTATTTCCTCTGGGGCCTATAATCAAGTAGAAGCCCCCTGGCAGGATGACTAAAACCGCCCCGCAACCCACTGACTGAACGGATTTGCTAGGTTGAAGAATCCTGCTCGATGCCGCGCTCCCCCACACCCATCTGGCCACAAGCAGCCCCAACACGCGCTCACCCTGCTCCAGCGGCACGGGCGCCTCGTCCCTGCTATCGGCTATTGTCGCCGTCGGGAGGGCGGTGGAGGCGGCCATCTTACAGCCTTGCACGCGGGGGTAGCCTATGGAGGAAGGGGGCGGCATGACGGAGCAGCGGTAGAGCACGTACAGCGGCACGTTGCAGCAAGATGGGTGTGGGGATGATGATAGGAGGCGGAGCCAATAGAAACAAGCATTTGCAATACAATAGGACTCGCATTTACGCGAGACCTATTGCATTGGAAACAGGAGTGCGGGCGGGCGAGAAGGCACGAACGGGAGTGGGGGAGCCTGAGAAGTCACGGACTGCGGGAGGGGGTGGCGGGGAGACAGGGAAGAAAATAGTTTTCGGAGTAAAGGGTCCAGTAGCCATGGAAGGATACAAATGACGACTTGGCCATCATGAGGAGGGACTAACAAGCCTAAAACCAATCGGAAGACAACATTTAGGACCTAAGCCAATGAAAAAGATGGGCGGAGAGTGGGCGGAGCTTCCACGAAGCTTCCACGCTATACTAGAAACTGCATGCCTCGCAAATCGAGCAGCTCTTGCGCTGCAACGCTAGGCTCGACCTAAAAAACTGGGATGAGGCTCGGTGGGTTGAACTAACAGAAAGGAGACGAAGGCTTTTTGGAGAATCATCACCTCTGGAAGCCGGTCGAGTGTATCTCAACCAGACTCCTTTGTGCCGGCAGAGCAGAAGGTAGCCCATTTCTGTAACCTCTTTAAAGAAAGGGATATTTGTCTGCTGAGCATATATGCTGGCAAGGAGCATAGGTAGCCGAACTCTCCCAGGGATGTACATTCTCCCTCAAAGAAACAGAGTCAGTCATCCAACTGATGCAACGGGGAAAAGCACCCGGATCGATAGTATACTGGGTGACTTGTTTCCCTCTGAGCCTGCTGTGTGGATTCCTTATCTGAATACCCTTAGCAACTCTATAGCCGGTGGTGAAGAACTCCCTGAGACATGGCGTGGAGCCATTATTGTCCCCAACCATAAGAAGGGGCAAAAGATAATCCAGCAGATCACATGCCGTTTAGCCTTATTGACAATAACCAAAATATTTTCTGTGCACAAGTTTTCTTCTGGCTTCAGAGCTAGATGAGGGACCATCAGATCCTGTCGGACGTCCAGGCTGGGTTTTGTGAAAAAATAGGCACCATTGAGCAGGTGTTCTGGTTTTCAGTTCTCTTTTGGAAGTATATCACACTAATGAAAGACCACTTATACATGGCCTTAATGGATCTGAGAGCCGCGTTTGACTCAGTTCCTAGGGATTGTCTGTGGGAGGTGTTCAGGCAGTATGCTATACCAGAAGATCTTTTGCACATTTTGATCAAACTGCACACAGACACCTATGCACAAGTAAGGTGGAATAGCCAAGGGGAGTTGACCCATAAACTGTGGGGTGAGACATGGATGCGTCTTGGCACTCACACTGTTATGCTTGTACATTAACGGTGTGAGCGAGTCTGAGAGAGAGAGCAGGACGGAAACGATGGCGGCAAGGAGTGAGCAGTGATTCCCACGATTCCCTTGGCGATTCCCGTGGCAAATTCCCTTTGATAACAATCGGGAAAGCCGGGAGCGGGGAAATGGATTACAATTTCCCGGACGACCGCCGCAATTACCCCACGGACAAACACAGTCCCACGCTGCCAAACTGCTGAGTGGGGGGGCGGGTCAAGAGCAGGCCCGGAGCCCAGAGGTAGCGAGGCGGCAAGGCAGAGGCTGGTGGTGAGACTGCGGTGCGGTGTGGAGGACCGCAGCAGAGTAATCAGCTGTGCCAGTGCCTGATTGGAGCCCTTAGCCTGCAACCTTCTAACCTTGGCTCCATCTTTGGCTATACCGCCCTGCCGGACCTCGGCTTGCGGCCTTGCCGGACCTCTGCTGTGGGCAGCAGGCAGCCCAGGATCCAAAGAGGAGAAACGCCGAACAATTGAGTGGCGGATTAGAGCTGGCATCAGGTCTGTGGCCCCAGCTGGGTTGGGTTGACTCAGGTTGGGTTGACTCAGCTGCGGAGCTGGCAACTGTGCTTTTCTCCTTGCCGCACCCTCCTCCACTGCCTAGCTGCAACCTACTAGCCTGTACCAGGTGGCTCACTATCTGCATCAGGAAGGAAACGTCCGGCAAGTGAGCTCAAACACCAGGTCCTGGGCGCTGGATGGTGGTTTGGCGAACAGAAAGTGAACCGGGGCTACGGACAAGATCCCGGTGAGTTGGGGAGAGGGGATAGTAAGCCAGAGTCCTGTTGCACTCATACCAGGCCGCGCACAGCTGTATGGCAGGGCAGTAGCCGTAAGGGCGACTCCTCAGTGGGGGTGGCTCTCTCCTCCCCCTACCTTCACCCCCATTTTTGGCACCCCAGTACCCGGTACCCAGACGAGGGCGTTGTGATTCGTAAAAGTGACAGCACACCAGGATAATTAACCATGCGATCGGGCAGGGTGAGGAAGACACCAGGAGATAAAGTCGCCGCCCTTCAAAGACTTGCCAAAAGGCAAAAATTTGGGAAACCAGAAAACGCAAATGGTGCAAGTTCCACACTAAAGAGCCCATCAATTTTGCCAATAGCCTCCATGTTTGACAAATCAGTGGCAAACGCAAAATCGACCCAAAACTCGAGATTTCAATTTCTAAAGGATCCCGGGTCATCTTTTTGTGCTACCCCAGGAGAAACATCGGGTCTGATGACCCCTCTGGCCCCCCTAAAAATCCCACAACGGATAGATCCAAGAGGGGAAGAGCAAGTTCAAATAATTACCTTAGGGATACTAAACCCAAACTCCACTGAGATTCAAAGCAAGAGTAACCAGACTGTGGGACCTCACCGCAAAACATTATTACAACACCCGCGCTAGTACACGCTGCCCAAGAAGACTCCAGCATTAAAACAGAGCATCAAGAGCTTACTAGCAACAGAGACAGAAGGGCAGAAGGGTTGGAGACAACTGCACCACCTAGGCTTGTCACCGACAGTAAACAAAAGAAATGTTGCCCACCTCAAATGGTCAGCTGCCACATGACCACAGATAAATATAATTAGAAAAAGTTGATGAGAGGCAACACACAAATTCAGCAGGTAAAGTGTAAACAATATAACATGTAGTCTTCAGATGTTGATTGAGAGTCTTTTATTATTCAAAAATCCCAAAGGTAGCTTAATTCACAAGTTCAAGAGTGAATGACAGCAACGAATATAATCAAAGAGGTTTCTATGGAAAGGGACAAAAGCCCTTGGGTCCTCAATCCAGATAAGGGAGTACGTCGACCGAGGTCGGGAACAAATACCTAGTTTAAGGCAATGAGTATGCCTCCAGGCAAATCACCACACTGCTGCTACCGGACTCAGGACGTCTCCTTACCTTACGGAAGACTACCTCACACAAACGCTGCCGCTGCCGGACTCAGGATGTCTCGGTCTTACACGGAAGCTTACCTAAGCATAAACACAGATTTCCCTGTTGGGCTTGCCTTGAAAGGCAGACCTCTTTTTACGTTGAAATGATGTCCTCTGTGTGTTTTCTGGAGGCCTGAGTTTTATCTATATACATTCCTCCTGACCCTTCATTAGAAATAGTAGTGTTACATGGGGGTCTATCCGATGTAATTTCCACGGGGTGTTCTTCTTGAGAATCTCCTGCTTTGGGTTTAGAGAAGATAGAGTATACTCTGATGCCTAGCTGAGACTCAGGATCAGTCAGTTTGTTTCTCGCTTTCCTTTCCTTCTTTTTTTGTCTTCTCGATTGAGTCAGCTTCTTTTCAGGTTGCCCAGATGTGACATTCTGTGCTGCCGCTTTCTTGGTTCTTGTGCATGTCTTTTATTATTCAAATATCCAAAAGGTAGCTTAATTCACAAGTTCAAGAGTGAATGACAGCAATGACAAATCCGTGTTTATGCTTAGGTAAGCTTCCGTGTAAGACCGAGACATCCTGAGTCCGGCAGCGGCAGCGTTTGTGTGAGGTAGTCTTCCGTAAGGTAAGGAGACGTCCTGAATCCGGTAGCAGCAGCGTGGTGATTTGCCTGGAGGCATACTCATTGCCTTAAACTAGGTATTTGTTCCCGACCTCGGTCGATGTACTCCCTTATCTGGACTGAGGACCCAAGGGCTTTTGTCCCTTTCCATAGAAACCTCTTTGATTATATTCGTTGCTGTCATTCACTCTTGAACTTGTGAATTAAGCTACCTATGGGATTTTTGAATAATAAAAGACTCTCAATCAACATCTGAAGACTACATGTTATATTGTTTACACTTTACCTGCTGAATTTGTGTGTTGCCTCTCATCAACTTTTTCTAATCAAGAGCTACTACTTGCTTTTAGCAAAACCAATGGAGAAAGTACGCCAGGTAGTCTGGTTACAATGCAAAAGATTCAAGATCACAACATCTCTATGAGCATCTCCTCTCAGGCCTCTGGGCAAGGCCAAGCAGTCAGTCCACAAAACGTACAATCATTTACTGAGGAACTTGCGCACTTATGGATAGATTCATGCCTATCCCTTACAAATTTTGAGAAGCCACAGGCTTACCTGCAGTAGGCACACAGGAGGTACGGGTAGAGGTTCAAGGAAAAGAAGAAGTGGAGAATCAGCTACTTAACACAAACTATACCAGCGGACAAGACAATGACTTTAGAGTCAATTCACTACCCAAACAAAATGAGAGATCTGGTTGTACACCCGAAAAAGGAGTAAAGACCAACAATAGCAACACTAATGTGCAAACAGAATTCATCACCCCGCTACTGCAAGCATTGCAAACATCAATAGCTACCTTGATAATGCAGTCAGACAAATTGGATATACAAATAGATCTAACGAACGTCATTGCATCATATATAGCTGGAATAAACGCGAAACTCGATAATCTAACTAATTTAATTAAAAGAGTACAATCAGATTATTCCTTACAGGAATCGGCCTGCACATGTGGGCCAATACTAGACAAACTGAGTTTCCTACCAACATTGCTAGAACAGATACTTAGTCTGAACAAATGCATAGTCACTTCTGCTACTCACTTAGAGACTGTTCATATAAAACAATCAGAAGTAATCACAAGTCAGACTCAACCACAGGTAGTTGCAAACTCCACCCTAGAACCTAAAAACGAATCTCAGCTTCCCTCTGCTGAGACTGCGGAATGCACAAGAACCAAGAAAGCGGCAGCACAGAATGTCACATCTGGGCAACCTGAAAAGAAGCTGACTCAATCGAGAAGACAAAAAAAGAAGGAAAGGAAAGCGAGAAACAAACTAACTGATCCCGAGTCTCAGCTAGGCATCAGAGTATACTCTCTCTTCTCTAAACCCAAAGCAGGAGATTCTCAAGAAGAACACCCCGCGGAAATTACATCGGATAGACCCCCATGTAACACTACTATTTCTAATGAAGGGTCAGGAGGAATGTATATAGATAAAACTCAGGCCTCCAGAAAACACACAGAGGACATCATTTCAACGTAAAAAGAGGTCTGCCTTTCAAGGCAAGCCCAACAGGGAATGACCCGAGAAGATTGAATTTCTTCTAACACAGTAGCTGATTCAACATCATACAAAAATACCCTAAACGTGGAGATGTTGGGAAAATTTCCGGTCAACATAGGAGAGCGGGAAAAAAACACTTGGATCTCTAAAGTGGTGGATGACGCGGTTCTCTATAAGGAGGCTAAAATACATAAGATAGCCACCCCATTGAGACTGCAGTCACAAGAAGACAAGAAGGAAGTAGGCAAAGGGAGAATCAATACAGGGGATAATTTAAAATCACTAAAGACACAAGCTCCATTGAAGCCACAAACCCTGTCTAACGTCCAAAGTTCGATACTGGCACCAGCAGTAAGCAGGAAAATAAGTAATACAAATAATCTAATAATTGCTCCTATGGAAGTAAATGAATATGCAGAGAATGTGGACGCAACACCTTCACCTCTATAGCCATTAAGAGAAGTGATAGATCAATGCTACCCAGAAGTACTTAAAACTCAACACAACAATATAATGCAACAAAGCATTGTCGCTCGCCTCAAGTGCAAATAAGTTTTCGTATTCCAAATCAGGTCAAACTCCCTTCGAAGAACAGCAATGAAAAGGACATAACAAGGGCAATAGCATGATGTAACCAGGCTACTCAACAGATAATATGGACACCAGAATACGAAACACAGGGTAGTCACGACATCTTGAATAGAAACAACATTTTGAAACTCATGGCTGAAATATTGGAATTAAAGCATATACAATCGGCAGACCTCGTAGCAGTCCAATTTCTCCCAGGGAACCACAAAACAATTAAAGAAAAAACACTAACCACATGGCAGACGCCAGAGCTAGTACACCTAATACTGGATAGCGCTGATCGATTTGTAGCCTGGGGTATACAAATATCAGCTCCTACTACACCCCGTTACCCATTTCCTTTGAAAGAAACTCAAACACATCAAGTCAAAAGGAAAGCAAACCAGGCAGCAGTACCCACACAGGTCTATTCAATTTTACAAAACGCAAAAGGTAGGAGCGATGTAGTCCAGACCCCAGATAAACCAGCCAAAGATCCACACGGAGAGATTGGCTCAAATTCAAACCAATGGATCTGGCTTCCCAGTGTACTTAGCAATAAGAGGAGTGATTGACAAAAGAAAGATACGGCCAGTGGCTTTGAATGTGGTGCTATACATATGCTATCCTGGAACACAGCTGGGGCAAAGCAACTACTTGAGGAGGGCCTTCCTCTCCAGGAGTGGGCAAATTGTGATATGATAGCTCTGCAAGAGACGTGGTCGCAGGAAGATCTTCCAATAGCAGGCTTCACTCATTACACAGTAGCAGCAGAAAAATGTAAGCAATATGGTCGTGCAATAGGTGGGTTGACAGTCTACGTATCTACAGCTTTAAATATTATAACAGATCAGTTGAAATCTCTGGACCCTAGTATACAACTGGTTAAATTCATGGACCAATACTCAGATAAAAAAAGTACAATAATACTGATCAATTATTACACACAACCGAAGCTCCGAACTAAAAAGGAGAAAAATGTTCTTCTAAGTAAAACAATATCAGGTCTACGTTGTGCCGAGCCCGCTTGGAATCTAATAGTGACAGGAGATTTCAATTCTAATCTGATATTCACGCCGTACGAAGATGAAATTCTGACAGCAGATAATATGTACTGGTGTGTACAACAGCAATCTCAAGCTGGGATGACTCGCGTAGACCGAATTGGACAGTAATTAGCAACAGACCTTGAATATGAAGGCATGCGAGTGCTTAATGGAAGAACGGAAGAAGACAACCCGCTGAAAAAAACATACTATGGCCCCAGGGCACAAACGATACTCGACTTTACAATTATAACGCTCTCTTTAATGCTGTCGCTGGCCCATTTTTACATAGAGTATACCCCCTTGAGCGATCACTCGTTCCAATACATCATATTTAATTTAAATGTGGCAAGATTTCAGTCTATTAGTATACCAGACGGCCAAATAAACTCAACAAATTTAAAACGCCTTAAATGGACAAACGAAACTAAAACAGAATGGTGCTCAATTAAAAGATCTTCTGGCTGAATTGGCAAATTAACCTATGAATAGGATCCAAGCTTGGTCTCTCTTTCTAAGCAAATTACCAACGAAAATGAAAGCACCCCAAGTTAAGGTCAAAAGACATGATCAAGTTAAAGAGTTACCAAACAAAGTACAAAAATTAAAAAGGGACCTAAAAAGAACACAAAGGAAGTTGCAATAAAAAAATAACGAAGGGATAACATGGGAGACATTTCGACAATTAGGAAAACAATCCCAAAAAAGTTATGGGAATTCAAAAAAGTGAAAACGGAGAGCTTTTGGTCCAAATTAATTTATAGTGTAAGGTATCCAAACTTGAAAATTTTTTGGCAGACAATAAGACAATAAATCAACTGACCAGGCATCGCAACATCTTAATGTCAAACGTTCAGGAGCAGGAATGGGCCAACTTTCTCACGCAGAAATTCAAACAGAAGTCACTTAGCGTTTAGCTGAAACAATCTAAAGCAGACATCCCAAATATGTCACAATTACTGGACATAGGACACTGTCAATTACTATCAATTGGCATGATTCAGTCACCAGTGCAAGAATGGGTCCCACTAATAAATCACCCCCACTGTTCAAAAGAGGACATAACAAATATAATAAATAAAGGCAAAAGCGACGGGGCTCCTGGCCCGAATGGTATCTCGCAAGCCACCTACAAATATGACCCTGAATACTGGAGCGTAGACCTAGAGAAGCTTTATGCTGATGTGGAGATCAACAACCGAATACCTGACAGTTGGCAAGGATCGATTATAACCGCTATTTATAAAGGAGGAGATAGAACTAACCCTTCAAATTACAGGCTAATTGCCCTACAGGATGTTGGAGCTAAACATTTTGCCTCACTAATCCTGGAAGATCTGGTCAACTGGTCAGAGGAACGCCACTTGATCCCAAAACACCAAACAGGCTTCAGAAAGGGGATTGGAACTATCTCTAACATTCTGTCAATCTCTCTGATAGCAGAAAAATGCAAGAACAAGAAACAGGATTTGCACCTTTGTTTCATAGACTTAAAAGCCACATTCAATAGTGTGGACGAGAAACTATTGTGGGCAAAATTAAAAGCCTGGGACATACCGGAGAGAATCCTAAGGGGTCTATTGTTATTTTATACAGATACTTGAGTCAGAGTGTAACTTGGAGATGGTGCTAGAATCTCAAGGAAAGTGTATACGATCACGGGCCTGAAACAGGGGTGTGTGTTGGCCCCGCACCTGTTCAACTTATTTATATCAGACCTATCTGGAAAGCTCAATAGCACTAACTCTCATTCACCGCACTTAGATAAGCTACAACTCTCGCACCATGCCTATGCAGACAACATCGTCCTCTTAAGTCTAACTAAGGTTGGTCTGACCAGGCTATTAATCAAACTTTCTGAGTTTCTGTCCACAAACAAGCTGGAAATCAACATTTCCAAAACAAAAACAATGCTTATTACCAACCGGCTAGCCCCACAACACAACATCTGGCTAGAAGAGAACTATTGGAGAACGTTTTCAGCTATAAGTATCTGGGATATTATGTAGATGACAAGTTATCCCTTCGTGACCAGAAAAACTACAAGACACAGCGAGCGGGGGCCTTAACATTTGCCTTCAGGTCGTTGGCAAAGAAACTGTGGGGACCATCACTAAGGCTGCTCCTGTTGATTATAGCCGCTAAAGCACTGCCAACCTAATCTTACGCTAGCGCTGCTATGCATGGAAAAGATTCTGTGATTCTTAATAACCTAATAACAAGCATTGACAAAAAGGTTTTGCAACTCCCTACGACCGCTTCGCCAGCGCAAATGCGCCTAGAATTCGGATTAATG
Source organism: Calotriton arnoldi (assembly GCA_963921515.1). Lineage (NCBI taxonomy): Eukaryota > Metazoa > Chordata > Amphibia > Caudata > Salamandridae > Calotriton > Calotriton arnoldi. Next base: position 174,365 of record CAWUFW010000931.1, read on the forward strand.
AATGAATCATTGGGTAGACTTTATACTTATATAAAGGTCTGGTACCGGATAAAACAAAACGCAGAAGAAAATAGCCTCAATGAATCACTATGGTTGGAACTGGAAAAGGATAAAAATCGCCGGCCAAACAATTTTTGGACAACGCACTTAAGGCAACTTGTCCAAATGATCTCTGGAATAAAAACATGCCTTTTCCAACATTCAAGTTAGCAATAAATAAAGCAGCAAAATTTCATTCTCTGATATTGCATAAAAGCATTTTTTCCCAAAGATCTCACTCGTGGACAGTGATTAATAACTACAAAGTCCTTAAACCGGCGGCCTACCTAGATTCTACATTCTCTATCCACATAAAAAGACAACTAATGGCACTACGGTTCAGGGAGTTTCCTACACTAGCTGATGCACCGTACTGGAAGCACATTGATTCAAAGGAATGCCGTCTTTGCGGCAGTCAAAAAGAAGACCTTATTCATCTCATATGTCACTGTAAGAAACTGCAACCAGCGCAAGTCACTTTTTTAAGGAGAGCCTTCTTGGTGAGAGGAATAAGCTCCTGTAGAACTGCCGTCATTAGAGGATTGGATCCATCCGACCCCCAAATGAACTGTAAATTGGTAACGTTTCTACGCGCTCATGACCAAGCAGTGAAAGCAGAAGCACTTCAATGAGGTTACCCTGACAGCGGAGGAAAGCTACTCCCATTCGCTACTGTACAGAAGAGGAGACGACACAGGCGGCCACCATCGATTGCCTGAATTAACAAAGTGGCCCCCCTTCAGTGGTAGTGCCAGAACACTTCTGTTAGTTAAGGGACTAAGAGACTTACAGACGTAACCCATAGCCAGGCAGGAAGTAAATAATTAGACTGACACCATAAATGTTTACTTTTATCACATGCACTTTATTGGTATTTTAGCACGCTCAGCTAGTAAAACAAGGAAGTAAGAGCAAATTGGACACGTGTTATATAGTGAGTTTATACTCGCTGCTTTTTATACACTTCATGATGATTTTTATTCTGTAAAATGTTAAATTGTTTTGAATTTTCGTGTGAAGGATGTTGTCTTATGTAAAATTGAAAATTGTTGTCGTTTTAACTAACTATACAATAAACTAATAATAATAATTAACGGTGTGGTGGCGTGGAATTATAACTGCCAGCATGACACCCCAAAGCCAGCAAACGTCAGCACCTGATGATACTCTGCGATTGTCACGCGCCCCCATAGGATTACAGGAACTACTAGGTACATTTGTAATGTTCTGTAAGAGCAGAGGACTTGAAATAAATGCTGAAAAATCAAAGTTGTTCAAAAATAAAATGGAGGTGGATGGGTCCCCAACAGAGCAGGTCAAGAGTTTTGACTACTTGGGAGCCAGGCTCTATTACAATTTATCCTGGAAGCCTCAGCTTGACAAAAGCAAAACCACTCTTCAGCACAGATCAGCAGCCACTCTGAAAAAAGTATGAGTAAACATCAAGTTGGACTGTCTCCTCAGTCCTTGAGGTCTATAGAGCAGTGCTCTTGGGTGGGGCTCTGTATGGGGTTGGCCTATGGGGCCATAGGATGCCAGACAGATAACCCACATGGAAAATACATTTTTTAAATCCTTATTCAATCTCCCAAACAGCATGCCCCTGCTACTGCTAAGGTGGGATATCAACATTCAAAGATTAGATATATTTCCTGCTTAAGAATATAAACTACTGGGTCAGAATTTGGGCAGCGCCACAACGGGGCTTCTATAGAGCATTAGATAAAAAATGTTCCACACCTTGGCTGAAGGCAGTACAAGAGCTCTGTGGTAATCTGAAAATAGGATGTTTGGAAAGTGCCGGATAAATTGGGAAGACATACCTTTATTCAGATCAAGGGTTTATCCTGGGATTACATTCTCTCAGAAGTGTGGTGTGAGCCACGTCCCGACGGCATGGTTGATAGGTTTGTCTCTCATTAATGTTCTGCCAAGATTGAAATATTCCTGGACAGGATTTTCCCCTCTATGGCCAGACCCCTTTAAATTTGCTTCAGAATTGCCACGCTACCCCTTAAAGTGCTCACAGGTAAATGGAACAGGAGTGATGGTGTAGGAGGGGAATGCCCCTCCTGCCCCGGCACTCTGGAAACAGAAGAACACATTTTATTCTTTTGCCCCAGGGATAGCAATCCATGGTCCCAGTGGATTATTCCTCTCTGTCGATCCTTGGGTATCGGACAATGTGTTGAGACATTGCGGTTCCTTGAATATGACACACACAACCTAATTGTCTTTGCCCTATCGAGGTTCTTAACTTCGGCTTGGTCTATAAGGTCTGAAATGGCCCCCACAGGGTTCTGATGATGGAGAGTGAAACCGTAAGGGCCCGGCATAAGTGTTGTCATCTGTGACAGTCTCTGGCTGCTGCACTTGCCACTTTAAAATTATTTTATGGTTATTTTATTGTTTCAATAAAATCTGGAAGAGGTGTGGCGCAGCTGCCAGGGCAACTGACTCCGGAACCCGGGGGCTCACGGTTCGATCGCCGGTGGCAGATCAGCCCAGCACCATGTGACTCTGGGCAATAGCTCGCTTAATCTTCCCGACGGCCCCCAGCGCCTTGACACCCTCGGGTAATTGTTCGCGCTTTATAAATACTGGACATTTACATTTACATTTTCTCTACTGGTCCCGCCTTTGTTAGATATGATTATTGCACTTTGGAAACTATCGTTGTAATATTCTCTCATCATGTAGCTATCTGACCTTTTATGTCAATGTGAATATGGATTATGAATTTTGTTCTTATTTGAATGTCGCATTTGTCACCTTACAACTTCTGTGCATTCAATATTTTAAAGCTAATTTCGTTTGTTTGTGATTTTATCTGTGGCATTTTTTATTGTGCTTTTATGATTATATTTTTTTAACTGAAATAATAATAATAATTCCTATTATAAATAAAGTAATTACTATTACAACTGAGACACTGAAGAACTCCGACACTAATTAAAAAAATGAAGGCGATTTTTAAATATTTTTAGACACCAAAAGGAAAAAGATCCACTGAAGGGTTCTGGAGAGAAGAATTTTACAAGATATAGTAAATCAAAACATTTCACACAACTGCAAACAAGCATTGGCAAATTCAACAAACTTGACCGGCACTTTTCAGCAAAAAGTAGGGCTAATTGTAATGTAGTCAGTTAGATTTATTTTTGGTTACCAACTCTGGCAGAGAGCCAGTCCAAGGGACCAGTAAAGCCCTCAGAAACAGATACCTACAAAGAAAAAGCAGTCTTCATACAATTCCAGGCACTTTTCCTCCTTAGCAATGGATTCCTATGGAAGTGGTACTGATGCAAGGGATACAGGATGCTAAAAATGCTCGAAGATGCTGTGGATGCAATGTGCTCAATGGGGATTTCCCTGCTGCTACTCCTCAGACCATAGGCTTGGTGAGGCAGTCCTACCTACAAGGGTCAACATCCCACAAGGACCTCTCGAGCCTAGCAGAAGACCAGTCACTACAGGGCCACCAGTCGTCCGTTGTCGCAGTTGGACCCAACTCCTTCTCTGGGCTGTAGCTTTCCTTCTGGGTGAACAAGCTGCATTCTGACAACTCTCCTGGGTTCAGCAAACTCAGGTACAACTTCTGAGCATTGGGTCCTGGTCCTTGGTGCTGCACTGCATGAAGAGCGGCAATTCAGGGATCTGGGTTACCACTCGCCCTTAGCAGGCTTCTTCAGCTTTTATGTCCCTGTGCTGCTAACAAGAGGTCAGCCAGCTGATCCTTGGAGTCTCTTGCTCTGAAACTAGTCTCCACTAATAAGGTCAGTCTACAAAAACAACAATCCCTCCTTCCCAAGAGCTTCTTTTCTGACCTCAGTAGTTAAAGTGATGTCTGCTACCCCTCCTATAAATGGCCCATACCTTAATGCAGGGTTTTCTGTAGGGCATTATTAATGCTAGTGGAGGGGGACCAATGATGCTAACAGGGACGACCTCACAGAGATTGCAACAGGACATCATAAATGACCCTGGTGAGGTGAACTAGTGCATCACAGTCACTAACTTGACCAAAAGAAAACAGAATGAGTGGAAAATCCAAGACTGAGACTAACACGATAAAAACAACAATTATCGACATAGTGTTGAGTCACTTACTAAAGTAAGCAGTATTTATGAATCCCTCACATCTCAGGGGGAGTCAGGGGGACTCAGTAGAAAATTACTTCAGTAGAATACAAATACATGGGGTGCAGATTGTGGAAAAGTGCACAGTTCCTATCCTTGGACATACTTAGGGGCCGATTCCGATCTCGGCCGGTAGGGCTCCGAATCGGATTCGGCTTAACCGGATCCGATTCGGAGCCCTATTTCCCGACCGATTCGTACGCGCGTCCGGGCGAGCGAGTACGATGCGTATTCGCCGACCGACTCGTCCGGGCGTCTCGACCGCTCCGACCGACTCGATCCCGGGTCGAACCGCACCGACCGACTCGCACGGACACGACTCGCACCGCGCAATGGAGACGTTCCCCGACCGGGTAAGTACGATGCGCGCCGCGAGCAGTCCGACCGAGCCGCGCACTCCGGCTCGAAAGAGCTGTCGGAGCCGTACTTTGGGGGTCCGTGTCGGACCCCCTGTACGCGTAGCCGCTCGAGTCGCACACAGGGGGGACCCATGGGTCCCCCCTACCTGTGCATGTACGGCGCGAATCGCTTCGCCGCATACACGCTGTAGGGGGCGCACTTGTCCGCATCGCACCCATTGAGTCAATGGGAGCCCGCGTACGCGTTGTACGACAGGCTCCCATTGACTTCAATGGGAGTCCGACCGACTCGAGTCCGATGGCATACGTGCGCATCGTACTCGTTCGGTCGGACTGCACGGGTCCGATTCGGTCGGAAATCTCTCCGGGTCCGGCTCGGTCGGAGAGATTTCCGGCCCGAATCGGAATCGGCCCCTTAGCTGTAATTAAGTCCCTGCCCTATGATGTCCCTTTTTGTCTCAGTAGGAGGGGAGGGTGTGGGCAAATGTCACTTTTTGTGCTACCGCATCCTGTAACAAGTGTTACTTTAATTAGATCCACACCACCAAGGGTGAGATCTGTTGATGGTGCAGATTAACACACAATTCAACTGATCACACAATCTTGGAGTCCTCTACTGACATCTGACGTGCTGTCACGAATACCGAACACGTTCTGTTGTGCTTGTGCCCGCCCATGCTGCCTGAGTCATAGTGACGCAAGGAGCGCAGCGAGCTGGGAGCCAAACCACGGGGGATTCCCCCCACGAAGGAAGGAGCAAAGCAGTAGAACACTGAACTGTGGTTATTGGTATAACCCCCCCTTAGTGCTCCCGATCTACTATTCTTATCAGGGGAGAAACTAGCAAACGGCAGGGCCTGAGCGAGGCAACTGTGTCAGCCCCCCAAGGGGAGCCACGAGGAGCGCTATGCGCAGCAGTGCACGCGCTGTGCCTGGAAGACCATAGAGCTTGGATAAGTCGGAGGGGGCACCGGGGTGAGATTTATGGTTCTTGGTCAATCTAAGGCCTAAATGGAAGAATAATACCTAGTAAGAAGGAACGAAGAGCTTAACAATAGGGTGGAGGCGGCGGCAGAGTGCGTGGCACAGCACCCGGCTTTAGTAGGCACAGCAGAGGCAAGTGTTTTGATTGAAAAAGGCGGTGAAAGTGATTAAAGGCGTCTTGCAATAAGGACATTATTATTTATACTAAGCAATGGCACCAGGGAGAGGCAAATTGCTCAAAAAGCAAGGAAGTTGTTTGCAGATAGACTCTGTCACCACAATGGGTAATGGGTCCCTTGAAGAGAGTGAGGTAAATCCCAGGGGAGAGGCAAAAAAGACAAAGCACGGAAATACAAGGAAGCAAACTGGTATCTTCTGTTATAGGGGGAACCCTGGCTTTGCCACCCACCCCCTCCCCTGCATGTGTAGTGGTTCACGCCACTGTGACCTGCTGTTAGAATGTCACAGTGGCGAACGTTCTGAGGCGAGCTCCCGAGGAGAGCGAGTGAAGGTTCTGAGACGAACAGCTGTGGCTGGGGTCCTTACGCTGTACTTGAAGAAAATAAACATCCCCTTTTGTACGCCCTCGTCTCCTGTGCTTCTGTCCAGTTACTTAATTTCACACTGGCGACAGAGGATGGGATTCAGGAGCAGAGGAGCACAAGAAGAAGTGACCCTAACATGCTACTGGACTCTGTTATAGGTCGGCAACGGTACCGTGAGTACAATGAGAAGAGTTTCCTGTTGTCTTGTAAGAAACGCATGCTACTAAGCGTGGAGTGAACTTTCCGAGTAGTGAGCAGGAGAAGAAGTTACAGTTAAAATAGAGGAATTTCTTTTCATTATCTTCTGCCGGAGAATTAATTAACTTCACCCCGTGGAGTACCAGCTACGCACCGCCCTTATCTCAGACTATTAAGTTTGGAATGCTGTACCTGGACGAGCGGTGCTCTGACTCCGAGGAAAAAATCAGAGGTTGTGTGCCCAAGGTATCGGTGTGCGCAATTCACTCGTGGCAGTGGGCAAAGGAATAGGTATGCCAGACCAGCCACGTTGACTGGCACAACTCTTGTTCACTGACGTGAGGAAAAACTGCGGAGCGATGGTGAGGCATTCACTCTGTTGGTCACGCGCGCCCACTCTGAGGAGAATATTACAGATTTTCAAGAGGTACTTTTCCCAGCGTACAATCCCTTGCCGGTCGCGCTGACTGGCACAGCTCAACAAGGGAAACTACCTAGGAACCCAGTGCTGGGGGCTGACAAGGAGAGTTGGAACAGCTGCTGGTCGCGCTGACTGGCACAGCATTTCCCTCACGCACGTTTCTGTTGACAGTTTCATCGCACACATTTTCATCACCTCAGGGGCAAAGAAGCAATCGCCCTTGGCACCTCTGAATACCGGGTGTTTTGAACAGACTTCAGGGAGAGATATACCGCCACCTAGGTGGGCAGTCACATAGGAGAGCTTTTTGAGATTTTCTTTAAATTGATTCTTGTGGAGAAAGGAGACTGTCAAATTCTACGTGCAGAGCGTGAGAGGAGCTCTGACACTCGCAGGGACAGATTAGTTGGTGTACAACGCCACCTAGTGGATTTCTACAATTAATTTTTTAGCTGTTATAAGGGAAAGCTCAGTCCTGCGCTGTTAATTACTACTTGCTTGCCAGCCCATTGAACACTGACAGGAACAGTTTTATATAGCACTTCCCACCTGTTTCATCATTATGGTGCTGAATGTCATTTCAATGTCTTCTAAGCTACTGGGTTTGTTTTCATTCACTTCACAATAACATTGTTGTCCTCTGCATACCTAGGGTCAGGTTAGAGCTTTGCGCAAGTTCTGTAGAGTAATTGCGTGTGTTTTACCGATTGCCCAGGGAAGTACTATAGGGCACCTTTCCCTCTGTCATTTATCATTGCACTGCTTTAGTCATCATGCAGAATGTCACACCTCCGCCATTCTTCCTGTCCACTCCAGGGGAGCCAGCTCTCAAGTGGAATAAGTGGAAAAAGGTTTTCCAGAATTACGCAGTAGTGTGTGGACCAAATTTGGGGCTTGAAAGGAAAGTAGCTTTGCTGATGCATTATCTAGGGGCTGAAGGGCAAGAGATACTAGAACATCTTCCTGATCTGAATGAAAATGACGCGAGAGGGTTGAATGAATATGAAATAAGTCTGAAGAAATTAGACATCCATTTCTTGCCAAAAATAAGCACCATCATGGAACGATACCACTTCGGAAAGATGGGACAGAAAGAGGGAGAAACGGTAGAGGAGTTTGTCTCTGAGCTGCGTAAGTTGGCGGCTACATGCAAGTTTGGGGGAGCCTGTGAGGAGCGGATACGTGATCAATTTGTCTTAACTTGTAAGACTGAGCGTGTACGTGAGGAATTATGGCTAAAAGATGACCCGCCCCTCGGGGAGGTGCTCATTGTGGCTAAACAAGTAGAGCACATGATGTAATGCGTGAGTGAAATAAAGCAGGATAGCGAGGAAAAAACCAAAGTGAGTGAAGTCAAGGTGGAGAGTGAAAATGTGCTTGCAGTCAAAGGGCTTAAAAAAGAACAGAAAGAGAGTAATGGGAGTTGGAGTTTCAAAGGAAACTGTTACAGGTGTGGCAGACCGGGTCACTGGGCGAATGACAGGGAGTGCCCCACCATAAAAACAACATGCAACAAGTGTGGAAGGAGGGGGCACTTCAGACAATGCTGCAGAAGCAATGGTAATTACAGGAAACAGAACAGGGATGGCACTACCCGTGTCTGTGATGAGATTGTGTTACAGGTTCAGGGTGAGACCGTGAACAATCCTAAAGATTTTATAGCAGTGGAAGAGACAAAAATTGAAGCAATGTTTGACTCATGTTCCAAACTGACAATTATATCCGCAGAAGATTTTGAGAAAGTATCAAATGGTAAACTAACGCTGCAGAGAATGGATGTAAGACCAGGAGGTTATGGTGTGCAACCCATACAAATGAAGGGTTACTTCTGGGGCACGGTAGGCTACAAGGACAGGTTGGCTGTCACAAAGATTTATGTGTCAAAGAAGGGCGACAACATCCTGGGGTGGCAGGCCCAAAAAGACTTAGGCATCTACCTCAATCCCAACAAGAATCCACAGATTTTGGTGCAGGAGGTGGGGAAAACCCTAGAGGGCATCGAGGATGAGTTTAAGGAGGTCTTTACAGAGAAATTAGGATGCCTCAAAAACTATGCCCACAGAATGAAACTCAAAGACAATTCTAAGCCCGTCTCAGCCAAGGTTAGGAATCTGCCCATTTCCATACAGGAAGCCGTGAGGGAGGAGTTGGAGAAGTTGTGCAGGTTGGGGGTGATCGAACCAGTAGAGGCCACTGAGTGGTTGGCACCCATTGTTGCAGCTAGGAAGGGGGATGGGGCAGTGCGCTTATGCATTGACCTTAGAGCGTTAAACAAGGAAGTCATAGTTGATAAGTACTCCCTCCCGAACATTTCACAGATGATGAGCACGTTAGCGGGGGCAAAGGTATTTACGACGCTGGAACTGACCTCAGCCTACTACCAAGTCAGGCTCCACCCTGACTCACAAGAACTCACGGCATTCATAACGCCCATGGGGGCATACAAATTCAAGCGGATGCCGTTCGGACTAGTGTCTGCCGCGGCAGTCTTCCAAAGGATAATGAGCAACCTCCTTAAAGGCATCTCTGGGGTCATGTGCTACCAGGATGACGTGCTGATCTTCGGAGAGGATGGCATGCAACACGAGCTCAGGCTGAGACAGGTCCTGGAAAGATTCAAAGAACAAGGACTCACGGTGAAGAAAGAAAAGTGCAAGATTGGCTGTGCTGAAATAGAGTTTCTGGGCCACAAGGTGACAACGGAGGGCATTTGCCCCAAAGCAGATCTTCAAAACACCATTATCAACCTCACACCACCCAAGAGCAAAGATGAAATAAAATCCTTCATGGGGATGGTGGAATTTTACAGCAAATTTGAGCAGAACTTCGCCAGGCGAACATATGCCATACGCAACCTACTCAGGAAAGGGGTGGCATTCGTCTGGAGCGTGGCGTGCCAGAAGGAGTTCGAAGATACAAAAGAAGCGTTAGCTGAAGCCCCGAACCTCAAATCTTTTATACCTGGCAGGAAGACTGTGCTGACCACCGACGCAAGTTCGAATGGACTGGGAGCAGTCCTGATGCAGGTCGGAGAAAGAGGGGAAGAAACTATAACGTTTGCATCGCGCTCGCTACGCAAGGCTGAGTTTAACTACTCGGTAATCGAGAAAGAAGCGCTAGCGGCACAGTGGGCCATAAACAAATTCAGAGACTTTGTGTGGGGAATGAAGTTTAACCTGAGGACCGATCATAAGCAATTGGTCGAAGTATTCAGCAAGAAAGGGTTAGACTCCATCTCGAGCAGAATCAGATGATGGGTCGTGAGCCTCCAAGAGTACACGTTTGAGGTGGAATACGTACCCGGAGTGAGGAATCTTGCAGCTGACTGTCTTTCGCCTGGTGAGTGAAGATAGTGAAGAAGCAATCGACGTGGAGGAGGATAATGAGGCAGGTAAAGAGATGCCGGTGGAGAATGTGTGTGTCATCACTCAAGGAGCCATTGAAGAAGAACGCTGGAAGGAAGCGCTCAGGGCAGACGTGCTCCTACAGAAAATTTGTGAGAAGACGAAGGGTGGTTGGATGGACCAAGACAAGCGGGAAGAGTCCCTTAGACCATTCTGGATGGTCAGAAACGAACTATCCTTCACAGAAGATTGTCTTTTCAGGGGCACAAAGTTGGTCCCTCCCGAGACTTTGAGAGAAGCTTTAGTCAACCTGGCCCATGAGGGGCACTTGGGAATTACCAAAACCAAACAAAGATTGCAGCTAGACTATTGGTGACCCAGCATGGATCTCGAAATCGAGAGGAAGATAAGAGACTGTGTGCCATGCTCCGCCATTGACAAAGTTCTAAAACAACACACACCTTCCATGCAGTGTAGGCCTCTCCCTGTAGGTCCATGGGTGGATGTGGCTTTAGACATTGTGGGTCCCTTGGCCGGGGAACATCGTACACCCTACATTTTGGTACTCATAGATCTCTACTCCAGGTGGCCAGAAGTGAAATTAGTGTCAGAGATCACCACGAGGACTGTCGTAGACTTTCTAATAGAAGTATTCATCAGGGAAGGGTTGCCAAGTAGCTTACTGATGGACAATGGTGTGCAACTCTGCTCTAGAGAAATGAGAGAATTCTTAGAGTGTAATGGGATCGAACACAAGCGGTGTGCACTCTATCACCCAGAGACTAATGGGATGGTCGAACGATTCAACAAGACCATCAAGGAGGGGATCCAACTAGCGAGGGATAGTGGGTGTTAGAAACGGGGTAGCGTGGTGCAGAGCGGGCGGGCCAAACTCCAGAGGAAATGTGTAAAGCACCCGCGCAGCAAACACAGGCGACACACCAGGCACACTACAAACGGAGACCACACCAGTTTAGGTGAAAAACAGCATATGTATTATGCAGAACTCAGCACCAATAATCACCGGGATGTACACGGCGCCAACTGGCACCAGGTAGATATGAACAGTGGGGACTATGTACAGGGCAGCGCCAATCGGGCCGCTGCCAAAACCATCGCTCGTACAAAAGGGGAATGAAAGTCCACTAGTAATACTGGGCGCAAGAATAAAGCACCTTTGCAGAAGCCTGAGAACTTGAGCCACCCATTAGGCCGAAAAAGACATTAGGCATAACTCTATTCAGAGGAGGCCTAAACATATGCATGGGACATAGCATGACATTCAGGAATAGCGCGACATCAACCATGAGCATAGAAAGCATTGGCCTATATCAACATAAAAGCGTTAGGTCAGGCATAGGACATAATATGCATAATCCTAGTAGCATTGCGCAAACCCATTAGCAGTGTAGGCAGTATGGGGAAGGCCGCAGGCAGACAGTACATCAACAATAGGGTATCACGCCTGACATCAGCAGGGCACACATGGTAATACCTAGACTCTATGCCCAAAGTGGTTGCAGATTAGTCTCTGGCTTCTCTGCTCCTAGGGGCCCCTCTCCTGGGACCCTCGAATGACCAGTGCCCCCCACCGTTGCAACTGCCCACTGTCCAGCGGGGCAGTTGTGGAAAAGGCAGTCACCAAGTTACTGGGCAGTCCTGGGGTGTGGGAGTCCCTCTTCTGGGACTCTGAATTACAAGAAACTGCCCCAGACGCTGCAGCTGCCCGCTGTCAGACGGGGCAGCTATAGACCCAATCCGGACACCACGGTGCCCTCAGAACAACCCCGGGGGAGGCGGGCACCGACAACGTGCCCCGACACCACCCCCACCAAGGCAAGGCTGAGCCCCACTGGGACTCGACAACCAGAATGCCCCTCAACGTTGCAGCTGCCCACTGTTATACGGGGCAGCTGTAAAGTCAGCGCGAGCACACCGGTGCCCTCAGAGCAACAAGGGGGAGGTGGGCACCGACAATGTGCCCCGACGTCACCCCCAACCACCAGCAGACTTGGCCCCGGGGGCCTCAGGCACCGACAATGTGCCTCGGCCGGCCCCCGGGGGTCGGAACACACAGCCCCACTCACCGGCAGTCCTGCAGGCGTCGCGCTGCTTCAGGCAGCACTCCACTCTTCACCCGGGGCCCCTCCTGGGACCCGGGACTTTGTCCTGGAGCCGGCGAGGCTCCAAGCGACTCCGGCGGCGCCCGGGGCTCTCCTCCGGTCACGGGGAGCCCCCACCACTTCCTTCTCTTCCGGAGCGAAGTCTCCGGCGGCGTTGGCCAGCGTGGGGTGGGCTCCCGCCTGGATTCTTCTTCCGGCGCCTCTCCTCACTTCACCCGGGCCCCCCTCCTGGGACCCGGGACTGGGATTTAGAGCCCGCGAGGCTCCGGACCTCCCGCTTCCGCCTCCGGCCGGCCAGCCACGCCTCCAACCAGGCGCCGGCCTGCCTGTCTTCCGGGTCGCTGCGAGCAGCACAGCGGCCCAAGGCTTTATCGACGCCCGGGTCGCGGCGATGATCCTGGGCGGATTCAGGGCACGGGGTAGGCTCCCGCTGCCCCTCCCCACCAGTCGCTCCGAACGATTCAACAAGACCATCAAGGAGGGGATCCAACTAGCGAGGGATAGTGGGTTGTGTTGGAAGGATGAGGTCGTGAAACGTCTGGAAGCCTACAGGCTGACCCCTCATCAAACCACTGGCATGACACCTTTCGAATTACTTAAAGCTAGAAAACCCAACACAAGGTTAGTACCCGGGTGGATGAAGTGGTACAAAGGTTGGACAGGCCACTCTAAAGAGTCACAGTGGCAAGATAGAGAACGCAAAGCCATGAACGATAGGAAGACCAGGTTCGACAGGCTACATACTGTCAAAGACGTGAGATTCCAGGTGGGAGATTTGGTCAAAATAAAAGCACCCACTGGCAGAGCAAATTGGTCAGAGTTCACAGAGCCCACAAAGATTGTAAAGTTATTCAAGAATGCTGTCAAGACACAAGAAGGGAAGATTTTGAACTTGGGGAGGGTGGTAAGGTACACTGCTCTCACGGCGGGCGCCGACAACACGCTAGGGGGTGGGAGCGGAATCCAGAGAAGGGGCGATATGCCTGAGCCGGGTTGTTCAGGACAGGCCAACCCCTTTCCCAGGACAAGTCACAGGAAGGTTTGCCGCCTGAGGTATTTGGAACACTATGTTGCTAAATAAGCATCCTCATGCATTCATTTTCTTTTATGTTCATTATGTTCTTTGTTGTGTAAAGGAGGGGGATGTGTGGTATCTTCTGTTATAGGGGGAACCCTGGCTTTGCCACCCACCCCCTCCCTTGCATGTGTAGTGGTTCACGCCACTGTGACCTGCTGTTAGAATGTCACAGTGGCGAACGTTCTGAGGCGAGCTCCCGAGGAGAGCGAGTGAAGGTTCTGAGACGAACAGTTGTGGCTGGGGTCCTTACGCTGTACTTGAAGAAAATAAACATCCCCTTTTGTACGCCCTCGTCTCCTGTGCTTCTGTCCAGTTACTTAATTTCACACAAACCCCACATAAAATCCCTCCGCAAAGTGAGAAGGGGGAGCATCAGTCACTAAATCATTCAAGGATTTTGTGGGCAAGCATTTCAAAAGGAAAGAACTTTTGTCAGACCCCTGCCTAACCGGAGTAGGGCAACGGATAGAGGTTGAGAATTTTAACCAGTGCCTGTCGGATCATAGCCTACCCTTTTTAAGTCATCAAGTTTCCCAAGCCAGAATGAATTTTCTTTTGAACCAAGGCTGTCCTCATCACCACGGCTCTTCTTCATTCCAGTTAGTGGAGTATCACAAATGGTGGATGGGAATGCTGGGGGAATCACAGAGCACTGTAGGGTGGCCCCCGGTAACGATAAGAGAGAGCAGGAGGAGGAGGTGGGGAGAAGAGTATGGAGCAGTCCAGGGATAAGTACATGAGGCTACTGCAGGCTCAGTTCAAAACTCTACTTTAAGTCGAAAGATCTCAGCTACTCCTCCGGCCTCTATGCTAGACATAATGCTGATATTACAAAAAACACTAAAAGGTTTTCTAGAAGTATCTATGATGAACAATGATATTTTGAAATCCCAAAAGGACCAGTTACAGATTATTGCGGTCGAATTAAAACAAATTCGGGCCCACATGCCTTCTACAGTAAGACTCGTAGAAAGCAATAACGAAAATATGATCTGGATGCAGAAGAGGAAGCCTCCCGGTCTTCTGAATTACAGAGTATGTTTGTCTCCAGACACCCTTTGCTTGTAAAGAAATTAGGTGAACCAACTAGGTATAGGCAATATATACTGCGGACAAAAAGAGTGATGAAGGCAGCGGAGAAGGGGGGGAAGGAAACACTGGGGAATAAAGGATATAGATATAGGTAGAAAGGATAACAAATCAGTAAAAGAACAAAAGAGGCCCCCTATAAGTATCCCAAATGAATCTAAAAAGGGGGGGTACGAGGGTGAAGGATTAGGCACTCAAGGTAGAACAAGGGAAGTTGCCTTACATCTCCGAAGTAAGAAGGAGGGCAGTATTGGTAAACAGGTGGGGGCAGAAAGTGAAATCTAGGGGATAAAGGAGGAAGTATTGGGTGCTAGGGGTAGGGACAGAGTGGGACACTTAGAACAAGAAAGTAGGTATGGGAGTAATCTGTGGCTATATTTTGAACCAAAAAGCAAGAAGAGGGTGAGAGAAGCAGAGATTCATTCAGCTTCCCGAGCCAGTACTTAAATAATCAAAAAGAATGAATCACTTAGGTCGTTTTCCAGAGTCTTTTGGAAATGTTCTGATGTGGACCCTCAGCCACACTGTCACGGCAGCGGTATACCTTGGTTCTCTGCTTATTTGATTAAGTGGGATGAATCATCATAGGGTCTTGGCACCTGAATGTCCCGTTCTCCAGGTGTTCATCTTCCTCCACCAGGAGGGAGACTGTCTGGTGTGCAACAGTTGTGAGTGGGAAGAGTGTTGGCATAATAACAAATTATTAAAAATATCTTACCTCCTGTTTAGTTTGTTTTTATTCTCACAAGGTAGAAATAAGGTAAAAAAAGTGGGCAGTGCTTAATTGGATAATTATAGGTCCAGAGCACCTGGTGAGTGATTGGGCGACATGTTTCAGCCTGTGTCGCCCATAAGGGTCGGATGGCTTTCTTCAGGACCAAAGGATCCAGCCGTCTCAAATGTTAAGGGGCTGTGTATGTGTTATGTAAGGTGATTGGATTCGCTCTCCCTTTTAGGGCAACTGGTTGTATTTAACGCCTTTTATGGACATGTGGAAATAGGCCTTAATTTGGTCTATTTCTGGAATCTATGTGGGCGTTTCAGTTCCATGAGGCCGGCACTGTGGCTTGTAATCCTGCCATGTGGGATTCGTAAGACATGTGCTGTGTCTGTCTTATGTGCCCTGGAACAGGAAGTAGGTTCGGAGGGTGGGACTTTGTTGTTTGCCCTTCTACATGTGGTCTAAGTGGTCTCAATCTCCTATGGCTAAAAGTGCTCAGCAACAATCATTCTTGATGTCTGCCCAAGGGCCAAGAGAGCTCTTAATGTTAATATAGGAAGTGTTAAAGTGCAGATATTGTTGGTAGCAGTTTTTAGAGTCACTTGGGGGAGTAAATGTCCAGTAATGCTGCCTTATAGTTAATGTGGTTTGGAAGTGAACTGGTAATGAGGCACCATATTTTTCAGGATCGTGGAGGATAAGATACAATGTTGCACTCAAAAAGGTTCCCGATTTGTTCAGGGAAAAGTTTCATAATGTACTTAATCAGACATATTATTATTGTTCTTTATTCAGCAGGTAATTTTCGTTCTTATGTGCCCTTGGTGATTTATGGCATACGTTCATTACTAGAATGATAACCACGGGATAGTGTTGTGTAATCCTTGGTTATAAGTTCCCAAGCGGTACACCCTCCTCTGTTCTTTCTCGAAAAGGATGCGTTCCGCATTCTCTTGCGCAGTGTCTAGTCTCCAGAATGACCCATCATGGGTCATCTGTTGAGGTTTGTTCAGTCATGTAGTGACTGCTCATCTTGGTGGCTGAATTTTTGCACCGGACATTACTACGGTGCTCCCCTATCTGTTGTTTGACTTTTCGGCAGGTCATTCCGATGTAATTCATGTTACAGGGGCATGTGATCATATAGATTACGTGGCTTGTGTTACAGTTTGTGTGGCATCTCAGAGTCCACTTCAAATCTTTGGTGAGTTGTAATAACCTAGTCGGTTGTGTGAGATGGCAGACTGAGCATGAACCACAAGGATAGTGGCCTGTGACGAGGGTTAGGCCCAATGAGGAAGGTACATTTTCTTTTTTTCTGGAGGTCTAGTGTGAACTAGTATTTCATGGATATTTTTACTTCTTCTGTTGGCGAATCTCGGTTTTGGCCACTTCAGAGTGCCTGAGGTCAGTATGGCTTGTTTTACTCAATTTGTGCAGCTGTTATATGTGGTTACACAGGTAAGGACATCTTTTTCATGGTGTTTTGTGACAGTTTCTAGGAGGCTGTCACGGTTCTGATTGATAGGAAACCAATGTGGGATCACACTGCTTCACCCCCAGCAGGTTCGCCCCTAAGCATTATGGTAAATGCAGTTCGCCAAGCGTATGTACTTGCAAAAGTCTTTCGAGTATTTCACCAGGTTGGTGCAGATTAGTGCTGGCCATCTCTATACATGTGTTTCTGGATTCTTATCCGTCGTCAGTAGAGATTAGGCGTTCAAGTATTTGGGGTTGCTGAGCAGGCTGCCAAAGTGTTCTCGGGTCACAGTACCTCTCAAGGCGCGCAGGTGCCTCTCCACGAGCTCGTCAGCTCAAGTAGCTCGAGGGAGCCTTGAAAACAGGAAACGAATGTGGGATCACACTGCTTCACCCCCCAGCAGGTTCGCCCCTAAGCATTATGGTAAATGCAGTTCGCCAAGCGTGTGTACTTGCAAAAGTCTTTCGAGTATTTCACCAGGTTGGTTCAGATTAGTGCTGGCCATCTCTATACACGTGTTTCTGGATTCTTATCCGTCGTCAGTAGAGATTAGGCGTTCAAGTATTTGGGGTTGCTGAGCAGGCTGCCAAAGTGTTCTCGGGTCACAGTACCTCTCAAGGCGCGCAGGTGCCTCTCCACGAGCTCGTCAGCTTAAGCAGCTCGAGGGAGCCTTTTAAACAGGAAACCAATGTGGGATCACACTGCTTCACCCCCCAGCAGGTTCGCCCCTAAACATTATGGTAAATGCAGTTCGCCAAGCGTGTGTACTTGCAAAAGTCTTTCGAGTATTTCACCAGGTTGGTGCAGATTAGTGCTGGCCATCTCTATACACGTGTTTCTGGATTCTTATCCGTCGTCAGTAGAGATTAGGCGTTCAAGTATTTGGGGTTGCTGAGCAGGCTGCCAAAGTGTTCTCGGGTCACAGTACCTCTCAAGGCGCGCAGGTGCCTCTCCACGAGCTCGTCAGCTCAAGTAGCTCGAGGGAGCCTTTTAAACAGGAAACGAATGTGGGATCACACTGCTTCACCCCCCAGCAGGTTCGCCCCTAAGCATTATGGTAAATGCAGTTCGCCAAGCGTGTGTACTTGCAAAAGTCTTTCGAGTATTTCACCAGGTTGGTTCAGATTAGTGCTGGCCATCTCTATACACGTGTTTCTGGATTCTTATCCGTCGTCAGTAGAGATTAGGCGTTCAAGTATTTGGGGTTGCTGAGCAGGCTGCCAAAGTGTTCTCGGGTCACAGTACCTCTCAAGGCGCGCAGGTGCCTCTCCACGAGCTCGTCAGCTTAAGCAGCTCGAGGGAGCCTTTTAAACAGGAAACCAATGTGGGATCACACTGCTTCACCCCCCAGCAGGTTCGCCCCTAAACATTATGGTAAATGCAGTTCGCCAAGCGTGTGTACTTGCAAAAGTCTTTCGAGTATTTCACCAGGTTGGTGCAGATTAGTGCTGGCCATCTCTATACTCGTGTTTCTGGATTCTTATCCGACGTCAGTGGAGATAAGGCGTTCAAGTATTTGGGGTTGCTGAGCAGGCTGCCAAAGTGTTCTTGGGTCACAGTACCTCTCAAGGCGCGCAGGTGCCTCTCCACGAGCTCGTCAGCTCAAGCAGCTCGAGGGAGCCTTTTAAACAGGAAACCAATGTGGGATCACACTGCTTCACCCCCAGCAGGTTCGCCCCTAAGCATTATGGTAAATGCAGTTCACCAAGCGTGTGTACTTGCAAAAGTCTTTCGAGTATTTCACCAGGTTGGTGCAGATTAGTGCTGGCCATCTCTATACACGTGTTTCTGGATTCTTATCCGTCGTCAGTAGAGATTAGGCGTTCAAGTATTTGGGGTTGCTGAGCAGGCTGCCAAAGTGTTCTCGGGTCACAGTACCTCTCAAGGCGCGCAGGTGCCTCTCCACGAGCTCGTCAGCTCAAGCAGCTCGAGGGAGCCTTTTAAACAGGAAACCAATGTGGGATCACACTGCTTCACCCCCCAGCAGGTTCTGATTGATGACATTTGGATATTATTTTGTCTGGATGGTTTCTCTCACCCAGTTTTATGCTGAGGGCTCGTGCTTGCTGCTTGTAGTCCTCTTTTTCACTGCAATTTCTCTTAATGTGGAGAAATTGGCTAAAGGGAAGATTTTCTCCCAGAGGGTGGGGATGGAAACTATTGATAATAGGCTGTTTTTTGCTGTCAGTTTGTAATAGGTTTTGGTTTTCAGATTGTTATCTTCAACGAAGATGATGATGTCTAAGGAGTCCAAGGTGGTACCGTTGGCTGTGTAGGTGAATTTCAAAGATTCGTCACATGAACTGAGCCAAGTTTGGAAATCAGATAAACTCTCTTCTGTGCTTTCCAGATCATAATGATGTAGTCTATATATCTTTTCCAGAATAGCATCCGACAACTGTGTGGGTTGAGATTGTTAAGGACAAATTTTTCTTCGAATGTGATGACATATAATCCTGCCAGACTTGGGGTAAAGGTACTGCCCATAGAAGTCCCATGGGTTTGTAGATATAGTGTACCTTCATACTCAAAGAAATTTTCTGCGAGGCGACAGCATTCAAGAATAAAATGCCTGGGGGTTTGAAAAGTCCAGTTTTCTTTGAAATTAATTTCCTCAATGGCTTTTAGTGTGGTTTCTTGGGGAAGGCTGGTGTAAAGACTTTCAACATCCAAGAAACTCTGTTTCGAGGTCATATTCAATGTATTTGAGTTGGTTCAGTAGGTCTCGGGTATCCTTGAGGTAAGTAGGGGTCTTTTCCACAATGGGTCTGAGGAAGAAATCTGCGAATTGTGACAGGGGTTCTAGGATTGAGTTGATCCCTGACACAATTGGACGCCCGGGGGGAGGGGTTCTATTTTTGTGCATCTTCAGTAAAGAATAAAGGATGGTGTTCTTGGGTTTTTTGCTCGTAAGAAGTCTGATTCTTTCTTCGAAATCCACGAATTAGTTTCTATTTCTTCCACCATTATAAATATATATATTTATATATATATTTTTTTTAATTCTTTTTATTGGCATTTAAAGGTTAACACATATACATTGTACATTCGTAGGATTATTGCATGTAGGGTGTACTATCATTGCCAGCATAAACCAATAAACAGGAGGAGAGGACAAGGGAACTAGACAGCTATTCAATACAGATTTTAAGTCAGCAAGTCAACACAGCAATAGGAGAATGAACATGAGGTATTCGCAACATATCGCTAAATGCGCAAGTATAATATAAATGCCAATAATAATAATTATAATAATACCGACATTTATAAAGCGCGAACAGCTACCTCAAACAGAGGTGTCCAGGCGCTATAGCAGTAAACGGCACACGAAGATGACACGACAAAACGCAGACCCCAGGAACACTAACCTAGACTAAAGAGCCAAGTTTTTACAGATTTCCTGAATAACGGCTCTGATTCAATTTGGCGAATATTGTTTGGCAGAGAGTTCCACAGCTTCGTAGCCCCCACTGTGAAGGATCCGCCTCCTAAGCGAGCTTTTGCAAATCGTGGGGTACATAACAAGTTTTGAGAATTGGACCTCAGTGAACGGTTCTGTTTATATCGACATAGCTGTAGTTTAAGGTAGCTAGGACATTTACCATGAATTGTCCGAAATGCCAAGGTCAAAGCCTTAAACTCGATCCTTCTTGCTACTGGTAGCCAGTGGAGCTGTTTGATATGTGGAGAGATATGATGACGAAATGGTACACTTCTAATCAATCTCGCAGCCGCATTCTGTACCATCTGCAGTCTTCTGACTAGGTACACAGGCAGGCCCAGGTAAGTATGATATAGAACGACACCTTAAGTGCAGTGACAGATTGTATAGAAATCAGGGACAACCTGGTTATGTATGTGGAATCAGACAGAAGTCCGCGTGTAATGTGTGCTTGGGCCTGTTGGGTATCAAGGAGGCATGTATAGGGTGGAGTGGTCCGGGATGCGAGTGCGTATCCATGTCGTGAATGGGCCCCAAATATCTTTGGGTCTGGACGCAACTGGCATCATGTCCCAAAAAGTGGATAGTTGTTCTTGGCAGCCGGTAATGTTGTGTATCCAAGTGTCGATTGTGGGAGCATTCTGTTTCCCCCAGTATGTCCACTCTGTATTTTGCTAGTTGGAGCAACATGGCTAGGAGACGGCGAGTTGCTCTCGGGCTGTCTTTAGTATATCCCAACAGGCCTAGCAGGGGTGTGGGTTCTAGCATTATGTGCAGAATTTATTGGATTGCATTGAAAATTTCCCTCCAAAATTGCGCTACAGAGGGGCAGTCCCATGCCAAATGTAGTAATGTGGCTTGTGGAGTGTGGCTTCTCCAGCAGTTGGCATCTGGTCTGAGCCCCATCTGGCAGAGTTGCAGGGGGTTCTGTAGAATCGATGGAGGAATTTAAAATGAAAAAGCCTTAGTTTGTAATTGGGGGAGAGGAGTTCCCATTGGCTGCAGCAAAAGCACCATTGCTCATCGGTCACAGGTGGGTGTACCTCTGAGCGCCGTCCCTCCAGTGCCTTTGATTTAGCCACCAGGGTGGTGAGTTGCATGGTATTATAGAGGCGTGTGATAAGTCTGCGTGGGGATGGGTCGGTCAGCATATGTTCATGGGCCGGAAGGATGGGGGGAAGATTCAGAAAGGTGCTGTGTATCTGGCGGCACGTTGTACGGATCTGGTAGTAAAGTAGCAAGTCCGAGAAAGTTGGCAATAGGTAAGTCAGAAATGTGCCCCCCAGGGTATAAGTCTGCGAAGGTCTTGAGGCCCAGTTGTTGCGCTTTAGCAGCATTGCCATTGCCTATCAATGGAGGTAATTGAGGATTATTGGCTAGAGGGATTGACGGGGCATATAGTATCATGTTGCCAGCTCTTTCGCGCCCTCCCAAGCTCAGCACAATGTCTCAACTGTGTTAATGTAATTCCTAGGGCGCTTGTGTGCATGGTATATTGCAACACGCAAGCGGGTAGGATCGGCTCTATCTTTTTCAACAGCTATGTGAGGTTGAAATGGGTTGGGTATAGCCAGTGATGGAGGAACTGAGCCTGTGCACAGTAGGCATATAAAGGAATATCTGGTGCACCCATCCCCCCCTTGCTGGAGCAGGAGCGTGAGAGGCTCCCAAAACATGCAGGCTTGTTTGTCAGCCCAGACAAGAGAGACCATGAGTGAGTGTAGTTTTCTAAACAGAGCCTGGTTAAGCGGGAGGAGGAGATTAACAAAAAGATAAAATAATTTAGGGAGGACTATCATTTTTGCCACCCCTATCCTACCCTCTACTGATAATGGAAGTTTAGCCAAGGTAGCCACCTTCCCCTCAAGCCAAGTTACTGTGCGACCGTAGCTCATATTCCAAAGTTCTTGAATGTTGCGGCTTAACCAAATACCCAGGTATCTGACTGGGCCTTGGGCCCACACTAGGGGATATTCCAGTGCAAAGTGGTGTGTGTGGTCACTTAGGGGAAATAATTTCAATTTGGACCAGTTAATCTGAATGCCAGATTACCCCCAAATTTGGTGATTTCGCGTAGTACAGGGTTTAAGTTCTTCTTTGGGTCATGTATGTAAAATGAGATAATCAGCCCTCTAGAAGTGAATCCTAGTCCTCTGGCCATGTGATGATGTCTGAGATGTGCCGTCAGCCGTTACTTCGCAATACCAAAGAGAATGGGTGATAGGGGGCATCCCTGTCGTGTGCCGCGAGCGATGGGGAATGGAGTCAAAAACAAGCCATTTACGCATAGCCGTGCCGGGGGTTCAGAGTACAGGAGCCGGATTTGTTGTATATATAGTGGGCTTAATCCTAGACTGAATAGCATGGTGATGGGGTATGGCCATTCTTAGGTGTCAAATGTCTTTGTGGCATCTAAGAGGGCTGCTAGAGGGCCAGGTGGTGTAAGACAGCGAATAATGTGCGCAGGTTGTGTGCAGTTGACCGACCGGGTATGAAGCCAGATTGGTCAGGTCTGGTGATGAGGGGGAGCAGTGGCTGCAGTCGGTTCGCGATTAGTTTTGCGTAGATTTTGTGATCTATATTTATGAGCGATAATGGATGGTATGAATCCTGGAGGTTCGGGGACTTCCTGTGTTTTAGCAATGTTAGTATTACCTCTTCCTGCATAGTTGAGGGAAGGGTCCTGGTCTTTATGGATTCCGGATAGACCGCAAGAAGGTGTGGCGCTAGAATTGGTGCATAAGATTTTTAGAAGGAGGCTGTCAGTCCATCTAGTCTGAGGGCCTTGTCGCTCGGTAGGCTGTTAATGACCCGAAGGATATCTTCTGTGGTGAAGGGTTCATCGAGGTACGCTCGATGTGCCCTTCCTAGCCATAGTAACTTGATAGAGTCTAGATAGGTGGTTAGTTCCTCAGATATGTCTGGGAAGGTGGAGGTATATAATGTGGAATAGAAATTCATTAGGTGGTTTAGTATCTCCTGTAGTCCCCTCACCAAATTAGAGTCCCCATCTAATAGCTCAGTAATATAGGCTGCATTGCGCGGTGGCCTGAGGATAGTGGCTAGGGTTCTGCCCGGGCATTCGCCTTCCCCGTATCTTCTAGCAGTGGCATATTTCCCTAGTAAGTGCGATTCTCACCGAGCTTCTCCTCAAATTCAGAGATTTTCTCCCAGAGGAGCGCCAAGTGTGTCTGTTCATTGTTGCTGTAATATAGTAATTCAGTGTCTCGGATAGAGGTTTCCAGCTCCCTAAGAGACTGTCTTATAGCTTTCAGTACACCAGCCTGTCTAGCAATACATGATCCGCAAATTACCACCTTGAAGGCCTCCCAGAGCGTGGAAGGGGAGAAACTGATCCCTCATTTAATGTGAAGTATTCCACTAAGTCCCTACGAATTTCTTCCTTGAAGGTGGTGTCTAATAGGGCATGAGGTGGTAAATTCCCGACGCGGAGATGTGGGGATCGTCAGACGGAGGGCACTTGGGGCATGGTCGAACAGCGTGCGCCGTGTCTAATGTCAGTCGCCCATGTCGGTATGTCTTTAGAGACCAGTCAAAAGTCAAGTCTGGGCCAAGCGTTATGCTGAGCTGAGATGCAGGTACCCTCCCTCTTCCCAAGGTGCCATTGTCGCCAGATGTCTACCAGTTCATTCTCTCATTGAACTTAGGGTCGACCTCGCCTTGGGGTGAAGCTTGCGCGAGGAACCCGTCCTATCAAGGGTTTCATCAATTATGGCATTAAAATCTCATCCCCATATGATGGTGTCGCAACCAACTGGTGTGATCTTAGCCCAAATAGTGCAAAAAAATTCCGGCTCATCCGTGTTTGGACCATAGATCGCTATCATGGTGATCTTGGTAGTCACTAATGTGCCGCCCAGTACTTTAAATCTCGCATCGGGATCTATCTGTGAGTGGGATGTGGTCCAGCCAAGCTCTCAGCGGATTAATATGGCTACGCCCCTGGCGTAGTTAGAATATGCTGAAAGATAAACATCGCCCCAGTGTTTATGGTGTAGTTTAGTGGATGAAGTACTGCTAAGGTGCATCTCCTGGAGGAAGCAGACGTCAATATTGTGTCTGAGTAAATATGCTAGAACGAGACGTGCTTTCCTGTGGTCATTTAGGCCTCGGATGTTCCAGGTAAGGAAAGTGTACATCGTCCTTTAATTCAGTGATGTGTGTATGTGACCTGACCTGGCCAGCTTGGTTGTCTTATGCACCCTGATGTCGTGAATGTAGTATAATTGGGTTATGAATCGTATGCGCTGTGAGACCAATGAAGCGTCTCTGTAGCTGTATATCCCAGCGGGTATCATACCTCAGTGTTCCCTATCTGCCCTCCCCAGAAAAACGGACCTAACTTCCCAACCCGCCCCCCTCCCACACTAACCCCCCAATTAGGTTGTGTATTGTATCCCACCCTCCCTCTTGTGAACATTACAAACCCCAAAATAGAAAGAGTGGAATGGGAGCTCTCCCAGGGGGCATGAGAGTGCCGGCAAACTTCCCTGCCTGATGGCGAGGTGACCGAGATGTCAGAGAGATCGAAGGAGGTAAGGCTATCAGCCGTCAAACAACTAAACCAAGAGACAACAGCCTAATGTCGATATACAGAGCCGGTTCTTGGTAGTGTCTCTGTGAAGCCGTGTCGCGTCAGCTAGTGTTCCATTTAGCTCTGTGGCGCTTTCTGGACGTACCTGGTGGGCTAGTTGGCCCCCAGGGACCCTCAGGATTGAAGGGGATCTCATGTTGAAAAGTCCATCATTATCGCTAAGACCTGCGCCTGCAGGACTATGTTTCGAGGATTCAGTAGCATGTTTCTTACTGCCTATGTGCTTGGCAAACTTAAGGGCTGATTTGACGTCAGTGAAGAAGTGTGGGTGGTTGCCGTATGTAACTTTTAGTTTAGCTGGGTACAGAAGAGCGTATGGTACTCCGGATTGTTGTAGGATACGCTTGACCGGGGCAAAGTCAGGATGGGCTGCCTGCACCGAGGGCGTGAAATCCGGGTAGAATGAAATGTTGTTTCCTTTGTGATTGATGGTGCCTCTCTCCCTGGCCAGACGTAGGATCACATTGCGGTCTCGATAATTAAGCAGTCGCGCTAGAATTGGCCTAGGCGTAGCGCCCACAGGGGGTCTGGGGCCCAAAGATCTGTGTGAGCATTCTACAATGAACACAGTTGAAAGATCCGGTCCGAACAGGCCTCGCAGTAGCGACTCCATGAACGTTTACATTTTGGATATTGCCTTTGTTTCTGGAATGCCAGTGATGCGGAGGTTGTTCTTCTGGACAGACCTCCAAATATTCATTCTTCGCTTTAATTACTTTTAGGACTTTTTCCATTTGTAGCAGGTGTTCCTTGGATTCTACCTGATAATCATGGGCATCTGATGCGCGATTTTTAAGTTGATCTAACCGTGTTTCGTGGGTCTCTACCTGTTGTTTCAGCTGGTCCAGCCATGAGGTAAGTATATCAAGTTTAGAATCAATTGTTTTGAGGCTAGTTTTGACCTCTAGTAGTATGGTGCGGAGGTCGTCGTAATGATTGATAGGGTCTTCCCTGGGCCCAGATTCAGTGTCAGATTCATCCCCAGCATCTGTTAGCAGTGTCAGCCTTTTGTTCTCAAAGGTAAGTTTGGTCTGTTTTGCATCGTTTTCCCCCATGTTGCCATGTAGGACCGAAGTAGTACCCTCCAGGATTATTCGGTGGCTCGGGGAGTGTCAGCAGCAGGAGGGGGTTGTAACTTAGCAGTGGTGGCAACTGTGCACTGCAGCCCGATCTACCAGGGGCCTCTTCGGTCTAGTCCGGAGTTATGTGGTTAATGAGACCCAGCAGCTGTTTTTAATCAATACCAGTGGCCTGTCTTGCTAGGGCCGTTTGCACAGTCCTTGCTATTCAGGTGCCATTGCTGTACTACTGTCTCAGCCCTGCCGGCCCTTGAGCCAGCTCCCGTTCTTTCGCTGGATGATCTCGCTCTCTGCAGCTCACTCCAAGCACTCCGGACTCCACAGCATCGCAAGAGATCCACATCGGGGCCGCCTCAGTCTTGGCCGCTGCACAACATGCACAGTTCCTTCCAGCTTTTGCCGCAAGGCCCTCTCCGTTGACCCAGCGAGGTTTAAGCCGGCAGCAACGGCATAGGCCCAAGCAACGGCCCAGGTCTCTCCGTGACCACCTGTGCTCACCTCCGCTAGAGCCGGCAGGCCTGCGTCTCGCAAGAGGGCCGCTCAGCAGTTAGCAAGGCCCGCCAGGCATGTGCAGGGCCCAGCTTGCAGATCATCCGCTCTCTGGCTTCCCTGGCTCCCAGGGGTTGAGGGTTCACACAACCGGTGCTTCTTGCAGTCAGGAGCTATCGACCAGCCATCATAATCGCCTAGAGCACTCCTTCAGGCTAGGATTAATGGCGGATAATATCTCGGCCAGCAGAGCGCTCTCAAAGAGCGGCCATCTTGCTGCTCGGCGAGACCACGCCTCTTCCACCATTATATTGATAGTGCTTTTTAGTCTTGGGGTGGGATCTGCTGGTAAAATTCTGTAGAATTGGTCATCAGACAGAAGGTTGATATATTGTTGATTGTAATTTTCTGGTGTTAGTAGCACTATGCCGCCGCCTTTGTCCGCCGGTTTTATGATCAGGTTGTTGTCTTTTTTTAGTTGATCCAGTGCTATACGTTCTTTTTTTGTTATATTGACAAATGGTTTGTTGGTAGTGTCCAGACACTCAATTTCTTTGAAAGGGGCTTTCTCAAAGGCAAAGATTTCTACCGGTGTGGAAGTGCGGGGAGGACAGAAAGTTGATTTTCTTCTGAGATCAGTGTCTCCTTCTGTTGGTATGTCTGATGTATTTTGGAAAAATGCCTTAAGTTTTATTTTGCTGCAAAATTCAGCAACTTCACAGTGGAGCTTGAATTTGTCCATGGGTTGTGTGGGGACAAAGCATAATCCTTTATTCAGGAGTTGGTGTTGATCTACTGTCAGGTTGATGTCCGTAACGTTAAAGACTAGCAATTCGTGATGCTTGTTCCTAGTCGATCTGGGTCCTTTGACATTCTCCTGGTTAGAACACACTGATCTTCGTCGATCCATCTCACACCTTTTTTCTTTTGGCATGAGGGGTTCTGGCCTCTCCCTAAAAAATGAGGTCTGTAAGTGGAGAAGTTGTTTTGAGTGCCTTGTTGGAAAGGATTACTACATCCCGTGTACTGAGGTACAGACGGTTGGAAGAAAGGGTGTGGTTGTTCCTCAAATTGTGACATTTTCCAGGTGGGGTATCGTCCCTGTGTATGTCTTCTGCCTCATCCTCTTCCTCGTTGTTGGTGCTGGTTTTCGTCCCCACTACTCCAATCTGAGTTGCCTGATGTACTCCCTCCTGTGGAGTCATTGTCATTGTTGTCTATTAATGGTGTGTAATCTTCTTTGATATATGGATACATCTTTTCTTGTGAGAAACGATTTATATCTTTACTCAGCTTTTGCATTCTGCTTTGGGTAATGAATTCTTTGGTTTCATTCTTTTCTTTGTTAATTTCCTCTAATCATTTTTTGTAGACAGAAATATGTACCGAGGTCTTCAGTTTTGCCTCACTAATTTGGATTTTGATGGTCAATGCCTCTGCTAGTCTTGTTGCTGTTTTTTTGAAGAGGACTAAATAATCTCTTGTGCATTTCCACGAAATAGCTGCCCAGTCTTTTCTGAATGTAATGTCTTGTAGGAAGATTTGTGAGGTGACAGAATTCAAGAATGAAATGCCTGGGGGTTTGAAAAGTCCAGTTTTCTTTGAAAAGAATTTCCTCAATGATTTTTAGTGTGGCTTCAAGACATCAAGAACGATTGTTGCTGAGTACTTTTAGCCATAGGAAACTGCAACCAACCAGACCACATGTGGGAGGGCAAACAACAAAGTCCCACCCTCCAAATCTACTTCCTGTTCCAGGGCAAATAAGACAGCGACAGCACATGTCTTACAAATCCCACAGTGCCGGCCTCATGGAACTGAAACGCTTGCATAGATTCCAGCAATAGACCAAATTAAGGCCTATTTCTACATGTCATAACAGGCATTAAATACAACCTGTTGTCCTAATAGGGTGAGCGAATCCACTCACCTTACATAACACATACACAGCCCCTCAACATTTGAGACGGCTGGATCCTTTGGTCCTGAAGAAAGCCATCCGACCCTTATGGGCGACACAGGCTGAAACATGTCGACCGACCACTCACCAGGTGCTTTGGACCTATAATTATCCAATCAAGCACCGGCCACTTTTTTAACCATATCCCTTCCCTGTGAAAATAAAAACAAACTACAGAGGAGAGAAGATATTTGTAATAATTTTTTATTATTCCAACCCTCTTCCCACACACGATTGTCGCACACCAGACATTCTCCCTCCTGGTGGAGGATGATGAGCACCTGGAGAACAGGACACTCCGGTGCCAAGACCCTATAATGATTCATCCCACTTAATCAAATAAGCAGAGAACCAAGATATACCGCTGCCGTGACAGTGTGGCTGAGGGTCCACATCAGACAATTTCCAAGAGACTCTGGAAAACGACCTATATTTTGAGCCATCCCAAAATGGGAAGGGTGGGGAAAAAATGAGAAAGTTACGCCCCCTAAATTGGACCCAGCTATTATTTTCATTTTCTAAATGTGCTAGCCTGAAAGAAATAGGGACAAAGGACCTCAGCAAGTGAGTTTTATGAAAATAATATGTGAAATGAAATCACATGTGGAGAGGTGTGGTGCAGCAGCCAGGGCAGCTGACTTCGGAGCACAGGGTTCACGGTTCGATCCCCGGCTCCGGCGGCAGCTCAGCACCATGTGACTCTGGGCAATAGCTCACTTAATTTCCACTATGGCCCCCAGCGCCTTGAGACCCGTAAGGGTGAGTAGCTTGGCTATATAAAAACGGACTTACATTTTTTTTTTTACAAAGGTCTTATTGAACTCAGGGCTGGTAAAGTCAACAATTATAGAGGCGGAGAAGGAGGTGGTAAAAGAAGGGATGAGGCTAGTCCCATAATCAGAAATGACCAAAGTGGGCAACCAAGGTAAACCATTCCTGAGTCACCAGGCCGGACTTGGCAAAGGCAAGTTAGGTTGATTGACCAGGCATTTAGGGAAAAGGAAGAAATTGAAATGACTGTGCCACACTGCAGGACTGCTAGAGACTGTAGGGATCTGAACTTTGAAAATAGATCTGTGGTTCCTTCTATACTAGCCCATGGGGAAGAGGGGTAGCCTAGTGAAATAGATTAGGAAGCTGAGCTGTCCCACAGTCTTGAGGTATTATCATGGAATATCAATGGGTTTGGAAGAATATCAAAATTAGAAAGTTTTAAGAAGATAATGAACCTCCATGAGATTGTGTGCCTGCAAGAAACATGGTTGTGCGACGAAACCCCCACAATTGATGGGTTTATTCAGCTAAAAAGGTCTGCAACGAAGAGTCAGCAGGAACGTCCCTCTGGGGGAATAATTGTCCTGATATCCACTAAAATAGCCAGAAAGGTGATACCTCTAGAAGTAAAATGTAAATAGCTGGTGGCTTGTAAAGTGTACTTTCAGGACCCTGACCCAAAGTATGGATGCATGATGATAGTGAATGCATATATACAGGGTGGGGTCCCTGAGGTGTATAGGAAGACTGAAGGAAGATGTGGATTACCTGTGTGAAAACCACAATAAATATATGTTTATTCTGCTGGGAGATTTCAACCATAAATTAAACCCAAATACGGTGAATCCTTGGTATAAAGAGTTACTAAAATCATATAATATAAAGGTGGCGAGCTTTCCCAACACTAAACTGTCAGATCGAGCTATAGTACTGGGGAAAGTATCTGGGCTCGAAGGACTCGTTTTGCCTGAATGGTAGGATGGACGTAGATTGCCGAGCACGCCAAACGTTTAAGGTTGGCCTGCAACGTTGTCCAATTGATTAATTATTTATACATGCTTGGAATTTTGATGAAATAAGGGTCTTCCAAGTGGTGCAAGGAGAGCGAAGAGATCATTATCCTCGTAAACTAGAATTAATTAGAGGTGAAAGGAGACTACCCAAAGTGCCTTACCACTAGAATGACAAAATGAATGCATGGAAAAATTAGTCAGCTTCCAGCAAAACTTAATACTGAATAATGCCCCGCAGAAAATATAGAGTGGTATGAAAATACAATCAGCCAAGTGGTCCAGTGTCTTAGGGTGGACTTAAAAGGGAAGAAAGCGAGGCATAAGAAGGATCAGTGTAACCGGTGTAAAGGAAATAAATGGTTTAATGAGGAATGTAAGAAACTAAAGGCAGAGATAAGGAAAGAAGCCTTAAAGTAAGATATGAAACAGAAAGTTATAATAGCCTCATGAAGACAAGGAAAGTGTATAAAACACTTATCAGAAAAGAGCTTATAAAGAGCAGTGAAGGGGAAATCTGTGGAAGCAGTAGAAACAAAAACATAGTACAGGAAGGGTCAGGAAAAACACAGGGGACGGTGAACTGTGTGGTGGAAGAAGCTGCATGGGAGTAATATTTGGAGTAAATATATTGCAAAAGAGTAGAGCGAATGACAAACAGTGAAGGCACTTGGTTAGAGGTAGATGAGGACATTAGGTCCCAATTTATAGTACGTAATATTAGATGCACTATAGCGAACTCAAACCTGACTAGAGCAGCTGGACCCGATAACCGCCCTGCCGACATTATATAAACTCGCCCGGAGTGGTGGGCAGAGTTTATGTCCCCAGATGTTTTTGGATATATTAGATACAGGTGAGATCCCCAATAATTGGAGAGGCGCAATTATCAGACCCATCCATAAAC
This sequence comes from Calotriton arnoldi, assembly GCA_963921515.1. Lineage (NCBI taxonomy): Eukaryota > Metazoa > Chordata > Amphibia > Caudata > Salamandridae > Calotriton > Calotriton arnoldi. The sequence continues at coordinate 205,162 of CAWUFW010000931.1, forward strand.
GGGGAGAGTTAAAAGCCCCCAAGAATTATAGGTTGATTAACCTCCTAGATGTGGGAGAAAAAGTATTCACAAAAATTATTTTGGGAATGCTGAAGGAATGGCCCGAATTGAATCACACTGTGCCCCCAGAACACGGGGGTTTCAAGGAATGTCATTGCACGATTGATCACTACTTTGCTCTGTAGTCCATAGTGTGGAAATCTGTCGATCAGAGGCGCAATCTATTCTGCTGTTTCGTAGATTTCCGTGCAGCATTTTATTTGGCGGACTGTTCACCACCCCCACCCGATTGCCAAAGCCAAGAGCTCGCCCATCGGTGAGACCTATTGGCTTTGCCAATGCTTGTTTAAAGGTTGTGTTTGATATGAAAACGAATAGCAATATCTTGTTTGTAAGTAAGCGGTTATCTAACTCCATCTAAAATGTCACAGGTATAGCTTTACTCATATTAAGCCTTTGGGTCTCATGGTACTGGTATCCAAAGACCAAGGCATGCCAAACCCACCTGTCTGTTCCGCGAAGGCCACTGAGGATTTGCAGATCCCTGGAGACCACTGCTGAGGTGTGATTGGGCCTCAGCATGTATTCATCCACATTCAAGTACTTCTTGTGTATCTGAAGCAATTCCTTACTCTGTTTTCAATTGCACAGTTCTGCAGCAGGGGAAACTGCACAGTTTTTTAGCGTCTTGTATTTTATGTGTTTTTTGGGAACTAAAACATTTCGTGCCTTGAAATGGCTTCTGGACAAGAACATGAGAGAGGGACATCCAGGGGAAGAAGGACAAGAAGAATACATTATTTGGAATTTTCTCCTCATTTCAACTGTCTTCAAAGTCTATGATTTGCTCTTTGTGCCAGAAGAAGCTGAGCAGGGGGGGGCGGGGGGGGGGGCACCGAAGGGAGCATAGCTTCGGGATGGCATCCGGGAACAAGCGTCTTAATGCTGCACATGAACCAAAGTTCAATGCTGAGGAGCTGGAGAGGGGCACACAAGAGGTGAGCACGTCATCTTCAGCACCGCAGCACCCATCCCTCCTGGAGAGGACACACAAGAGGTGAGCACGTCATCTTCAGCACCGCAGCACCCATCCCTCCTGGAGAGGGGCACACAAGAGGTGAGCACGTCATCTTCAGCACCGCAGCACCCATCCCTCCTGGAGAGGACACACAAGAGGTGAGCACGTCATCTTCAGCACCACGCAGCACCCATCGCTCCTGGAGAGGACACACAAGAGGTGAGCACATCATCTTCAGCACCGCAGCAGCCATCCCTCCTGGAGAGGACACACAAGAGGTGAGCACGTCATCTTCAGCAGTCACTGCAGCACCCATCCCTCCTGGAGAGGACACACAAGAGGTGAGCACGTCATCTTCAGCATCGCAGCACCCATCCCTCCTGGAGAGGACACAAAAGAGGTGAGCACGTCATCTTCAGCACCGCAGCACCCATCCCTCCTGGAGAAGACACACAAGAGGTGAGCACGTCATCTTCAGCACCGCAGCACCCATCCCTCCTGGAGAGGGCACACAAGAGGTGAGCACGTCATCTTCAGCACTGCAGCACCCATCCCTCCTGGAGAGGGGCACACAAGAGGTGAGCACGTCATCTTCAGCTCCGCAGCACCCATCCCTCCTGGAGAGGACACACAAGAGGTGAGCACGTCATCTTCAGCACTGCAGCACCCATCCCTCCTGGAGAGGGCACACAAGAGGTGAGCACGTCATCTTCAGCACCGCAGCACCCATCCCTCCTGGAGAGGGGCACACAAGAGGTGAGCACGTCATCTTCAGCACCGCAGCACCCATCCCTCCTGGAGAGGGGCACACAAGAGGTGAGCACGCCATCTTCAGCACCGCAGCACCCATCCCTCCTGGAGAGGACACACAAGAGGCGAGCACGTCATCTTCAGCACCGCAGCAGCCATCCCTCCTGGAGAGGACACACAAGAGGCGAGCACGTCATCTTCAGCACCGCAGCAGCCATCCCTCCTGGAGAGGACACACAAGAGGCGAGCACGTCATCTTCAGCACCGCAGCAGCCATCCCTCCTGGAGAGGGGCACACAAGAAGTGAGCACGTCATCTTCAGCACCGCAGCACCCATCCCTCCTGGAGAGGGGCACACAAGAGGTGAGCACGTCATCTTCAGCAGTCACCGCAGCACCCATCCCTCCTGGAGAGGACACACAAGAGGCGAGCACGTCATCTTCAGCACCGCAGCACTCATCCCTCCTGGAGAGGGGCACACAAGAGGTGAGCACGTCATCTTCAGCACCGCAGCACCCATCCTTCCTGGAGAGGACACACAAGAGGCGAGCACGTCATCTTCAGCACCGCAGCACCCATCCCTCCTGGAGAGGACACACAAGAGGTGAGCACGTCATCTTCAGCACCGCAGCACCCATCCTTCCTGGAGAGGACACACAAGAGGCGAGCACGTCATCTTCAGCAGTCACTGCAGCACCCATCCCTCCTGGAGAGGACACACAAGAGGCGAGCACGTCATCTTCAGCACCGCAGCAGCCATCCCTCCTGGAGAGGACACACAAGAGGTGAGCACGTCATCTTCAGCAGTCACTGCAGCACCCATCCCTCCTGGAGAGGACACACAAGAGGTGAGCACGTCATCTTCAGCACCGCAGCACCCATCCCTCCTGGAGAGGACACACAAGAGGTGAGCACGTCATCTTCAGCACCGCAGCACCCATCCCTCCTGGAGAGGACACACAAGAGGTGAGCACGTCATCTTCAGCAGTCACCGCAGCACCCATCCCTCCTGGAGAGGGGCACACAAGAGGCGAGCACGTCATCTTCAGCACTGCAGCACCCATCCCTCCTGGAGAGGGGCACACAAGAGGTGAGCACGTCATCTTCAGCACCGCAGCAGCCATCCCTCCTGGAGAGAGGTCGCCTGAAGATATCCTGCAGGGGCAGCAGAAGACGCTCATCCCTGCTGTGCAGCGGTGGGATTGCATTGTCAGAGTAATCTCTTGCAGTGAGTAAAGTCACAACAACTTGCAAAACTTAAGACCTTCTGTATCATAAAACATGTAAAAATGATTTTTTAAATTAAACAACATTATTTGTCCTATTTTTGGTGTTCCATTTAACTAATGATTTAACACTAGATCGCCGCCCCCTCCCCCCCAAAAGAAAAGTTAAAACAAAAACATGGATTTAAAATGAAATACAAAGTAGTTCTTATCAGAACCAACTTTATTGATTTACACATTTAAACATATGATGTAAACGTCCGAGTTTAATCACTATTATTGTAACCCGCTGTAGCCCTTCTATCCTCCTTGTTGTAAAGCGCTCTGATGCCTTCAGGCCATGTACGCGCTATATAAAATTGCAAAAATAAATAGACAATTACATTGGAGAAGCCAGAGGCGGGCTCGCAGTGTGTGCTTGTCAGACTGGCTCTGCCTGGGAGGGGCGGGGCATCCTTGGCCGGCTCTGCATTCCAAGCGCCTGGAAGACTTCCGTCTCTTGTGGAATCGCGCCCTGATCTTGCAATCTTTCGGTTTAGGGTGAGGGCTGAGGCTGCTCGTGTGTCACTTGGGTAAGAATTATTCACGTTTTATATATTACTTGTTGTGTGTCGTGTCTCTATGTCCTGCAAGCCACACTATGTGCTTACTTTCACCTTTTCACCATACAAATCCTCCTTTTAGACACTTCCTGCTTCCAGCCTGACAAGTCCTCGCCTGTCCCTGCTGTTTGCTCGAAGGTAAAGTGAAGGTGAGTGTGTCTTCTATGTCTACTTAAACTTTTCATTCAGTGTCGTGAGCACGAATTCAAAGCACATTTCACCAGAGTTTATTTTCAGTCACATTGAGAAGGCTGTGAACTGTGAGGGAGATACCATCTGTGGGGAAAGGGGGAAAAGAAGGCGACCAGAAAAGGGGTTACAAGAGCAACCGGCAGAGAGGATAGGGTGAGATGGTGCAGGCCGAGGGTGAGATCGTACAGGCAAGCGGGAGATGGTGCAGGGAGAGGGTGAGATAGAGCAGGCATAGGGGGAGATGGTGCAGCAGGGGATGAGATGTTGCAGACAGAGGGCGAGATGGTGCAGGCAAGGAGGAGATGTTGCAGGTAGAGGGTGAGATCGTACAGGCAAGGGGAGATGGTGCAGGGAGAGGGTGAGATGGTTCAGGCAGAGAGTTAGAAGGTGCAGGCAGAGGGTGAGATGTGCAGGCAAGGGGGAGATGGTGCAGGCAGAGGGTGAGATGGTGCAGGCAGAGGGGGAGACGGTGCAGGCTTAGGGTGAGATGGTGCTGACAGGGTGAGATGGTGCAGACAGAGGGTGAGATGGTGCTGACAGAGGGTGAGATGTGCAGACAGAGGGGGGAGATGGTGCAGCAGGGGATGAGATGGTGCAGGCAGAGCGTGATATGGTGCAGGCAGAGAGTGAGATGGTGCAGGCAAGGAGATGTTGCAGGTAGAGGGTGAGATCGTACAGGCAAGGGGGAGATGGTGCAGGGAGAGGGTGAGCAGGTTCAGGCGGAGTAGGGAGATGGTGCAGGCAGAGGGTGAGATGGTGCAGGCAGAGGGCGAGATTGCACAGGCAGAGGGTGACAAGGTGCAGGCAGAGAGTGACATAGTGCAGGAAGAGGGCGAGATTGTGCAGGCAGAGGGCGAGATGGTGCAGGCAGAGGGCGAGATGGCACAGGCAGAGGGTGAGATGGTGCAGGCAGAGGGTGAGATGGCACAGGCAGAGGGTGAGATGGTGCAGGCAGAGGGTGAGATGGCACAGGCAGAGGGTGAGATGGCGCAGGCAGAGGGCGAGTTGGCACAGGCAGAGGGTGAGATGGTGCAGGGAGAGGGTGAGATGATGCAGGCAGAGGGTGAGATGGTGCAGGCAGAGGGTGAGATGATGCAGGCAGAGGGTAAGATGGTGCAGGCAGAGGGTGAGATGATGCAGGCAGAGGGTGAGACGGTGCAGGCAGAGGGTGAGACGGTGCAGGCAGAGGGTGAGACGGTGCAGGCAGAGGGTGAGATGGTGCACAGGGTTAGGCGGTTCTGGCTGATGGTGAGATGGTGCAGTCAGAGGGTGAGATGGTGCAGTCAGAGGGTGAGATGGTGCAGGATGAGGGTGAGATGGTGCACAGGGTGAGGCGGTGCATAGGGTGAGACAGTGCAGGCAGAGGGCGAGATGATGCAGGCAGAGGGTGAGATGGTGCAGGCAGAGGGTGAGATGGTGCAGGCAGAGGGTGAGATGGTGCAGGCAGAGGGTGAGATGGTGCAGGCAGAGGGTGAGATGGTGCACAGGGTGAAGCGGTGCACAGGGTGAGGCGGTGCAGGCAGAGGGTGAGATGGTGCACAGGGTGAGGCAGTTCTGGCCGAGGGTGAGATGGTGCAGTCAGAGGGTGAGATGGTGCAGGCAGAGGGTGAGATGGTGCAGGCAGAGGGTGAGATGGTGCAGGATGAGGGTGAGACGGTGCAGGCAGAGGGTGACATGGTGCACAGGGTTAGGCGGGTTCTGGCTGATGGTGAGATGGTGCAGTCAGAGGGTGAGATGGTGCAGTCAGAGGGTGAGATGGTGCAGGATGAGGGTGAGATGGTGCACAGGGTGAGGCGGTGCATAGGGTGAGACGGTGCAGGCAGAGGGCGAGATGATGCAGGCAGAGGGTGAGATGGTGCAGGCAGAGGGTGAGATGGTGCAGGCAGAGGGTGAGATGGTGCAGGCATGGTGCAGGCAGAGGGTGAGATGGTGCAGTCAGAGGGTGAGATGGTGCAGGCAGAGGGTGAGATGGTGCACAGGGTGAAGCGGTGCACAGGGTGAGGCGGTGCAGGCAGAGGGTGAGATGGTGCACAGGGTGAGGCGGTTCTGGCCGAAGGTGAGATGGTGCAGTCAGAGGGTGAGATGGTGCAGGCAGAGGGTGAGATGGTGCAGGCAGAGGGTGAGATGGTGCAGGCAGAGGGTGAGATGGTGCAGTCAGAGGGTGAGATGGTGCAGGATGAGGGTGAGATGGTGCACAGGGTGAGGCGGTGCATAGGGTGAGACGGTGCAGGCAGAGGGTGAGATGATGCAGGCAGAGGGTGAGACGGTGCAGGCAGAGGGTGAGATGATGCAGGCAGAGGGTGAGATGGTGCAGGCAGAGGGTGAGTTGGTGCAGGCATAGGGGGAGATGGTGCAGACAGAGGGTGAGATGGTGCACAGGGTGAGGCGGTGCAGGCAGAGGGTGAGATGGTGCACAGGGTGAGGCGGTTCTGGCCGAGGGTGAGATGGTGCAGTCAGAGGGTGAGATGGTGCAGGCAGAGGGTGAGATGGTGCAGGATGAGGGTGAGATGGTGCACAGGGTGAGGTGGTGCAGGCAGAGGGTGAGATGGTGCACAGGGTGAGGCGTTGCAGGCACAGGGTGAGATGGTGCAGTCAGAGGGTGAGATGGTGCAGGCAGAGGGTGAGATGGTGCAGGATGAGGGTGAGATGGTGCAGGCAGAGGGTGAGATGGTGCAGGCAGAGGGTGAGATGGTGCAGGCAGACAAGAGATGGTGCAGGCAGAGGGGGAGATAAAGCAGGCAAAGGGTGAGATGGTGCACAGGGTGAGGCAGTTCAGGCAGACAAGAGGTGGTGCAGGCAGAGGGTGATGGGGCACAGGCAAGGGGGAGATGCTGCAGGAACAGCCCGTAGCCAGTGCTAGGTGTAATGGAGGATACGACCCCTAACAAGAATAGCTACACTCGGGTCTCGGTGATGGGCATGGAGTTCGATCCCTCACAATATCTTTTAGTAAAAGACATAACATGAAGAGATTTTAAAGAATGTTGCATATTTTATAGTTTTTTTAAAATTGTTAGTATTATTCTATATTTACAACTCTTTGTAATAATATATAGGAAATGGTACATTTTAAATGACAGTGAGGAAGGGACACTATTTCCTTCAGTAAATGTGCGCTAAATGCTGTTCTCAAAGCACTAAACACACATAAATGTAATTAAGCAGGGAATTGTTTGTCTCCCTCAACACACTTTTGGGGAAAGGTCTGGCAAAGGCAGCGTTTCTAGGTGCATTTTGTTAAAAACCATTGATAATAATTTAATGTTTTTAATGAGTTCTAAGCGCATCTTCTGCGAGACGCTGGACTGGCCTCTCAGGAAGTCGGGCACTGCCAGGTGGGCCGCCTGACATGCATCTGCCTGAGTACAAGCCGAGCCGTGGGAATATTTGTCACGTATGATGTACATCATGCATCAGCCTGAGCACAAGCCAAGCCGTGGGAATATTTGTCACGTATGATGTACATCATGCATCAGCCTGAGCACAAGCCAAGCCATGGGAATATTTGTCACGTATGATGTACATCATGCATCAGCCTGAGCACAAGCCGAGCCGTGGGAATATTTGTCACGTATGATGTACATCATGTATCAGCCTGAGCACAAGCCGAGCCGTGGGAATATTTGGCACGTATGATGTACATCATGCATCAGCATATGCGCAAACCGAGTCTTTAGAATATTTGTCACGTATGATGTACATCATGCATCAGCCTGAACACAAGTCGAGCTGTGGGAATATTTGTCACGTATGATGTACATCATGCATCAGCCTGAGCACAAGTCGAGCTGTGGGAATATTTGTCACGTATGATGTACATCATGCATCGGCCTGAGCACAAGCCAAGCCGAGGGAATATTTGGCACGTATGATGTACATCATGCATCAGCATATGCGCAAACCGAGTCTTTAGAATATTTGGCACGTATGATGTACATCATGCATCAGCATATGCGCAAACCGAGTCTTTAGAATATTTGGCACGTATGATGTACATCATGCATCAGCCTGAACACAAGTCGAGCTGTGGGAATATTTGTCACGTATGATGTACATCATGCATCAGCCTGAACACAAGTCGAGCTGTGGGAATATTTGTCACGTATGATGTACATCATGCATCAGTCTGAGCACAAGTCGAGCTGTGGGAATATTTGTCACGTATGATGTACATCATGCATCGGCCTGAGCACAAGCCAAGCCGTGGGAATATTTGGCACGTATGATGTACATCATGCATCAGCATATGCGCAAACCGAGTCTTTAGAATATTTGGCACGTATGATGTACATCATGCATCAGCATATGCGCAAACCGAGTCTTTAGAATATTTGGCACGTATGATGTACATCATGCATCAGCCTGAACACAAGTCGAGCTGTGGGAATATTTGTCACGTATGATGTACATCATGCACAGGAAAGGGGAGATGCTACAGGAACAGCCCGTAGCCAGTGCTAGGTGTAATGGAGGATACGACCCCTAACAAGAATAGCTACACTCGGGTCTCGGTGATGGGCATGGAGTTCGATCCCTCACAATATCTTTTAGTAAAAGACATAACATGAAGAGATTTTAAAGAATGTTGCATATTTTATAGTTTTTTTAAAATTGTTAGTATTATTCTATATTTACAACTCTTTGTAATAATATATAGGAAATGGTACATTTTAAATGACAGTGAGGAAGGGACACTATTTCCTTCAGTAAATGTGCGCTAAATGCTGTTCTCAAAGCACTAAACACACATAAATGTAATTAAGCAGGGAATTGTTTGTCTCCCTCAACACACTTTTGGGGAAAGGTCTGGCAAAGGCAGCGTTTCTAGGTGCATTTTGTTAAAAACCATTGATAATAATTTAATGTTTTTAATGAGTTCTAAGCGCATCTTCTGCGAGACGCTGGACTGGCCTGTCAGGAAGTCGGGCACTGCCAGGTGGGCCGCCTGACATGCATCTGCCTGAGTACAAGCCGAGCCGTGGGAATATTTGTCACGTATGATGTACATCATGCATCAGCCTGAGCACAAGCCAAGCCGTGGGAATATTTGTCACGTATGATGTACATCATGCATCAGCCTGAGCACAAGCCAAGCCATGGGAATATTTGTCACGTATGATGTACATCATGCATCAGCCTGAGCACAAGCCGAGCCGTGGGAATATTTGTCACGTATGATGTACATCATGTATCAGCCTGAGCACAAGCCGAGCCGTGGGAATATTTGGCACGTATGATGTACATCATGCATCAGCATATGCGCAAACCGAGTCTTTAGAATATTTGGCACGTATGATGTACATCATGCATCAGCATATGCGCAAACCGAGTCTTTAGAATATTTGGCACGTATGATGTACATCATGCATCAGCCTGAACACAAGTCGAGCTGTGGGAATATTTGTCACGTATGATGTACATCATGCATCAGCCTGAGCACAAGCCAAGCCGTGGGAATATTTGGCACGTATGATGTACATCATGCATCAGCATATGCGCAAACCGAGTCTTTAGAATATTTGGCACGTATGATGTACATCATGCATCAGCCTGAACACAAGTCGAGCTGTGGGAATATTTGTCACGTATGATGTACATCATGCATCAGCCTGAGCACAAGCCAAGCCGTGGGAATATTTGTCACGTATGATGTACATCATGCATCAGCCTGAGCACAAGCCAAGCCATGGGAATATTTGTCACGTATGATGTACATCATGCACAGGAAAGGGGGAGATGCTGCAGGAACAGCCCGTAGCCAGTGCTAGGTGCAATGGAGGATACGACCCCTAACAAGAATAGCTACACTCGGGTCTCGGTGATGGGCATGGAGTTCGATCCCTCACAATATCTTTTAGTAAAAGACATAACATGAAGAGATTGTAAAGAATGTTGCATATTTTATAGTTTTTTAAAATTGTTAGTATTATTCTATATTTACAACTCTTTGTAATAATATATAGGAAATGGTACATTTTAAATGACAGTGAGGAAGGGACACTATTTCCTTCAGTAAATGTGCGCTAAATGCTGTTCTCAAAGCACTAAACACACATAAATGTAATTAAGCAGGGAATTGTTTGTCTCCCTCAACACACTTTTGGGGAAAGGTCTGGCAAAGGCAGCGTTTCTAGGTGCATTTTGTTAAAAACCATTGATAATAATTTAATGTTTTTAATGAGTTCTAAGCGCATCTTCTGCGAGACGCTGGACTGGCCTGTCAGGAAGTCGGGCACTGCCAGGTGGGCCGCCTGACATGCATCTGCCTGAGTACAAGCCGAGCCGTGGGAATATTTGTCACGTATGATGTACATCATGCATCAGCCTGAGCACAAGCCAAGCCGTGGGAATATTTGTCACGTATAATGTACATCATGCATCAGCCTGAGCACAAGCCAAGCCGTGGGAATATTTGTCACGTATGATGTACATCATGCATCAGCCTGAGCACAAGCCAAGCCATGGGAATATTTGTCACGTATGATGTACATCATGCATCAGCCTGAGCACAAGCCGAGCCGTGGGAATATTTGTCACGTATGATGTACATCATGTATCAGCCTGAGCACAAGCCGAGCCGTGGGAATATTTGGCACGTATGATGTACATCATGCATCAGCATATGCGCAAACCGAGTCTTTAGAATATTTGGCACGTATGATGTACATCATGCATCAGCATATGCGCAAACCGAGTCTTTAGAATATTTGTCACGTATGATGTACATCATGAATCAGCCTGAACACAAGTCGAGCTGTGGGAATATTTGTCACGTATGATGTACATCATGCATCAGCCTGAGCACAAGTCGAGCTGTGGGAATATTTGTCACGTATGATGTACATCATGCATCGGCCTGAGCACAAGCCAAGCCGTGGGAATATTTGGCACGTATGATGTACATCATGCATCAGCATATGCGCAAACCGAGTCTTTAGAATATTTGGCACGTATGATGTACATCATGCATCAGCATATGCGCAAACCGAGTCTTTAGAATATTTGGCACGTATGATGTACATCATGCATCAGCCTGAACACAAGTCGAGCTGTGGGAATATTTGTCACGTATGATGTACATCATGCACAGGAAAGGGGAGATGCTACAGGAACAGCCCGTAGCCAGTGCTAGGTGTAATGGAGGATACGACCCCTAACAAGAATAGCTACACTCGGGTCTCGGTGATGGGCATGGAGTTCGATCCCTCACAATATCTTTTAGTAAAAGACATAACATGAAGAGATTTTAAAGAATGTTGCATATTTTATAGTTTTTTTAAAATTGTTAGTATTATTCTATATTTACAACTCTTTGTAATAATATATAGGAAATGGTACATTTTAAATGACAGTGAGGAAGGGACACTATTTCCTTCAGTAAATGTGCGCTAAATGCTGTTCTCAAAGCACTAAACACACATAAATGTAATTAAGCAGGGAATTGTTTGTCTCCCTCAACACACTTTTGGGGAAAGGTCTGGCAAAGGCAGCGTTTCTAGGTGCATTTTGTTAAAAACCATTGATAATAATTTAATGTTTTTAATGAGTTCTAAGCGCATCTTCTGCGAGACGCTGGACTGGCCTGTCAGGAAGTCGGGCACTGCCAGGTGGGCCGCCTGACATGCATCTGCCTGAGTACAAGCCGAGCCGTGGGAATATTTGTCACGTATGATGTACATCATGCATCAGCCTGAGCACAAGCCAAGCCGTGGGAATATTTGTCACGTATGATGTACATCATGCATCAGCCTGAGCACAAGCCAAGCCATGGGAATATTTGTCACGTATGATGTACATCATGCATCAGCCTGAGCACAAGCCGAGCCGTGGGAATATTTGTCACGTATGATGTACATCATGTATCAGCCTGAGCACAAGCCGAGCCGTGGGAATATTTGGCACGTATGATGTACATCATGCATCAGCATATGCGCAAACCGAGTCTTTAGAATATTTGGCACGTATGATGTACATCATGCATCAGCATATGCGCAAACCGAGTCTTTAGAATATTTGTCACGTATGATGTACATCATGCATCAGCCTGAACACAAGTCGAGCTGTGGGAATATTTTTCACGTATGATGTACATCATGCATCAGCCTGAGCACAAGTCGAGCTGTGGGAATATTTGTCACGTATGATGTACATCATGCATCGGCCTGAGCACAAGCCAAGCCGTGGGAATATTTGGCACGTATGATGTACATCATGCATCAGCATATGCGCAAACCGAGTCTTTAGAATATTTGGCACGTATGATGTACATCATGCATCAGCATATGCGCAAACCGAGTCTTTAGAATATTTGGCACGTATGATGTACATCATGCATCAGCCTGAACACAAGTCGAGCTGTGGGAATATTTGTCACGTATGATGTACATCATGCACAGGCAAGGGGAGATGCTGCAGGAACAGCCCGTAGCCAGTGCTAGGTGTAATGGAGGATACGACCCCTAACAAGAATAGCTACACTCGGGTCTCGGTGATGGGCATGGAGTTCGATCCCTCACAATATCTTTTAGTAAAAGACATAACATGAAGAGATTTTAAAGAATGTTGCATATTTTATAGTTTTTTTAAAATTGTTAGTATTATTCTATATTTACAACTCTTTGTAATAATATATAGGAAATGGTACATTTTAAATGACAGTGAGGAAGGGACACTATTTCCTTCAGTAAATGTGCGCTAAATGCTGTTCTCAAAGCACTAAACACACATAAATGTAATTAAGCAGGGAATTGTTTGTCTCCCTCAACACACTTTTGGGGAAAGGTCTGGCAAAGGCAGCGTTTCTAGGTGCATTTTGTTAAAAACCATTGATAATAATTTAATGTTTTTAATGAGTTCTAAGCGCATCTTCTGCGAGACGCTGGACTGGCCTGTCAGGAAGTCGGGCACTGCCAGGTGGGCCGCCTGACATGCATCTGCCTTAGTACAAGCCGAGCCGTGGGAATATTTGTCACGTATGATGTACATCATGCATCAGCCTGAGCACAAGCCAAGCCGTGGGAATATTTGTCACGTATGATGTACATCATGCATCAGCCTGAGCACAAGCCAAGCCGTGGGAATATTTGTCACGTATGATGTACATCATGCATCAGCCTGAGCACAAGCCGAGCCGTGGGAATATTTGTCACATATGATGTACATCATGTATCAGCCTGAGCACAAGCCGAGCCGTGGGAATATTTGGCACGTATGATGTACATCATGCATCAGCATATGCGCAAACCGAGTCTTTAGAATATTTGGCACGTATGATGTACATCATGCATCAGCATATGCGCAAACCGAGCCTTTAGAATATTTGTCACGTATGATGTACATCATGCATCAGTCTGAACACAAGTCGAGCTGTGGGAATATTTGTCACGTATGATGTACATCATGCATCAGCCTGAGCACAAGTCGAGCTGTGGGAATATTTGTCACGTATGATGTACATCATGCATCGGCCTGAGCACAAGCCAAGCCGTGGGAATATTTGGCACGTATGATGTACATCATGCATCAGCATATGCGCAAACCGAGTCTTTAGAATATTTGGCACGTATGATGTACATCATGCATCAGCCTGAACACAAGTCGAGCTGTGGGAATATTTGGCACGTATGATGTACATCATGCATCAGCATATGCGCAAACCGAGTCTTTAGAATATTTGGCACGTATGATGTACATCATGCATCAGCCTGAACACAAGTCGAGCTGTGGGAATATTTGTCACGTATGATGTACATCATGCATCAGCATATGCGCAAACCGAGTCTTTAGAATATTTGGCACGTATGATGTACATCATGCATCAGCCTGAACACAAGTCGAGCTGTGGGAATATTTGTCACGTATGATGTACATCATGCACAGGAAAGGGGAGATGCTACAGGAACAGCCCGTAGCCAGTGCTAGGTGTAATGGAGGATACGACCCCTAACAAGAATAGCTACACTCGGGTCTCGGTGATGGGCATGGAGTTCGATCCCTCACAATATCTTTTAGTAAAAGACATAACATGAAGAGATTTTAAAGAATGTTGCATATTTTATAGTTTTTTTAAAATTGTTAGTATTATTCTATATTTACAACTCTTTGTAATAATATATAGGAAATGGTACATTTTAAATGACAGTGAGGAAGGGACACTATTTCCTTCAGTAAATGTGCGCTAAATGCTGTTCTCAAAGCACTAAACACACATAGATGTAATTAAGCAGGGAATTGTTTGTCTCCCTCAACACACTTTTGGGGAAAGGTCTGGCAAAGGCAGCGTTTCTAGGTGCATTTTGTTAAAAACCATTGATAATAATTTAATGTTTTTAATGAGTTCTAAGCGCATCTTCTGCGAGACGCTGGACTGGCCTGTCAGGAAGTCGGGCACTGCCAGGTGGGCCGCCTGACATGCATCTGCCTGAGTACAAGCCGAGCCGTGGGAATATTTGTCACGTATGATGTACATCATGCATCAGCCTGAGCACAAGCCAAGCCGTGGGAATATTTGTCACGTATGATGTACATCATGCATCAGCCTGAGCACAAGCCAAGCCATGGGAATATTTGTCACGTATGATGTACATCATGCATCAGCCTGAGCACAAGCCGAGCCGTGGGAATATTTGTCACGTATGATGTACATCATGTATCAGCCTGAGCACAAGCCGAGCCGTGGGAATATTTGGCACGTATGATGTACATCATGCATCAGCATATGCGCAAACCGAGTCTTTAGAATATTTGGCACGTATGATGTACATCATGCATCAGCATATGCGCAAACCGAGTCTTTAGAATATTTGGCACGTATGATGTACATCATGCATCAGCCTGAACACAAGTCGAGCTGTGGGAATATTTGTCACGTATGATGTACATCATGCATCAGCCTGAGCACAAGTCGAGCTGTGGGAATATTTGTCACGTATGATGTACATCATGCATCGGCCTGAGCACAAGCCGAGCCGTGGGAATATTTGTCACGTATGATGTACATCATGCATCAGCCTGAGCACAAGCTGACCCATGGGAATATTTGGCACGTTTGATGTACATCATGCATCAGCCTGAGCACAAGCCGAGCCGTGGGAATATTTGGCACGTATGATGTACATCATGCATCAGCCTGAGCACAAGCCGAGCCGTAGGAATATTTGTCACGTTTGATGTACATCATGCATCAGTCTATGCACAAACCGAGCCGTGGGAATATTTGGCACGTTTGATGTACATCATGCATCAGTCTATGCACAAACCGAGCCGTGGGAATATTTGTCACGTATGATGTACATCATGCATCAGCCTAAGCACAAGCCGAGCCGTGGGAATATTTGGCATGTGTGATGTGCATTATGCATCAGCCTGAGCACAAGCCGAGCCGTGGGAATATTTGTCACGTATGATGTACATCATGCATCAGCCTGAGCACAAGCCAAGCCGTGGGAATATTTGTCACGTATGATGTACATCATGCATCAGCCTGAGCACAAGCCGAGCCGTGGGAATATTTGGCACGTATGATGTACATCATGTATCAGCCTGAGCACAAGCCGAGCCGTGGGAATATTTGGCACGTATGATGTACATCATGCATCAGCATATGCGCAAACCGAGTCTTTAGAATATTTGGCACGTATGATGTACATCATGCATCAGCATATGCGCAAACCGAGTCTTTAGAATATTTGTCACGTATGATGTACATCATGCATCAGCCTGAACACAAGTCGAGCTGTGGGAATATTTGTCACGTATGATGTACATCATGCATCAGCATGAGCACAAGTCGAGCTGTGGGAATATTTGTCACGTATGATGTACATCATGCATCAGCCTGAGCACAAGCCGAGCCATGGGAATATTTGTCACGTATGATGTACATCATGCATCAGCCTGAGCACAAGCCGACCCATGGGAATATTTGGCACGTTTGATGTACATCATGCATCAGCCTGAGCACAAGCCGAGCCGTGGGAATATTTGGCACGTATGATGTACATCATGCATCAGCCTGAGCACAAGCCGAGCCGTAGGAATATTTGTCACGTTTGATGTACATCATGCATCAGTCTATGCACAAACCGAGCCGTGGGAATATTTGGCACGTTTGATGTACATCATGCATCAGTCTATGCACAAACCGAGCCGTGGGAATATTTGTCACGTATGATGTACATCATGCATCAGCCTGAGCACAAGCCGAGCCGTGGGAATATTTGGCATGTGTGATGTGCATTATGCATCAGCCTGAGCACAAGCCGAGCCGTGGGAATATTTGTCAGGTATGATGTACATCATGCATCAGCCTGAGCACAAGCCGAGCCGTGGGAATATTTGGCATGTGTGATGTACATCATGCATCAGCCTATGCGCAAACCGAGTCTTTAGAATATTTGGCACGTTTGATGTACATCATGCATCAGCATATGCGCAAACCGAGTCTTTAGAATATTTGTCACGTATGATGTACATCATGTATCAGCATATGCGCAAACCGAGTCTTTAGAATATTTGGCACGTATGATGTACATCATGCATCAGCATATGCGCAAACCGAGTCTTTAGAATATTTGTCACGTATGATGTACATCATGCATCAGCATATGCGCAAACCGAGTCTTTAGAATATTTGTCACGTATGATGTACATCATGCATCAGCCTGAGCTCAAGCCGAGCCGTGGGAATATTTGTCACGTATGATGTACATCATGTATCAGCCTGAGCACAAGCCAAGCCGTGGGAATATTTGGCACGTATGATGTACATCATGCATCAGCATATGCGCAAACCGAGTCTTTAGAATATTTGGCACGTATGATGTACATCATGCATCAGCATATGCGCAAACCGAGTCTTTAGAATATTTGGCACGTATGATGTACATCATGCATCAGCCTGAACACAAGTCGAGCTGTGGGAATATTTGTCACGTATGATGTACATCATGCATCAGTCTGAGCACAAGTCGAGCTGTGGGAATATTTGTCACGTATGATGTACATCATGCATCGGCCTGAGCACAAGCCAAGCCGTGGGAATATTTGGCACGTATGATGTACATCATGCATCAGCATATGCGCAAACCGAGTCTTTAGAATATTTGGCACGTATGATGTACATCATGCATCAGCATATGCGCAAACCGAGTCTTTAGAATATTTGGCACGTATGATGTACATCATGCATCAGCCTGAACACAAGTCGAGCTGTGGGAATATTTGTCACGTATGATGTACATCATGCATCAGCCTGAGCACAAGTCGAGCTGTGGGAATATTTGTCACGTATGATGTACATCATGCACAGGAAAGGGGAGATGCTGCAGGAACAGCCCGTAGCCAGTGCTAGGTGTAATGGAGGATACGACCCCTAACAAGAATAGCTACCCTCGGGTCTCGGTGATGGGCATGGAGTTCGATCCCTCACAATATCTTTTAGTAAAAGACATAACATGAAGAGATTTTAAAGAATGTTGCATATTTTATAGTTTTTTTAAAATTGTTAGTATTATTCTATATTTACAACTCTTTGTAATAATATATAGGAAATGGTACATTTTAAATGACAGTGAGGAAGGGACACTATTTCCTTCAGTAAATGTGCGCTAAATGCTGTTCTCAAAGCACTAAACACACATAAATGTAATTAAGCAGGGAATTGTTTGTCTCCCTCAACACACTTTTGGGGAAAGGTCTGGCAAAGGCAGCGTTTCTAGGTGCATTTTGTTAAAAACCATTGATAATAATTTAATGTTTTTAATGAGTTCTAAGCGCATCTTCTGCGAGACGCTGGACTGGCCTGTCAGGAAGTCGGGCACTGCCAGATGGGCCGCCTGACATGCATCTGCCTTAGTACAAGCCGAGCCGTGGGAATATTTGTCACGTATGATGTACATCATGCATCAGCCTGAGCACAAGCCAAGCCGTGGGAATATTTGTCACGTATGATGTACATCATGCATCAGCCTGAGCACAAGCCAAGCCGTGGGAATATTTGTCACGTATGATGTACATCATGCATCAGCCTGAGCACAAGCCGAGCCGTGGGAATATTTGTCACGTATGATGTACATCATGCATCAGCCTGAGCACAAGCCAAGCCGTGGGAATATTTGTCACGTATGATGTACATCATGCATCAGCCTGAGCACAAGCCAAGCCATGGGAATATTTGTCACGTATGATGTACATCATGCATCAGCCTGAGCACAAGCCGAGCCGTGGGAATATTTGTCACGTATGATGTACATCATGTATCAGCCTGAGCACAAGCCGAGCCGTGGGAATATTTGGCACGTATGATGTACATCATGCATCAGCATATGCGCAAACCGAGTCTTTAGAATATTTGGCACGTATGATGTACATCATGCATCAGCATATGCGCAAACCGAGTCTTTAGAATATTTGTCACGTATGATGTACATCATGCATCAGCCTGAGCACAAGTCGAGCTGTGGGAATATTTGTCACGTATGATGTACATCATGCATCGGCCTGAGCACAAGCCAAGCCGTGGGAATATTTGGCACGTATGATGTACATCATGCATCAGCATATGCGCAAACCGAGTCTTTAGAATATTTGGCACGTATGATGTACATCATGCATCAGCCTGAACACAAGTCGAGCTGTGGGAATATTTGGCACGTATGATGTACATCATGCATCAGCATATGCGCAAACCGAGTCTTTAGAATATTTGGCACGTATGATGTACATCATGCATCAGCCTGAACACAAGTCGAGCTGTGGGAATATTTGTCACGTATGATGTACATCATGCATCAGCATATGCGCAAACCGAGTCTTTAGAATATTTGGCACGTATGATGTACATCATGCATCAGCCTGAACACAAGTCGAGCTGTGGGAATATTTGTCACGTATGATGTACATCATGCACAGGAAAGGGGGAGATGCTACAGGAACAGCCCGTAGCCAGTGCTAGGTGTAATGGAGGATACGACCCCTAACAAGAATAGCTACACTCGGGTCTCGGTGATGGGCATGGAGTTCGATCCCTCACAATATCTTTTAGTAAAAGACATAACATGAAGAGATTTTAAAGAATGTTGCATATTTTATAGTTTTTTTAAAATTGTTAGTATTATTCTATATTTACAACTCTTTGTAATAATATATAGGAAATGGTACATTTTAAATGACAGTGAGGAAGGGACACTATTTCCTTCAGTAAATGTGCGCTAAATGCTGTTCTCAAAGCACTAAACACACATAGATGTAATTAAGCAGGGAATTGTTTGTCTCCCTCAACACACTTTTGGGGAAAGGTCTGG
Organism: Calotriton arnoldi; assembly: GCA_963921515.1. Taxonomy (NCBI): domain Eukaryota; kingdom Metazoa; phylum Chordata; class Amphibia; order Caudata; family Salamandridae; genus Calotriton; species Calotriton arnoldi. The sequence continues at coordinate 224,252 of CAWUFW010000931.1, forward strand.
CAAAGGCAGCGTTTCTAGGTGCATTTTGTTAAAAACCATTGATAATAATTTAATGTTTTTAATGAGTTCTAAGCGCATCTTCTGCGAGACGCTGGACTGGCCTGTCAGGAAGTCGGGCACTGCCAGGTGGGCCGCCTGACATGCATCTGCCTGAGTACAAGCCGAGCCGTGGGAATATTTGTCACGTATGATGTACATCATGCATCAGCCTGAGCACAAGCCAAGCCGTGGGAATATTTGTCACGTATGATGTACATCATGCATCAGCCTGAGCACAAGCCAAGCCATGGGAATATTTGTCACGTATGATGTACATCATGCATCAGCCTGAGCACAAGCCGAGCCGTGGGAATATTTGTCACGTATGATGTACATCATGTATCAGCCTGAGCACAAGCCGAGCCGTGGGAATATTTGGCACGTATGATGTACATCATGCATCAGCATATGCGCAAACCGAGTCTTTAGAATATTTGGCACGTATGATGTACATCATGCATCAGCATATGCGCAAACCGAGTCTTTAGAATATTTGGCACGTATGATGTACATCATGCATCAGCCTGAACACAAGTCGAGCTGTGGGAATATTTGTCACGTATGATGTACATCATGCATCAGCCTGAGCACAAGTCGAGCTGTGGGAATATTTGTCACGTATGATGTACATCATGCATCGGCCTGAGCACAAGCCGAGCCGTGGGAATATTTGTCACGTATGATGTACATCATGCATCAGCCTGAGCACAAGCCGACCCATGGGAATATTTGGCACGTTTGATGTACATCATGCATCAGCCTGAGCACAAGCCGAGCCGTGGGAATATTTGGCACGTATGATGTACATCATGCATCAGCCTGAGCACAAGCCGAGCCGTAGGAATATTTGTCACGTTTGATGTACATCATGCATCAGTCTATGCACAAACCGAGCCGTGGGAATATTTGGCACGTTTGATGTACATCATGCATCAGTCTATGCACAAACCGAGCCGTGGGAATATTTGTCACGTATGATGTACATCATGCATCAGCCTAAGCACAAGCCGAGCCGTGGGAATATTTGGCATGTGTGATGTGCATTATGCATCAGCCTGAGCACAAGCCGAGCCGTGGGAATATTTGTCACGTATGATGTACATCATGCATCAGCCTGAGCACAAGCCAAGCCGTGGGAATATTTGTCACGTATGATGTACATCATGCATCAGCCTGAGCACAAGCCGAGCCGTGGGAATATTTGGCACGTATGATGTACATCATGTATCAGCCTGAGCACAAGCCGAGCCGTGGGAATATTTGGCACGTATGATGTACATCATGCATCAGCATATGCGCAAACCGAGTCTTTAGAATATTTGGCACGTATGATGTACATCATGCATCAGCATATGCGCAAACCGAGTCTTTAGAATATTTGTCACGTATGATGTACATCATGCATCAGCCTGAACACAAGTCGAGCTGTGGGAATATTTGTCACGTATGATGTACATCATGCATCAGCATGAGCACAAGTCGAGCTGTGGGAATATTTGTCACGTATGATGTACATCATGCATCAGCCTGAGCACAAGCCGAGCCATGGGAATATTTGTCACGTATGATGTACATCATGCATCAGCCTGAGCACAAGCCGACCCATGGGAATATTTGGCACGTTTGATGTACATCATGCATCAGCCTGAGCACAAGCCGAGCCGTGGGAATATTTGGCACGTATGATGTACATCATGCATCAGCCTGAGCACAAGCCGAGCCGTAGGAATATTTGTCACGTTTGATGTACATCATGCATCAGTCTATGCACAAACCGAGCCGTGGGAATATTTGGCACGTTTGATGTACATCATGCATCAGTCTATGCACAAACCGAGCCGTGGGAATATTTGTCACGTATGATGTACATCATGCATCAGCCTGAGCACAAGCCGAGCCGTGGGAATATTTGGCATGTGTGATGTGCATTATGCATCAGCCTGAGCACAAGCCGAGCCGTGGGAATATTTGTCAGGTATGATGTACATCATGCATCAGCCTGAGCACAAGCCGAGCCGTGGGAATATTTGGCATGTGTGATGTACATCATGCATCAGCCTATGCGCAAACCGAGTCTTTAGAATATTTGGCACGTTTGATGTACATCATGCATCAGCATATGCGCAAACCGAGTCTTTAGAATATTTGTCACGTATGATGTACATCATGCATCAGCATATGCGCAAACCGAGTCTTTAGAATATTTGGCACGTATGATGTACATCATGCATCAGCATATGCGCAAACCGAGTCTTTAGAATATTTGTCACGTATGATGTACATCATGCATCAGCATATGCGCAAACCGAGTCTTTAGAATATTTGTCACGTATGATGTACATCATGCATCAGCCTGAGCTCAAGCCGAGCCGTGGGAATATTTGTCACGTATGATGTACATCATGTATCAGCCTGAGCACAAGCCAAGCCGTGGGAATATTTGGCACGTATGATGTACATCATGCATCAGCATATGCGCAAACCGAGTCTTTAGAATATTTGGCACGTATGATGTACATCATGCATCAGCATATGCGCAAACCGAGTCTTTAGAATATTTGGCACGTATGATGTACATCATGATTCAGCCTGAACACAAGTCGAGCTGTGGGAATATTTGTCACGTATGATGTACATCATGCATCAGTCTGAGCACAAGTCGAGCTGTGGGAATATTTGTCACGTATGATGTACATCATGCATCGGCCTGAGCACAAGCCAAGCCGTGGGAATATTTGGCACGTATGATGTACATCATGCATCAGCATATGCGCAAACCGAGTCTTTAGAATATTTGGCACGTATGATGTACATCATGCATCAGCATATGCGCAAACCGAGTCTTTAGAATATTTGGCACGTATGATGTACATCATGCATCAGCCTGAACACAAGTCGAGCTGTGGGAATATTTGTCACGTATGATGTACATCATGCATCAGCCTGAGCACAAGTCGAGCTGTGGGAATATTTGTCACGTATGATGTACATCATGCACAGGAAAGGGGAGATGCTGCAGGAACAGCCCGTAGCCAGTGCTAGGTGTAATGGAGGATACGACCCCTAACAAGAATAGCTACCCTCGGGTCTCGGTGATGGGCATGGAGTTCGATCCCTCACAATATCTTTTAGTAAAAGACATAACATGAAGAGATTTTAAAGAATGTTGCATATTTTATAGTTTTTTTAAAATTGTTAGTATTATTCTATATTTACAACTCTTTGTAATAATATATAGGAAATGGTACATTTTAAATGACAGTGAGGAAGGGACACTATTTCCTTCAGTAAATGTGCGCTAAATGCTGTTCTCAAAGCACTAAACACACATAAATGTAATTAAGCAGGGAATTGTTTGTCTCCCTCAACACACTTTTGGGGAAAGGTCTGGCAAAGGCAGCGTTTCTAGGTGCATTTTGTTAAAAACCATTGATAATAATTTAATGTTTTTAATGAGTTCTAAGCGCATCTTCTGCGAGACGCTGGACTGGCCTGTCAGGAAGTCGGGCACTGCCAGGTGGGCCGCCTGACATGCATCTGCCTTAGTACAAGCCGAGCCGTGGGAATATTTGTCACGTATGATGTACATCATGCATCAGCCTGAGCACAAGCCAAGCCGTGGGAATATTTGTCACGTATGATGTACATCATGCATCAGCCTGAGCACAAGCCAAGCCGTGGGAATATTTGTCACGTATGATGTACATCATGCATCAGCCTGAGCACAAGCCGAGCCGTGGGAATATTTGTCACGTATGATGTACATCATGCATCAGCCTGAGCACAAGCCAAGCCGTGGGAATATTTGTCACGTATGATGTACATCATGCATCAGCCTGAGCACAAGCCAAGCCGTGGGAATATTTGTCACGTATGATGTACATCATGCATCAGCCTGAGCACAAGCCAAGCCATGGGAATATTTGTCACGTATGATGTACATCATGCATCAGCCTGAGCACAAGCCGAGCCGTGGGAATATTTGTCACGTATGATGTACATCATGTATCAGCCTGAGCACAAGCCGAGCCGTGGGAATATTTGGCACGTATGATGTACATCATGCATCAGCATATGCGCAAACCGAGTCTTTAGAATATTTGGCACGTATGATGTACATCATGCATCAGCATATGCGCAAACCGAGTCTTTAGAATATTTGTCACGTATGATGTACATCATGCATCAGCCTGAACACAAGTCGAGCTGTGGGAATATTTGTCACGTATGATGTACATCATGCATCAGCCTGAGCACAAGCCAAGCCGTGGGAATATTTGGCACGTATGATGTACATCATGCATCAGCATATGCGCAAACCGAGTCTTTAGAATATTTGGCACGTATGATGTACATCATGCATCAGCCTGAACACAAGTCGAGCTGTGGGAATATTTGTCACGTATGATGTACATCATGCACAGGCAAGGGGGAGATGCTGCAGGAACAGCCCGTAGCCAGTGCTAGGTGCAATGGAGGATACGACCCCTAACAAGAATAGCTACACTCGGGTCTCGGTGATGGGCATGGAGTTCGATCCCTCACAATATCTTTTAGTAAAAGACATAACATGAAGAGATTTTAAAGAATGTTGCATATTTTATAGTTTTTTTAAAATTGTTAGTATTATTCTATATTTACAACTCTTTGTAATAATATATAGGAAATGGTACATTTTAAATGACAGTGAGGAAGGGACACTATTTCCTTCAGTAAATGTGCGCTAAATGCTGTTCTCAAAGCACTAAACACACATAAATGTAATTAAGCAGGGAATTGTTTGTCTCCCTCAACACACTTTTGGGGAAAGGTCTGGCAAAGGCAGCGTTTCTAGGTGCATTTTGTTAAAAACCATTGATAATAATTTAATGTTTTTAATGAGTTCTAAGCGCATCTTCTGCGAGACGCTGGACTGGCCTGTCAGGAAGTCGGGCACTGCCAGGTGGGCCGCCTGACATGCATCTGCCTGAGTACAAGCCGAGCCGTGGGAATATTTGTCACGTATGATGTACATCATGCATCAGCCTGAGCACAAGCCAAGCCGTGGGAATATTTGTCACGTATGATGTACATCATGCATCAGCCTGAGCACAAGCCAAGCCGTGGGAATATTTGTCACGTATGATGTACATCATGCATCAGCCTGAGCACAAGCCAAGCCGTGGGAATATTTGTCACGTATGATGTACATCATGCATCAGCCTGAGCACAAGCCAAGCCATGGGAATATTTGTCACGTATGATGTACATCATGCATCAGCCTGAGCACAAGCCGAGCCGTGGGAATATTTGTCACGTATGATGTACATCATGTATCAGCCTGAGCACAAGCCTAGCCGTGGGAATATTTGGCACGTATGATGTACATCATGCATCAGCATATGCGCAAACCGAGTCTTTAGAATATTTGGCACGTATGATGTACATCATGCATCAGCATATGCGCAAACCGAGTCTTTAGAATATTTGTCACGTATGATGTACATCATGAATCAGCCTGAACACAAGTCGAGCTGTGGGAATATTTGTCACGTATGATGTACATCATGCATCAGTCTGAGCACAAGTCGAGCTGTGGGAATATTTGTCACGTATGATGTACATCATGCATCGGCCTGAGCACAAGCCAAGCCGTGGGAATATTTGGCACGTATGATGTACATCATGCATCAGCATATGCGCAAACCGAGTCTTTAGAATATTTGGCACGTATGATGTACATCATGCATCAGCATATGCGCAAACCGAGTCTTTAGAATATTTGGCACGTATGATGTACATCATGCATCAGCCTGAACACAAGTCGAGCTGTGGGAATATTTGTCACGTATGATGTACATCATGCACAGGAAAGGGGAGATGCTACAGGAACAGCCCGTAGCCAGTGCTAGGTGTAATGGAGGATACGACACCTAACAAGAATAGCTACACTCGGGTCTCGGTGATGGGCATGGAGTTCGATCCCTCACAATATCTTTTAGTAAAAGACATAACATGAAGAGATTTTAAAGAATGTTGCATATTTTATAGTTTTTTTAAAATTGTTAGTATTATTCTATATTTACAACTCTTTGTAATAATATATAGGAAATGGTACATTTTAAATGACAGTGAGGAAGGGACACTATTTCCTTCAGTAAATGTGCGCTAAATGCTGTTCTCAAAGCACTAAACACACATAAATGTAATTAAGCAGGGAATTGTTTGTCTCCCTCAACACACTTTTGGGGAAAGGTCTGGCAAAGGCAGCGTTTCTAGGTGCATTTTGTTAAAAACCATTGATAATAATTTAATGTTTTTAATGAGTTCTAAGCGCATCTTCTGCGAGACGCTGGACTGGCCTGTCAGGAAGTCGGGCACTGCCAGGTGGGCCGCCTGACATGCATCTGCCTGAGTACAAGCCGAGCCGTGGGAATATTTGTCACGTATGATGTATATCATGCATCAGCCTGAGCACAAGCCAAGCCGTGGGAATATTTGTCACGTATGATGTACATCATGCATCAGCCTGAGCACAAGCCAAGCCATGGGAATATTTGTCACGTATGATGTACATCATGCATCAGCCTGAGCACAAGCCGAGCCGTGGGAATATTTGGCACGTATGATGTACATCATGCATCAGCATATGCGCAAACCGAGTCTTTAGAATATTTGGCACGTATGATGTACATCATGCATCAGCATATGCGCAAACCGAGCCTTTAGAATATTTGTCACGTATGATGTACATCATGCATCAGCCTGAACACAAGTCGAGCTGTGGGAATATTTGTCACGTATGATGTACATCATGCATCAGCCTGAGCACAAGTCGAGCTGTGGGAATATTTGTCACGTATGATGTACATCATGCATCGGCCTGAGCACAAGCCAAGCCGTGGGAATATTTGGCACGTATGATGTACATCATGCATCAGCATATGCGCAAACCGAGTCTTTAGAATATTTGTCACGTATGATGTACATCATGCATCAGCCTGAACACAAGTCGAGCTGTGGGAATATTTGTCACGTATGATGTACATCATGCATCAGCCTGAGCACAAGCCAAGCCGTGGGAATATTTGGCACGTATGATGTACATCATGCATCAGCATATGCGCAAACCGAGTCTTTAGAATATTTGGCACGTATGATGTACATCATGCATCAGCCTGAACACAAGTCGAGCTGTGGGAATATTTGTCACGTATGATGTACATCATGCACAGGCAAGGGGGAGATGCTGCAGGAACAGCCCGTAGCCAGTGCTAGGTGTAATGGAGGATACGACCCCTAACAAGAATAGCTGCACTCGGGTCTCGGTGATGGGCATGGAGTTCGATCCCTCACAATATCTTTTAGTAAAAGACATAACATGAAGAGATTTTAAAGAATGTTGCATATTTTATAGTTTTTTTTAAAATTGTTAGTATTATTCTATATTTACAACTCTTTGTAATAATATATAGGAAATGGTACATTTTAAATGACAGTGAGGAAGGGACACTATTTCCTTCAGTAAATGTGCGCTAAATGCTGTTCTCAAAGCACTAAACACACATAGATGTAATTAAGCAGGGAATTGTTTGTCTCCCTCAACACACTTTTGGGGAAAGGTCTGGCAAAGGCAGCGTTTCTAGGTGCATTTTGTTAAAAACCATTGATAATAATTTAATGTTTTTAATGAGTTCTAAGCGCATCTTCTGCGAGACGCTGGACTGGCCTGTCAGGAAGTCGGGCACTGCCAGGTGGGCCGCCTGACATGCATCTGCCTGAGTACAAGCCGAGCCGTGGGAATATTTGTCACGTATGATGTACATCATGCATCAGCCTGAGCACAAGCCAAGCCGTGGGAATATTTGTCACGTATGATGTACATCATGCATCAGCCTGAGCACAAGCCAAGCCGTGGGAATATTTGTCACGTATGATGTACATCATGCATCAGCCTGAGCACAAGCCAAGCCGTGGGAATATTTGTCACGTATGATGTACATCATGCATCAGCCTGAGCACAAGCCAAGCCATGGGAATATTTGTCACGTATGATGTACATCATGCATCAGCCTGAGCACAAGCCGAGCCGTGGGAATATTTGTCACGTATGATGTACATCATGTATCAGCCTGAGCACAAGCCGAGCCGTGGGAATATTTGGCACGTATGATGTACATCATGCATCAGCATATGCGCAAACCGAGTCTTTAGAATATTTGGCACGTATGATGTACATCATGCATCAGCATATGCGCAAACCGAGTCTTTAGAATATTTGTCACGTATGATGTACATCATGAATCAGCCTGAACACAAGTCGAGCTGTGGGAATATTTGTCACGTATGATGTACATCATGCATCAGTCTGAGCACAAGTCGAGCTGTGGGAATATTTGTCACGTATGATGTACATCATGCATCGGCCTGAGCACAAGCCAAGCCGTGGGAATATTTGGCACGTATGATGTACATCATGCATCAGCATATGCGCAAACCGAGTCTTTAGAATATTTGGCACGTATGATGTACATCATGCATCAGCATATGCGCAAACCGAGTCTTTAGAATATTTGGCACGTATGATGTACATCATGCATCAGCCTGAACACAAGTCGAGCTGTGGGAATATTTGTCACGTATGATGTACATCATGCACAGGCAAGGGGAGATGCTGCAGGAACAGCCCGTAGCCAGTGCTAGGTGCAATGGAGGATACGACCCCTAACAAGAATAGCTACACTCGGGTCTCGGTGATGGGCATGGAGTTCGATCCCTCACAATATCTTTTAGTAAAAGACATAACATGAAGAGATTTTAAAGAATGTTGCATATTTTATAGTTTTTTTAAAATTGTTAGTATTATTCTATATTTACAACTCTTTGTAATAATATATAGGAAATGGTACATTTTAAATGACAGTGAGGAAGGGACACTATTTCCTTCAGTAAATGTGCGCTAAATGCTGTTCTCAAAGCACTAAACACACATAAATGTAATTAAGCAGGGAATTGTTTGTCTCCCTCAACACACTTTTGGGGAAAGGTCTGGCAAAGGCAGCATTTCTAGGTGCATTTTGTTAAAAACCATTGATAATAATTTAATGTTTTTAATGAGTTCTAAGCGCATCTTCTGCGAGACGCTGGACTGGCCTGTCAGGAAGTCGGGCACTGCCAGGTGGGCCGCCTGACATGCATCTGCCTGAGTACAAGCCGAGCCGTGGGAATATTTGTCACGTATGATGTACATCATGCATCAGCCTGAGCACAAGCCAAGCCGTGGGAATATTTGTCACGTATGATGTACATCATGCATCAGCCTGAGCACAAGCCAAGCCATGGGAATATTTGTCACGTATGATGTACATCATGCATCAGCCTGAGCACAAGCCGAGCCGTGGGAATATTTGTCACGTATGATGTACATCATGTATCAGCCTGAGCACAAGCCGAGCCGTGGGAATATTTGGCACGTATGATGTACATCATGCATCAGCATATGCGCAAACCGAGTCTTTAGAATATTTGGCACGTATGATGTACATCATGCATCAGCATATGCGCAAACCGAGTCTTTAGAATATTTGGCACGTATGATGTACATCATGCATCAGCCTGAACACAAGTCGAGCTGTGGGAATATTTGTCACGTATGATGTACATCATGCATCAGCCTGAGCACAAGTCGAGCTGTGGGAATATTTGTCACGTATGATGTACATCATGCATCGGCCTGAGCACAAGCCGAGCCGTGGGAATATTTGTCACGTATGATGTACATCATGCATCAGCCTGAGCACAAGCCGACCCATGGGAATATTTGGCACGTTTGATGTACATCATGCATCAGCCTGAGCACAAGCCGAGCCGTGGGAATATTTGGCACGTATGATGTACATCATGCATCAGCCTGAGCACAAGCCGAGCCGTAGGAATATTTGTCACGTTTGATGTACATCATGCATCAGTCTATGCACAAACCGAGCCGTGGGAATATTTGGCACGTTTGATGTACATCATGCATCAGTCTATGCACAAACCGAGCCGTGGGAATATTTGTCACGTATGATGTACATCATGCATCAGCCTAAGCACAAGCCGAGCCGTGGGAATATTTGGCATGTGTGATGTGCATTATGCATCAGCCTGAGCACAAGCCGAGCCGTGGGAATATTTGTCACGTATGATGTACATCATGCATCAGCCTGAGCACAAGCCAAGCCGTGGGAATATTTGTCACGTATGATGTACATCATGCATCAGCCTGAGCACAAGCCGAGCCGTGGGAATATTTGGCACGTATGATGTACATCATGTATCAGCCTGAGCACAAGCCGAGCCGTGGGAATATTTGGCACGTATGATGTACATCATGCATCAGCATATGCGCAAACCGAGTCTTTAGAATATTTGGCACGTATGATGTACATCATGCATCAGCATATGCGCAAACCGAGTCTTTAGAATATTTGTCACGTATGATGTACATCATGCATCAGCCTGAACACAAGTCGAGCTGTGGGAATATTTGTCACGTATGATGTACATCATGCATCAGCATGAGCACAAGTCGAGCTGTGGGAATATTTGTCACGTATGATGTACATCATGCATCAGCCTGAGCACAAGCCGAGCCATGGGAATATTTGTCACGTATGATGTACATCATGCATCAGCCTGAGCACAAGCCGACCCATGGGAATATTTGGCACGTTTGATGTACATCATGCATCAGCCTGAGCACAAGCCGAGCCGTGGGAATATTTGGCACGTATGATGTACATCATGCATCAGCCTGAGCACAAGCCGAGCCGTAGGAATATTTGTCACGTTTGATGTACATCATGCATCAGTCTATGCACAAACCGAGCCGTGGGAATATTTGGCACGTTTGATGTACATCATGCATCAGTCTATGCACAAACCGAGCTGTGGGAATATTTGTCACGTATGATGTACATCATGCATCAGCCTGAGCACAAGCCGAGCCGTGGGAATATTTGGCATGTGTGATGTGCATTATGCATCAGCCTGAGCACAAGCCGAGCCGTGGGAATATTTGTCAGGTATGATGTACATCATGCATCAGCCTGAGCACAAGCCGAGCCGTGGGAATATTTGGCATGTGTGATGTACATCATGCATCAGCCTATGCGCAAACCGAGTCTTTAGAATATTTGGCACGTTTGATGTACATTATGCATCAGCATATGCGCAAACCGAGTCTTTAGAATATTTGTCACGTATGATGTACATCATGCATCAGCATATGCGCAAACCGAGTCTTTAGAATATTTGGCACGTATGATGTACATCATGCATCAGCATATGCGCAAACCGAGTCTTTAGAATATTTGTCACGTATGATGTACATCATGCATCAGCATATGCGCAAACCGAGTCTTTAGAATATTTGTCACGTATGATGTACATCATGCATCAGCCTGAGCTCAAGCCGAGCCGTGGGAATATTTGTCACGTATGATGTACATCATGTATCAGCCTGAGCACAAGCCAAGCCGTGGGAATATTTGGCACGTATGATGTACATCATGCATCAGCATATGCGCAAACCGAGTCTTTAGAATATTTGGCACGTATGATGTACATCATGCATCAGCCTGAACACAAGTCGAGCTGTGGGAATATTTGTCACGTATGATGTACATCATGCATCAGCATATGCGCAAACCGAGTCTTTAGAATATTTGGCACGTATGATGTACATCATGCATCAGCCTGAACACAAGTCGAGCTGTGGGAATATTTGTCACGTATGATGTACATCATGCACAGGAAAGGGGAGATGCTACAGGAACAGCCCGTAGCCAGTGCTAGGTGTAATGGAGGATACGACCCCTAACAAGAATAGCTACACTCGGGTCTCGGTGATGGGCATGGAGTTCGATCCCTCACAATATCTTTTAGTAAAAGACATAACATGAAGAGATTTTAAAGAATGTTGCATATTTTATAGTTTTTTTAAAATTGTTAGTATTATTCTATATTTACAACTCTTTGTAATAATATATAGGAAATGGTACATTTTAAATGGCAGTGAGGAAGGGACACTATTTCCTTCAGTAGATGTGCGCTAAATGCTGTTCTCAAAGCACTAAACACACATAAATGTAATTAAGCAGGGAATTGTTTGTCTCCCTCAACACACTTTTGGGGAAAGGTCTGGCAAAGGCAGCGTTTCTAGGTGCATTTTGTTAAAAACCATTGATAATAATTTAATGTTTTTAATGAGTTCTAAGCGCATCTTCTGCGAGACGCTGGACTGGCCTGTCAGGAAGTCGGGCACTGCTAGGTGGGCCGCCTGACATGCATCTGCCTGAGTACAAGCCGAGCCGTGGGAATATTTGTCACGTATGATGTACATCATGCATCAGCCTGAGCACAAGCCAAGCCGTGGGAATATTTGTCACGTATGATGTACATCATGCATCAGCCTGAGCACAAGCCAAGCCATGGGAATATTTGTCACGTATGATGTACATCATGCATCAGCCTGAGCACAAGCCGAGCCGTGGGAATATTTGTCACGTATGATGTACATCATGTATCAGCCTGAGCACAAGCCGAGCCGTGGGAATATTTGGCACGTATGATGTACATCATGCATCAGCATATGCACAAACCGAGTCTTTAGAATATTTGGCACGTATGATGTACATCATGCATCAGCATATGCGCAAACCGAGTCTTTAGAATATTTGGCACGTATGATGTACATCATGCATCAGCCTGAACACAAGTCGAGCTGTGGGAATATTTGTCACGTATGATGTACATCATGCATCAGCCTGAGCACAAGTCGAGCTGTGGGAATATTTGTCACGTATGATGTACATCATGCATCGGCCTGAGCACAAGCCGAGCCGTGGGAATATTTGTCACGTATGATGTACATCATGCATCAGCCTGAGCACAAGCCGACCCATGGGAATATTTGGCACGTTTGATGTACATCATGCATCAGCCTGAGCACAAGCCGAGCCGTGGGAATATTTGGCACGTATGATGTACATCATGCATCAGCCTGAGCACAAGCCGAGCCGTAGGAATATTTGTCACGTTTGATGTACATCATGCATCAGTCTATGCACAAACCGAGCCGTGGGAATATTTGGCACGTTTGATGTACATCATGCATCAGTCTATGCACAAACCGAGCCGTGGGAATATTTGTCACGTATGATGTACATCATGCATCAGCCTAAGCACAAGCCGAGCCGTGGGAATATTTGGCATGTGTGATGTGCATTATGCATCAGCCTGAGCACAAGCCGAGCCGTGGGAATATTTGTCACGTATGATGTACATCATGCATCAGCCTGAGCACAAGCCGAGCCGTGGGAATATTTGTCACGTATGATGTACATCATGTATCAGCCTGAGCACAAGCCGAGCCGTGGGAATATTTGGCACGTATGATGTACATCATGCATCAGCATATGCGCAAACCGAGTCTTTAGAATATTTGGCACGTATGATGTACATCATGCATCAGCATATGCGCAAACCGAGTCTTTAGAATATTTGGCACGTATGATGTACATCATGCATCAGCCTGAACACAAGTCGAGCTGTGGGAATATTTGTCACGTATGATGTACATCATGCATCAGCCTGAGCACAAGTCGAGCTGTGGGAATATTTGTCACGTATGATGTACATCATGCATCGGCCTGAGCACAAGCCGAGCCGTGGGAATATTTGTCACGTATGATGTACATCATGCATCAGCCTGAGCACAAGCCGACCCATGGGAATATTTGGCACGTTTGATGTACATCATGCATCAGCCTGAGCACAAGCCGAGCCGTGGGAATATTTGGCACGTATGATGTACATCATGCATCAGCCTGAGCACAAGCCGAGCCGTAGGAATATTTGTCACGTTTGATGTACATCATGCATCAGTCTATGCACAAACCGAGCCGTGGGAATATTTGGCACGTTTGATGTACATCATGCATCAGTCTATGCACAAACCGAGCCGTGGGAATATTTGTCACGTATGATGTACATCATGCATCAGCCTAAGCACAAGCCGAGCCGTGGGAATATTTGGCATGTGTGATGTGCATTATGCATCAGCCTGAGCACAAGCCGAGCCGTGGGAATATTTGTCACGTATGATGTACATCATGCATCAGCCTGAGCACAAGCCAAGCCGTGGGAATATTTGTCACGTATGATGTACATCATGCATCAGCCTGAGCACAAGCCGAGCCGTGGGAATATTTGGCACGTATGATGTACATCATGTATCAGCCTGAGCACAAGCCGAGCCGTGGGAATATTTGGCACGTATGATGTACATCATGCATCAGCATATGCGCAAACCGAGTCTTTAGAATATTTGGCACGTATGATGTACATCATGCATCAGCATATGCGCAAACCGAGTCTTTAGAATATTTGTCACGTATGATGTACATCATGCATCAGCCTGAACACAAGTCGAGCTGTGGGAATATTTGTCACGTATGATGTACATCATGCATCAGCATGAGCACAAGTCGAGCTGTGGGAATATTTGTCACGTATGATGTACATCATGCATCAGCCTGAGCACAAGCCGAGCCATGGGAATATTTGTCACGTATGATGTACATCATGCATCAGCCTGAGCACAAGCCGACCCATGGGAATATTTGGCACGTTTGATGTACATCATGCATCAGCCTGAGCACAAGCCGAGCCGTGGGAATATTTGGCACGTATGATGTACATCATGCATCAGCCTGAGCACAAGCCGAGCCGTAGGAATATTTGTCACGTTTGATGTACATCATGCATCAGTCTATGCACAAACCGAGCCGTGGGAATATTTGGCACGTTTGATGTACATCATGCATCAGTCTATGCACAAACCGAGCCGTGGGAATATTTGTCACGTATGATGTACATCATGCATCAGCCTGAGCACAAGCCGAGCCGTGGGAATATTTGGCATGTGTGATGTGCATTATGCATCAGCCTGAGCACAAGCCGAGCCGTGGGAATATTTGTCAGGTATGATGTACATCATGCATCAGCCTGAGCACAAGCCGAGCCGTGGGAATATTTGGCATGTGTGATGTACATCATGCATCAGCCTATGCGCAAACCGAGTCTTTAGAATATTTGGCACGTTTGATGTACATTATGCATCAGCATATGCGCAAACCGAGTCTTTAGAATATTTGTCACGTATGATGTACATCATGCATCAGCATATGCGCAAACCGAGTCTTTAGAATATTTGGCACGTATGATGTACATCATGCATCAGCATATGCGCAAACCGAGTCTTTAGAATATTTGTCACGTATGATGTACATCATGCATCAGCATATGCGCAAACCGAGTCTTTAGAATATTTGTCACGTATGATGTACATCATGCATCAGCCTGAGCTCAAGCCGAGCCGTGGGAATATTTGTCACGTATGATGTACATCATGTATCAGCCTGAGCACAAGCCAAGCCGTGGGAATATTTGGCACGTATGATGTACATCATGCATCAGCATATGCGCAAACCGAGTCTTTAGAATATTTGGCACGTATGATGTACATCATGCATCAGCCTGAACACAAGTCGAGCTGTGGGAATATTTGTCACGTATGATGTACATCATGCATCAGCATATGCGCAAACCGAGTCTTTAGAATATTTGGCACGTATGATGTACATCATGCATCAGCCTGAACACAAGTCGAGCTGTGGGAATATTTGTCACGTATGATGTACATCATGCACAGGAAAGGGGAGATGCTACAGGAACAGCCCGTAGCCAGTGCTAGGTGTAATGGAGGATACGACCCCTAACAAGAATAGCTACACTCGGGTCTCGGTGATGGGCATGGAGTTCGATCCCTCACAATATCTTTTAGTAAAAGACATAACATGAAGAGATTTTAAAGAATGTTGCATATTTTATAGTTTTTTTAAAATTGTTAGTATTATTCTATATTTACAACTCTTTGTAATAATATATAGGAAATGGTACATTTTAAATGGCAGTGAGGAAGGGACACTATTTCCTTCAGTAAATGTGCGCTAAATGCTGTTCTCAAAGCACTAAACACACATAAATGTAATTAAGCAGGGAATTGTTTGTCTCCCTCAACACACTTTTGGGGAAAGGTCTGGCAAAGGCAGCGTTTCTAGGTGCATTTTGTTAAAAACCATTGATAATAATTTAATGTTTTTAATGAGTTCTAAGCGCATCTTCTGCGAGACGCTGGACTGGCCTGTCAGGAAGTCGGGCACTGCCAGGTGGGCCGCCTGACATGCATCTGCCTGAGTACAAGCCGAGCCGTGGGAATATTTGTCACGTATGATGTACATCATGCATCAGCCTGAGCACAAGCCAAGCCGTGGGAATATTTGTCACGTATGATGTACATCATGCATCAGCCTGAGCACAAGCCAAGCCATGGGAATATTTGTCACGTATGATGTACATCATGCATCAGCCTGAGCACAAGCCGAGCCGTGGGAATATTTGTCACGTATGATGTACATCATGTATCAGCCTGAGCACAAGCCGAGCCGTGGGAATATTTGGCACGTATGATGTACATCATGCATCAGCATATGCACAAACCGAGTCTTTAGAATATTTGGCACGTATGATGTACATCATGCATCAGCATATGCGCAAACCGAGTCTTTAGAATATTTGGCACGTATGATGTACATCATGCATCAGCCTGAACACAAGTCGAGCTGTGGGAATATTTGTCACGTATGATGTACATCATGCATCAGCCTGAGCACAAGTCGAGCTGTGGGAATATTTGTCACGTATGATGTACATCATGCATCGGCCTGAGCACAAGCCGAGCCGTGGGAATATTTGTCACGTATGATGTACATCATGCATCAGCCTGAGCACAAGCCGACCCATGGGAATATTTGGCACGTTTGATGTACATCATGCATCAGCCTGAGCACAAGCCGAGCCGTGGGAATATTTGGCACGTATGATGTACATCATGCATCAGCCTGAGCACAAGCCGAGCCGTAGGAATATTTGTCACGTTTGATGTACATCATGCATCAGTCTATGCACAAACCGAGCCGTGGGAATATTTGGCACGTTTGATGTACATCATGCATCAGTCTATGCACAAACCGAGCCGTGGGAATATTTGTCACGTATGATGTACATCATGCATCAGCCTAAGCACAAGCCGAGCCGTGGGAATATTTGGCATGTGTGATGTGCATTATGCATCAGCCTGAGCACAAGCCGAGCCGTGGGAATATTTGTCACGTATGATGTACATCATGCATCAGCCTGAGCACAAGCCAAGCCGTGGGAATATTTGTCACGTATGATGTACATCATGCATCAGCCTGAGCACAAGCCGAGCCGTGGGAATATTTGGCACGTATGATGTACATCATGTATCAGCCTGAGCACAAGCCGAGCCGTGGGAATATTTGGCACGTATGATGTACATCATGCATCAGCATATGCGCAAACCGAGTCTTTAGAATATTTGGCACGTATGATGTACATCATGCATCAGCATATGCGCAAACCGAGTCTTTAGAATATTTGTCACGTATGATGTACATCATGCATCAGCCTGAACACAAGTCGAGCTGTGGGAATATTTGTCACGTATGATGTACATCATGCATCAGCATGAGCACAAGTCGAGCTGTGGGAATATTTGTCACGTATGATGTACATCATGCATCAGCCTGAGCACAAGCCGAGCCATGGGAATATTTGTCACGTATGATGTACATCATGCATCAGCCTGAGCACAAGCCGACCCATGGGAATATTTGGCACGTTTGATGTACATCATGCATCAGCCTGAGCACAAGCCGAGCCGTGGGAATATTTGGCACGTATGATGTACATCATGCATCAGCCTGAGCACAAGCCGAGCCGTAGGAATATTTGTCACGTTTGATGTACATCATGCATCAGTCTATGCACAAACCGAGCCGTGGGAATATTTGGCACGTTTGATGTACATCATGCATCAGTCTATGCACAAACCGAGCCGTGGGAATATTTGTCACGTATGATGTACATCATGCATCAGCCTGAGCACAAGCCGAGCCGTGGGAATATTTGGCATGTGTGATGTGCATTATGCATCAGCCTGAGCACAAGCCGAGCCGTGGGAATATTTGTCAGGTATGATGTACATCATGCATCAGCCTGAGCACAAGCCGAGCCGTGGGAATATTTGGCATGTGTGATGTACATCATGCATCAGCCTATGCGCAAACCGAGTCTTTAGAATATTTGGCACGTTTGATGTACATTATGCATCAGCATATGCGCAAACCGAGTCTTTAGAATATTTGTCACGTATGATGTACATCATGCATCAGCATATGCGCAAACCGAGTCTTTAGAATATTTGGCACGTATGATGTACATCATGCATCAGCATATGCGCAAACCGAGTCTTTAGAATATTTGTCACGTATGATGTACATCATGCATCAGCATATGCGCAAACCGAGTCTTTAGAATATTTGTCACGTATGATGTACATCATGCATCAGCCTGAGCTCAAGCCGAGCCGTGGGAATATTTGTCACGTATGATGTACATCATGTATCAGCCTGAGCACAAGCCAAGCCGTGGGAATATTTGGCACGTATGATGTACATCATGCATCAGCATATGCGCAAACCGAGTCTTTAGAATATTTGGCACGTATGATGTACATCATGCATCAGCATATGCGCAAACCGAGTCTTTAGAATATTTGGCACGTATGATGTACATCATGCATCAGCCTGAACACAAGTCGAGCTGTGGGAATATTTGTCACGTATGATGTACATCATGCATCAGTCTGAGCACAAGTCGAGCTGTGGGAATATTTGTCACGTATGATGTACATCATGCATCGGCCTGAGCACAAGCCAAGCCGTGGGAATATTTGGCACGTATGATGTACATCATGCATCAGCATATCGCAAACCGAGTCTTTAGAATATTTGGCACGTATGATGTACATCATGCATCAGCATATGCGCAAACCAAGTCTTTAGAATATTTGGCACGTCTGATGTACATCATGCATCAGTCTGAACACAAGTCGAGCTGTGGGAATATTTGTCACGTATGATGTACATCATGCACAGGAAAGGGGGAGATGCTGCAGGAACAGCCCGTAGCCAGTGCTAGGTGTAATGGAGGATACGACCCCTAACAAGAATAGCTACACTCGGGTCTCGGTGATGGGCATGGAGTTCGATCCCTCACAATATCTTTTAGTAAAAGACATAACATGAAGAGATTTTAAAGAATGTTGCATATTTTATAGTTTTTTTAAAATTGTTAGTATTATTCTATATTTACAACTCTTTGTAATAATATATAGGAAATGGTACATTTTAAATGACAGTGAGGAAGGGACACTATTTCCTTCAGTAAATGTGCGCTAAATGCTGTTCTCAAAGCACTAAACACACATAAATGTAATTAAGCAGGGAATTGTTTGTCTCCCTCAACACACTTTTGGGGAAAGGTCTGGCAAAGGCAGCGTTTCTAGGTGCATTTTGTTAAAAACCATTGATAATAATTTAATGTTTTTAATGAGTTCTAAGCGCATCTTCTGCGAGACGCTGGACTGGCCTCTCAGGAAGTCGGGCACTGCCAGGTGGGCCGCCTGACATGCATCTGCCTGAGTACAAGCCGAGCCGTGGGAATATTTGTCACGTATGATGTACATCATGCATCAGCCTGAGCACAAGCCAAGCCGTGGGAATATTTGTCACGTATGATGTACATCATGCATCAGCCTGAGCACAAGCCAAGCCATGGGAATATTTGTCACGTATGATGTACATCATGCATCAGCCTGAGCACAAGCCGAGCCGTGGGAATATTTGTCACGTATGATGTACATCATGTATCAGCCTGAGCACAAGCCGAGCCGTGGGAATATTTGGCACGTATGATGTACATCATGCATCAGCATATGCGCAAACCGAGTCTTTAGAATATTTGGCACGTATGATGTACATCATGCATCAGCATATGCGCAAACCGAGTCTTTAGAATATTTGTCACGTATGATGTACATCATGCATCAGCCTGAACACAAGTCGAGCTGTGGGAATATTTGTCACGTATGATGTACATCATGCATCAGCCTGAGCACAAGTCGAGCTGTGGGAATATTTGTCACGTATGATGTACATCATGCATCGGCCTGAGCACAAGCCAAGCCGTGGGAATATTTGGCACGTATGATGTACATCATGCAATAGCATATGCGCAAACCGAGTCTTTAGAATATTTGGCACGTATGATGTACATCATGCATCAGCCTGAACACAAGTCGAGCTTTGGGAATATTTGTCACGTATGATGTACATCATGCACAGGAAAGGGGGAGATGCTGCAGGAACAGCCCGTAGCCAGTGCTAGGTGTAATGGAGGATACGACCCCTAACAAGAATAGCTACCCTCGGGTCTCGGTGATGGGCATGGAGTTCGATCCCTCACAATATCTTTTAGTAAAAGACATAACATGAAGAGATTTTAAAGAATGTTGCATATTTTATAGTTTTTTTAAAATTGTTAGTATTATTCTATATTTACAACTCTTTGTAATAATATATAGGAAATGGTACATTTTAAATGACAGTGAGGAAGGGACACTATTTCCTTCAGTAAATGTGCGCTAAATGCTGTTCTCAAAGCACTAAACACACATAAATGTAATTAAGCAGGGAATTGTTTGTCTCCCTCAACACACTTTTGGGGAAAGGTCTGGCAAAGGCAGCGTTTCTAGGTGCATTTTGTTAAAAACCATTGATAATAATTTAATGTTTTTAATGAGTTCTAAGCGCATCTTCTGCGAGACGCTGGACTGGCCTCTCAGGAAGTCGGGCACTGCCAGGTGGGCCGCCTGACATGCATCTGCCTGAGTACAAGCCGAGCCGTGGGAATATTTGTCACGTATGATGTACATCATGCATCAGCCTGAGCACAAGCCAAGCCGTGGGAATATTTGTCACGTATGATGTACATCATGCATCAGCCTGAGCACAAGCCAAGCCATGGGAATATTTGTCACGTATGATGTACATCATGCATCAGCCTGAGCACAAGCCGAGCCGTGGGAATATTTGTCACGTATGATGTACATCATGTATCAGCCTGAGCACAAGCCGAGCCGTGGGAATATTTGGCACGTATGATGTACATCATGCATCAGCATATGCGCAAACCGAGTCTTTAGAATATTTGGCACGTATGATGTACATCATGCATCAGCATATGCGCAAACCGAGTCTTTAGAATATTTGTCACGTATGATGTACATCATGCATCAGCCTGAACACAAGTCGAGCTGTGGGAATATTTGTCACGTATGATGTACATCATGCATCAGCCTGAGCACAAGTCGAGCTGTAGGAATATTTGTCACGTATGATGTACATCATGCATCGGCCTGAGCACAAGCCAAGCCGTGGGAATATTTGGCACGTATGATGTACATCATGCATCAGCATATGCGCAAACCGAGTCTTTAGAATATTTGGCACGTATGATGTACATCATGCATCAGCCTGAACACAAGTCGAGCTGTGGGAATATTTGTCACGTATGATGTACATCATGCACAGGAAAGGGGAGATGCTACAGGAACAGCCCGTAGCCAGTGCTAGGTGTAATGGAGGATACGACCCCTAACAAGAATAGCTACACTCGGGTCTCGGTGATGGGCATGGAGTTCGATCCCTCACAATATCTTTTAGTAAAAGACATAACATGAAGAGATTTTAAAGAATGTTGCATATTTTATAGTTTTTTTAAAATTGTTAGTATTATTCTATATTTACAACTCTTTGTAATAATATATAGGAAATGGTACATTTTAAATGACAGTGAGGAAGGGACACTATTTCCTTCAGTAAATGTGCGCTAAATGCTGTTCTCAAAGCACTAAACACACATAAATGTAATTAAGCAGGGAATTGTTTGTCTCCCTCAACACACTTTTGGGGAAAGGTCTGGCAAAGGCAGCGTTTCTAGGTGCATTTTGTTAAAAACCATTGATAATAATTTAATGTTTTTAATGAGTTCTAAGCGCATCTTCTGCGAGACGCTGGACTGGCCTGTCAGGAAGTCGGGCACTGCCAGGTGGGCCGCCTGACATGCATCTGCCTGAGTACAAGCCGAGCCGTGGGAATATTTGTCACGTATGATGTACATCATGCATCAGCCTGAGCACAAGCCAAGCCGTGGGAATATTTGTCACGTATGATGTACATCATGCATCAGCCTGAGCACAAGCCAAGCCGTGGGAATATTTGGCACGTATGATGTACATCATGCATCAGCATATGCGCAAACCGAGTCTTTAGAATATTTGGCACGTATGATGTACATCATGCATCAGCATATGCGCAAACCGAGTCTTTAGAATATTTGTCACGTATGATGTACATCATGCATCAGCCTGAACACAAGTCGAGCTGTGGGAATATTTGTCACGTATGATGTACATCATGCATCAGCCTGAGCACAAGTCGAGCTGTGGGAATATTTGTCACGTATGATGTACATCATGCATCGGCCTGAGCACAAGCCAAGCCGTGGGAATATTTGGCACGTATGATGTACATCATGCATCAGCATATGCGCAAACCGAGTCTTTAGAATATTTGGCACGTATGATGTACATCATGCATCGGCCTGAGCACAAGCCAAGCCGTGGGAATATTTGGCACGTATGATGTACATCATGCAATAGCATATGCGCAAACCGAGTCTTTAGAATATTTGGCACGTATGATGTACATCATGCATCAGCCTGAACACAAGTCGAGCTGTGGGAATATTTGTCACGTATGATGTACATCATGCACAGGAAAGGGGAGATGCTGCAGGAACAGCCCGTAGCCAGTGCTAGGTGTAATGGAGGATACGACCCCTAACAAGAATAGCTACCCTCGGGTCTCGGTGATGGGCATGGAGTTCGATCCCTCACAATATCTTTTAGTAAAAGACATAACATGAAGAGATTTTAAAGAATGTTGCATATTTTATAGTTTTTTTAAAATTGTTAGTATTATTCTATATTTACAACTCTTTGTAATAATATATAGGAAATGGTACATTTTAAATGACAGTGAGGAAGGGACACTATTTCCTTCAGTAAATGTGCGCTAAATGCTGTTCTCAAAGCACTAAACACACATAAATGTAATTAAGCAGGGAATTGTTTGTCTCCCTCAACACACTTTTGGGGAAAGGTCTGGCAAAGGCAGCGTTTCTAGGTGCATTTTGTTAAAAACCATTGATAATAATTTAATGTTTTTAATGAGTTCTAAGCGCATCTTCTGCGAGACGCTGGACTGGCCTCTCAGGAAGTCGGGCACTGCCAGGTGGGCCGCCTGACATGCATCTGCCTGAGTACAAGCCGAGCCGTGGGAATATTTGTCACGTATGATGTACATCATGCATCAGCCTGAGCACAAGCCAAGCCGTGGGAATATTTGTCACGTATGATGTACATCATGCATCAGCCTGAGCACAAGCCAAGCCATGGGAATATTTGTCACGTATGATGTACATCATGCATCAGCCTGAGCACAAGCCGAGCCGTGGGAATATTTGTCACGTATGATGTACATCATGTATCAGCCTGAGCACAAGCCGAGCCGTGGGAATATTTGGCACGTATGATGTACATCATGCATCAGCATATGCGCAAACCGAGTCTTTAGAATATTTGGCACGTATGATGTACATCATGCATCAGCATATGCGCAAACCGAGTCTTTAGAATATTTGTCACGTATGATGTACATCATGCATCAGCCTGAACACAAGTCGAGCTGTGGGAATATTTGTCACGTATGATGTACATCATGCATCAGCCTGAGCACAAGTCGAGCTGTAGGAATATTTGTCACGTATGATGTACATCATGCATCGGCCTGAGCACAAGCCAAGCCGTGGGAATATTTGGCACGTATGATGTACATCATGCATCAGCATATGCGCAAACCGAGTCTTTAGAATATTTGGCACGTATGATGTACATCATGCATCAGCCTGAACACAAGTCGAGCTGTGGGAATATTTGTCACGTATGATGTACATCATGCACAGGAAAGGGGAGATGCTACAGGAACAGCCCGTAGCCAGTGCTAGGTGTAATGGAGGATACGACCCCTAACAAGAATAGCTACACTCGGGTCTCGGTGATGGGCATGGAGTTCGATCCCTCACAATATCTTTTAGTAAAAGACATAACATGAAGAGATTTTAAAGAATGTTGCATATTTTATAGTTTTTTTAAAATTGTTAGTATTATTCTATATTTACAACTCTTTGTAATAATATATAGGAAATGGTACATTTTAAATGACAGTGAGGAAGGGACACTATTTCCTTCAGTAAATGTGCGCTAAATGCTGTTCTCAAAGCACTAAACACACATAAATGTAATTAAGCAGGGAATTGTTTGTCTCCCTCAACACACTTTTGGGGAAAGGTCTGGCAAAGGCAGCGTTTCTAGGTGCATTTTGTTAAAAACCATTGATAATAATTTAATGTTTTTAATGAGTTCTAAGCGCATCTTCTGCGAGACGCTGGACTGGCCTGTCAGGAAGTCGGGCACTGCCAGGTGGGCCGCCTGACATGCATCTGCCTGAGTACAAGCCGAGCCGTGGGAATATTTGTCACGTATGATGTACATCATGCATCAGCCTGAGCACAAGCCAAGCCGTGGGAATATTTGTCACGTATGATGTACATCATGCATCAGCCTGAGCACAAGCCAAGCCGTGGGAATATTTGGCACGTATGATGTACATCATGCATCAGCATATGCGCAAACCGAGTCTTTAGAATATTTGGCACGTATGATGTACATCATGCATCAGCATATGCGCAAACCGAGTCTTTAGAATATTTGTCACGTATGATGTACATCATGCATCAGCCTGAACACAAGTCGAGCTGTGGGAATATTTGTCACGTATGATGTACATCATGCATCAGCCTGAGCACAAGTCGAGCTGTGGGAATATTTGTCACGTATGATGTACATCATGCATCGGCCTGAGCACAAGCCAAGCCGTGGGAATATTTGGCACGTATGATGTACATCATGCATCAGCATATGCGCAAACCGAGTCTTTAGAATATTTGGCACGTATGATGTACATCATGCATCAGCCTGAACACAAGTCGAGCTGTGGGAATATTTGTCACGTATGATGTACATCATGCATCAGCCTGAGCACAAGCCGAGCCGTGGGAATATTTGTCACGTATGATGTACATCATGTATCAGCCTGAGCACAAGCCGAGCCGTGGGAATATTTGGCACGTATGATGTACATCATGCATCAGCATATGCGCAAACCGAGTCTTTAGAATATTTGGCACGTATGATGTACATCATGCATCAGCATATGCGCAAACCGAGTCTTTAGAATATTTGTCACGTATGATGTACATCATGCATCAGCCTGAACACAAGTCGAGCTGTGGGAATATTTGTCACGTATGATGTACATCATGCATCAGCCTGAGCACAAGTCGAGCTGTAGGAATATTTGTCACGTATGATGTACATCATGCATCGGCCTGAGCACAAGCCAAGCCGTGGGAATATTTGGCACGTATGATGTACATCATGCATCAGCATATGCGCAAACCGAGTCTTTAGAATATTTGGCACGTATGATGTACATCATGCATCAGCATATGCGCAAACCGAGTCTTTAGAATATTTGGCACGTATGATGTACATCATGCATCAGCCTGAACACAAGTCGAGCTGTGGGAATATTTGTCACGTATGATGTACATCATGCACAGGCAAGGGGAGATGCTGCAGGAACAGCCCGTAGCCAGTGCTAGGTGTAATGGAGGATACGACCCCTAACAAGAATAGCTACACTCGGGTCTCGGTGATGGGCATGGAGTTCGATCCCTCACAATATCTTTTAGTAAAAGACATAACATGAAGAGATTTTAAAGAATGTTGCATATTTTATAGTTTTTTTAAAATTGTTAGTATTATTCTATATTTACAACTCTTTGTAATAATATATAGGAAATGGTACATTTTAAATGACAGTGAGGAAGGGACACTATTTCCTTCAGTAAATGTGCGCTAAATGCTGTTCTCAAAGCACTAAACACACATAAATGTAATTAAGCAGGGAATTGTTTGTCTCCCTCAACACACTTTTGGGGAAAGGTCTGGCAAAGGCAGCGTTTCTAGGTGCATTTTGTTAAAAACCATTGATAATAATTTAATGTTTTTAATGAGTTCTAAGCGCATCTTCTGCGAGACGCTGGACTGGCCTGTCAGGAAGTCGGGCACTGCCAGGTGGGCCGCCTGACATGCATCTGCCTGAGTACAAGCCGAGCCGTGGGAATATTTGTCACGTATGATGTACATCATGCATCAGCCTGAGCACAAGCCAAGCCGTGGGAATATTTGTCACGTATGATGTACATCATGCATCAGCCTGAGCACAAGCCAAGCCGTGGGAATATTTGTCACGTATGATGTACATCATGCATCAGCCTGAGCACAAGCCAAGCCGTGGGAATATTTGTCACGTATGATGTACATCATGCATCAGCCTGAGCACAAGCCAAGCCATGGGAATATTTGTCACGTATGAAGTACATCATGCATCAGCCTGAGCACAAGCCGAGCCGTGGGAATATTTGTCACGTATGATGTACATCATGTATCAGCCTGAGCACAAGCCGAGCCGTGGGAATATTTGGCACGTATGATGTACATCATGCATCAGCATATGCGCAAACCGAGTCTTTAGAATATTTGGCACGTATGATGTACATCATGCATCAGCATATGCGCAAACCGAGTCTTTAGAATATTTGTCACGTATGATGTACATCATGAATCAGCCTGAACACAAGTCGAGCTGTGGGAATATTTGTCACGTATGATGTACATCATGCATCAGTCTGAGCACAAGTCGAGCTGTGGGAATATTTGTCACGTATGATGTACATCATGCATCGGCCTGAGCACAAGCCAAGCCGTGGGAATATTTGGCATGTATGATGTACATCATGCATCAGCATATGCGCAAACCGAGTCTTTAGAATATTTGGCACGTATGATGTACATCATGCATCAGCATATGCGCAAACCGAGTCTTTAGAATATTTGGCACGTATGATGTACATCATGCATCAGCCTGAACACAAGTCGAGCTGTGGGAATATTTGTCACGTATGATGTACATCATGCACAGGAAAGGGGAGATGCTACAGGAACAGCCCGTAGCCAGTGCTAGGTGTAATGGAGGATACGACCCCTAACAAGAATAGCTACCCTCGGGTCTCGGTGATGGGCATGGAGTTCGATCCCTCACAATATCTTTTAGTAAAAGACATAACATGAAGAGATTTTAAAGAATGTTGCATATTTTATAGTTTTTTTAAAATTGTTAGTATTATTCTATATTTACAACTCTTTGTAATAATATATAGGAAATGGTACATTTTAAATGACAGTGAGGAAGGGACACTATTTCCTTCAGTAAATGTGCGCTAAATGCTGTTCTCAAAGCACTAAACACACATAGATGTAATTAAGCAGGGAATTGTTTGTCTCCCTCAACACACTTTTGGGGAAAGGTCTGGCAAAGGCAGCGTTTCTAGGTGCATTTTGTTAAAAACCATTGATAATAATTTAATGTTTTTAATGAGTTCTAAGCGCATCTTCTGCGAGACGCTGGACTGGCCTCTCAGGAAGTCGGGCACTGCCAGGTGGGCCGCCTGACATGCATCTGCCTGAGTACAAGCCGAGCCGTGGGAATATTTGTCACGTATGATGTACATCATGCATCAGCCTGAGCACAAGCCAAGCCGTGGGAATATTTGTCACGTATGATGTACATCATGCATCAGCCTGAGCACAAGCCAAGCCATGGGAATATTTGTCACGTATGATGTACATCATGCATCAGCCTGAGCACAAGCCGAGCCGTGGGAATATTTGTCACGTATGATGTACATCATGCATCAGCCTGAGCACAAGCCAAGCCGTGGGAATATTTGTCACGTATGATGTACATCATGCATCAGCCTGAGCACAAGCCAAGCCATGGGAATATTTGTCACGTATGATGTACATCATGCATCAGCCTGAGCACAAGCCGAGCCGTGGGAATATTTGTCACGTATGATGTACATCATGTATCAGCCTGAGCACAAGCCGAGCCGTGGGAATATTTGGCACGTATGATGTACATCATGCATCAGCATATGCGCAAACCGAGTCTTTAGAATATTTGGCACGTATGATGTACATCATGCATCAGCATATGCGCAAACCGAGTCTTTAGAATATTTGTCACGTATGATGTACATCATGCATCAGCCTGAACACAAGTCGAGCTGTGGGAATATTTGTCACGTATGATGTACATCATGCATCAGCCTGAGCACAAGTCGAGCTGTGGGAATATTTGTCACGTATGATGTACATCATGCATCGGCCTGAGCACAAGCCAAGCCGTGGGAATATTTGGCACGTATGATGTACATCATGCAATAGCATATGCGCAAACCGAGTCTTAGAATATTTGGCACGTATGATGTACATCATGCATCAGCCTGAGCACAAGCCAAGCCGTGGGAATATTTGTCACATATGATGTACATCATGCATCAGCCTGAGCACAAGCCAAGCCATGGGAATATTTGTCACGTATGATGTACATCATGCATCAGCCTGAGCACAAGCCGAGTCGTGGGAATATTTGTCACGTATGATGTACATCATGTATCAGCCTGAGCACAAGCCGAGCCGTGGGAATATTTGGCACGTATGATGTACATCATGCATCAGCATATGCGCAAACTGAGTCTTTAGAATATTTGGCACGTATGATGTACATCATGCATCAGCATATGCGCAAACCGAGTCTTTAGAATATTTGTCACGTATGATGTACATCATGCATCAGCCTGAACACAAGTCGAGCTGTGGGAATATTTGTCACGTATGATGTACATCATGCATCAGCCTGAGCACAAGTCGAGCTGTAGGAATATTTGTCACGTATGATGTACATCATGCATCGGCCTGAGCACAAGCCAAGCCGTGGGAATATTTGGCACGTATGATGTACATCATGCATCAGCATATGCGCAAACCGAGTCTTTAGAATATTTGGCACGTATGATGTACATCATGCATCAGCATATGCGCAAACCGAGTCTTTAGAATATTTGGCACGTATGATGTACATCATGCATCAGCCTGAACACAAGTCGAGCTGTGGGAATATTTGTCACGTATGATGTACATCATGCACAGGAAAGGGGAGATGCTACAGGAACAGCCCGTAGCCAGTGCTAGGTGTAATGGAGGATACGACCCCTAACAAGAATAGCTACACTCGGGTCTCGGTGATGGGCATGGAGTTTGATCCCTCACAATATCTTTTAGTAAAAGACATAACATGAAGAGATTTTAAAGAATGTTGCATATTTTATAGTTTTTTTAAAATTGTTAGTATTATTCTATATTTACAACTCTTTGTAATAATATATAGGAAATGGTACATTTTAAATGACAGTGAGGAAGGGACACTATTTCCTTCAGTAAATGTGCGCTAAATGCTGTTCTCAAAGCACTAAACACACATAAATGTAATTAAGCAGGGAATTGTTTGTCTCCCTCAACACACTTTTGGGGAAAGGTCTGGCAAAGGCAGCGTTTCTAGGTGCATTTTGTTAAAAACCATTGATAATAATTTAATGTTTTTAATGAGTTCTAAGCGCATCTTCTGCGAGACGCTGGACTGGCCTGTCAGGAAGTCGGGCACTGCCAGGTGGGCCGCCTGACATGCATCTGCCTGAGTACAAGCCGAGCCGTGGGAATATTTGTCACGTATGATGTACATCATGCATCAGCCTGAGCACAAGCCAAGCCGTGGGAATATTTGTCACGTATGATGTACATCATGCATCAGCCTGAGCACAAGCCAAGCCATGGGAATATTTGTCACGTATGATGTACATCATGCATCAGCCTGAGCACAAGCCGAGCCGTGGGAATATTTGTCACGTATGATGTACATCATGTATCAGCCTGAGCACAAGCCGAGCCGTGGGAATATTTGGCACGTATGATGTACATCATGCATCAGCATATGCGCAAACCGAGTCTTTAGAATATTTGGCACGTATGATGTACATCATGCATCAGCATATGCGCAAACCGAGTCTTTAGAATATTTGTCACGTATGATGTACATCATGCATCAGCCTGAACACAAGTCGAGCTGTGGGAATATTTGTCACGTATGATGTACATCATGCATCAGCCTGAGCACAAGTCGAGCTGTGGGAATATTTGTCACGTATGATGTACATCATGCATCGGCCTGAGCACAAGCCAAGCCGTGGGAATATTTGGCACGTATGATGTACATCATGCATCAGCATATGCGCAAACCGAGTCTTTAGAATATTTGGCACGTATGATGTACATCATGCATCAGCCTGAACACAAGTCGAGCTGTGGGAATATTTGTCACGTATGATGTACATCATGCACAGGCAAGGGGAGATGCTGCAGGAACAGCCCGTAGCCAGTGCTAGGTGTAATGGAGGATACGACCCCTAACAAGAATAGCTACACTCGGGTCTCGGTGATGGGCGTGGAGTTCGATCCCTCACAATATCTTTTAGTAAAAGACATAACATGAAGAGATTTTAAAGAATGTTGCATATTTTATAGTTTTTTTAAAATTGTTAGTATTATTCTATATTTACAACTCTTTGTAATAATATATAGGAAATGGTACATTTTAAATGACAGTGAGGAAGGGACACTATTTCCTTCAGTAAATGTGCGCTAAATGCTGTTCTCAAAGCACTAAACACACATAAATGTAATTAAGCAGGGAATTGTTTGTCTCCCTCAACACACTTTTGGGGAAAGGTCTGGCAAAGGCAGCGTTTCTAGGTGCATTTTGTTAAAAACCATTGATAATAATTTAATGTTTTTAATGAGTTCTAAGCGCATCTTCTGCGAGACGCTGGACTGGCCTGTCAGGAAGTCGGGCACTGCCAGGTGGGCCGCCTGACATGCATCTGCCTTAGTACAAGCCGAGCCGTGGGAATATTTGTCACGTATGATGTACATCATGCATCAGCCTGAGCACAAGCCAAGCCGTGG
Source organism: Calotriton arnoldi (assembly GCA_963921515.1). NCBI lineage: Eukaryota > Metazoa > Chordata > Amphibia > Caudata > Salamandridae > Calotriton > Calotriton arnoldi. The sequence continues at coordinate 255,471 of CAWUFW010000931.1, forward strand.
AAAATTTGTCACGTATGATGTACATCATGCATCAGCCTGAGCACAAGCCAAGCCGTGGGAATATTTGTCACGTATGATGTACATCATGCATCAGCCTGAGCACAAGCCGAGCCGTGGGAATATTTGTCACATATGATGTACATCATGTATCAGCCTGAGCACAAGCCGAGCCGTGGGAATATTTGGCACGTATGATGTACATCATGCATCAGCATATGCGCAAACCGAGTCTTTAGAATATTTGGCACGTATGATGTACATCATGCATCAGCATATGCGCAAACCGAGCCTTTAGAATATTTGTCACGTATGATGTACATCATGCATCAGTCTGAACACAAGTCGAGCTGTGGGAATATTTGTCACGTATGATGTACATCATGCATCAGCCTGAGCACAAGTCGAGCTGTGGGAATATTTGTCACGTATGATGTACATCATGCATCGGCCTGAGCACAAGCCAAGCCGTGGGAATATTTGGCACGTATGATGTACATCATGCATCAGCATATGCGCAAACCGAGTCTTTAGAATATTTGGCACGTATGATGTACATCATGCATCAGCCTGAACACAAGTCGAGCTGTGGGAATATTTGGCACGTATGATGTACATCATGCATCAGCATATGCGCAAACCGAGTCTTTAGAATATTTGGCACGTATGATGTACATCATGCATCAGCCTGAACACAAGTCGAGCTGTGGGAATATTTGTCACGTATGATGTACATCATGCATCAGCATATGCGCAAACCGAGTCTTTAGAATATTTGGCACGTATGATGTACATCATGCATCAGCCTGAACACAAGTCGAGCTGTGGGAATATTTGTCACGTATGATGTACATCATGCACAGGAAAGGGGAGATGCTACAGGAACAGCCCGTAGCCAGTGCTAGGTGTAATGGAGGATACGACCCCTAACAAGAATAGCTACACTCGGGTCTCGGTGATGGGCATGGAGTTCGATCCCTCACAATATCTTTTAGTAAAAGACATAACATGAAGAGATTTTAAAGAATGTTGCATATTTTATAGTTTTTTTAAAATTGTTAGTATTATTCTATATTTACAACTCTTTGTAATAATATATAGGAAATGGTACATTTTAAATGGCAGTGAGGAAGGGACACTATTTCCTTCAGTAAATGTGCGCTAAATGCTGTTCTCAAAGCACTAAACACACATAAATGTAATTAAGCAGGGAATTGTTTGTCTCCCTCAACACACTTTTGGGGAAAGGTCTGGCAAAGGCAGCGTTTCTAGGTGCATTTTGTTAAAAACCATTGATAATAATTTAATGTTTTTAATGAGTTCTAAGCGCATCTTCTGCGAGACGCTGGACTGGCCTGTCAGGAAGTCGGGCACTGCCAGGTGGGCCGCCTGACATGCATCTGCCTGAGTACAAGCCGAGCCGTGGGAATATTTGTCACGTATGATGTACATCATGCATCAGCCTGAGCACAAGCCAAGCCGTGGGAATATTTGTCACGTATGATGTACATCATGCATCAGCCTGAGCACAAGCCAAGCCATGGGAATATTTGTCACGTATGATGTACATCATGCATCAGCCTGAGCACAAGCCGAGCCGTGGGAATATTTGTCACGTATGATGTACATCATGTATCAGCCTGAGCACAAGCCGAGCCGTGGGAATATTTGGCACGTATGATGTACATCATGCATCAGCATATGCACAAACCGAGTCTTTAGAATATTTGGCACGTATGATGTACATCATGCATCAGCATATGCGCAAAAGAGTCTTTAGAATATTTGGCACGTATGATGTACATCATGCATCAGCCTGAACACAAGTCGAGCTGTGGGAATATTTGTCACGTATGATGTACATCATGCATCAGCCTGAGCACAAGTCGAGCTGTGGGAATATTTGTCACGTATGATGTACATCATGCATCGGCCTGAGCACAAGCCGAGCCGTGGGAATATTTGTCACGTATGATGTACATCATGCATCAGCCTGAGCACAAGCCGACCCATGGGAATATTTGGCACGTTTGATGTACATCATGCATCAGCCTGAGCACAAGCCGAGCCGTGGGAATATTTGGCACGTATGATGTACATCATGCATCAGCCTGAGCACAAGCCGAGCCGTAGGAATATTTGTCACGTTTGATGTACATCATGCATCAGTCTATGCACAAACCGAGCCGTGGGAATATTTGGCACGTTTGATGTACATCATGCATCAGTCTATGCACAAACCGAGCCGTGGGAATATTTGTCACGTATGATGTACATCATGCATCAGCCTAAGCACAAGCCGAGCCGTGGGAATATTTGGCATGTGTGATGTGCATTATGCATCAGCCTGAGCACAAGCCGAGCCGTGGGAATATTTGTCACGTATGATGTACATCATGCATCAGCCTGAGCACAAGCCAAGCCGTGGGAATATTTGTCACGTATGATGTACATCATGCATCAGCCTGAGCACAAGCCGAGCTGTGGGAATATTTGGCACGTATGATGTACATCATGTATCAGCCTGAGCACAAGCCGAGCCGTGGGAATATTTGGCACGTATGATGTACATCATGCATCAGCATATGCGCAAACCGAGTCTTTAGAATATTTGGCACGTATGATGTACATCATGCATCAGCATATGCGCAAACCGAGTCTTTAGAATATTTGTCACGTATGATGTACATCATGCATCAGCCTGAACACAAGTCGAGCTGTGGGAATATTTGTCACGTATGATGTACATCATGCATCAGCCTGAGCACAAGTCGAGCTGTGGGAATATTTGTCACGTATGATGTACATCATGCATCGGCCTGAGCACAAGCCAAGCCGTGGGAATATTTGGCACGTATGATGTACATCATGCATCAGCATATGCGCAAACCGAGTCTTTAGAATATTTGGCACGTATGATGTACATCATGCATCAGCCTGAACACAAGTCGAGCTGTGGGAATATTTGTCACGTATGATGTACATCATGCATCAGCCTGAGCACAAGCCGAGCCGTGGGAATATTTGTCACGTATGATGTACATCATGTATCAGCCTGAGCACAAGCCGAGCCGTGGGAATATTTGGCACGTATGATGTACATCATGCATCAGCATATGCGCAAACCGAGTCTTTAGAATATTTGGCACGTATGATGTACATCATGCATCAGCATATGCGCAAACCGAGTCTTTAGAATATTTGTCACGTATGATGTACATCATGCATCAGCCTGAACACAAGTCGAGCTGTGGGAATATTTGTCACGTATGATGTACATCATGCATCAGCCTGAGCACAAGTCGAGCTGTAGGAATATTTGTCACGTATGATGTACATCATGCATCGGCCTGAGCACAAGCCAAGCCGTGGGAATATTTGGCACGTATGATGTACATCATGCATCAGCATATGCGCAAACCGAGTCTTTAGAATATTTGGCACGTATGATGTACATCATGCATCAGCATATGCGCAAACCGAGTCTTTAGAATATTTGGCACGTATGATGTACATCATGCATCAGCCTGAACACAAGTCGAGCTGTGGGAATATTTGTCACGTATGATGTACATCATGCACAGGCAAGGGGAGATGCTGCAGGAACAGCCCGTAGCCAGTGCTAGGTGTAATGGAGGATACGACCCCTAACAAGAATAGCTACACTCGGGTCTCGGTGATGGGCATGGAGTTCGATCCCTCACAATATCTTTTAGTAAAAGACATAACATGAAGAGATTTTAAAGAATGTTGCATATTTTATAGTTTTTTAAAATTGTTAGTATTATTCTATATTTACAACTCTTTGTAATAATATATAGGAAATGGTACATTTTAAATGACAGTGAGGAAGGGACACTATTTCCTTCAGTAAATGTGCGCTAAATGCTGTTCTCAAAGCACTAAACACACATAAATGTAATTAAGCAGGGAATTGTTTGTCTCCCTCAACACACTTTTGGGGAAAGGTCTGGCAAAGGCAGCGTTTCTAGGTGCATTTTGTTAAAAACCATTGATAATAATTTAATGTTTTTAATGAGTTCTAAGCGCATCTTCTGCGAGACGCTGGACTGGCCTGTCAGGAAGTCGGGCACTGCCAGGTGGGCCGCCTGACATGCATCTGCCTGAGTACAAGCCGAGCCGTGGGAATATTTGTCACGTATGATGTACATCATGCATCAGCCTGAGCACAAGCCAAGCCGTGGGAATATTTGTCACGTATGATGTACATCATGCATCAGCCTGAGCACAAGCCAAGCCGTGGGAATATTTGTCACGTATGATGTACATCATGCATCAGCCTGAGCACAAGCCAAGCCGTGGGAATATTTGTCACGTATGATGTACATCATGCATCAGCCTGAGCACAAGCCAAGCCATGGGAATATTTGTCACGTATGAAGTACATCATGCATCAGCCTGAGCACAAGCCGAGCCGTGGGAATATTTGTCACGTATGATGTACATCATGTATCAGCCTGAGCACAAGCCGAGCCGTGGGAATATTTGGCACGTATGATGTACATCATGCATCAGCATATGCGCAAACCGAGTCTTTAGAATATTTGGCACGTATGATGTACATCATGCATCAGCATATGCGCAAACCGAGTCTTTAGAATATTTGTCACGTATGATGTACATCATGAATCAGCCTGAACACAAGTCGAGCTGTGGGAATATTTGTCACGTATGATGTACATCATGCATCAGTCTGAGCACAAGTCGAGCTGTGGGAATATTTGTCACGTATGATGTACATCATGCATCGGCCTGAGCACAAGCCAAGCCGTGGGAATATTTGGCATGTATGATGTACATCATGCATCAGCATATGCGCAAACCGAGTCTTTAGAATATTTGGCACGTATGATGTACATCATGCATCAGCATATGCGCAAACCGAGTCTTTAGAATATTTGGCACGTATGATGTACATCATGCATCAGCCTGAACACAAGTCGAGCTGTGGGAATATTTGTCACGTATGATGTACATCATGCACAGGAAAGGGGAGATGCTACAGGAACAGCCCGTAGCCAGTGCTAGGTGTAATGGAGGATACGACCCCTAACAAGAATAGCTACCCTCGGGTCTCGGTGATGGGCATGGAGTTCGATCCCTCACAATATCTTTTAGTAAAAGACATAACATGAAGAGATTTTAAAGAATGTTGCATATTTTATAGTTTTTTTAAAATTGTTAGTATTATTCTATATTTACAACTCTTTGTAATAATATATAGGAAATGGTACATTTTAAATGACAGTGAGGAAGGGACACTATTTCCTTCAGTAAATGTGCGCTAAATGCTGTTCTCAAAGCACTAAACACACATAGATGTAATTAAGCAGGGAATTGTTTGTCTCCCTCAACACACTTTTGGGGAAAGGTCTGGCAAAGGCAGCGTTTCTAGGTGCATTTTGTTAAAAACCATTGATAATAATTTAATGTTTTTAATGAGTTCTAAGCGCATCTTCTGCGAGACGCTGGACTGGCCTCTCAGGAAGTCGGGCACTGCCAGGTGGGCCGCCTGACATGCATCTGCCTGAGTACAAGCCGAGCCGTGGGAATATTTGTCACGTATGATGTACATCATGCATCAGCCTGAGCACAAGCCAAGCCGTGGGAATATTTGTCACGTATGATGTACATCATGCATCAGCCTGAGCACAAGCCAAGCCATGGGAATATTTGTCACGTATGATGTACATCATGCATCAGCCTGAGCACAAGCCGAGCCGTGGGAATGTTTGTCACGTATGATGTACATCATGCATCAGCCTGAGCACAAGCCAAGCCGTGGGAATATTTGTCACGTATGATGTACATCATGCATCAGCCTGAGCACAAGCCAAGCCATGGGAATATTTGTCACGTATGATGTACATCATGCATCAGCCTGAGCACAAGCCGAGCCGTGGGAATATTTGTCACGTATGATGTACATCATGTATCAGCCTGAGCACAAGCCGAGCCGTGGGAATATTTGGCACGTATGATGTACATCATGCATCAGCATATGCGCAAACCGAGTCTTTAGAATATTTGGCACGTATGATGTACATCATGCATCAGCATATGCGCAAACCGAGTCTTTAGAATATTTGTCACGTATGATGTACATCATGCATCAGCCTGAACACAAGTCGAGCTGTGGGAATATTTGTCACGTATGATGTACATCATGCATCAGCCTGAGCACAAGTCGAGCTGTGGGAATATTTGTCACGTATGATGTACATCATGCATCGGCCTGAGCACAAGCCAAGCCGTGGGAATATTTGGCACGTATGATGTACATCATGCAATAGCATATGCGCAAACCGAGTCTTAGAATATTTGGCACGTATGATGTACATCATGCATCAGCCTGAGCACAAGCCAAGCCGTGGGAATATTTGTCACATATGATGTACATCATGCATCAGCCTGAGCACAAGCCAAGCCATGGGAATATTTGTCACGTATGATGTACATCATGCATCAGCCTGAGCACAAGCCGAGTCGTGGGAATATTTGTCACGTATGATGTACATCATGTATCAGCCTGAGCACAAGCCGAGCCGTGGGAATATTTGGCACGTATGATGTACATCATGCATCAGCATATGCGCAAACTGAGTCTTTAGAATATTTGGCACGTATGATGTACATCATGCATCAGCATATGCGCAAACCGAGTCTTTAGAATATTTGTCACGTATGATGTACATCATGCATCAGCCTGAACACAAGTCGAGCTGTGGGAATATTTGTCACGTATGATGTACATCATGCATCAGCCTGAGCACAAGTCGAGCTGTAGGAATATTTGTCACGTATGATGTACATCATGCATCGGCCTGAGCACAAGCCAAGCCGTGGGAATATTTGGCACGTATGATGTACATCATGCATCAGCATATGCGCAAACCGAGTCTTTAGAATATTTGGCACGTATGATGTACATCATGCATCAGCATATGCGCAAACCGAGTCTTTAGAATATTTGGCACGTATGATGTACATCATGCATCAGCCTGAACACAAGTCGAGCTGTGGGAATATTTGTCACGTATGATGTACATCATGCACAGGAAAGGGGAGATGCTACAGGAACAGCCCGTAGCCAGTGCTAGGTGTAATGGAGGATACGACCCCTAACAAGAATAGCTACACTCGGGTCTCGGTGATGGGCATGGAGTTCGATCCCTCACAATATCTTTTAGTAAAAGACATAACATGAAGAGATTTTAAAGAATGTTGCATATTTTATAGTTTTTTTAAAATTGTTAGTATTATTCTATATTTACAACTCTTTGTAATAATATATAGGAAATGGTACATTTTAAATGACAGTGAGGAAGGGACACTATTTCCTTCAGTAAATGTGCGCTAAATGCTGTTCTCAAAGCACTAAACACACATAAATGTAATTAAGCAGGGAATTGTTTGTCTCCCTCAACACACTTTTGGGGAAAGGTCTGGCAAAGGCAGCGTTTCTAGGTGCATTTTGTTAAAAACCATTGATAATAATTTAATGTTTTTAATGAGTTCTAAGCGCATCTTCTGCGAGACGCTGGACTGGCCTGTCAGGAAGTCGGGCACTGCCAGGTGGGCCGCCTGACATGCATCTGCCTGAGTACAAGCCGAGCCGTGGGAATATTTGTCACGTATGATGTACATCATGCATCAGCCTGAGCACAAGCCAAGCCGTGGGAATATTTGTCACGTATGATGTACATCATGCATCAGCCTGAGCACAAGCCAAGCCATGGGAATATTTGTCACGTATGATGTACATCATGCATCAGCCTGAGCACAAGCCGAGCCGTGGGAATATTTGTCACGTATGATGTACATCATGTATCAGCCTGAGCACAAGCCGAGCCGTGGGAATATTTGGCACGTATGATGTACATCATGCATCAGCATATGCGCAAACCGAGTCTTTAGAATATTTGGCACGTATGATGTACATCATGCATCAGCATATGCGCAAACCGAGTCTTTAGAATATTTGTCACGTATGATGTACATCATGCATCAGCCTGAACACAAGTCGAGCTGTGGGAATATTTGTCACGTATGATGTACATCATGCATCAGCCTGAGCACAAGTCGAGCTGTGGGAATATTTGTCACGTATGATGTACATCATGCATCGGCCTGAGCACAAGCCAAGCCGTGGGAATATTTGGCACGTATGATGTACATCATGCATCAGCATATGCGCAAACCGAGTCTTTAGAATATTTGGCACGTATGATGTACATCATGCATCAGCCTGAACACAAGTCGAGCTGTGGGAATATTTGTCACGTATGATGTACATCATGCACAGGCAAGGGGAGATGCTGCAGGAACAGCCCGTAGCCAGTGCTAGGTGTAATGGAGGATACGACCCCTAACAAGAATAGCTACACTCGGGTCTCGGTGATGGGCGTGGAGTTCGATCCCTCACAATATCTTTTAGTAAAAGACATAACATGAAGAGATTTTAAAGAATGTTGCATATTTTATAGTTTTTTTAAAATTGTTAGTATTATTCTATATTTACAACTCTTTGTAATAATATATAGGAAATGGTACATTTTAAATGACAGTGAGGAAGGGACACTATTTCCTTCAGTAAATGTGCGCTAAATGCTGTTCTCAAAGCACTAAACACACATAAATGTAATTAAGCAGGGAATTGTTTGTCTCCCTCAACACACTTTTGGGGAAAAGGTCTGGCAAAGGCAGCGTTTCTAGGTGCATTTTGTTAAAAACCATTGATAATAATTTAATGTTTTTAATGAGTTCTAAGCGCATCTTCTGCGAGACGCTGGACTGGCCTGTCAGGAAGTCGGGCACTGCCAGGTGGGCCGCCTGACATGCATCTGCCTTAGTACAAGCCGAGCCGTGGGAATATTTGTCACGTATGATGTACATCATGCATCAGCCTGAGCACAAGCCAAGCCGTGGAAAATTTGTCACGTATGATGTACATCATGCATCAGCCTGAGCACAAGCCAAGCCGTGGGAATATTTGTCACGTATGATGTACATCATGCATCAGCCTGAGCACAAGCCGAGCCGTGGGAATATTTGTCACATATGATGTACATCATGTATCAGCCTGAGCACAAGCCGAGCCGTGGGAATATTTGGCACGTATGATGTACATCATGCATCAGCATATGCGCAAACCGAGTCTTTAGAATATTTGGCACGTATGATGTACATCATGCATCAGCATATGCGCAAACCGAGCCTTTAGAATATTTGTCACGTATGATGTACATCATGCATCAGTCTGAACACAAGTCGAGCTGTGGGAATATTTGTCACGTATGATGTACATCATGCATCAGCCTGAGCACAAGTCGAGCTGTGGGAATATTTGTCACGTATGATGTACATCATGCATCGGCCTGAGCACAAGCCAAGCCGTGGGAATATTTGGCACGTATGATGTACATCATGCATCAGCATATGCGCAAACCGAGTCTTTAGAATATTTGGCACGTATGATGTACATCATGCATCAGCCTGAACACAAGTCGAGCTGTGGGAATATTTGGCACGTATGATGTACATCATGCATCAGCATATGCGCAAACCGAGTCTTTAGAATATTTGGCACGTATGATGTACATCATGCATCAGCCTGAACACAAGTCGAGCTGTGGGAATATTTGTCACGTATGATGTACATCATGCATCAGCATATGCGCAAACCGAGTCTTTAGAATATTTGGCACGTATGATGTACATCATGCATCAGCCTGAACACAAGTCGAGCTGTGGGAATATTTGTCACGTATGATGTACATCATGCACAGGAAAGGGGGAGATGCTACAGGAACAGCCCGTAGCCAGTGCTAGGTGTAATGGAGGATACGACCCCTAACAAGAATAGCTACACTCGGGTCTCGGTGATGGGCATGGAGTTCGATCCCTCACAATATCTTTTAGTAAAAGACATAACATGAAGAGATTTTAAAGAATGTTGCATATTTTATAGTTTTTTTAAAATTGTTAGTATTATTCTATATTTACAACTCTTTGTAATAATATATAGGAAATGGTACATTTTAAATGGCAGTGAGGAAGGGACACTATTTCCTTCAGTAAATGTGCGCTAAATGCTGTTCTCAAAGCACTAAACACACATAAATGTAATTAAGCAGGGAATTGTTTGTCTCCCTCAACACACTTTTGGGGAAAGGTCTGGCAAAGGCAGCGTTTCTAGGTGCATTTTGTTAAAAACCATTGATAATAATTTAATGTTTTTAATGAGTTCTAAGCGCATCTTCTGCGAGACGCTGGACTGGCCTGTCAGGAAGTCGGGCACTGCCAGGTGGGCCGCCTGACATGCATCTGCCTGAGTACAAGCCGAGCCGTGGGAATATTTGTCACGTATGATGTACATCATGCATCAGCCTGAGCACAAGCCAAGCCGTGGGAATATTTGTCACGTATGATGTACATCATGCATCAGCCTGAGCACAAGCCAAGCCATGGGAATATTTGTCACGTATGATGTACATCATGCATCAGCCTGAGCACAAGCCGAGCCGTGGGAATATTTGTCACGTATGATGTACATCATGTATCAGCCTGAGCACAAGCCGAGCCGTGGGAATATTTGGCACGTATGATGTACATCATGCATCAGCATATGCACAAACCGAGTCTTTAGAATATTTGGCACGTATGATGTACATCATGCATCAGCATATGCGCAAAAAGAGTCTTTAGAATATTTGGCACGTATGATGTACATCATGCATCAGCCTGAACACAAGTCGAGCTGTGGGAATATTTGTCACGTATGATGTACATCATGCATCAGCCTGAGCACAAGTCGAGCTGTGGGAATATTTGTCACGTATGATGTACATCATGCATCGGCCTGAGCACAAGCCGAGCCGTGGGAATATTTGTCACGTATGATGTACATCATGCATCAGCCTGAGCACAAGCCGACCCATGGGAATATTTGGCACGTTTGATGTACATCATGCATCAGCCTGAGCACAAGCCGAGCCGTGGGAATATTTGGCACGTATGATGTACATCATGCATCAGCCTGAGCACAAGCCGAGCCGTAGGAATATTTGTCACGTTTGATGTACATCATGCATCAGTCTATGCACAAACCGAGCCGTGGGAATATTTGGCACGTTTGATGTACATCATGCATCAGTCTATGCACAAACCGAGCCGTGGGAATATTTGTCACGTATGATGTACATCATGCATCAGCCTAAGCACAAGCCGAGCCGTGGGAATATTTGGCATGTGTGATGTGCATTATGCATCAGCCTGAGCACAAGCCGAGCCGTGGGAATATTTGTCACGTATGATGTACATCATGCATCAGCCTGAGCACAAGCCAAGCCGTGGGAATATTTGTCACGTATGATGTACATCATGCATCAGCCTGAGCACAAGCCGAGCTGTGGGAATATTTGGCACGTATGATGTACATCATGTATCAGCCTGAGCACAAGCCGAGCCGTGGGAATATTTGGCACGTATGATGTACATCATGCATCAGCATATGCGCAAACCGAGTCTTTAGAATATTTGGCACGTATGATGTACATCATGCATCAGCATATGCGCAAACCGAGTCTTTAGAATATTTGTCACGTATGATGTACATCATGCATCAGCCTGAACACAAGTCGAGCTGTGGGAATATTTGTCACGTATGATGTACATCATGCATCAGCATGAGCACAAGTCGAGCTGTGGGAATATTTGTCACGTATGATGTACATCATGCATCAGCCTGAGCACAAGCCGAGCCATGGGAATATTTGTCACGTATGATGTACATCATGCATCAGCCTGAGCACAAGCCGACCCATGGGAATATTTGGCACGTTTGATGTACATCATGCATCAGCCTGAGCACAAGCCGAGCCGTGGGAATATTTGGCACGTATGATGTACATCATGCATCAGCCTGAGCACAAGCCGAGCCGTAGGAATATTTGTCACGTTTGATGTACATCATGCATCAGTCTATGCACAAACCGAGCCGTGGGAATATTTGGCACGTTTGATGTACATCATGCATCAGTCTATGCACAAACCGAGCCGTGGGAATATTTGTCACGTATGATGTACACATTGCATCAGCCTGAGCACAAGCCGAGCCGTGGGAATATTTGGCATGTGTGATGTGCATTATGCATCAGCCTGAGCACAAGCCGAGCCGTGGGAATATTTGTCAGGTATGATGTACATCATGCATCAGCCTGAGCACAAGCCGAGCCGTGGGAATATTTGGCATGTGTGATGTACATCATGCATCAGCCTATGCGCAAACCGAGTCTTTAGAATATTTGGCACGTTTGATGTACATCATGCATCAGCATATGCGCAAACCGAGTCTTTAGAATATTTGTCACGTATGATGTACATCATGCATCAGCATATGCGCAAACCGAGTCTTTAGAATATTTGGCACGTATGATGTACATCATGCATCAGCATATGCGCAAACCGAGTCTTTAGAATATTTGTCACGTATGATGTACATCATGCATCAGCATATGCGCAAACCGAGTCTTTAGAATATTTGTCACGTATGATGTACATCATGCATCAGCCTGAGCTCAAGCCGAGCCGTGGGAATATTTGTCACGTATGATGTACATCATGTATCAGCCTGAGCACAAGCCAAGCCGTGGGAATATTTGGCACGTATGATGTACATCATGCATCAGCATATGCGCAAACCGAGTCTTTAGAATATTTGGCACGTATGATGTACATCATGCATCAGCATATGCGCAAACCGAGTCTTTAGAATATTTGGCACGTATGATGTACATCATGCATCAGCCTGAACACAAGTCGAGCTGTGGGAATATTTGTCACGTATGATGTACATCATGCATCAGCCTGAACACAAGTCGAGCTGTGGGAATATTTGTCACGTATGATGTACATCATGCATCAGCCTGAGCACAAGCCGAGCCGTGGGAATATTTGTCACGTATGATGTACATCATGCATCAGCCTGAGCACAAGCCGACCCATGGGAATATTTGGCACCTATGATGTACATCATGCATCAGCCTGAGCACAAGTCGAGCCGGGGGAATATTTGTCACGTATGATGTACATCATGCATCAGCCTGAGCACAAGCCAAGCCGTGGGAATATTTGTCACGTATGATGTACATCATGCATCAGCCTGAGCACAAGTCGAGCGGGGGGAATATTTGTCACGTATGATGTACATCATGCATCAGCCTGAGCACAAGCCAAGCCGTGGGAATATTTGGCACGTATGATGTACATCATGCATCAGCCTGAGCACAAGCCGAGCCGTAGGAATATTTGTCACGTTTGATGTACATCATGCATCTGCCTGAGTACAAGCCGAGCCGTGGGAATATTTGTCATGTATGATGTACATCATGCATCAGCCTGAGCACAAACCCTGCCGTGGGAATATTTGTCATGTATGATGTGCTTCATGCATCAGCCTGAGCATAAACCAAGCCTTTGGAATATTTGTCATGTATGATGTACATCATGCATCAGTCTATGCACAAACCGAGCCTTGGGAATGTTTGCCATGTATGATGTACATCATGCATCAGCTTGAGCACAAGCTGAGCCGAGGGAATATTTGTCATGTATGATGTGCTTCATGCATCAGCCTGAGCACAAACCGAGCCTTTGGAATATTTGTCATGTATGATGTACATCATGCATCAGTCTATGCACAAACCGAGCCTTGGGAATATTTGTCATGTATGATGTACATCATGCATCTGCCTGAGTACAAGCCGAGCCGTGGGAATATTTGTCACGTATGATGTACATCATGCATCAGCCTGAGCACAAGCCGAGCCATGGGAATATTTGTCATGCATGATGTACATCATGCATCAGCTTGAGCACAAGCCGAGCCGTGGGAATATTTGCCATGTATGACGTACATCATGCATCAGCCTATGCGCAAACCGAGTCTTTGGAATATTTGTCACGTATGATGTACATCATGCATCAGCCTGAGCACAAGCCGAGCCGGGGGAATATTTGGCATGTGTGATGTGCATTATGCATCAGCCTGAGCACAAGCCGAGCCATGGGAATATTTGTCACGTATGATGTACATCATGCATCAGCCTATGCGCAAACCGAGTCTTTAGAATATTTGTCACGTATGATGTACATCATGCATCAGCTTGAGCACAAGCCGAGCCGTGGGAATATTTATCACGTATGATGTACATCATGCATCAGCCTGAACACAAGCCGAGCCGTGGGAATATTTGGCATGTATGATGTACATCATGTATCAGCCTGAGCACAAACTGAGCCGTGGGAATATTTGGCATGTATGATATAAACCGTGCATCAAACAACGCCACCTCATCAAAGTTCATAGCTGGTTTGTGAATCGGACCCGTTGTCTTTACTTTTTCTCCACATATATTTTGCATGTTTTGAGAGCAGCTTGTGAAGTAGACTTTTCATGTCTGTTTGTTTTATACTCCTTGTGAACTGTTAGGCCGCAGAGTGCTTCAAGTGTGGGGGGGGGGGGCTTCCTTACATTGTTCTTTCCAAAGGTTTTACGCACTGCACTAAAGACCCAGCATGGTGGACACAGTATAAGACTTCAGGGGAAATCGAGATTTGCGTTTGTCCTACTTAGAGATTAATGGATCTAGTGCTCCCTCGTGGATACATTGTCAACGAGTTCCTGCGCCCACATCTGACCATGGTGTGTGATCCTGAACAAATCACAGTGCTCTCCATACCAATCAGTTCTTCCATTTGCCGACACTGGAAGAATTAAACTAGCTTCTGATTTCAGAGCCATATATGAATTGAACATTTACATACACACCCTTCTCTGCTCAACCCTTGCCTCGCATCCCTTCCTTGTACCTAATTCTGCCTTCACCTCCCCTCAGAGGCAGAGGTTTACTACCCATGAGGGGGGTTGGGGGGGGTTACTACTCATGCAAGAAGCAGAGCTGCCACATGTGCAAACTTCTTAGTACAGAGAACAAATTAGCATAATTAAAGATGCCACCAGAAGTGATGTCACACAACCTTTGCCATCTAAGTACATATATATACTATATACAGCCTATGGGTTCATCTCTAGGATAGCCCTGCGGGTACACCACATGGAGAATAAAAAACGTGATATAGAAAACACAATGGGTAAGTGGGAATCATATTTCAATAGCCTAAAAACCTCACTACAGTGTCTGGACCCCAAATTCCTGCATATGTGAAACAGCCATCAAATGCTTGCCCTCTTGTATCCTTTACAGAAAAATAGCACATGGTATTCCGTTTCCTCTGCGTTATTACAGGCTGGGCAGCCCAAATTAGAAGAACCCGCCCACTTATTTGTAAAGGTACGCAGCGGGAGCACCCCATGTCTGAATTGCAACTATAGCTTCTTGGCCAGAAGCGGCTGAATATCGTCCAAGGCGGCTTCTAGACTATATTGATCTTTTACTTCCAGGAACCCTATTGTCAATCGGCCAGATGTGGGCCTCCTGTGTAGCTGCACAAGTTTAAGTTCTCTATAGCTCTCAATCAGGACCTTCCTAGGAATCACTGGGCAAACTTCTTCTGCATTATTTCATAGGGTCCCCCTCCCCATGGCCACGCAGGTTTTCCTGATATATGCCAACCATGCTAGTTTGTCCGCACCATGTAGGCCCAAAACTTCTCTCAGCTCATCCCTATATGCAGCCAATTCAGGAGTGCTCCACAAACGTCGCCTCCCTCCACAAGTCTCATTGAGGCCTTGGGGACCCCATCCCCAGAGCCAAAGTTATTTAAAAGTGTGTGTGGAGGGGTGCGGCTCCTTCTTCAAGCTTTGTGAGGCCCTGGGACCTCATTCTCTGGGGCCACTAGTTTAAAAATGGGAGGGGGCACGCAGCTTCCCTCCTGAGACTCGAAAGGCCCTGAGGAACCCATCCCCCAGGGATGGCTCTATTGTTGTTTCCCGGGTCCTGCCACCTGGTGGGCACTGCAAAAATGCTCCAGCTGAGTGAGAACACACATTTATTTCCCTGTCCGTGCTCTTGCGGGCAGGGAAACAGAAATTGCTCCCTCGTGGCAGAAGCAGAGAAAAAAAACCTGCTCCCACCAGATGGGAGCAAAGCTGACTCCCCATGCACCCAGGATGGGTTTCTGGGTGGGGAAAGGGACATCCAAAACAATTGTTTTAAACGTATAATAAGTGAAAGTCAGGAACTGCTCATTTATTATTCACTGCTCCTTGAAGTAGCGCCCATAATGCCCTGCAAAGGCTCTTTAAACTACCCTTTAACTATTTTTTGGGAGCTTGATGATGTCCCTAGAAGGGGCAGGGGCACCAGCTAGCATTTTTATTAAGGTTGTGGGGTGCTGCAGGGAGTGCAGCAGCCCCCCATCAACATTAAAAAAACAGTAAGTCTCCTGGGTCAATTATTCCATGACCCCAGGAGAACTTATATTTATATATTTTTTTTAAAGCACTGCTAGGTGGAGCTCTATGCTGTTCAGGTGGATTGCAGAGCCCCTTTTTGTTTTAAAAAGGGTCAAAGACAATTTGGTCTTTTTTTAATTAAACTTCATTACATTTTTTATGACAATCACTTTTATTAAAAATTGCAATTGTGAATTATTGAAATATATATTTTATTGTAATTATTGGTCATTTTTTAACAAAGACAATACATGTGCTTTATATATCTTTATGTCCTGATCACCTCATAAAGCCAATATGCCCACTTTGTATATTTTAGTGCTCTCATCCTTTGACAAAGTCAGTAGGCCTACCTTAATTCAAATGGCGCCCAGGCCCTGCGCTCAACCTCCTGCTGCCCATGACTCGGCGCTGAGTGAGTATTGAGCACCAGTGGGGTTTGGGCACAGGCAAAGGCCATGGAGTGCTTGGGGTTGGCTGCAGGGCCTGGCCACAGACCTGGCTCTGTGACCAACCCCACGCCGCTCCGTGCCGAAGGCCATGGAGTGCTTGGGGTTGGCTGCAGGGCCTGGCCACAGACCTGGCTCTGACCAACCCCACGCCGCTCCGTGCCGAAGGCCTTGCACGGTGTGGGGTTGGCTGCAGGGCCTGGCCACAGACCTGGCTCTGACCAACCCCACGCCGCTCCGTGCCGAAGGCCATGGAGTGCTTGGGGTTGGCTGCCAGTGAGGGGTTGGCTGCCAGTGAGGGGTTGGCTGCCAGTGAGGGGTTGGCTGCCAGAGAGGGGTTGGCTGCCAGTGAGGGGTTGGCTGCAGGGCCTGGCCACAGACCTGGCTCTGACCAACCCCACGCCGCTCCGTGCCGAAGGCCATGCACGGTGTGGGGTTGACTACCTGCAAGGGTTTGTGTATTCCACCCACCCAAGGCCAAAGCCGTGTGTGGCATTGGCGTTACGTATGATAATATAACATTACTTTATGTTAAAATAAAACTAGAATTTCACTGAAAAAAACAAAGGTAAAAGTGTCAATATAGTTAGATATGGTAATAATATCTTACTTTGCATAAAAAAAGTAGAAATGTACTGTAAAAAACAATTGTCAAAGGCAAGTTATTAGTTAGCTGAAAATGGCAGTTAAAACATACCATTTTGAATAAACAAAACCACTGAAATTCACCAGTTATAGTTATCTCAAGTAACTGTAACTCAAGGCCTAAAGTAACCATAACTTGCACCCTTGCCAAGCACTGCTAATTTCCTCACATATGACATCACTGATGACATGTTCCAGGAAATCATTGATGACTAGACTGCGCATTGCGGGGGTGAGAGTTATAGTGGGGTAAACATAGATACTTAGATATATCTACTTACTTACCAGTCGATATTCTGCCTATGATATTTTTGTAGCACAATATTTTTATGCTCGAAATTCTGACAACCGCACTGCCTTCCGATAAATTTACACTTGATGTTAGGGAGTCATCCAAAGTCATAAATCCCTTCAAGGATGCGACTTGCATGTGTCACACTGTTCTACAGGCCTCCAAGCCTTTCACATGCCCCTGGCTATCTAGTCAATCTACATGTAGCATGTTACTAACTGAGCTCTAGTTCAGAGTGCAGCCAGGCATGTCGCAGGCTCTGCCCCAGCTGTCCTGCCTCTTCAGAGACATCATCCTGTTGGTAACTTTCAGCCAATGTCGTGTAGTTCCTATAAAACCTATATAGGATCTGCGCGTTTGGACAACATACACTGCAGGATTGGTATCAGACTGATTCTAAACACCCCCACCATGTATGTTGGCCTCTGTACCAGCTAGCTCACAGCGCCACTAGAAACTCCTCTTACCAAGGAGAGAATAGTTCTTGGCAACCATCGAACATGACAAGCCTGATCCCTTGGGACCGTGGAAACAGTGGACTACTTTTCGCTCAGTCACTCGTGCTCACTTAGTCTCAGAGAGATACACAGAATAAACGGTATGAACGTTTTTCAATAAGTATTTATTGAACAGTCGTTATTCTAGTGTAAAACAGGTGTGATGAAAGAACCACTAGACAGTAACAGATATAAATGATTAGAAGCACTAAGAAGGTGAAAGGATGGTAGATCTCTACCATTTTGCCATAACCATGAATACAGGCAAGTATATAAAATACATGACAATAAAATGCGCACTCCTACGATGCTACCCTAACTAGATGTACCTAAGTGTACCTAGCATGTATGTAGGTGTTAAGCCAAGAATCACTCTAGGATAAAGTCAACCCCATTACCTGAAGTGAGAGACTGTGGGACCCCGTCTTGGTCTCAAGTTGGACACCCCGCAAGGGATGTTAGACCGCTGTGAGCTGGAGTATCTGCGTGCAGGAACCTCAGCGTCTCGCGTCAGTGTGTCGGCAGGGAAGTCCTGATCTCCTCTGTGTGTCTCAGCAAGATGTGATGTTTATATACCCAAAGGTCTCCCCGCTGGTTCTACCTTGCTGTGCCACTTGTTGGACTTAGGATGACGTCAGGAATGAACTTTATACATAGTTATTATACAGGAGATGGTTGTCCTGCTGAGCTTCCAAGAATCCTCATGCATAATGTATGAGACTTTTACCAGGGAAAATCCCGCGTTCTGTGTGCAGTGTCGTATCTAGGTAAAAGGTCAGTCCCTAAGAATCATTATGTATGTAATGTAGGGAAGAATATAGGTGAAAGGTTATGATGTTATCTGAGCCTATATTGGGGTACCTATATGGAATATAACACCAATATGTGCTTCACTCTGTCCCCGCCCACCAGTCTGTCAGAGTAGAGAGCGAGACATGAGTGACTCTGTTACTGCCCAAGTGAGCTTCTAGAGGCACTGACCATCTGACGTGTGACTACATGTGTCCCAGGCACTGACTGCCTGACGTGTGACTGAATGTGTCCCAGGCACTGACTACCTGACATGTGAGTAAACGTGTCCCAGGCACTGACTACCTGACTTGTGCGAAACGTGTCCCAGGCACTGACTACCTGACATGTGAGTAAACGTGTCCCAGGCACTGACTACCTGACGTGTGACTGAAGGTGTCCCAGGCACTGACTACCTGACGTGTGAGTAAAAGTGTCCCAGCCACTGACTACCTGACATGTGAGTAAACGTGTCCTAGGCACTGACTAACTAACATGTGAGTAAACTTGTCCCAGGCACTGACTACCTGACGTGTGGCTAAATGTGTCCCAGGCACTGACTACCTGACGTGTGATTAAATGTGTCCCAGCCACTGACTAACTGACATGTGAGTAAATGTGTTCCAGGTACTGACTACCTAATATGTGAGTAAACGTGATCCAGGCACTGACTACCTGACATGTGAGTAAACGTGTCCTAGGCACTGACTACCTAACATGTGAGTAAACGTGATCCAGGCACTGACTACCTGACATGTGAGTAAACGTGTCCTAGGCACTGACTACCTAACATGTGAGTAAACGTGTCCCAGTCACTGACTACCTGACTTGTCAGTAAATATGTCCCAGGCACTGACTGTAGGAAGCTGGCTCTGAATGTACTATAACAAAGTAGTGTATAGTGTACACAGAGTCCAGTGGATCCCCAAAGGCTTACAGAGGTAAAAGTAGATAGCACCTTACTCTCTATTTGTGGCAGTGAGGGTGAGCAGTAAGGCTTTATCAGAGGGTAGTGTTAAGCATTTATTGTACACACTCAGGCAAGAAATGATGTCACACACTCAAAGACTGAACTCAGACCAATTGTTTGTATCAAAAATACTTCTTTAGTTGTATTTTATTTTTAGAACCAAGCAGGGCTTGATACAGGCAAGTAAAGTTGTACTTTTCAAAATAGAGTAATAAGGAAATGCAAACTGAATGAAGTTGGCTTTGTTACAGGTTGGTAAAATGTTTAGAAACAGTTGTAGTCACTTTGTGCTTACTTTTGATTAATTTGTGATTACTTTTTAGATTACTTTTTCTACTCAGTGTGTGATATGCCTAGATATCACACTGGGACATTTCCTGGACAAAGTTAAGTAAAACACTTTTCAATTAAAACACAGTTACTTAGGGTTCCATACAAACACAACTCAACACAGAACTTTTTCAGAGGAAAACAGTCAATGCAATCCTATGAAGGAAAATGTGGTTATCGGTTTGCAGGTAAGTAAACGGTCTTGAGGGTTGTGTTTCCGGGGTTAGAACAAGGGTTCCCCCAGGATCAAGGATGCACTCAAAGAGCAACCTCAGCGGCACTAGGGCGGCCGGGTGCAGAGTGCTGAGGTCCAATGTTAGCCTATGGGGCTAGGGGGCCTTTGGTTGGTGGCTGCTCTCGGGCGAGCCACTGGGTTGAGGGAGCAAAGCTCCTAGGATTAAGCTCAGGGCAAAGGGGGATCCGAGTTAGCACACAAGGTGCACCCACAGTGGTGGCAGGGTGCAGGATTGGTGTTGGGTGCCCTGTTGTTTTCAATAGGAGATCTCCGGTCGGAACAAAGACTGCAGGCTCGGGCAAGGAGGCTTCCTGGAGGCGACCACCATTGGAGAGGTAAGTTGGGATGCGGAGGGATGCCTGGACACCATCGGTTGGGCCACCCAAGGCCGTGGGGCGTCGGGTGCAGGGGTCTTTAGGCGTCTGGTTTCCTTACCAGCTCCGGTCGCGGTCAGGGGGACACTCCAGATAGAGGCTACAGGCGGCGACCGGAGGCTTGAGGTAGGTCAGGGATCACCAGATCCCATGTTGGATTTGCTGGGGGGACCTCCTCGTTGGGTTGGGCCACTCGAATTTGGGCCGTAGGCTTCGGGTGCAGACTCGCAGATTTGGCCGGAGCCAGAGTCTGGTTCTTGAGCAAGTCCTGTGCTCACGGGAGACAGAGTCTTTGTAGGGAATGCAGGGCAGGTCCTCTGGGTTCTGGGGGGCTGCTGGCTGCAAGACATGCCGGGATTCCGCTGGAGCAGGTCGAGGTCGGGACAGGCCGGTTGGGCTGGGGCCAGGGCAGTTGATGTCCTCCTCTTCTTCCTTCCGCACAGCTCTTCGGTCCTTCTTCTTCTTTTTCTTGCTTGTCTGAGGAGGCAAGGTTCGGGGTCACCTCTAAATACTAAATTTAGGGGCGTTTCAGGTAGGTACAGGTCGGGACCAATGGGTCCCTTCCTTGGGGTGGGTACACCCCCTATTATGCCACCCTCCAGTGGGAGGGGGCATGAGCTTCTCTCTGGTTAGTTGGGTCCCCCCATCTTCAAGATGGCGGGGACTGAGTTGTGCTTCACCTCGCCTCCTTCACCTGAGAGGTGAAGTTGGCAAAGGTGGGCACACCTCTCCTCCTATCTTGGTTTTCCAGCCAATTCTTCCTCCCAAATTGGGGGTTAGAACCCGTGGGGGCCAGTTGCTGGGAGCAGCAAATGGCTAGGTCAGCTCACAAAGGCGGCAAGCCTTTGACGCTTCCCCTTCGTTGACCCTGCCCATCCTGGGGGAGGAGGCTTGGCACCTCTGCCCAGGATGTGCTTTGTTTCAGGACACCGAGAATGGGAGGCTCTTGACCCAGGGGTCCAGAAACATGTCTGGTGGTGGCAGCTGGCGAGCAGCCACTCAGCCAGGACACTGGAGTTAGGTTGTTTTTCAGGGGGCATCTCTAAGATGTCCTCTGAGTGCTTTTGGCATTACATCCCACACTGTCATCAGTGTGGGTTTAATGGGCTGAGAAGTTTGATACAAAACTTCCCAACATTCAGTAAAGCCATTATGGTGCTGTGGAGTTCGTAATGACAAACTCCAAGACCATATACTCGTTATGGCTTTACTGCACTTACAATGTCTAAGAATGGACTTAGACACTGTAGGGGTACAGTGCTCATGCAACTGTACCCTCACCAGCGGTATAGTGCACCCAGCTAAAGGGGTGTTTTACCTATACCATAGGCAGTGGGTTGCAGGCATGGCACACAGATATGTGTGCCATATCGACTCTTCACTTTGTTCTGCACCAAAACACGCAGCCTGCAAGGGCAGTGTGTGTGTGTTCATGTACAGGACCTCTAAGGGTGGCACAATATGTGCTGCAGCCCTTAGAGGCCTTCTCTGGTCACAGGGCCCTTGGTACCTTTTACAAGGGGCTTACATGTGGCCAGAGAGGAGCCAATTGGGGGTACAAAGGTACAGTTTTAGGGAAAGAATATAGGCCCTGGGTACCTGGTTAGCAGAAACCCAGGTTACACTTAGTCAAGGAGCATCAACATCAGGCAAAAAGTGGGGGGCAACCATGCAAAAAGGGGCACTTTCCTACACAACACCCCCCCCCCCAAACAAAAGAGGATGAGACTAACCTTTGCCTAGAGATTCTTCATTGTCTAAGTGGAAGAACCTGGAAAGTCCATCTGCATTGGCATGGGCAGTCCAAGGTCTGTGTTCCACTGTAAAGTCCATTCCCTGTAGGGAGATGGACCACCTCAAAACTTTAGGACTCTCACCTTTCATTTGCATTAGCCATTTAAGAGGTCTGTGGTCAGTTTGAACTGTAAATTGAATACCAAACAGGTATGGTCTCAATTTCTTCAGGGACCAAACCACAGCAAAGGCACTCCAACGCTGCTCCCTAGGGAGTAACCTCTTGCTTATAAAAGCAACAGGTTGGTCTTGACCATCATCACTGGTCTGGGATAGGACCACTCCTATCCCTAGTTCAGAGGCATCAGTCTGCACAATCAACTGCTTGGTGTAGTCTGGAGCTTTGAGAATGGGTGCTGAGCACATTGCCTCTTTCAGGGTGTCAAAAGCCTTTTGACAGCTAACTCTCCAGTTCACTTTCTTGGGCATTTTCTTGGAGCTGAGTTCTGTGAGGGGTGTCACAATGGAT
Organism: Calotriton arnoldi; assembly: GCA_963921515.1. Lineage (NCBI taxonomy): Eukaryota > Metazoa > Chordata > Amphibia > Caudata > Salamandridae > Calotriton > Calotriton arnoldi. Next base: position 278,750 of record CAWUFW010000931.1, read on the forward strand.
CCATACCCCTTCACAAACCTCCTATAGTACCCAGTCAAGCCAAGAAATGCCCTGACTTGGGTCTGGGTTGTTGGAGCCTCCAAGTCCAGAATAGCCTGGATTTTGGGTTGCACTTGGCCTCCACCAACAAGGCAACCCAAGAAAACAACTGTGCCCTGCCCTATCTGGCATTTGGTTGCCTTGATAGTTAGGCCTGCAGTTTGCAGGGCCTGTAAAACCTTCCCCGGGTGGACCAGGTGATCCTGCCAAGTGGAGCTAAAGACAGCAATATCACCAAGATATGCTGGACTAAAGGTCTACAGCCCAGCAAGGACTTGATTCACCAACCTTTGGAAGGTGACAGGGGCATTCTTTAAACCAAAGGGCTTAACAGTTAACTGATAATGCGCATCAGCTGTTGAGAATGCAGTTTTCTCTTTGGCTCTCGGGGCCATGCCAATCTGCCAGTACCCTGCAGTTAAGTCAAAGGTACTAAGAAATTTGGCTGCACCCAATTTATCTATCAGCTCATCAGCCCAGGGTATGGGGTGAGCATCTGTCTTAATGACGTAGCTGAGACCTCTGTAATCCACACAAAACCTCATCTCTCTCTTTCGATTCTGGGGATGGGGTTTGGGGACTAAGACCACTGGACTGGCCCAGGGACTCTCAGAGGGTTCAATAACCCTTAACTCCAGCATCTTGCTGACTTCAGCTTTGATGCTCTCCTTACCTTTGTCAGATTGCCGATAGATTTTGTTTTTGACAGGTACACTGTCTCCAGTGTCCACATCATGGGTACACTAGTGTGTCTGACCAGGGGTTAAGGAGAAAAGCTCAGCATATTGCTGTAAGACTTGCCTACAGTCAGCCTGCTTTTGGGCAGTGAGAGTGTCTGAATAGACAACTCCTTCCACTGACCCATCTTTGGGGCTGTAAGAGAGGAGGTCAGGGAGAGGTTCACTCTCTGTCTCCTGATCCTCAAGAGTAACCATCAGCATGGTTATGTCAGCCATGTCATGGAAAGGTTTCATGCGGTTCACATGGATAACCCTTTTAGGTGTCCTGCTTGTGCCCAGGTCTACCAAGTAGGTGACCTCACTTTTCTTTTCTAAGATGGGGTAAGGTCCACTCCATTTGTCCTGGAGGGCCCTTGGTGCCACAGGCTCCAAAACCCACACCTTTTGCCCCGGTTGGAATTCTACCAGTGAAGCTTTTTGGTCATACCTGTGCTTCTGGAGCTCCTGGCTGGCCTCATAATTCTTGGAAGCTTTTTCCATGTACTCTGCCATTCTAGACCTTAGGCCTAGTACATAGTCCACAATATCTTGTTTTGGTTCTTGGAGAGGCTTCTCCCAACCTTCTTTAACAAGACAGAGTGGTCCCCTAACAGGATGGCCAAACAGAAGTTCAAAGGGGAAAACCCTACTCTCTTCTGAGGCACCTATCTGTAGGCTAAAAGCAAGCATGGCAAAAGGACATCCCATCTCCTTTTGAGTTTTTCAGGGAGTCCCATGATCATGCCTTTCAATGTCTTGTTGAACCTTTCAACAAGACCATTGGTTTGTGGTTGGTAGGGTGTAGTAAACTTGTACTGCAATCCACACTCATTCCACATGTGTTTTAGGTATGCAGACATGAAGTTGGAGCCTCTGTCTGACACCACCTCCTTAGGAAACCCTAGCCTGGTGAAGACACCAATGAGGGCCTTGGCTACTGCAGAAGCTGTGGTAGTCCTAAGGGGAATTGCTTCAGGATACCTGGTGGCATGATCCACTACCACCAGTATAATCTTATTTCCTGAGGCTGTGGGAGGTTCAATAGGGGGGCCTTTGGGTGTCCACCTGTTTTGCCATGGGCTTGGCAGGTGAAACAGGAGCTGACCAACTCCTTTACGTTCTGGGACATCTGGGGCCAGTAGAAATGGCTGACTAGCCAGTCCCAGGTTTTGGTCTGGCCAAGATGTCCAGCTAGGGGATGCCATGGGCCAATGTGAGTAAGAACCCCTGTACATCTAAGGCACTACCACTCTCCTAGTGGCACCAGGGTTGGGGACTCTGGCCTCAGTATACAGGAGTCCCTCCTCCCAATAGGCCCTGTGGGTTCCACTAACATCTCCTTGTTCCTGTGCAGCAGCTTGCTGTCTCAGGCCTTCAAGAGTTAGACAGGACTGTTGTCCAAGGCACAGCTGTTCCCTAGTGGGTCCCCCTGGGCCTAGGAGCTCAACCTGGTAAGGGTCAAGTTCCATGGGCTCAATTTCCTCTGGAGCTGACAAGTCCTCTCCCTGAGGAGAGGGGCCTGAACCTTTAGCTGTCCAGAAGCTGGTTCCCCAGTCTTCTTGCCTTTTCTCTTGGAAGGTTGGGTCATTCTTCCAGGCTCCAACACTTCTTTTCCACCCTGCACTTGACTCTGTGCTCTAGTATTGACACACACAATCTCAGGGATGTCCAGCATTGCTGCATGGGTTTTCATTTCTACCTCAGCCCATGCTGAGGTCTCCAGGTCATTTCCAAGCAGACAGGCAGATGGAAGTCTTGGAGAGACCACTACATGTTTCAGGCCAGTACCCCCCCCCAAGTCTAATGCTACCATGGTCTGTAGTAACACTGTCAGCGTTGGTGACTGAATACGTTTTTCCAATCAGGTATTGCTCTGGGGAAAACAGTGTATCTCTCACCATGGTGACACTGGCACCTGTATCCCTCAGGGCTTCTATTCTAGTCCCAATTATCCAGGGGTACTGCAAATACTTTTTCAAGTTGGGGGGCCACACAGCTAAAGTGGCAAACTCAACTTCCCCTTCTGTGACTAAAACAGCTTCAGTGTGAACCCTGATTTGCTCTGGGCACACTGTTGATCCCATCTGAAGATTGGCTACACCAGTACTAACTGGAGGAGAACTAGGGGGCTTCTTGTTAGGGCAAGTAGCATATCCAGTCAGGTGCTTACAGTTATAACACCAGGCCTTTTGGGGATCAAAGATTTTCCCTTTGTACCTACCAGTGGTCTGGGAAGAGTTCTGGGACCCACCCCCAGAAAAGGTTTTTGGGGCCCTTTAGAAGACCCTTGTGTCTTTGGGGTTCTCACCCCTTCCCCTGGGGAGAATTGGTAACCCCTTTCTTTTGGTCACCCCCAGTGGTGGTTTTTGTTATCCTAGACTTGACCCAGTGGTCTTCCTTCTTTCTCAATTCTTTGGGATAAATTAGACCTAGGTCTACCAGATGTTGATGCAACTTTTCATTAGTGCAATTACTTAAAGTGTGTTGCTTCATAAAAAGATTGTAAAGCCCATTAAAATCATGCACATTATTTCCAGTTAACCATCCATCTAGTGTCTTAACTGAGTAGTCTACGAAGTCAATCCAGGACTGGGTCTGGGTTTTGTGAGCCCCCCTGAATCTAAAGGTAGAAACAAACTTCCCCACCCCCTTCACAAATTGTTTGCCTAAAGGTCACCATGAGCAATGGGATCTGCCTCCGAAAGGGTGAGGTCTCCGAGCTTAGGGTCTACCTTGATGAGTAGTTACCTGCACCTTTCTATGGAAATTTGTAGTTAGCATTTCCCAGAAAAAGTTTGGGCCATCCAGATGGGATCTCAGGAGAGATTAAGGATCCCGACTCTTTGGCTTCTTCGGCCATGTCCATAATTTTTGTTATGAGGGCATAACAAATATCCTGACACAAGCACCAGGAATGACCAATTCCTTTTTTAAGGTTGCAAACTTATTTAGCTAGAAAGGTGGCCGCCACCCTAGTGTCTATTTTTGTTGGTAAAAGCAACTTTTCCCTACAGAGAGTGACAGGGGCATTTGGCTCTGAGTCTATTTCGGACCTCTTTGTCAAAGGGTTTTCTAAGACGCCCACAGCATACTTTGCCACTTTGTCCGCTGGGTCCATTCTGAGGATCGTGGGTGCAGGATGTCCTTGGGATCCAACATGTTGGATGTGCCTGGGTTCTCTTTCTTGCGATCATATGTCTCTTTGCTGAGGGACGTCTTGGCCTAGAAGGTCCCATGCCCCCATCTGAGTCCCCTTGAGAGTCATGCCCATTGATGGGTTCTGGAGATTGTTTGCCCTCTATATCGAGGGCTGGACCATATGTAGGTTGGTCTTCCGGGTCATGGAAGGGAAATGTAAAGGCCTTTGAGAGGGCAAGTTTTGAGATATAGAAAAGCCCTTTTCAGTCTGTTGAAGGCATCCCGGTCAATATCCTGTTTGTGCTTCCTTTTCTGGGTGTTTTTTTTCGGTATGATGCCATAGGACCCCTGAGGTTGGGTGGGTAGGGATGGTCTAGTAAGTTCTTCCCTCCCAAGGAAGAGTTTTGGTAAACTGCTTGCCAGTTCCATAATTTCCACCTCAAGACGTGCTATTGCAACAGTGACCACTTTCTGCATAGACAAGTCTATTGCGTATCATCCTAAGGAATGAAGGAGTAAGGCTCCTCCTCCATGTAGGAGGCATCAGACTGTTTCATAGCTTTCAGCTCCTTGAGACCCCTTCGGGTGAGTAGTCTGTCTTCCCATGTCTTCTCCGCTGCACCTTCTCCGCCGAACCAGATCCAAGGATCTTCAGGAAGTCCTACTTGATGGGGAATGGCAGAGGGTCTCGGGTGGGGGTCCAGTGACCGAAGAGTAGGGTTTCCGAATTGGCGCTGTTGATCCTTGCTCCTTACGCTTTCCCAAATACGATACAGGTCCTCTCCAGCTCTTTCACAGATGGTCCGTCCGCGCAGAAGACATCATCCATGTAAAGAGAGCACTTCACTTCACCTTGTCCCCTGCTTCCCGGTGCCTTCACTCCTTTGATGTTTTTGTTCTGCCGGATGCATTCGGCAAGGAGCGCAATCACGCAGATGAACAGTAGGGGGGAAAGCAGGCAGCCCTGCCTCACCCCTGACAGGACGGGGAGGGGGTTGGTTCTCCAGCCATTTACCAACGCCATGCTGGAGATGTCTCTGCATTGTGGTCACCACGTTACAGAAGAAGTCCCCCAGTCCCAGTGCTCTGACTGTCCAGTCCAAGAACTCATGGGAAACGCAGTCGAACGCCTTTTTCTGATCCAGGCTGACCAAGGCAATCGGGACCTAGTGGCCCTTGATGTACTCGATCGTGTCCCGGACCAGGGCCAGACTGTCTGCGATTTGCGACCCGGTATCCCACAGGACTGGTCAGGGTGAACTATCTTTGCTATCACTTTCTTTAGGTGGTTGGCCATCACCTTCGCGAGAATCTTGTAGTCCACATTGAGGAGAGAGATGGGCCTCCAGTTCTTGAGGTCTTCTCTCTCTCCCTTCTGTTTGTACAAGAGTGTTATCATACCCTCTCGGAGGGATTGCGGCATATTGCCCTTGCCCACCATTTCCTCGTAGAGGTCCAGCAAGTCCGGCCTGATCAGGACCCACAGTTTAACATAAAGTTCCACTGGGAGACTGTCATTGCCAGGTGTCTTGTTTCTCTTGGAGGTCCTGGCGGCCAAGTGCAGCTTTTACAGGGTGAAGGGCGCGTTCAGGCCCTCTCTCTCTTCCGGACCCAGTGTCTTTGAGATGCCCTCCAGGAAACTATCCGCCTGGGCTCTCTCCGACAACTTCGGTGAGTAGAGTTTGCCATAAAAGTCGGTTACGACTCTCATGGCTTCCTCCTTCTCACTTTGGAGGATGCCCTCCGAGTCCCGAAGCTCTAACAGCGGTGTGTGGGTTGAGTGAAGTTTCTTAAAGAAGAACGAGTTTCATTTCTCATCCTTCTCGAGGTTCTCGGTTCTGGTCCGGAAGATGATTTTCTTGGATTCCTCCCTAAAGTGCTCTGTGAGCCCTTTTCACTTTTCCTCCAAGTCGTCATCCACATCCCATCCCATCCCCTGAGCTTGAGTTCGTACAGTTGCTGCAGTGTGCTCTGCAGCTTCCTGAACGCCCTCTTCTTTTCCCATGCAGCAGCGCTGCTTGCATCCTGGAAGAAGCTCCGGAACCTGTCCTTCACCCATTTCCACCACTCGCTGGTGGAATGAAAGAAGTCCTTCATGTTCCTCCACTCTACATACATGGTTCTGAGGTTCGCCGCTAACTCCTCGTTTTCCAACAATGAGCAGTTAAGCTTCCACGATCCTGGGCCAGCGGGGAACTTCCCTGTAAGTTCCCCCTCAAAACTGACTACTCTGTGGTCAGAGAAGTGGACGGCAACCATGGTGCTTTGCCCAGGCTTTACCGTTGGTGAGGTGAATAGGAAGTCCATCCATGAACGCACAGATCCATCCGGCCTACTACAGGAAAAATTCCTGGCATTCGGGCCCATGCTCTCAATGACATCCTGGAGGGACGCCTCACCTATCATCTCCACCAACAGCCTGGACGACACATCCATCGCTGCAGAGCCTGACCCAGTGCATCCATCCAACTCTACTATGCAGTTGAAATCACCACCCATCAGAATGGTTCTGGAGGACACATGTTGCATCCTGAGCCCCCTGAACATCTTGAGTCACTCATTCTTCTCTGGGGGCGCATAGACATTGATGAGCCTAACGGGCTCACTGGCCCACGAACAGCACTCTGCCGTTGACCTGCTCCGCGTGAAATGCCTCCCCTTGATTAGAATGGCCACTCCAGACGATTTGCAATCGTTACCTCCAGACCAAAAAGATGGCCTGTGCGTCCACTGCCGTTCGAGTTGGCTGTACGACTGGGGGTCTTGGGTGAACATTGCTATCGCCATTGTCTCAGCGCTAGCAGTCAGTGTCCGGTTCGAAACCTACTGGGGTTGAAAGCCCTGGGTAGCTCTACTTGGAGTGCTGAGCTTCCTGCTGGTCCTGCTCTCCCTCTCCTGTGCTGTCCTCGGCGTTTCCGATCATTACCTCTGTTCCCACATCCGGGATCCACTGTTCTGCCACTCCTGTGGCCTCGGAGGCTCCCATCATGTTCAGCTGTTGGTGGAGCTCCTGAAGTGCGCCTTCTATGGAGGCAGCTTCTTCTTCCTCCTCTTCGCTTTCAATTTCCTCCTCCTCTTCTTCGCTCTCGTCGTGGATGATGATGGTACCATCATCCTCTTTACTCCTGGCTTTGTTGATCTTCTTGCTTGCCAGGAAGTCCTCTTTCGTTATTGCCATTGCTTGTTTTCTACCACTTCTTCGTGGGGGGGGGGCGGCGGTTGTCACGTTCCCCTCCTCTGTTTTCTGTTTGGCCGGTTGGCGGTGGTGCTTCCGGTGGGAACGCCTGGTGATTCTTGGCATCCTTGGCGTTTGCCCTATCCCGTTCCTCCGCCTCCTACTTCATCTTCGTACACTTCTGGCGCAGCGTTTGGGACCGGACCTGGCCCCATGTCTCTTGGGTCCCGTCATCGTCTTCGCCGCTGCTCTCTGTTTTCACTTCGGGTTGCTTCCCCTTTTTCTTCTTTTTTTCTTCTTCTTATCCTCGTTTGCTGTAGCAGAGTCCTCTGTCCCCTTCTCCTCTTCCATGTCCTCTGGTTCCGCCATCGGGTCTTTGTCCTTTGGTTCCGGCATTGGGTCTTTGTCCCTTGGGGCTTCCTATGGCAGGGCTGCTTGTGGTGCTCCATCCTCTGGCCTCCCTTGGGTTGGTGGACTTCCTTGGCCTGTGCCGTCCCAGTCGGTGGTGTTGGCTCCTCCGCTGTGGCTGGTCCTGCCTTGGGGTCCTCTGGGTTCTTTGGGCCTGGTCCTGGGGGTGTTGGACCCTTTGGGTCCTGGCCCTTCTGGTCCGTCTTCCTGGGTGCTGCCGGTGTTTTGGCCGTTTGTATCTTGGCATCCTGCAGGAGGGCGTTCAGCTGGGCATTGGGTGCCTGGGATGCCTTCGGTCTGGTGTCTCTCCAGGCTGGAGTTCCTGCAGCTGCCGCTGCGTAGGTCTTTGGCAGGTCAGACTTGGGGCATCGGTAGTAGGTGTGACCCTCTCCTCTGCAGAAGTTGCACTTCTTGATCCCGCTGCATGTGCCGGCGTCGTGTCTGGTCTGTTTGCAGATCCTGCAGAACTTCTTCGGGCAGTCTTTTCCAAAGTGGCCCACGGCCTCGCACTTCCTGCAGGTGAAGGCTTGTCCCGGGTACCTGATCCTCCCTTTGTCGGCTCCTAGGTAGAAGCTTGCCGGTGGGTGTTTCATTCCATCTCTCCCTGCAGGGTCCTTGTGGAGGTTGATGGTTGCTGGCCAGGTCGTGTTCCATATTCTGTTGCTGTCTCTGACCTTGGTGGGTCCATCCAGGATGGTGCCGTACCTCTGGAGAAGTGACGCGATGTCTCTGTCTGGGATGTGGGTGTTGGTCATCTCAACCGTTACCCTCTCCTCTGTTGTTGCTGGCGCCAATCCTGTTGTCAAGCTGAAGGTGCTGTAGGGTGTCTCCTTCTTCTTCCCCTGGAAGAGGTCCCAGTACTTCCTGAAGAGGGCCTGGGTGATGAAGCTGATTGGAAATATCATGCCTGAGGCGGACGCCTGGCAGCTCAGCACCTCCATCACTGGGACTCCTGCTGGTTTGAGGACCTTGTTCAGGAACAGGTCTCTGTCCTGTCTGGTCCCTTCCTTGTCCTTTACCTCCCACCGCATGACCTGGGCGTGCCGGTGGGAGACGTTGTACCCATTGAAGGGTTCGGGCGGTCCCTTGCCTGGTCCCTGCCTCGCTCTTCTCCTTGCTCCCTGGTTTGGCAGCATTGGGGTTTTCAGGTGCTCCTGCCTTTGGCCCTGAGGCCTTCAGGGCACCAGCCTTCCCAGCGCTGGTGCTTGGTTCTGGAGGTGCAGCCTTACTTGCCCCCTTGCCGGCCTCTCCAGGGGGTTGGGGGTTGGGCTTCAGGGCGTCCGGTGTGGGGATGCCGTCTGGGATGGTCACTGGGGTTCTAGTGTCCATTTCGTCTGCCATTTGGGGGATTTGGGGCTTACCGGTAATTTTGGGTTACCGCCGGGTTACCATTTTTACCTGGGGTCCTCCGCCTGGGTACCTGGGGTGTCTCCCAGCAGACCACAATAGTCTGCAGTGCAAGAAACACTGTCCAGTCACGCCCTAGAGCTAAGGCAAGGGTTATAGGGCTAAGGATGTTTTATGTATGTGTCATGCGCCAGAGAAAGGCCTGGATTGGCATATCTGTTGCAGTAGAAACTTTCGAATACATAAAGTGCCTCACATGTGACAGGATACATTTTTTTGAAGAAGATGATATGCTGGAGGATACGGAATAAAAGAATTTGATTAAACGTGGATAAATTGTAAAGTATTTTTGGTACTAAAGACGGAGTGCTGTGCGTTCGGTTAGAGTGTTACCTCGCTCCCGTTTCTGAAGAGTTATAGGTGTTACCACCTAATCATGAATCCCCTCGCTAGGGGTCTGGGTGCTGTACTGGCCTGTGAAGGGTGTTAGGAGGTGTTTTAAGTCTCCAGCATTAGTCCAGCCAAACGCCAGGAAAGAGAGAGATGTAGGGAGCGTAACGTGTCCTGTGCTCTAACGCTGACCACAGGTCCTTGGGGGTTCTACTTTGTGTTCCTAGTGAACAAACAGACACCAGCACGCTGGTGCCCCTCCTCCTGCTTAATTAAAAGCCAGTCGTTTCGTCGTGAAAATTTGCATAAAGCAATTTTATTCACTTCTCAGATAGGGTGTATTTACCATATCTTCAAAGTTTATGATGCTCACTAGGGACCTCTAGGCGCAGCTTGCGGTACTACACCTACCACATCTCACATTTATTTTAGACCTTCTATAAATTACCCTTCATCAGCTCCACATAGAGTACAACCTAATCCGGAATTAATATAATAATTATTTTGTCACATTTCAAAGCTACTAATTGTATATATGGACATAGCTATTTGAATGTACTCGTGGTACTGTCTTGCATGCAATGCATTATGGGTAGGGTGGATTTACCATATCTTCAAAGTTTATGATGCTCACTAGGGACCTCTAAGAGCAGCTTGCGGTACTGCACCTAGACAAGCAGTACTGGTGCCTTGCTCACTAGGGACCTCTAGGAGCAGCTTGTAGTACTGCACCGAGATTTGCAGTGCTGGCGCCTTGCTCACTAGGGACCTCTAGGAGCAGATTGTGGTACTGTACCCACCACTGCTCACATTTATATTAGACCTTCTATTCATTTCCCTTCATCAGCTCCACATAGAGTACAACCTAATCCGGAATTAATATATTAATTGTTTTGCCACATTTCAAAGCCACTAATTGTATATATGGACATAGCTATTTGAATGTACTCGTGGTACTGTCTTGCATGCAATGCATTATGGGTAGGGTGGATTTACCATATCTTCTAACTTTATGATGCTCACTAGGGACCTCTAAGAGCAGCTTGCGGTACTGCACCTAGACAAGCAGTACTGGTGCCTTGCTCACTAGGGACCTCTAGGAGCAGCTTGTAGTACTGCACCGAGATTTGCAGTGCTGGCGCCTTGCTCACTAGGGACCTCTAGGAGCAGCTTGCGGTACTGCACCTAGACATGCAGTGCTGGTGCCTTGCTCACTAGGGACCTCTAGGAGGAGCTTGGGGTACTGCAACTGGACAAGCAGAGCTGGTGCCTTGCTCACTAGGGACCTCTAGGAGCAGCTTGCAGTACTGCACCGATTCATGCAGTGCTGGTGCTTTGCTCACTAGGGAGCTCTAGGAGCAGCTTGCGGTACTGCACTGAGACATACAATGCTTGTTCCTGGCTCACTACGCAACCATTTGCAATGCACTAGGTCTTGCATTACTGAAAGTATGAGCCATTGGCGTTGCATTATTATTTGCAACGCCAATACCTCAAACTATCAGTAATGCGAGACCTATTGCATTGCAAATGCTTGTTATAATATTCTGTGTAGTTGTTTTAGATGTACTGAGAAACAGATTGTTCCTGTAGTAATAAATACTTTTAACGTAAAAGTGTTCATTCTTCTTAGTACAGTGTGTGTGATACTGTGAATAACGAAATAAGGTTTTTTGCTGTTTCCACAGTGCCCTGATCCCTTTATGGGATTGTTAGTAACCTAAAAGCAATGCTTCTATCTCAATTACACATTGAATAGGGTTTTGCAGGGCTATTATAACTTGTCTTTCACATTCATCCCTGGTGCATTGAACCAAGTTCCCCAGTGTCACCCGTGGTTGGGAAAGCACACCTTGTAGAGTTACAATAAAGTCGTAACTTACGCAACAAGCACTGTAGGGAGAGAATTCCATACTCTGGTTTCAATCCTTGAAAACGATTGAGCCATAGATTGTTACTTTTTATAGGTAACGGGTACTGTAAGGAGAGTTACAGCATTCTATGATGGTCTAGACCCCTCAGAAATCCTCAACTTTGCAGCCAGGTATTGTGGAGTAAATGTGTAAAGGGCCTTGTGTGTGATGCAGTCCATTTTGTACATAGGCCTTGCTTCAATTGAAAGCCAGTACAGTGAAAACAGTACCAATATGATATGCTCTTTCCCTTTAGCCCCAGAGATGAAACGCTCTGCTTCATTTAAAATTGCTTTCAGTAGAGTGCAATGAATTTTGGTACCGGGTTAGGAGAGAAATGCAGCAGTCGATTCGAAACAGGACCAGTGATTGAATTAGTGTTCTGAGATCCTGTTCTGGAATGAAGCGGTGGATTCCCCAAAAAAGAGACAATTGAATGCATTCAGTTCTGGCCCTGGTGTTGACTTGTGACAGTAGATTGAGTCTTTTGTCTAGGATGATCGCAAGTGATTTGGCAACTGTGGACGATGGTGGGCTTACAGTTGAAAATGTTGATTGACTTCAACCTTGATTGTCTTGCTCATGGTGGTAGAGATGTGGAAATGAGGAGGAGTTCAGTTGTGGGTGGGTTCAGCTTTAAATGATGGGACGTCAACCAATGTTGAACCGTGTTTAGAGCTTTGACTAGTTGGAAGATGTCACTTGGGGAGAGATCTTTAAATACAGGTGGGTGTCATCGTGTATTGATAGATTTTTGAGATTCTAAGTAAGACTTCTAGGGGTTCACTACTGGAAGCTGGGTGTCTCTGCCTAAGCAATGATTTGAATTGCAAAACAATACACAAAAAAACCAAAAAGAAGTATATATCAAACAAATACACAAATTATGAATTACTTGCAAAAAATGTGAACATTTGAATTTTAATGGGAAGTTTGGTGCTGTTCAAAATATATTTTTATTTCTAAAAGGCAAAGCAATATGCCAAACTCTAGCATGTCACGTTATCTCTTTGCTCCAAATGGACCCTCTCTTTTTGCGGATGAATACCATTGCTGCTTCATTCCAGGCCAATAACCATGCATACTTGATTATGTTTGCTGTATTCATACTGCTCCTGTGATTGATAGATTCTAGTTTGTACATGTACTTATTTAACCTGCTATAATAATATTTAATTTTCTAAACACCCCCTAAGAAGGCATCGCAGTCCCCCAGGGATCGCCAGACCACAGGTCAGGATTCATAGGTGTGGAGGTTAGAGATGGTTGGGGTTAGAATAGATCGTTCAGGAACCCTTGTGCAAGGGCAATAGGTTTAGATAATCACAAGTCTATATTTAGCCTTTGTGATCTGTCCATGAGGAATGATTTGAACCATTTGAGAACCACTCTATCAATGCCCATATGATTTTTGAGAGTGTCAAGAAGGGTTTAGTGATTAACTGTGTTGAAGTCCGCTAACAGGTCGAGTAGGATCAGGAGGCAAGAGTTGCCCATGTCCAGGATGCCAAGTGCATCATCGACAATTTGGGGAACTGCTTTTTCAGTGCTGCAGCATGGATTGAATCCCAATTGGTATGCATCGAAAAGGTTAATGTCTTGGATGTATTGGGCAAATTGGTTCACTATACATCTTTTGAGGACTTTTGCAAAGAGTGGAAGTATGGAAACTGAACAAAAGTTGTTGAGGTCATTCGGTCTGCTGAAGTTTTTTGACTTGTTCACTCTTGAGGCCGGGCGGCAACAGTCCCTGGGTGAGTGAGAGATTTACTACTTTGGTCCCGTATGGAAGCAGGTGTATGGCAATGTATTTGGGTAAATTGCTGGGAACTGGATCCACAAAATGGTTTGAAGGTTAGGTCTTTGTAACAGTTTTTAGTAATTTGTCCTCCCTTATTTTGTCAAAGAGACACATGATTTAGAATCCCATCCTTGTCACCAGTGTTGTAATTAAGATAAATTCCAGTAGGGTAACATCTCACATGAGGGTGAGTGGAGGATTTTGAGGAAATGGGGTGTACTATATGTTGTGGTTGTGAGACCTCACTGTATAATAACCTTACCAACCCCTTAAGGGCCAGTGGGATTTGTTTGTTAAACCTTCTATCTCAACCTGTCTCAACCTAGGCTGCTGCGGATGTGAACAGCAAGGCTTACACGGAGCTTGTAAACAGCACCAAAACAATTGAAGAAGAAATAACTGAGACACTCAAGAACTCCAACACCAATTAAAAAAAATTAAGGAGATGTTTTTACATTTTTAGACACCAAAATGAATAAGATCCACTGGAGGGTTCTGAAGATATGAATTTTTACTAGGTATAGTAAATCAAAACATTTCACACAACCGCAAGCAAGCATTGGCAAATTCAACAAATTTGACAGAAACTTTTCACCCAAAAGTTGGGCTAGTTGTAACATGGTCAGTTGGAGTTACTTTGGGTGACCAACTCTGGCAGGGAGCCAGTCAGGGGGACCAGCAAGGCCCTCAGAAACAGTTCCAAAGAATAAGCATTCTCCAGACAGTTCCAGGCACTTTATCTCCTTTGCAATGGATTCCAATGAAAGTGGTGCTGATGCAAGGGATACTGGATGCTAAGATGCTGTGGATGCGATGCGATCAACTGGGTCTTCTTGCAGCTGCTCCTCAGTCCATTGGGTTTGTTAGGCAGTCCTGGCTATAGGGGTCAACTTCCCTTGAGGTCCTGTCGAGTATGGCAGAAGTCCAGTTCCCACAGGGCTACTAGTCCTCCAGTGTCACAGTCACAGCCAAATCCTTCTCTGGGTTGTAGCTTGCCTTCTAGGTGACCAAGTTGCACTGTGACAACTCTCCTGGGTTCAGCAGACTCAAGCGCAACTTCTGAGCATTGGGTCCTGGTCCTTTGTGCTGCATTGCAACGAGGACTGGCAATCCAGGGATCTGGGTTACCACTCACCCTCAGCTGGCTTCTGTAGCTGTTGTGTCCCTGTGCTGTGAATAGGTCAGCCATCTGACCCATGGAGTCTCTTACTTTGTATCTAGTGTCTGCTAATGAGGTCAGTCAACAAAAACGGAATGAGTGGAAAATTCAAGACTAAGAATCGCATGATAAAACGACAATTAGCAACATTAGGTCTGATTTAGATCGTGGCAGTATTACCGTCGCTGCGGTTCCAAGTACTCCGTCGAACTGACGGCAGTCTACCTGCCGTATTTAGATTTTGTGGCAACAGACAGTGTCCAGCGGTGGTCTTCTCTGCTGGCTAACAGTACTCTGTCGCTGTCATGCTGGCGGGCTTGCGCTGAGCCGATTCAGATGTTCCTGTTGTACTGGCGGTATCCTGGCGGTGGAGCCCTGAAAGAGTGAGGCCATGGTTGCGTGGAGACAGGTAAGTACTACTCATCATTAACTCACTACATGTATATGTTGTGAATGTGTCATAATTTATATGTAGGTAATGTATAATGCCCTTATTTTACATATAGCATTGCACACCAACAACATACACACACTGTTGAATATACACCCACAGCACAACACCCACAACCAACAACACCAAAATAAAAAAAACCTTTAAATGTCAACATAGGTGTGTTCATTTTACCACGATAAGTTGTAAGATGAACACTCATGAATGACACATAAAAAATTGCATTTAAGAGCAATGTAAAAGTACACGCGGTGATAGCAAATGCTAACACACAATACACATGATACACATGATACATAGGGAGACCAGTGACACAGAAGCCTACCTTAGATTCCAGCGACAACGGGGTTGCTGAGCATCGTGGTGAGGTAGCAGCTGCACAGGAAGGACCTGGACAATGGGGTTCAAGAAGGAAACGGAAGTGGGAAATGGGAAAAAGGTACGTTTTCCCCTCTTTTTAGGTCGAGCCTGGGCAGCGCGCATGCGCTGCTCTGCAAAGCATGTAGTATTGAGTTAGGGATGTGAAGCCCCGCCCCCTCTCTGCCCATATCTTTAATTGGCTTGTGTCCTTGTACTTCTTAAATGCTGGCGTCTGATTCATAAAGAGGCTTGTTAGTCCCTCCTTAGTACCGCCTTGTCTTCATTTGAAACCTCCCATGGTGACTGGCCCTTTTACTTCTGATGTTACACGGTACCTCTTATTTAGTGTGTATGCCCTATTTTCTTTAAAGGGTTTTGCCCTACTGCAGGGAGGACGTGCTTTGCTTACATGCAGTGCGCCATGCGCGCTTTCACTTTCACGACTTTTGCATCATTTGGTCACCCGATCCTGCGTTTGTTTTCCATCCTGTTTACCTATCACTGCAATCCCAGTTTCACCCTTTCCTTTTAAACCTCACCCTACATGGGTGAACCGCGTTCCCTATCCGTGCAGTGCTACAGCTGCCACGCAATGACCCCTGCATATTCATGCAGCAGCAGGGGGCGCGAGCAGGGATTTCAACAGCCTATATCTCTGCATGAATGCTCAAAGCAGCCGATTGGAGAGCGCCACGGAGCAGTGTATTCTCTCAAAAGTGTGATGCTGCCAGTGGTGGTGGGGAAGATGCACGGGGATTCCCGATGTGGAAGTGAAGGGAGCAGGACCAAGGTACTTGTGCGTTTTGTACGGAAGGAGTGGGGGCTGTAATGTCCAGGTGGTACACAACGACAGGGGTGACAAATTGAGTCACCCGCCTGCGTTGTGCACTTGGTTCAGCCGGCGCATGACGGAATGCGCCGGCGAACGTAATAAAGGGGCGTGGCCCGGAAAGTTTCATTCGGGACCACGACGAGATGCAAAACGGCTCTGTGTAATCTTTGTCCCGCAACGTAGCAGCGCTAGGCCCTCGCAGCAGGCGAGATCATTACACTGGCGACGACGGCGGTCGTTCACCCGCGCCACATCCGCTCTACCGCACCGCACGCTGCCCCCGTTAATGGCAATCCCAGCGGGGCATGCATGCTGCTGGTGCCCCTGGAGTGCACTCCCCGCCCGTTTCCCAGGTGAGGACAGTGCTTAGCCTACACGCACGGTGGGCTGCCCAGAAAGAAAAGCGAAAAGGACTGACTGTTCCCCCAGTGGAGGCACAAGGGGTCGTGGCCCCTGCAAGTCTCCAGGACTAGTGTTGGGACGGTTCCCCTTCAAAGTGACATCTCAGGCGCAGTGAGGCCACGTTGCCTCGAGGGACTCTTGCTGCGTCTACCCTGAGACACTATCTGGGCTTCCCACGTGCGCAGATCAGTGCAGAGGTGGCTCCAGGGCAGGGCACACATACTGCACAACCACGACCTCCAGCGGAGAGACGCACAGCCACTGCACGGCGTGGCACGCTAGGAAGGACCAGCCTCCAGCCTGCGCAATCGCCTGTGAGGGGTAGACCTGCACCCATACTACGCCACAAGTCAGAAGAATATCGCCACCCAGCGGGGAGAACAGATTCCCTCGGTCTGGCGGCTGCCGCAAGACGTCTCTAGTATGGCAGCGCTCGTACCGCGAGGCGCCCCGCCATCAGAGTCCAGATGGCGGCTATCCCGGCCATTGAACAATTCGTGGTTGACGGTGCACCATCGTCCCTGGCCCCAAAGTGGAAGGATTGGACTGACCGTCTGCAGGTCTACTTTGAAGGGGCGGGCATTGTGCGAGATCGACGCCGTGCGCTACTACTCCACCTAGGGGGAAAAGACATACATCGAATATACAAGACCCTGGTGGAAGCCACCCTTAAGACGTACATGACGCTACTCAATGCCCTGAACGCCCACTTCCAACCAATGGCGAACAGAGACTACGAACGGTTTATCTTTAGGCAAGCCCGGCAGGAAGCGGACGAATCGCTTGACGCATTCCACGGACGTCTGAAGGAGCTAGCCAGCACGTGCGGCTTCCAAGACAAGCAAGAGGAGATCAAGGCCCAGATAATACAAGGCTGCTACTCGACGAAACTTCGGGAGAACATACTCCAAGAATCGGGAAAATCCCTAGCCGACATTCTCTCCATGGGACGATCTAAGGAACTGGCGAAGGCTAGAGCCTCCCACATGGAAGCTGCGCTACACCGTCCCATTAAAACTGAACAAGCCAACGTCGTTAAAGCCAAACCACGCCCTCCTCCAGCAAAACGCCCGCAAGAGAAGTGGAGGGAGTGCGGCTACTGCGGTGGTACACCGCATCGGATGAACGAATGCCCGGCCAAGGGGAAAAGATGCACAGCCTGCGGAAGGATAAATCACTTTGCGAAAGTTTGCAGGTCATCGAGAACCCCTAAGGAGTCCACACAAGTGGTGGAAGAAGCCCCAGACAGCGAGGACATGGACGACGACACCGGAGACTATCCCGTGCACTATGTGTTGGCAGTGGACCAACAGTCACAGAAGAGGCACCGCCTACCAAAATGCCAAGTCCAGATCCATCACCAGAATGTCAAGGCCACCATCGACACAGGAGCTTCAATCGAGCTCATGGCGGCAAGTATGTACCGGTCCTTGGATCCAAGCCCCCCCTACATGAAGCCAAAATTCGTGTTTTCGCATACGGGCATAAGACGCCCATTCCACTCATTGGATGCTTCAAAACGGAAATCCGGCACCAAGATCTAACCACACCCACCACTGTTTACGTAACGGAAGAAGGACATGGGATGCTAGTCAGTGGCACCACAGCGGAAACGCTTAAGTTAATATCGTTTGCCTTCGCAGTACAGGAGGAAGAGGTCTCAACGATTCTGGATGAATTCGGAGACATATTTCAGGGCATAGGGTGCCTCAAAGGGAAGGAGGTTTCTCTTCACATAGATCAATCAGTTCAGCCAGTAGCGCTGAGACATCGAAGCATAGCGTTTCACCTCAGGCAAAAGGTAGAGGAGGAGCTAGGGGCGTTGGAGCAGCAAGGCATCATTGAGAAGGTCACCGGGCCTACTCCGTGGGTGTCCCCGATCATAATTGCCAGGAAGCCGAAGCAGCCAGGGCAGGTACGCATCTGCGTGGACATGCGCCTCCCAAACGCCGCCATCAAACGAGAACGCCACATCACCCCCACGATTGACGACATTCTGGGGGAACTGAATGGAGCGGTGTGGTTCTCGAAAATGGATTTACGCTCGGGATACCACCAGCTGCCCCTGCACCCAGACTCCCGCTATGTCACAACATTCTCGATGCACGTCAGCCTTCGGAGGTACAAGCGCCTCATCTTTGGGATCTCCAGTGCCGCTGCGGTGTTCCAAAACACTATAAGGGAAGTCCTAAGTGGCCTCCCCGGAGTCCTTAACGTCAGTGACGATATACTGGTGCATGCAAAATCACTCGAAGATCACCACCAGCGCCTCAGGAAAGTCCTTCAACGAATACGTGAGTCTGGTCTGGCGCTTCATCGGGAGAAGTGCGAATTTCTGCAGAGATGGATCAGCTTTTTTGGCTACACCTTCTCGGACAAAAGGATGGCCCCAGATCCTGACAAGGTGCGAGACATCCAGGAAGCCCCAACGCCTTCCAACGTGTCTGAGATGCGCAGCTTTCTCAGAATGGTAAACTTCTGTGGGCGGTTCATCCCGGACCTGACGAATATCACACGCCCTCTCCGGGAACTAACGAAATCCACCACCACTTGGCAATGGGGAGCCGAACAAGACCGAGCATTCATGAATACCAAAGAAGCACTCTCTTCAGAGACCACTTTGTCGTATTTCAACCCTTTGCTGCTCACCAACATCGCTGTAGATGCCAGCCCCTTCGGACTGGGAGCAGTACTAACACAGCAACAAGCAAGTGAGGACTGGGCCCCTGTAGCCTATGCTAGTCGCTCCCTGACAGACACCAAACAACGATACTCCCAAATTGAACGGGAGGCGATTGCAATCCACTGGGCATGCCGACATTTTCACATATACGTCTATGGGCACCCGTTCACCGTTTCCACGGATCACAAGCCGCTCCTACCCCTGTTTCAGGGTTCAGCGTCAAAACCTCCCCCAAGGATCGAGAAGTAGATCCTCCAATTGTAAGGATACGACTACAAACTGGAGTACAAACCGGGTTCATCCAACCCTGCCGACTATCAATCAAGGCATCCCCGAGCCGCCACTGCGGCAGAAAGGGCGGAAGCTGAAGACACGGAAAAGTACGTACGGATCGTAACAGAGCGCTCATGCCCCCTCCCGATGGGACTAGATTCGCTGGTCGAATCAACCAAGAAGGACGAATGCCTGCAACTTGCAATCTCCGCCATCAGAGCCAATGACTGGCGTCCTGTCATGACGAGCCTGAACCGGAGGACACCGCAAGCCAAAGAAATCCTAGAATCGCTGATACATGTGCGAGAAGAACTGTCTACAGACAGCAGTGGATGTCTCTTGAGAGGGCCCAGGCTAGTTATTCCATCAAGCCTCACATCACAGGCAGTGCAGCTGGCACATCGCGGACATCAGGGCATCGTGAAGACCAAGAGCCGACTGAGAGCGAAGCTGTGGTTCCCAGGAATGGACAAGATGGTCGAACATGTAGTCAACTCCTGCCAGTGGTGCCAAGTCTCTGGAAATCCGGAACGACCACCCCCGGTCATTACCGAGGACAACCCACAGCGACCGTGGGAAAGTGTGAGCATGGATTTTGGGCATCTCCCAGATGGACGACGCACACTCATCGTCATTGATGACTACACAAAATATCCAGAAGTAGAGATCATCGGAAGCCAAACAGCCGCTGAGGTCATCACCAAAATGGAGAAGATCATCGCAACCCATGGATTCTTTAAAGTGGTGAAGACAGTCAATGGACCGCCGTTTCAAGGACAAGAATTCGCTGACTATCTCCGTTCCTGGGGCACAAATCATCAAAAGATAACACCAAGATGGCCCCAAGCCAACGGGGAGGTTGAACGGTTCATGCGGACCTTAAACAAAGTAATTCGAATTGCTCACGCAGAAGAATCATCAATGGAAAGAGCCATTTACAGTTTCCTGAGGGAGTACAGACTGACACCCCATGTCACGACCGAGAGAGCCCCAGGACATGCTAGCATGGGGCGAGTGGTGCAGGACACTATCCCACATCCCCCTGACTGGACCCCGTTCCCCATCGATGATGCCCGAGTTCTAAGAAAACGGTCAGTCACGAATACCCAATCCAGTAACAGGCGGAAGGCCAAGGTATCAGCCATCTGTGAAGGGGACTTGGTATATATCAAAGACAGACACCCGGGAAGCAAATTCCGCCTCCCGTTTTAACACCATCCGTGGACAGTCACACGCCGGAGAGGAACTATGGTCACCGCACGCCGAGGAGAAGAGGAATTCACCAGGAATATCTCGTTTTTCAAGAGAGTGCATGATCTGACACTGGCCTCAGATGTCCCAGAGGGAGCCGGCGTCAGTGCTAACGGTGGTGCGACTCCAAACACCCCTGTGCCGAGCGCCGGCAGCACTCCAGAGAGACTCCAGCTAGGTGAGACTGGGCCGGAACGTTCTGAGGCTATCCCGGTCTATCCTGATAACCAACCTCCAGGGCACTCCCCAGCACCAACACCGAAACCCCGGGATGTCCGTTCCAGGTACCATCTGTGAGGCAACCCAGCTCCTTCGTCTCGCCTGGCAGACTTCCTGGTGAGATGGGCGCGAGAGGAACAGTTGGAGTCGACGGACTGGTAACTGTATGCACGTCCACCTACGGACACTGTGGTTGGACATTACACCTAGTACCTTGTGGCGATTGTGATATGTTTCAATTTGTGGTTAATGTGTTTTGTTGTTAAAGATAAGGAGGAATGTAATGTCCAGGTGGTACACAACGACAGGGGTGACAAATTGAGTCACCGGCCTGCGTTGTGCACTTGGTTCAGCCGGCGCATGACGGAATGCGCCGGCGAATGTAATAAAGGGGCGTGGCCCGGAAAGTTTCATTCGGGACCACGACGAGATGCAAAACGGCTCCGTGTAATCTTTGTCCCGCAACGTAGCAGCGCTAGGCCCTCGCAGCAGGCGACATCATTACAGGGGCGGCCCACCTGCGAGTAGCGAGGGGCAGCTTCTGCTTTATGGGACAGAGAAAACCGGTCTGAAACACAGAAATGCCAGGTTGTGTTTCCTCACCTCCATCAAATACATTTTTTTGCAGTTTCATATAGCGCGAACTCGATCCAAGGGTATTTAAGCGCTTTACATTACCACCAGTTACATTACACAAGGTCATATTTAAAAAAAAAAATCTTTATCACAGATTCTTTTTTTTCCGTCAAAGGCCAGGAGATTGAACAGGCGCCCCCCGCGCCTAGGGGAGGGGCGCCCTTAGTTGCGCCATGTGACTGAGCCCCCTAAGGGTTGGCTAAGAAGGGGGTGTATCGAGTAAGGAGGGACGGTGATGTCATCAGGGCTCGCAGAATTGTTGGGGAGGTTATTTAAGGCTGCGCCCTGGAGTAGTCGGCCTCTTTGTCCCCTCAGACCTCCAGCAAGCGGTAGAGGCACGTCGTTGACGGGGAGCGAGGTTTCCGGTCGGCGGTGTGCAGTGTGGCACAGGAGGTTTGAGGGGGCCTAGGCGTAGCGTTTCGATTGGTTTATGTTTAGTTTAGTATGTGTTTAGTTTACGTATTCAGTTTATACTTCTAGGCGTTAAAAGCGCTTTCGCGCCGCATAGAAGCGGTATTCAACGCAGTGTACGGCTAGGAGGTCCCGCCGCGATAGGCGGGGAGACGCGCCCTTGTTTTCACTGCTGGATCTGTGGGGTAGCGTTTCGATTAGTACATGTTTAGTTTAGTATGTGTTTAGTTTACGTACTAAGTTTATAATTCTAGGCGTTGAAAGCACCATCGTGCCGCATAGAAGCGGTATTTAACGCAGTGTATGGCTAGGAGGTCCCGCCGCGATAGGCGGGGGACGCGCCCTTGTTCGCACTGCCGGAGTTGTGCGGGGGGGGGCGCGGTACTGGCTGCTCGCGGCCACGGTCACTGAAGTGGGGGCCCCGCCCATAGCTAGCTCGGATGCAGGAGACGCGTGACCGTGTTACATGGTCTCGCTAATTCTTATCCCCTCCGGGCATCGGAAGCGGCTCGCGGCTGCCACTCTCAGACGGCAAGGGCTAATTCAGACTGCAATGGCTAAGGCGAGTTAAGGCGCCTCTTAACCCAACTCAGGCTACTCGGATGCAGGAGATGCGTGCAGCTGCCACTGGTCCGAGTGCAATGGCTAAGGGGAGGGGCCGAGCCCGTACGTGAGGGGGGGCGGTAATATCCTCGCAGCCCGCGAGGCTCTGCTCGCCTAACACAAGGAGACGTTAGCTCGCAGTTACAGTGAGGGGGGGGGCGCGCCAGGAGCAGTTGAGACGTGGTTCACACCGGAAGGCGGCCCGCGGCTGTATGGGAACGCGCCCTCGATCTCAAAGGGGCGGCGATAGTCCGCAGTGCACACATTGCACAACGTCAAGGCGGTCCCGCCCTGCAGCCAGCTCCCGCATTGGCCCGCAGCGGTAGGGGAACGCGCCCTCGGTCTATAAGGGGCGGCGATAGTCCGCAGTGCACACATTGCACAACGTCAAGGCGGTCCCGCCCTGCAGCCAGCTCCCGCATTGGCCCGCAGCGGTAGGGGAACGCGCCTCGGTCTCAAAGGGCGGCGATAGTCCGCAGTGCACACATTGCACAACGTCAAGGCGGTCCCGCCCTGCAGCCAGCTCCCGCATTGGCCCGCAGCGGTAGGGGAACGCGCCCTCGGTCTCAAAGGGCGGCGATAGTCCGCAGTGCACACATTGCACAACGTCAAGGCGGTCCCGCCCTGCAGCCAGCTCCGCATTGGCCCGCAGCGGTAGGGGAACGCGCCCTCGGTCTCAAAGGGGCGGCGATAGTCCGCAGTGCACACATTGCACAACGTTAAGCGGTCCCGCCCTGCAGCCAGCTCCCGCATTGGCCCGCAGCGGTAGGGGAACGCGCCCGCGGTCTCAAAGGGGCGGCGATAGTCCGCAGTGCACACATTGCACAACGTCAAGGCGGTCCCGCCCTGCAGCCAGCTCTCGCATTGGCCCGCAGCGGTAGGGGAACGCGCCCTTGGTCTCAAAGGGGCGGCGATAGTCCGCAGTGCACACATTGCACAACGTCAAGGCGGTCCCGCCCTGCAGCCAGCTCCCGCATTGGCCCGCAGCGGTAGGGGAACGCGCCCTCGGTCTCAAAGGGGCGGCGATAGTCCGCAGTGCACACATTGCACAACGTCCAAGGCGGGCCCGCGCGCCGCAGCCAGCTCCCGCATTGGCCCGCAGCGGTAGGGGAACGCGCTCTCGGTCTCAAAGGGGCGGCGATAGTCCGCAGTGCACACATTGCACAACGTCAAGGCGGGCCCGCGCCGCAGCCAGCTCCCGCATTGGCCCGCAGCGATAGGGGAACGCGCCCTCGGTCTCAAAGGGCGGCGATAGTCCGCAGTGCACACATTGCACAACGTCAAGGCGGTCCCGCCCTGCAGCCAGCTCCCGCATTGGCCCGCAGCGGTAGGGAAAGCGCCCTCGGTCTCAAAGGGGCGGCGATTGTCCGCAGTGCACACATTGCACAACGTCAAGGCGGGTCCGCGCCGCAGCCAGCTCCCGCATTGGCCCGCAGCGGTAGGGGAACGCGCCCTCGGTCTCAAAGGGGCGGCGATAGTCCGCAGTGCACACATTGCACAACGTCAAGGCGGTCCTGCCCTGCAGCCAGCTCCCGCATTGGCCCGCAGCGGTAGGGGAACGCGCCCTCGGTCTCAAAGGGGCGGCGATAGTCCGCAGTGCACACATTGCACAACGTCAAGGCGGGCCCGCGCCGCAGCCAGCTCCCGCATTGGCCCGCAGCGGTAGGGGAACGCGCCTCGGTCTCAAAGGGGCGGCAATAGTCCGCAGTGCACACATTGCACAACGTCAAGGCGGGCCCGCGCCGCGGCCAGCTCCCGCATTGGCCCGCAGCGGTAGGGGAACGCGCCCTCGGTCTCAAAGGGGCGGCGATAGTCCGCAGTGCACACATTGCACAACGTCAAGGCGGTCCCGCCCTGCAGCCAGCTCCCGCATTGGCCCGCAGCGGTGAGGGGAACGCGCCCTCGGTCTCAAAGGGGCGGCGATTGTCCGCAGTGCACACATTGCACAACGTCAAGGCGGGCCCGCGCCGCAGCCAGCTCCCGCATTGGCCCGCAGCGGTAGGGGAACGCGCCCTCGGTCTCAAAGGGGCGGCGATAGTCCGCAGTGCACACATTGCACAACGTCTAGGCGGTCCTGCCCTGCAGCCAGCTCCCGCATTGGCCCGCAGCGGTAGGGGAACGCGCCCTCGGTCTCAAAGGGGCGGCGATAGTCCGCAGTGCACACATTGCACAACGTCAAGGCGGGCCCGCGCCGCAGCCAACTCCCGCATTGGCTTGCAGCAGTAGGGGAACGCGCCCTCGGTCTCAAAGGGCGGCGATAGTCCGCAGTGCACACATTGCACAACGTCAAGGCGGGCCCGCGCCGCAGCCAGCTCCCGCATTGGCCCGCAGCGGTAGGGGAACGCGCCCTCGGTCTCAAAGGGGCGGCGATAGTCCGCAGTGCACACATTGCACAACGTCAAGGCGGTCCCGCCCTGCAGCCAGCTCCCGCATTGGCCCGCAGCGGTAGGGGAACGCGCCCTCGGTCTCAAAGGGCGGCGATTGTCCGCAGTGCACACATTGCACAACGTCAAGGCGGTCCCGCCCTGCAGCCAGCTCTCGCATTGGCCCGCAGCGGTAGGGGAACGCGCCCTCGGTCTCAAAGGGGCGGCGATAGTCCGCAGTGCACACATTGCACAACGTCAAGGCGGTCCCGCCCTGCAGCCAGCTCCCGCATTGGCCCGCAGCGGTAGGGGAACGCGCCCTCGGTCTCAAAGGGGCGGCGATAGTCCGCAGTGCACACATTGCACAACGTCAAGGCGGGCCCGCGCCGCAGCCAGCTCCCGCATTGGCCCGCAGCGGTAGGGGAACGCGCCCTCGGTCTCAAAGGGGCGGCGATAGTCCGCAGTGCACACATTGCACAACGTCAAGGCGGGCCCGCGCCGCAGCCAGCTCCCGCATTGGCCCGCAGCGATAGGGGAACGCGCCCTCGGTCTCAAAGGGGCGGCGATAGTCCTCAGTGCACACATTGCACAACGTCAAGGCGGTCCCGCCCTGCAGCCAGCTCCCGCATTGGCCCGCAGCGGTAGGGGAAAGCGCCCTCGGTCTCAAAGGGGCGGCGATTGTCCGCAGTGCACACATTGCACAACGTCAAGGCGGGTCCGCGCCGCAGCCAGCTCCCGCATTGGCCCGCAGCGGTAGGGGAACGCGCCCTCAGTCTCAAAGGGGCGGCGATAGTCCGCAGTGCACACATTGCACAACGTCAAGGCGGTCCTGCCCTGCAGCCAGCTCCCGCATTGGCCCGCAGCGGTAGGGGAACGCGCCCTCGGTCTCAAAGGGGCGGCGATAGTCCGCAGTGCACACATTGCACAACGTCCAAGGCGGGCCCGCGCCGCAGCCAGCTCCCGCATTGGCCCGCAGCGGTAGGGAACGCGCCCTCGGTCTCAAAGGGGCGGCGATAGTCCGCAGTGCACACATTGCACAACGTCAAGGCGGGCCCGCGCCGCAGCCAGCTCCCGCATTGGCCCGCAGCGGTAGGGGAACGCGCCCTCGGTCTCAAAGGGCGGCGATAGTCCGCAGTGCACACATTGCACAACGTCAAGGCGGTCCCGCCCTGCAGCCAGCTCCCGCATTGGCCCGCAGCGGTAGGGGAACGCGCCCTCGGTCTCAAAGGGGCGGCGATTGTCCGCAGTGCACACATTGCACAACGTCAAGGCGGGCCCGCGCCGCAGCCAGCTCCCGCATTGGCCCGCAGCGGTAGGGGAACGCGCCCTCGGTCTCAAAGGGGCGGCGATAGTCCGCAGTGCACACATTGCACAACGTCAAGGCGGTCCCGCCCTGCAGCCAGCTCCCGCATTGGCCCGCAGCGGTAGGGGAACGCGCCCTCGGTCTCAAAGGGGCGGCGATAGTCCGCAGTGCACACATTGCACAACGTCCAAGGCGGGCCCGCGCCGCAGCCAGCTCCCGCATTGGCCCGCAGCGGTAGGGGAACGCGCCCTCGGTCTCAAAGGGGCGGCGATAGTCCGCAGTGCACACATTGCACAACGTCAAGGCGGGCCCGCGCCGCAGCCAGCTCCCGCATTGGCCCGCAGCGGTAGGGGAACGCGCCCTCGGTCTCAAAGGGGCGGCGATAGTCCGCAGTGCACACATTGCACAACGTCAAGGCGGTCCCGCCCTGCAGCCAGCTCCCGCATTGGCCCGCAGCGGTAGGGGAACGCGCCCTCGGTCTCAAAGGGGCGGCGATTGTCCGCAGTGCACACATTGCACAACGTCAAGGCGGGCCCGCGCCGCAGCCAGCTCCCGCATTGGCCCGCAGCGGTAGGGGAACGCGCCCTCGGTCTCAAAGGGGCGGCGATAGTCCGCAGTGCACACATTGCACAACGTCAAGGCGGTCCCGCCCTGCAGCCAGCTCCCGCATTGGCCCGCAGCGGTAGGGGAACGCGCCCTCGGTCTCAAAGGGGCGGCGATAGTCCGCAGTGCACACATTGCACAACGTCAAGGCGGGCCCGCGCCGCAGCCAGCTCCCGCATTGGCCCGCAGCGGTAGGGGAACGCGCCCTCGGTCTCAAAGGGGCGGCGATAGTCCGCAGTGCACACATTGCACAACGTCAAGGCGGGCCCGCGCCGCAGCCAGCTCCCGCATTGGCCCGCAGCGGTAGGGGAACGCGCCCTCGGTCTCAAAGGGGCGGCGATAGTCCGCAGTGCACACATTGCACAACGTCAAGGCGGGCCCGCGCCGCAGCCAGCTCCCGCATTGGCCCGCAGCGGTAGGGGAACGCGCCCTCGGTCTCAAAGGGGCGGCGATAGTCCGCAGTGCACACATTGCACAACGTCAAGGCGGTCCCGCCCTGCAGCCAGCTCCCGCATTGGCCCGCAGCGGTAGGGGAACGCGCCCTCGGTCTCAAAGGGGCGGCGATAGTCCGCAGTGCACACATTGCACAACGTCAAGGCGGGCCCGCGCCGCAGCCAGCTCCCGCATTGGCCCGCAGCGGTAGGGGAACGCGCCCTCGGTCTCAAAGGGGCGGCGATAGTCCGCAGTGCACACATTGCACAACGTCAAGGCGGGCCCGCGCCTGCAGCCAGCTCCCGCATTGGCCCGCAGCGGTAGGGGAACGCGCCCTCGGTCTCAAAGGGGCGGCGATAGTCCGCAGTGCACACATTGCACAACGTCAAGGCGGGCCCGCGCCGCAGCCAGCTCCCGCATTGGCCCGCAGCGGTAGGGGAACGCGCCCTCGGTCTCAAAGGGGCGGCGATAGTCCGCAGTGCACACATTGCACAACGTCAAGGCGGGCCCGCGCCGCAGCCAGCTCCCGCATTGGCCCGCAGCGGTAGGGGAACGCGCCCTCGGTCTCAAAGGGGCGGCGATAGTCCGCAGTGCACACATTGCACAACGTCAAGGCGGTCCCGCCCTGCAGCCAGCTCCCGCATTGGCCCGCAGCGGTAGGGGAACGCGCCCTCGGTCTCAAAGGGGCGGCGATAGTCCGCAGTGCACACATTGCACAACGTCAAGGCGGGCCCGCGCCGCAGCCAGCTCCCGCATTGGCCCGCAGCGGTAGGGGAACGCGCCCTCGGTCTCAAAGGGGCGGCGATAGTCCGCAGTGCACACATTGCACAACGTCAAGGCGGTCCCGCCCTGCAGCCAGCTCCCGCATTGGCCCGCAGCGGTAGGGGAACGCGCCCTCGGTCTCAAAGGGGCGGCGATAGTCCGCAGTGCACACATTGCACAACGTCAAGGCGGGCCCGCGCCTGCAGCCAGCTCCCGCATTGGCCCGCAGCGGTAGGGGAACGCGCCCTCGGTCTCAAAGGGGCGGCGATAGTCCGCAGTGCACACATTGCACAACGTCAAGGCGGGCCCGCGCCGCAGCCAGCTCCCGCATTGGCCCGCAGCGGTAGGGGAACGCGCCCTCGGTCTCAAAGGGGCGGCGATAGTCCGCAGTGCACACATTGCACAACGTCAAGGCGGTCCCGCCCTGCAGCCAGCTCCCGCATTGGCCCGCAGCGGTAGGGGAACGCGCCCTCGGTCTCAAAGGGGCGGCGATAGTCCGCAGTGCACACATTGCACAACGTCAAGGCGGGCCCGCGCCGCAGCCAGCTCCCGCATTGGCCCGCAGCGGTAGGGGAACGCGCCCTCGGTCTCAAAGGGGCGGCGATAGTCCGCAGTGCACACATTGCACAACGTCAAGGCGGTCCCGCCCTGCAGCCAGCTCCCGCATTGGCCCGCAGCGGTAGGGGAACGCGCCCTCGGTCTCAAAGGGGCGGCGATAGTCCGCAGTGCACACATTGCACAACGTCAAGGCGGGCCCGCGCCGCAGCCAGCTCCCGCATTGGCCCGCAGCGGTAGGGGAACGCGCCCTCGGTCTCAAAGGGGCGGCGATAGTCCGCAGTGCACACATTGCACAACGTCAAGGCGGGCCCGCGCCGCAGCCAGCTCCCGCATTGGCCCGCAGCGGTAGGGGAACGCGCCCTCGGTCTCAAAGGGGCGGCGATAGTCCGCAGTGCACACATTGCACAACGTCAAGGCGGGCCCGCGCCGCAGCCAGCTCCCGCATTGGCCCGCAGCGGTAGGGGAACGCGCCCTCGGTCTCAAAGGGGCGGCGATAGTCCGCAGTGCACACATTGCACAACGTCAAGGCGGTCCCGCCCTGCAGCCAGCTCCCGCATTGGCCCGCAGCGGTAGGGGAACGCGCCCTCGGTCTCAAAGGGGCGGCGATAGTCCGCAGTGCACACATTGCACAACGTCAAGGCGGGCCCGCGCCGCAGCCAGCTCCCGCATTGGCCCGCAGCGGTAGGGGAACGCGCCCTCGGTCTCAAAGGGGCGGCGATAGTCCGCAGTGCACACATTGCACAACGTCAAGGCGGTCCCGCCCTGCAGCCAGCTCCCGCATTGGCCCGCAGCGGTAGGGGAACGCGCCCTCGGTCTCAAAGGGGCGGCGATAGTCCGCAGTGCACACATTGCACAACGTCAAGGCGGGCCCGCGCCGCAGCCAGCTCCCGCATTGGCCCGCAGCGGTAGGGGAACGCGCCCTCGGTCTCAAAGGGGCGGCGATTGTCCGCAGTGCACACATTGCACAACGTCAAGGCGGGCCCGCGCCGCAGCCAGCTCCCGCATTGGCCCGCAGCGGTAGGGGAACGCGCCCTCGGTCTCAAAGGGGCGGCGATAGTCCGCAGTGCACACATTGCACAACGTCAAGGCGGTCCCGCGCCTGCAGCCAGCTCCCGCATTGGCCCGCAGCGGTAGGGGAACGCGCCCTCGGTCTCAAAGGGGCGGCGATAGTCCGCAGTGCACACATTGCACAACGTCAAGGCGGGCCCGCGCCGCAGCCAGCTCCCGCATTGGCCCGCAGCGGTAGGGGAACGCGCCCTCGGTCTCAAAGGGGCGGCGATAGTCCGCAGTGCACACATTGCACAACGTCAAGGCGGGCCCGCGCCGCAGCCAGCTCCCGCATTGGCCCGCAGCGGTAGGGGAACGCGCCCTCGGTCTCAAAGGGGCGGCGATAGTCCGCAGTGCACACATTGCACAACGTCAAGGCGGGCCCGCGCCTGCAGCCAGCTCCCGCATTGGCCCGCAGCGGTAGGGGAACGCGCCCTCGGTCTCAAAGGGGCGGCGATAGTCCGCAGTGCACACATTGCACAACGTCAAGGCGGGCCCGCGCCGCAGCCAGCTCCCGCATTGGCCCGCAGCGGTAGGGGAACGCGCCCTCGGTCTCAAAGGGGCGGCGATAGTCCGCAGTGCACACATTGCACAACGTCAAGGCGGGCCCGCGCCGCAGCCAGCTCCCGCATTGGCCCGCAGCGGTAGGGGAACGCGCCCTCGGTCTCAAAGGGGCGGCGATAGTCCGCAGTGCACACATTGCACAACGTCAAGGCGGTCCCGCCCTGCAGCCAGCTCCCGCATTGGCCCGCAGCGGTAGGGGAACGCGCCCTCGGTCTCAAAGGGGCGGCGATTGTCCGCAGTGCACACATTGCACAACGTCAAGGCGGGCCCGCGCCGCAGCCAGCTCCCGCATTGGCCCGCAGCGGTAGGGGAACGCGCCCTCGGTCTCAAAGGGGCGGCGATAGTCCGCAGTGCACACATTGCACAACGTCAAGGCGGTCCCGCCCTGCAGCCAGCTCCCGCATTGGCCCGCAGCGGTAGGGGAACGCGCCCTCGGTCTCAAAGGGGCGGCGATAGTCCGCAGTGCACACATTGCACAACGTCAAGGCGGGCCCGCGCCGCAGCCAGCTCCCGCATTGGCCCGCAGCGGTAGGGGAACGCGCCCTCGGTCTCAAAGGGGCGGCGATAGTCCGCAGTGCACACATTGCACAACGTCAAGGCGGGCCCGCGCCGCAGCCAGCTCCCGCATTGGCCCGCAGCGGTAGGGGAACGCGCCCTCGGTCTCAAAGGGGCGGCGATAGTCCGCAGTGCACACATTGCACAACGTCAAGGCGGGCCCGCGCCTGCAGCCAGCTCCCGCATTGGCCCGCAGCGGTAGGGGAACGCGCCCTCGGTCTCAAAGGGGCGGCGATAGTCCGCAGTGCACACATTGCACAACGTCAAGGCGGGCCCGCGCCGCAGCCAGCTCCCGCATTGGCCCGCAGCGGTAGGGGAACGCGCCCTCGGTCTCAAAGGGGCGGCGATAGTCCGCAGTGCACACATTGCACAACGTCAAGGCGGGCCCGCGCCGCAGCCAGCTCCCGCATTGGCCCGCAGCGGTAGGGGAACGCGCCCTCGGTCTCAAAGGGGCGGCGATAGTCCGCAGTGCACACATTGCACAACGTCAAGGCGGGCCCGCGCCGCAGCCAGCTCCCGCATTGGCCCGCAGCGGTAGGGGAACGCGCCCTCGGTCTCAAAGGGGCGGCGATAGTCCGCAGTGCACACATTGCACAACGTCAAGGCGGGCCCGCGCCGCAGCCAGCTCCCGCATTGGCCCGCAGCGGTAGGGGAACGCGCCCTCGGTCTCAAAGGGGCGGCGATAGTCCGCAGTGCACACATTGCACAACGTCAAGGCGGTCCCGCGCCTGCAGCCAGCTCCCGCATTGGCCCGCAGCGGTAGGGGAACGCGCCCTCGGTCTCAAAGGGGCGGCGATAGTCCGCAGTGCACACATTGCACAACGTCAAGGCGGTCCCGCCCTGCAGCCAGCTCCCGCATTGGCCCGCAGCGGTAGGGGAACGCGCCCTCGGTCTCAAAGGGGCGGCGATAGTCCGCAGTGCACACATTGCACAACGTCAAGGCGGTCCCGCGCCTGCAGCCAGCTCCCGCATTGGCCCGCAGCGGTAGGGGAACGCGCCCTCGGTCTCAAAGGGGCGGCGATAGTCCGCAGTGCACACATTGCACAACGTCAAGGCGGGCCCGCGCCGCAGCCAGCTCCCGCATTGGCCCGCAGCGGTAGGGGAACGCGCCCTCGGTCTCAAAGGGGCGGCGATAGTCCGCAGTGCACACATTGCACAACGTCAAGGCGGGCCCGCGCCGCAGCCAGCTCCCGCATTGGCCCGCAGCGGTAGGGGAACGCGCCCTCGGTCTCAAAGGGGCGGCGATAGTCCGCAGTGCACACATTGCACAACGTCAAGGCGGTCCCGCCCTGCAGCCAGCTCCTGCATTGGCCCGCAGCGGTAGGGGAACGCGCCCTCGGTCTCAAAGGGGCGGCGATAGTCCGCAGTGCACACATTGCACAACGTCAAGGCGGTCCCGCCCTGCAGCCAGCTCCCGCATTGGCCCGCAGCGGTAGGGGAACGCGCCCTCGGTCTCAAAGGGGCGGCGATAGTCCGCAGTGCACACATTGCACAACGTCAAGGCGGGCCCGCGCCGCAGCCAGCTCCCGCATTGGCCCGCAGCGGTAGGGGAACGCGCCCTCGGTCTCAAAGGGGCGGCGATAGTCCGCAGTGCACACATTGCACAACGTCAAGGCGGGCCCGCGCCGCAGCCAGCTCCCGCATTGGCCCGCAGCGGTAGGGGAACGCGCCCTCGGTCTCAAAGGGGCGGCGATAGTCCGCAGTGCACACATTGCACAACGTCAAGGCGGGCCCGCGCCGCAGCCAGCTCCCGCATTGGCCCGCAGCGGTAGGGGAACGCGCCCTCGGTCTCAAAGGGGCGGCGATAGTCCGCAGTGCACACATTGCACAACGTCAAGGCGGGCCCGCGCCTGCAGCCAGCTCCCGCATTGGCCCGCAGCGGTAGGGGAACGCGCCCTCGGTCTCAAAGGGGCGGCGATAGTCCGCAGTGCACACATTGCACAACGTCAAGGCGGTCCCGCGCCTGCAGCCAGCTCCCGCATTGGCCCGCAGCGGTAGGGGAACGCGCCCTCGGTCTCAAAGGGGCGGCGATAGTCCGCAGTGCACACATTGCACAACGTCAAGGCGGGCCCGCGCCGCAGCCAGCTCCCGCATTGGCCCGCAGCGGTAGGGGAACGCGCCCTCGGTCTCAAAGGGGCGGCGATAGTCCGCAGTGCACACATTGCACAACGTCAAGGCGGGCCCGCGCCGCAGCCAGCTCCCGCATTGGCCCGCAGCGGTAGGGGAACGCGCCCTCGGTCTCAAAGGGGCGGCGATAGTCCGCAGTGCACACATTGCACAACGTCAAGGCGGGCCCGCGCCGCAGCCAGCTCCCGCATTGGCCCGCAGCGGTAGGGGAACGCGCCCTCGGTCTCAAAGGGGCGGCGATAGTCCGCAGTGCACACATTGCACAACGTCAAGGCGGGCCCGCGCCGCAGCCAGCTCCCGCATTGGCCCGCAGCGGTAGGGGAACGCGCCCTCGGTCTCAAAGGGGCGGCGATAGTCCGCAGTGCACACATTGCACAACGTCAAGGCGGTCCCGCCCTGCAGCCAGCTCCCGCATTGGCCCGCAGCGGTAGGGGAACGCGCCCTCGGTCTCAAAGGGGCGGCGATTGTCCGCAGTGCACACATTGCACAACGTCAAGGCGGGCCCGCGCCGCAGCCAGCTCCCGCATTGGCCCGCAGCGGTAGGGGAACGCGCCCTCGGTCTCAAAGGGGCGGCGATAGTCCGCAGTGCACACATTGCACAACGTCAAGGCGGTCCCGCCCTGCAGCCAGCTCCCGCATTGGCCCGCAGCGGTAGGGGAACGCGCCCTCGGTCTCAAAGGGGCGGCGATAGTCCGCAGTGCACACATTGCACAACGTCAAGGCGGGCCCGCGCCGCAGCCAGCTCCCGCATTGGCCCGCAGCGGTAGGGGAACGCGCCCTCGGTCTCAAAGGGGCGGCGATAGTCCGCAGTGCACACATTGCACAACGTCAAGGCGGTCCCGCGCCTGCAGCCAGCTCCCGCATTGGCCCGCAGCGGTAGGGGAACGCGCCCTCGGTCTCAAAGGGGCGGCGATAGTCCGCAGTGCACACATTGCACAACGTCAAGGCGGTCCCGCCCTGCAGCCAGCTCCCGCATTGGCCCGCAGCGGTAGGGGAACGCGCCCTCGGTCTCAAAGGGGCGGCGATTGTCCGCAGTGCACACATTGCACAACGTCAAGGCGGGCCCGCGCCGCAGCCAGCTCCCGCATTGGCCCGCAGCGGTAGGGGAACGCGCCCTCGGTCTCAAAGGGGCGGCGATAGTCCGCAGTGCACACATTGCACAACGTCAAGGCGGTCCCGCCCTGCAGCCAGCTCCCGCATTGGCCCGCAGCGGTAGGGGAACGCGCCCTCGGTCTCAAAGGGGCGGCGATAGTCCGCAGTGCACACATTGCACAACGTCAAGGCGGGCCCGCGCCGCAGCCAGCTCCCGCATTGGCCCGCAGCGGTAGGGGAACGCGCCCTCGGTCTCAAAGGGGCGGCGATAGTCCGCAGTGCACACATTGCACAACGTCAAGGCGGGCCCGCGCCGCAGCCAGCTCCCGCATTGGCCCGCAGCGGTAGGGGAACGCGCCCTCGGTCTCAAAGGGGCGGCGATAGTCCGCAGTGCACACATTGCACAACGTCAAGGCGGTCCCGCCCTGCAGCCAGCTCCCGCATTGGCCCGCAGCGGTAGGGGAACGCGCCCTCGGTCTCAAAGGGGCGGCGATAGTCCGCAGTGCACACATTGCACAACGTCAAGGCGGGCCCGCGCCGCAGCCAGCTCCCGCATTGGCCCGCAGCGGTAGGGGAACGCGCCCTCGGTCTCAAAGGGGCGGCGATAGTCCGCAGTGCACACATTGCACAACGTCAAGGCGGTCCCGCCCTGCAGCCAGCTCCCGCATTGGCCCGCAGCGGTAGGGGAACGCGCCCTCGGTCTCAAAGGGGCGGCGATAGTCCGCAGTGCACACATTGCACAACGTCAAGGCGGGCCCGCGCCGCAGCCAGCTCCCGCATTGGCCCGCAGCGGTAGGGGAACGCGCCCTCGGTCTCAAAGGGGCGGCGATAGTCCGCAGTGCACACATTGCACAACGTCAAGGCGGGCCCGCGCCGCAGCCAGCTCCCGCATTGGCCCGCAGCGGTAGGGGAACGCGCCCTCGGTCTCAAAGGGGCGGCGATAGTCCGCAGTGCACACATTGCACAACGTCAAGGCGGGCCCGCGCCGCAGCCAGCTCCCGCATTGGCCCGCAGCGGTAGGGGAACGCGCCCTCGGTCTCAAAGGGGCGGCGATAGTCCGCAGTGCACACATTGCACAACGTCAAGGCGGTCCCGCCCTGCAGCCAGCTCCCGCATTGGCCCGCAGCGGTAGGGGAACGCGCCCTCGGTCTCAAAGGGGCGGCGATAGTCCGCAGTGCACACATTGCACAACGTCAAGGCGGGCCCGCGCCTGCAGCCAGCTCCCGCATTGGCCCGCAGCGGTAGGGGAACGCGCCCTCGGTCTCAAAGGGGCGGCGATAGTCCGCAGTGCACACATTGCACAACGTCAAGGCGGGCCCGCGCCGCAGCCAGCTCCCGCATTGGCCCGCAGCGGTAGGGGAACGCGCCCTCGGTCTCAAAGGGGCGGCGATAGTCCGCAGTGCACACATTGCACAACGTCAAGGCGGGCCCGCGCCGCAGCCAGCTCCCGCATTGGCCCGCAGCGGTAGGGGAACGCGCCCTCGGTCTCAAAGGGGCGGCGATAGTCCGCAGTGCACACATTGCACAACGTCAAGGCGGTCCCGCCCTGCAGCCAGCTCCCGCAT
Organism: Calotriton arnoldi; assembly: GCA_963921515.1. NCBI lineage: Eukaryota > Metazoa > Chordata > Amphibia > Caudata > Salamandridae > Calotriton > Calotriton arnoldi. The sequence continues at coordinate 313,931 of CAWUFW010000931.1, forward strand.
TGGCCCGCAGCGGTAGGGGAACGCGCCCTCGGTCTCAAAGGGGCGGCGATTGTCCGCAGTGCACACATTGCACAACGTCAAGGCGGGCCCGCGCCGCAGCCAGCTCCCGCATTGGCCCGCAGCGGTAGGGGAACGCGCCCTCGGTCTCAAAGGGGCGGCGATAGTCCGCAGTGCACACATTGCACAACGTCAAGGCGGTCCCGCCCTGCAGCCAGCTCCCGCATTGGCCCGCAGCGGTAGGGGAACGCGCCCTCGGTCTCAAAGGGGCGGCGATAGTCCGCAGTGCACACATTGCACAACGTCAAGGCGGGCCCGCGCCGCAGCCAGCTCCCGCATTGGCCCGCAGCGGTAGGGGAACGCGCCCTCGGTCTCAAAGGGGCGGCGATAGTCCGCAGTGCACACATTGCACAACGTCAAGGCGGGCCCGCGCCGCAGCCAGCTCCCGCATTGGCCCGCAGCGGTAGGGGAACGCGCCCTCGGTCTCAAAGGGGCGGCGATAGTCCGCAGTGCACACATTGCACAACGTCAAGGCGGGCCCGCGCCTGCAGCCAGCTCCCGCATTGGCCCGCAGCGGTAGGGGAACGCGCCCTCGGTCTCAAAGGGGCGGCGATTGTCCGCAGTGCACACATTGCACAACGTCAAGGCGGGCCCGCGCCGCAGCCAGCTCCCGCATTGGCCCGCAGCGGTAGGGGAACGCGCCCTCGGTCTCAAAGGGGCGGCGATAGTCCGCAGTGCACACATTGCACAACGTCAAGGCGGTCCCGCCCTGCAGCCAGCTCCCGCATTGGCCCGCAGCGGTAGGGGAACGCGCCCTCGGTCTCAAAGGGGCGGCGATAGTCCGCAGTGCACACATTGCACAACGTCAAGGCGGGCCCGCGCCGCAGCCAGCTCCCGCATTGGCCCGCAGCGGTAGGGGAACGCGCCCTCGGTCTCAAAGGGGCGGCGATAGTCCGCAGTGCACACATTGCACAACGTCAAGGCGGGCCCGCGCCTGCAGCCAGCTCCCGCATTGGCCCGCAGCGGTAGGGGAACGCGCCCTCGGTCTCAAAGGGGCGGCGATAGTCCGCAGTGCACACATTGCACAACGTCAAGGCGGTCCCGCCCTGCAGCCAGCTCCCGCATTGGCCCGCAGCGGTAGGGGAACGCGCCCTCGGTCTCAAAGGGGCGGCGATAGTCCGCAGTGCACACATTGCACAACGTCAAGGCGGGCCCGCGCCGCAGCCAGCTCCCGCATTGGCCCGCAGCGGTAGGGGAACGCGCCCTCGGTCTCAAAGGGGCGGCGATAGTCCGCAGTGCACACATTGCACAACGTCAAGGCGGGCCCGCGCCGCAGCCAGCTCCCGCATTGGCCCGCAGCGGTAGGGGAACGCGCCCTCGGTCTCAAAGGGGCGGCGATAGTCCGCAGTGCACACATTGCACAACGTCAAGGCGGGCCCGCGCCGCAGCCAGCTCCCGCATTGGCCCGCAGCGGTAGGGGAACGCGCCCTCGGTCTCAAAGGGGCGGCGATAGTCCGCAGTGCACACATTGCACAACGTCAAGGCGGGCCCGCGCCGCAGCCAGCTCCCGCATTGGCCCGCAGCGGTAGGGGAACGCGCCCTCGGTCTCAAAGGGGCGGCGATAGTCCGCAGTGCACACATTGCACAACGTCAAGGCGGTCCCGCCCTGCAGCCAGCTCCCGCATTGGCCCGCAGCGGTAGGGGAACGCGCCCTCGGTCTCAAAGGGGCGGCGATTGTCCGCAGTGCACACATTGCACAACGTCAAGGCGGGCCCGCGCCGCAGCCAGCTCCCGCATTGGCCCGCAGCGGTAGGGGAACGCGCCCTCGGTCTCAAAGGGGCGGCGATAGTCCGCAGTGCACACATTGCACAACGTCAAGGCGGTCCCGCCCTGCAGCCAGCTCCCGCATTGGCCCGCAGCGGTAGGGGAACGCGCCCTCGGTCTCAAAGGGGCGGCGATAGTCCGCAGTGCACACATTGCACAACGTCAAGGCGGGCCCGCGCCGCAGCCAGCTCCCGCATTGGCCCGCAGCGGTAGGGGAACGCGCCCTCGGTCTCAAAGGGGCGGCGATAGTCCGCAGTGCACACATTGCACAACGTCAAGGCGGTCCCGCCCTGCAGCCAGCTCCCGCATTGGCCCGCAGCGGTAGGGGAACGCGCCCTCGGTCTCAAAGGGGCGGCGATAGTCCGCAGTGCACACATTGCACAACGTCAAGGCGGGCCCGCGCCGCAGCCAGCTCCCGCATTGGCCCGCAGCGGTAGGGGAACGCGCCCTCGGTCTCAAAGGGGCGGCGATAGTCCGCAGTGCACACATTGCACAACGTCAAGGCGGGCCCGCGCCGCAGCCAGCTCCCGCATTGGCCCGCAGCGGTAGGGGAACGCGCCCTCGGTCTCAAAGGGGCGGCGATAGTCCGCAGTGCACACATTGCACAACGTCAAGGCGGTCCCGCCCTGCAGCCAGCTCCCGCATTGGCCCGCAGCGGTAGGGGAACGCGCCCTCGGTCTCAAAGGGGCGGCGATAGTCCGCAGTGCACACATTGCACAACGTCAAGGCGGGCCCGCGCCGCAGCCAGCTCCCGCATTGGCCCGCAGCGGTAGGGGAACGCGCCCTCGGTCTCAAAGGGGCGGCGATAGTCCGCAGTGCACACATTGCACAACGTCAAGGCGGGCCCGCGCCGCAGCCAGCTCCCGCATTGGCCCGCAGCGGTAGGGGAACGCGCCCTCGGTCTCAAAGGGGCGGCGATAGTCCGCAGTGCACACATTGCACAACGTCAAGGCGGTCCCGCGCCTGCAGCCAGCTCCCGCATTGGCCCGCAGCGGTAGGGGAACGCGCCCTCGGTCTCAAAGGGGCGGCGATTGTCCGCAGTGCACACATTGCACAACGTCAAGGCGGGCCCGCGCCGCAGCCAGCTCCCGCATTGGCCCGCAGCGGTAGGGGAACGCGCCCTCGGTCTCAAAGGGGCGGCGATAGTCCGCAGTGCACACATTGCACAACGTCAAGGCGGTCCCGCCCTGCAGCCAGCTCCCGCATTGGCCCGCAGCGGTAGGGGAACGCGCCCTCGGTCTCAAAGGGGCGGCGATAGTCCGCAGTGCACACATTGCACAACGTCAAGGCGGGCCCGCGCCGCAGCCAGCTCCCGCATTGGCCCGCAGCGGTAGGGGAACGCGCCCTCGGTCTCAAAGGGGCGGCGATAGTCCGCAGTGCACACATTGCACAACGTCAAGGCGGGCCCGCGCCGCAGCCAGCTCCCGCATTGGCCCGCAGCGGTAGGGGAACGCGCCCTCGGTCTCAAAGGGGCGGCGATAGTCCGCAGTGCACACATTGCACAACGTCAAGGCGGTCCCGCGCCTGCAGCCAGCTCCCGCATTGGCCCGCAGCGGTAGGGGAACGCGCCCTCGGTCTCAAAGGGGCGGCGATAGTCCGCAGTGCACACATTGCACAACGTCAAGGCGGGCCCGCGCCGCAGCCAGCTCCCGCATTGGCCCGCAGCGGTAGGGGAACGCGCCCTCGGTCTCAAAGGGGCGGCGATAGTCCGCAGTGCACACATTGCACAACGTCAAGGCGGGCCCGCGCTGCAGCCAGCTCCCGCATTGGCCCGCAGCGGTAGGGGAACGCGCCCTCGGTCTCAAAGGGGCGGCGATAGTCCGCAGTGCACACATTGCACAACGTCAAGGCGGGCCCGCGCCGCAGCCAGCTCCCGCATTGGCCCGCAGCGGTAGGGGAACGCGCCCTCGGTCTCAAAGGGGCGGCGATAGTCCGCAGTGCACACATTGCACAACGTCAAGGCGGGCCCGCGCCGCAGCCAGCTCCCGCATTGGCCCGCAGCGGTAGGGGAACGCGCCCTCGGTCTCAAAGGGGCGGCGATAGTCCGCAGTGCACACATTGCACAACGTCAAGGCGGTCCCGCCCTGCAGCCAGCTCCCGCATTGGCCCGCAGCGGTAGGGGAACGCGCCCTCGGTCTCAAAGGGGCGGCGATAGTCCGCAGTGCACACATTGCACAACGTCAAGGCGGGCCCGCGCCGCAGCCAGCTCCCGCATTGGCCCGCAGCGGTAGGGGAACGCGCCCTCGGTCTCAAAGGGGCGGCGATAGTCCGCAGTGCACACATTGCACAACGTCAAGGCGGTCCCGCGCCTGCAGCCAGCTCCCGCATTGGCCCGCAGCGGTAGGGGAACGCGCCCTCGGTCTCAAAGGGGCGGCGATAGTCCGCAGTGCACACATTGCACAACGTCAAGGCGGGCCCGCGCCTGCAGCCAGCTCCCGCATTGGCCCGCAGCGGTAGGGGAACGCGCCCTCGGTCTCAAAGGGGCGGCGATAGTCCGCAGTGCACACATTGCACAACGTCAAGGCGGGCCCGCGCCGCAGCCAGCTCCCGCATTGGCCCGCAGCGGTAGGGGAACGCGCCCTCGGTCTCAAAGGGGCGGCGATAGTCCGCAGTGCACACATTGCACAACGTCAAGGCGGGCCCGCGCCGCAGCCAGCTCCCGCATTGGCCCGCAGCGGTAGGGGAACGCGCCCTCGGTCTCAAAGGGGCGGCGATAGTCCGCAGTGCACACATTGCACAACGTCAAGGCGGGCCCGCGCCGCAGCCAGCTCCCGCATTGGCCCGCAGCGGTAGGGGAACGCGCCCTCGGTCTCAAAGGGGCGGCGATTGTCCGCAGTGCACACATTGCACAACGTCAAGGCGGGCCCGCGCCGCAGCCAGCTCCCGCATTGGCCCGCAGCGGTAGGGGAACGCGCCCTCGGTCTCAAAGGGGCGGCGATAGTCCGCAGTGCACACATTGCACAACGTCAAGGCGGGCCCGCGCCGCAGCCAGCTCCCGCATTGGCCCGCAGCGGTAGGGGAACGCGCCCTCGGTCTCAAAGGGGCGGCGATAGTCCGCAGTGCACACATTGCACAACGTCAAGGCGGGCCCGCGCCGCAGCCAGCTCCCGCATTGGCCCGCAGCGGTAGGGGAACGCGCCCTCGGTCTCAAAGGGGCGGCGATAGTCCGCAGTGCACACATTGCACAACGTCAAGGCGGTCCCGCGCCTGCAGCCAGCTCCCGCATTGGCCCGCAGCGGTAGGGGAACGCGCCCTCGGTCTCAAAGGGGCGGCGATAGTCCGCAGTGCACACATTGCACAACGTCAAGGCGGGCCCGCGCCGCAGCCAGCTCCCGCATTGGCCCGCAGCGGTAGGGGAACGCGCCCTCGGTCTCAAAGGGGCGGCGATAGTCCGCAGTGCACACATTGCACAACGTCAAGGCGGTCCCGCGCCTGCAGCCAGCTCCCGCATTGGCCCGCAGCGGTAGGGGAACGCGCCCTCGGTCTCAAAGGGGCGGCGATAGTCCGCAGTGCACACATTGCACAACGTCAAGGCGGGCCCGCGCCGCAGCCAGCTCCCGCATTGGCCCGCAGCGGTAGGGGAACGCGCCCTCGGTCTCAAAGGGGCGGCGATAGTCCGCAGTGCACACATTGCACAACGTCAAGGCGGGCCCGCGCCGCAGCCAGCTCCCGCATTGGCCCGCAGCGGTAGGGGAACGCGCCCTCGGTCTCAAAGGGGCGGCGATAGTCCGCAGTGCACACATTGCACAACGTCAAGGCGGTCCCGCGCCTGCAGCCAGCTCCCGCATTGGCCCGCAGCGGTAGGGGAACGCGCCCTCGGTCTCAAAGGGGCGGCGATAGTCCGCAGTGCACACATTGCACAACGTCAAGGCGGGCCCGCGCCGCAGCCAGCTCCCGCATTGGCCCGCAGCGGTAGGGGAACGCGCCCTCGGTCTCAAAGGGGCGGCGATAGTCCGCAGTGCACACATTGCACAACGTCAAGGCGGGCCCGCGCCGCAGCCAGCTCCCGCATTGGCCCGCAGCGGTAGGGGAACGCGCCCTCGGTCTCAAAGGGGCGGCGATAGTCCGCAGTGCACACATTGCACAACGTCAAGGCGGGCCCGCGCCGCAGCCAGCTCCCGCATTGGCCCGCAGCGGTAGGGGAACGCGCCCTCGGTCTCAAAGGGGCGGCGATAGTCCGCAGTGCACACATTGCACAACGTCAAGGCGGGCCCGCGCCGCAGCCAGCTCCCGCATTGGCCCGCAGCGGTAGGGGAACGCGCCCTCGGTCTCAAAGGGGCGGCGATAGTCCGCAGTGCACACATTGCACAACGTCAAGGCGGTCCCGCCCTGCAGCCAGCTCCCGCATTGGCCCGCAGCGGTAGGGGAACGCGCCCTCGGTCTCAAAGGGGCGGCGATAGTCCGCAGTGCACACATTGCACAACGTCAAGGCGGGCCCGCGCCGCAGCCAGCTCCCGCATTGGCCCGCAGCGGTAGGGGAACGCGCCCTCGGTCTCAAAGGGGCGGCGATAGTCCGCAGTGCACACATTGCACAACGTCAAGGCGGGCCCGCGCCTGCAGCCAGCTCCCGCATTGGCCCGCAGCGGTAGGGGAACGCGCCCTCGGTCTCAAAGGGGCGGCGATAGTCCGCAGTGCACACATTGCACAACGTCAAGGCGGGCCCGCGCCGCAGCCAGCTCCCGCATTGGCCCGCAGCGGTAGGGGAACGCGCCCTCGGTCTCAAAGGGGCGGCGATAGTCCGCAGTGCACACATTGCACAACGTCAAGGCGGGCCCGCGCCGCAGCCAGCTCCCGCATTGGCCCGCAGCGGTAGGGGAACGCGCCCTCGGTCTCAAAGGGGCGGCGATAGTCCGCAGTGCACACATTGCACAACGTCAAGGCGGGCCCGCGCCTGCAGCCAGCTCCCGCATTGGCCCGCAGCGGTAGGGGAACGCGCCCTCGGTCTCAAAGGGGCGGCGATAGTCCGCAGTGCACACATTGCACAACGTCAAGGCGGGCCCGCGCCGCAGCCAGCTCCCGCATTGGCCCGCAGCGGTAGGGGAACGCGCCCTCGGTCTCAAAGGGGCGGCGATAGTCCGCAGTGCACACATTGCACAACGTCAAGGCGGGCCCGCGCCGCAGCCAGCTCCCGCATTGGCCCGCAGCGGTAGGGGAACGCGCCCTCGGTCTCAAAGGGGCGGCGATAGTCCGCAGTGCACACATTGCACAACGTCAAGGCGGGCCCGCGCCGCAGCCAGCTCCCGCATTGGCCCGCAGCGGTAGGGGAACGCGCCCTCGGTCTCAAAGGGGCGGCGATAGTCCGCAGTGCACACATTGCACAACGTCAAGGCGGGCCCGCGCCGCAGCCAGCTCCCGCATTGGCCCGCAGCGGTAGGGGAACGCGCCCTCGGTCTCAAAGGGGCGGCGATAGTCCGCAGTGCACACATTGCACAACGTCAAGGCGGTCCCGCCCTGCAGCCAGCTCCCGCATTGGCCCGCAGCGGTAGGGGAACGCGCCCTCGGTCTCAAAGGGGCGGCGATAGTCCGCAGTGCACACATTGCACAACGTCAAGGCGGGCCCGCGCCGCAGCCAGCTCCCGCATTGGCCCGCAGCGGTAGGGGAACGCGCCCTCGGTCTCAAAGGGGCGGCGATAGTCCGCAGTGCACACATTGCACAACGTCAAGGCGGTCCCGCCCTGCAGCCAGCTCCCGCATTGGCCCGCAGCGGTAGGGGAACGCGCCCTCGGTCTCAAAGGGGCGGCGATAGTCCGCAGTGCACACATTGCACAACGTCAAGGCGGGCCCGCGCCGCAGCCAGCTCCCGCATTGGCCCGCAGCGGTAGGGGAACGCGCCCTCGGTCTCAAAGGGGCGGCGATAGTCCGCAGTGCACACATTGCACAACGTCAAGGCGGGCCCGCGCCGCAGCCAGCTCCCGCATTGGCCCGCAGCGGTAGGGGAACGCGCCCTCGGTCTCAAAGGGGCGGCGATAGTCCGCAGTGCACACATTGCACAACGTCAAGGCGGGCCCGCGCCGCAGCCAGCTCCCGCATTGGCCCGCAGCGGTAGGGGAACGCGCCCTCGGTCTCAAAGGGGCGGCGATAGTCCGCAGTGCACACATTGCACAACGTCAAGGCGGGCCCGCGCCGCAGCCAGCTCCCGCATTGGCCCGCAGCGGTAGGGGAACGCGCCCTCGGTCTCAAAGGGGCGGCGATAGTCCGCAGTGCACACATTGCACAACGTCAAGGCGGGCCCGCGCCTGCAGCCAGCTCCCGCATTGGCCCGCAGCGGTAGGGGAACGCGCCCTCGGTCTCAAAGGGGCGGCGATAGTCCGCAGTGCACACATTGCACAACGTCAAGGCGGGCCCGCGCCTGCAGCCAGCTCCCGCATTGGCCCGCAGCGGTAGGGGAACGCGCCCTCGGTCTCAAAGGGGCGGCGATAGTCCGCAGTGCACACATTGCACAACGTCAAGGCGGGCCCGCGCCGCAGCCAGCTCCCGCATTGGCCCGCAGCGGTAGGGGAACGCGCCCTCGGTCTCAAAGGGGCGGCGATAGTCCGCAGTGCACACATTGCACAACGTCAAGGCGGGCCCGCGCCTGCAGCCAGCTCCCGCATTGGCCCGCAGCGGTAGGGGAACGCGCCCTCGGTCTCAAAGGGGCGGCGATAGTCCGCAGTGCACACATTGCACAACGTCAAGGCGGGCCCGCGCCGCAGCCAGCTCCCGCATTGGCCCGCAGCGGTAGGGGAACGCGCCCTCGGTCTCAAAGGGGCGGCGATAGTCCGCAGTGCACACATTGCACAACGTCAAGGCGGTCCCGCCCTGCAGCCAGCTCCCGCATTGGCCCGCAGCGGTAGGGGAACGCGCCCTCGGTCTCAAAGGGGCGGCGATAGTCCGCAGTGCACACATTGCACAACGTCAAGGCGGGCCCGCGCCGCAGCCAGCTCCCGCATTGGCCCGCAGCGGTAGGGGAACGCGCCCTCGGTCTCAAAGGGGCGGCGATAGTCCGCAGTGCACACATTGCACAACGTCAAGGCGGGCCCGCGCCGCAGCCAGCTCCCGCATTGGCCCGCAGCGGTAGGGGAACGCGCCCTCGGTCTCAAAGGGGCGGCGATAGTCCGCAGTGCACACATTGCACAACGTCAAGGCGGGCCCGCGCCTGCAGCCAGCTCCCGCATTGGCCCGCAGCGGTAGGGGAACGCGCCCTCGGTCTCAAAGGGGCGGCGATAGTCCGCAGTGCACACATTGCACAACGTCAAGGCGGGCCCGCGCCGCAGCCAGCTCCCGCATTGGCCCGCAGCGGTAGGGGAACGCGCCCTCGGTCTCAAAGGGGCGGCGATAGTCCGCAGTGCACACATTGCACAACGTCAAGGCGGGCCCGCGCCGCAGCCAGCTCCCGCATTGGCCCGCAGCGGTAGGGGAACGCGCCCTCGGTCTCAAAGGGGCGGCGATAGTCCGCAGTGCACACATTGCACAACGTCAAGGCGGGCCCGCGCCGCAGCCAGCTCCCGCATTGGCCCGCAGCGGTAGGGGAACGCGCCCTCGGTCTCAAAGGGGCGGCGATAGTCCGCAGTGCACACATTGCACAACGTCAAGGCGGTCCCGCGCCGCAGCCAGCTCCCGCATTGGCCCGCAGCGGTAGGGGAACGCGCCCTCGGTCTCAAAGGGGCGGCGATAGTCCGCAGTGCACACATTGCACAACGTCAAGGCGGGCCCGCGCCGCAGCCAGCTCCCGCATTGGCCCGCAGCGGTAGGGGAACGCGCCCTCGGTCTCAAAGGGGCGGCGATAGTCCGCAGTGCACACATTGCACAACGTCAAGGCGGGCCCGCGCCGCAGCCAGCTCCCGCATTGGCCCGCAGCGGTAGGGGAACGCGCCCTCGGTCTCAAAGGGGCGGCGATAGTCCGCAGTGCACACATTGCACAACGTCAAGGCGGGCCCGCGCCGCAGCCAGCTCCCGCATTGGCCCGCAGCGGTAGGGGAACGCGCCCTCGGTCTCAAAGGGGCGGCGATAGTCCGCAGTGCACACATTGCACAACGTCAAGGCGGGCCCGCGCCGCAGCCAGCTCCCGCATTGGCCCGCAGCGGTAGGGGAACGCGCCCTCGGTCTCAAAGGGGCGGCGATAGTCCGCAGTGCACACATTGCACAACGTCAAGGCGGTCCCGCGCCTGCAGCCAGCTCCCGCATTGGCCCGCAGCGGTAGGGGAACGCGCCCTCGGTCTCAAAGGGGCGGCGATAGTCCGCAGTGCACACATTGCACAACGTCAAGGCGGGCCCGCGCCGCAGCCAGCTCCCGCATTGGCCCGCAGCGGTAGGGGAACGCGCCCTCGGTCTCAAAGGGGCGGCGATAGTCCGCAGTGCACACATTGCACAACGTCAAGGCGGTCCCGCCCTGCAGCCAGCTCCCGCATTGGCCCGCAGCGGTAGGGGAACGCGCCCTCGGTCTCAAAGGGGCGGCGATAGTCCGCAGTGCACACATTGCACAACGTCAAGGCGGGCCCGCGCCGCAGCCAGCTCCCGCATTGGCCCGCAGCGGTAGGGGAACGCGCCCTCGGTCTCAAAGGGGCGGCGATAGTCCGCAGTGCACACATTGCACAACGTCAAGGCGGGCCCGCGCCGCAGCCAGCTCCCGCATTGGCCCGCAGCGGTAGGGGAACGCGCCCTCGGTCTCAAAGGGGCGGCGATAGTCCGCAGTGCACACATTGCACAACGTCAAGGCGGTCCCGCCCTGCAGCCAGCTCCCGCATTGGCCCGCAGCGGTAGGGGAACGCGCCCTCGGTCTCAAAGGGGCGGCGATAGTCCGCAGTGCACACATTGCACAACGTCAAGGCGGGCCCGCGCCGCAGCCAGCTCCCGCATTGGCCCGCAGCGGTAGGGGAACGCGCCCTCGGTCTCAAAGGGGCGGCGATAGTCCGCAGTGCACACATTGCACAACGTCAAGGCGGGCCCGCGCCGCAGCCAGCTCCCGCATTGGCCCGCAGCGGTAGGGGAACGCGCCCTCGGTCTCAAAGGGGCGGCGATAGTCCGCAGTGCACACATTGCACAACGTCAAGGCGGGCCCGCGCCGCAGCCAGCTCCCGCATTGGCCCGCAGCGGTAGGGGAACGCGCCCTCGGTCTCAAAGGGGCGGCGATAGTCCGCAGTGCACACATTGCACAACGTCAAGGCGGTCCCGCGCCTGCAGCCAGCTCCCGCATTGGCCCGCAGCGGTAGGGGAACGCGCCCTCGGTCTCAAAGGGGCGGCGATAGTCCGCAGTGCACACATTGCACAACGTCAAGGCGGGCCCGCGCCGCAGCCAGCTCCCGCATTGGCCCGCAGCGGTAGGGGAACGCGCCCTCGGTCTCAAAGGGGCGGCGATAGTCCGCAGTGCACACATTGCACAACGTCAAGGCGGGCCCGCGCCTGCAGCCAGCTCCCGCATTGGCCCGCAGCGGTAGGGGAACGCGCCCTCGGTCTCAAAGGGGCGGCGATAGTCCGCAGTGCACACATTGCACAACGTCAAGGCGGGCCCGCGCCGCAGCCAGCTCCCGCATTGGCCCGCAGCGGTAGGGGAACGCGCCCTCGGTCTCAAAGGGGCGGCGATAGTCCGCAGTGCACACATTGCACAACGTCAAGGCGGGCCCGCGCCTGCAGCCAGCTCCCGCATTGGCCCGCAGCGGTAGGGGAACGCGCCCTCGGTCTCAAAGGGGCGGCGATAGTCCGCAGTGCACACATTGCACAACGTCAAGGCGGGCCCGCGCCGCAGCCAGCTCCCGCATTGGCCCGCAGCGGTAGGGGAACGCGCCCTCGGTCTCAAAGGGGCGGCGATAGTCCGCAGTGCACACATTGCACAACGTCAAGGCGGGCCCGCGCCTGCAGCCAGCTCCCGCATTGGCCCGCAGCGGTAGGGGAACGCGCCCTCGGTCTCAAAGGGGCGGCGATAGTCCGCAGTGCACACATTGCACAACGTCAAGGCGGGCCCGCGCCGCAGCCAGCTCCCGCATTGGCCCGCAGCGGTAGGGGAACGCGCCCTCGGTCTCAAAGGGGCGGCGATAGTCCGCAGTGCACACATTGCACAACGTCAAGGCGGGCCCGCGCCGCAGCCAGCTCCCGCATTGGCCCGCAGCGGTAGGGGAACGCGCCCTCGGTCTCAAAGGGGCGGCGATAGTCCGCAGTGCACACATTGCACAACGTCAAGGCGGTCCCGCGCTGCAGCCAGCTCCCGCATTGGCCCGCAGCGGTAGGGGAACGCGCCCTCGGTCTCAAAGGGGCGGCGATAGTCCGCAGTGCACACATTGCACAACGTCAAGGCGGGCCCGCGCCGCAGCCAGCTCCCGCATTGGCCCGCAGCGGTAGGGGAACGCGCCCTCGGTCTCAAAGGGGCGGCGATAGTCCGCAGTGCACACATTGCACAACGTCAAGGCGGGCCCGCGCCGCAGCCAGCTCCCGCATTGGCCCGCAGCGGTAGGGGAACGCGCCCTCGGTCTCAAAGGGGCGGCGATAGTCCGCAGTGCACACATTGCACAACGTCAAGGCGGTCCCGCGCCTGCAGCCAGCTCCCGCATTGGCCCGCAGCGGTAGGGGAACGCGCCCTCGGTCTCAAAGGGGCGGCGATAGTCCGCAGTGCACACATTGCACAACGTCAAGGCGGGCCCGCGCCGCAGCCAGCTCCCGCATTGGCCCGCAGCGGTAGGGGAACGCGCCCTCGGTCTCAAAGGGGCGGCGATAGTCCGCAGTGCACACATTGCACAACGTCAAGGCGGGCCCGCGCCGCAGCCAGCTCCCGCATTGGCCCGCAGCGGTAGGGGAACGCGCCCTCGGTCTCAAAGGGGCGGCGATAGTCCGCAGTGCACACATTGCACAACGTCAAGGCGGGCCCGCGCCGCAGCCAGCTCCCGCATTGGCCCGCAGCGGTAGGGGAACGCGCCCTCGGTCTCAAAGGGGCGGCGATAGTCCGCAGTGCACACATTGCACAACGTCAAGGCGGTCCCGCGCTGCAGCCAGCTCCCGCATTGGCCCGCAGCGGTAGGGGAACGCGCCCTCGGTCTCAAAGGGGCGGCGATAGTCCGCAGTGCACACATTGCACAACGTCAAGGCGGGCCCGCGCCGCAGCCAGCTCCCGCATTGGCCCGCAGCGGTAGGGGAACGCGCCCTCGGTCTCAAAGGGGCGGCGATAGTCCGCAGTGCACACATTGCACAACGTCAAGGCGGTCCCGCGCCTGCAGCCAGCTCCCGCATTGGCCCGCAGCGGTAGGGGAACGCGCCCTCGGTCTCAAAGGGGCGGCGATAGTCCGCAGTGCACACATTGCACAACGTCAAGGCGGGCCCGCGCCGCAGCCAGCTCCCGCATTGGCCCGCAGCGGTAGGGGAACGCGCCCTCGGTCTCAAAGGGGCGGCGATAGTCCGCAGTGCACACATTGCACAACGTCAAGGCGGGCCCGCGCCGCAGCCAGCTCCCGCATTGGCCCGCAGCGGTAGGGGAACGCGCCCTCGGTCTCAAAGGGGCGGCGATAGTCCGCAGTGCACACATTGCACAACGTCAAGGCGGGCCCGCGCCGCAGCCAGCTCCCGCATTGGCCCGCAGCGGTAGGGGAACGCGCCCTCGGTCTCAAAGGGGCGGCGATAGTCCGCAGTGCACACATTGCACAACGTCAAGGCGGTCCCGCGCCTGCAGCCAGCTCCCGCATTGGCCCGCAGCGGTAGGGGAACGCGCCCTCGGTCTCAAAGGGGCGGCGATAGTCCGCAGTGCACACATTGCACAACGTCAAGGCGGGCCCGCGCCGCAGCCAGCTCCCGCATTGGCCCGCAGCGGTAGGGGAACGCGCCCTCGGTCTCAAAGGGGCGGCGATAGTCCGCAGTGCACACATTGCACAACGTCAAGGCGGGCCCGCGCCTGCAGCCAGCTCCCGCATTGGCCCGCAGCGGTAGGGGAACGCGCCCTCGGTCTCAAAGGGGCGGCGATAGTCCGCAGTGCACACATTGCACAACGTCAAGGCGGGCCCGCGCCGCAGCCAGCTCCCGCATTGGCCCGCAGCGGTAGGGGAACGCGCCCTCGGTCTCAAAGGGGCGGCGATAGTCCGCAGTGCACACATTGCACAACGTCAAGGCGGTCCCGCCCTGCAGCCAGCTCCCGCATTGGCCCGCAGCGGTAGGGGAACGCGCCCTCGGTCTCAAAGGGGCGGCGATAGTCCGCAGTGCACACATTGCACAACGTCAAGGCGGGCCCGCGCCGCAGCCAGCTCCCGCATTGGCCCGCAGCGGTAGGGGAACGCGCCCTCGGTCTCAAAGGGGCGGCGATAGTCCGCAGTGCACACATTGCACAACGTCAAGGCGGGCCCGCGCCTGCAGCCAGCTCCCGCATTGGCCCGCAGCGGTAGGGGAACGCGCCCTCGGTCTCAAAGGGGCGGCGATAGTCCGCAGTGCACACATTGCACAACGTCAAGGCGGGCCCGCGCCGCAGCCAGCTCCCGCATTGGCCCGCAGCGGTAGGGGAACGCGCCCTCGGTCTCAAAGGGGCGGCGATAGTCCGCAGTGCACACATTGCACAACGTCAAGGCGGGCCCGCGCCGCAGCCAGCTCCCGCATTGGCCCGCAGCGGTAGGGGAACGCGCCCTCGGTCTCAAAGGGGCGGCGATAGTCCGCAGTGCACACATTGCACAACGTCAAGGCGGTCCCGCCCTGCAGCCAGCTCCCGCATTGGCCCGCAGCGGTAGGGGAACGCGCCCTCGGTCTCAAAGGGGCGGCGATTGTCCGCAGTGCACACATTGCACAACGTCAAGGCGGGCCCGCGCCGCAGCCAGCTCCCGCATTGGCCCGCAGCGGTAGGGGAACGCGCCCTCGGTCTCAAAGGGGCGGCGATAGTCCGCAGTGCACACATTGCACAACGTCAAGGCGGTCCCGCGCCTGCAGCCAGCTCCCGCATTGGCCCGCAGCGGTAGGGGAACGCGCCCTCGGTCTCAAAGGGGCGGCGATAGTCCGCAGTGCACACATTGCACAACGTCAAGGCGGGCCCGCGCCGCAGCCAGCTCCCGCATTGGCCCGCAGCGGTAGGGGAACGCGCCCTCGGTCTCAAAGGGGCGGCGATAGTCCGCAGTGCACACATTGCACAACGTCAAGGCGGGCCCGCGCCGCAGCCAGCTCCCGCATTGGCCCGCAGCGGTAGGGGAACGCGCCCTCGGTCTCAAAGGGGCGGCGATAGTCCGCAGTGCACACATTGCACAACGTCAAGGCGGTCCCGCCCTGCAGCCAGCTCCCGCATTGGCCCGCAGCGGTAGGGGAACGCGCCCTCGGTCTCAAAGGGGCGGCGATAGTCCGCAGTGCACACATTGCACAACGTCAAGGCGGGCCCGCGCCGCAGCCAGCTCCCGCATTGGCCCGCAGCGGTAGGGGAACGCGCCCTCGGTCTCAAAGGGGCGGCGATAGTCCGCAGTGCACACATTGCACAACGTCAAGGCGGGCCCGCGCCGCAGCCAGCTCCCGCATTGGCCCGCAGCGGTAGGGGAACGCGCCCTCGGTCTCAAAGGGGCGGCGATAGTCCGCAGTGCACACATTGCACAACGTCAAGGCGGGCCCGCGCCGCAGCCAGCTCCCGCATTGGCCCGCAGCGGTAGGGGAACGCGCCCTCGGTCTCAAAGGGGCGGCGATAGTCCGCAGTGCACACATTGCACAACGTCAAGGCGGGCCCGCGCCTGCAGCCAGCTCCCGCATTGGCCCGCAGCGGTAGGGGAACGCGCCCTCGGTCTCAAAGGGGCGGCGATAGTCCGCAGTGCACACATTGCACAACGTCAAGGCGGGCCCGCGCCGCAGCCAGCTCCCGCATTGGCCCGCAGCGGTAGGGGAACGCGCCCTCGGTCTCAAAGGGGCGGCGATAGTCCGCAGTGCACACATTGCACAACGTCAAGGCGGTCCCGCCCTGCAGCCAGCTCCCGCATTGGCCCGCAGCGGTAGGGGAACGCGCCCTCGGTCTCAAAGGGGCGGCGATAGTCCGCAGTGCACACATTGCACAACGTCAAGGCGGGCCCGCGCCGCAGCCAGCTCCCGCATTGGCCCGCAGCGGTAGGGGAACGCGCCCTCGGTCTCAAAGGGGCGGCGATAGTCCGCAGTGCACACATTGCACAACGTCAAGGCGGGCCCGCGCCGCAGCCAGCTCCCGCATTGGCCCGCAGCGGTAGGGGAACGCGCCCTCGGTCTCAAAGGGGCGGCGATAGTCCGCAGTGCACACATTGCACAACGTCAAGGCGGGCCCGCGCTGCAGCCAGCTCCCGCATTGGCCCGCAGCGGTAGGGGAACGCGCCCTCGGTCTCAAAGGGGCGGCGATAGTCCGCAGTGCACACATTGCACAACGTCAAGGCGGGCCCGCGCCGCAGCCAGCTCCCGCATTGGCCCGCAGCGGTAGGGGAACGCGCCCTCGGTCTCAAAGGGGCGGCGATAGTCCGCAGTGCACACATTGCACAACGTCAAGGCGGGCCCGCGCCTGCAGCCAGCTCCCGCATTGGCCCGCAGCGGTAGGGGAACGCGCCCTCGGTCTCAAAGGGGCGGCGATAGTCCGCAGTGCACACATTGCACAACGTCAAGGCGGGCCCGCGCCGCAGCCAGCTCCCGCATTGGCCCGCAGCGGTAGGGGAACGCGCCCTCGGTCTCAAAGGGGCGGCGATAGTCCGCAGTGCACACATTGCACAACGTCAAGGCGGGCCCGCGCCTGCAGCCAGCTCCCGCATTGGCCCGCAGCGGTAGGGGAACGCGCCCTCGGTCTCAAAGGGGCGGCGATAGTCCGCAGTGCACACATTGCACAACGTCAAGGCGGGCCCGCGCCGCAGCCAGCTCCCGCATTGGCCCGCAGCGGTAGGGGAACGCGCCCTCGGTCTCAAAGGGGCGGCGATAGTCCGCAGTGCACACATTGCACAACGTCAAGGCGGGCCCGCGCCTGCAGCCAGCTCCCGCATTGGCCCGCAGCGGTAGGGGAACGCGCCCTCGGTCTCAAAGGGGCGGCGATAGTCCGCAGTGCACACATTGCACAACGTCAAGGCGGGCCCGCGCCGCAGCCAGCTCCCGCATTGGCCCGCAGCGGTAGGGGAACGCGCCCTCGGTCTCAAAGGGGCGGCGATAGTCCGCAGTGCACACATTGCACAACGTCAAGGCGGGCCCGCGCCGCAGCCAGCTCCCGCATTGGCCCGCAGCGGTAGGGGAACGCGCCCTCGGTCTCAAAGGGGCGGCGATAGTCCGCAGTGCACACATTGCACAACGTCAAGGCGGTCCCGCCCTGCAGCCAGCTCCCGCATTGGCCCGCAGCGGTAGGGGAACGCGCCCTCGGTCTCAAAGGGGCGGCGATAGTCCGCAGTGCACACATTGCACAACGTCAAGGCGGGCCCGCGCCGCAGCCAGCTCCCGCATTGGCCCGCAGCGGTAGGGGAACGCGCCCTCGGTCTCAAAGGGGCGGCGATAGTCCGCAGTGCACACATTGCACAACGTCAAGGCGGGCCCGCGCCTGCAGCCAGCTCCCGCATTGGCCCGCAGCGGTAGGGGAACGCGCCCTCGGTCTCAAAGGGGCGGCGATAGTCCGCAGTGCACACATTGCACAACGTCAAGGCGGGCCCGCGCCGCAGCCAGCTCCCGCATTGGCCCGCAGCGGTAGGGGAACGCGCCCTCGGTCTCAAAGGGGCGGCGATAGTCCGCAGTGCACACATTGCACAACGTCAAGGCGGGCCCGCGCCGCAGCCAGCTCCCGCATTGGCCCGCAGCGGTAGGGGAACGCGCCCTCGGTCTCAAAGGGGCGGCGATAGTCCGCAGTGCACACATT
Source organism: Calotriton arnoldi (assembly GCA_963921515.1). Lineage (NCBI taxonomy): Eukaryota > Metazoa > Chordata > Amphibia > Caudata > Salamandridae > Calotriton > Calotriton arnoldi. The sequence goes on from CAWUFW010000931.1 coordinate 331,503, forward strand.
GCACAACGTCAAGGCGGTCCCGCCCTGCAGCCAGCTCCCGCATTGGCCCGCAGCGGTAGGGGAACGCGCCCTCGGTCTCAAAGGGGCGGCGATAGTCCGCAGTGCACACATTGCACAACGTCAAGGCGGGCCCGCGCCGCAGCCAGCTCCCGCATTGGCCCGCAGCGGTAGGGGAACGCGCCCTCGGTCTCAAAGGGGCGGCGATAGTCCGCAGTGCACACATTGCACAACGTCAAGGCGGGCCCGCGCCGCAGCCAGCTCCCGCATTGGCCCGCAGCGGTAGGGGAACGCGCCCTCGGTCTCAAAGGGGCGGCGATAGTCCGCAGTGCACACATTGCACAACGTCAAGGCGGGCCCGCGCCGCAGCCAGCTCCCGCATTGGCCCGCAGCGGTAGGGGAACGCGCCCTCGGTCTCAAAGGGGCGGCGATAGTCCGCAGTGCACACATTGCACAACGTCAAGGCGGGCCCGCGCCGCAGCCAGCTCCCGCATTGGCCCGCAGCGGTAGGGGAACGCGCCCTCGGTCTCAAAGGGGCGGCGATAGTCCGCAGTGCACACATTGCACAACGTCAAGGCGGTCCCGCCCTGCAGCCAGCTCCCGCATTGGCCCGCAGCGGTAGGGGAACGCGCCCTCGGTCTCAAAGGGGCGGCGATAGTCCGCAGTGCACACATTGCACAACGTCAAGGCGGGCCCGCGCCGCAGCCAGCTCCCGCATTGGCCCGCAGCGGTAGGGGAACGCGCCCTCGGTCTCAAAGGGGCGGCGATAGTCCGCAGTGCACACATTGCACAACGTCAAGGCGGGCCCGCGCCTGCAGCCAGCTCCCGCATTGGCCCGCAGCGGTAGGGGAACGCGCCCTCGGTCTCAAAGGGGCGGCGATAGTCCGCAGTGCACACATTGCACAACGTCAAGGCGGGCCCGCGCCGCAGCCAGCTCCCGCATTGGCCCGCAGCGGTAGGGGAACGCGCCCTCGGTCTCAAAGGGGCGGCGATAGTCCGCAGTGCACACATTGCACAACGTCAAGGCGGTCCCGCGCCTGCAGCCAGCTCCCGCATTGGCCCGCAGCGGTAGGGGAACGCGCCCTCGGTCTCAAAGGGGCGGCGATAGTCCGCAGTGCACACATTGCACAACGTCAAGGCGGGCCCGCGCCGCAGCCAGCTCCCGCATTGGCCCGCAGCGGTAGGGGAACGCGCCCTCGGTCTCAAAGGGGCGGCGATAGTCCGCAGTGCACACATTGCACAACGTCAAGGCGGGCCCGCGCCGCAGCCAGCTCCCGCATTGGCCCGCAGCGGTAGGGGAACGCGCCCTCGGTCTCAAAGGGGCGGCGATAGTCCGCAGTGCACACATTGCACAACGTCAAGGCGGGCCCGCGCCGCAGCCAGCTCCCGCATTGGCCCGCAGCGGTAGGGGAACGCGCCCTCGGTCTCAAAGGGGCGGCGATAGTCCGCAGTGCACACATTGCACAACGTCAAGGCGGTCCCGCCCTGCAGCCAGCTCCCGCATTGGCCCGCAGCGGTAGGGGAACGCGCCCTCGGTCTCAAAGGGGCGGCGATAGTCCGCAGTGCACACATTGCACAACGTCAAGGCGGGCCCGCGCCGCAGCCAGCTCCCGCATTGGCCCGCAGCGGTAGGGGAACGCGCCCTCGGTCTCAAAGGGGCGGCGATAGTCCGCAGTGCACACATTGCACAACGTCAAGGCGGGCCCGCGCCGCAGCCAGCTCCCGCATTGGCCCGCAGCGGTAGGGGAACGCGCCCTCGGTCTCAAAGGGGCGGCGATAGTCCGCAGTGCACACATTGCACAACGTCAAGGCGGGCCCGCGCCGCAGCCAGCTCCCGCATTGGCCCGCAGCGGTAGGGGAACGCGCCCTCGGTCTCAAAGGGGCGGCGATAGTCCGCAGTGCACACATTGCACAACGTCAAGGCGGGCCCGCGCCGCAGCCAGCTCCCGCATTGGCCCGCAGCGGTAGGGGAACGCGCCCTCGGTCTCAAAGGGGCGGCGATAGTCCGCAGTGCACACATTGCACAACGTCAAGGCGGGCCCGCGCCGCAGCCAGCTCCCGCATTGGCCCGCAGCGGTAGGGGAACGCGCCCTCGGTCTCAAAGGGGCGGCGATAGTCCGCAGTGCACACATTGCACAACGTCAAGGCGGGCCCGCGCCTGCAGCCAGCTCCCGCATTGGCCCGCAGCGGTAGGGGAACGCGCCCTCGGTCTCAAAGGGGCGGCGATAGTCCGCAGTGCACACATTGCACAACGTCAAGGCGGGCCCGCGCCGCAGCCAGCTCCCGCATTGGCCCGCAGCGGTAGGGGAACGCGCCCTCGGTCTCAAAGGGGCGGCGATAGTCCGCAGTGCACACATTGCACAACGTCAAGGCGGGCCCGCGCCGCAGCCAGCTCCCGCATTGGCCCGCAGCGGTAGGGGAACGCGCCCTCGGTCTCAAAGGGGCGGCGATAGTCCGCAGTGCACACATTGCACAACGTCAAGGCGGTCCCGCGCTGCAGCCAGCTCCCGCATTGGCCCGCAGCGGTAGGGGAACGCGCCCTCGGTCTCAAAGGGGCGGCGATAGTCCGCAGTGCACACATTGCACAACGTCAAGGCGGGCCCGCGCCGCAGCCAGCTCCCGCATTGGCCCGCAGCGGTAGGGGAACGCGCCCTCGGTCTCAAAGGGGCGGCGATAGTCCGCAGTGCACACATTGCACAACGTCAAGGCGGGCCCGCGCCGCAGCCAGCTCCCGCATTGGCCCGCAGCGGTAGGGGAACGCGCCCTCGGTCTCAAAGGGGCGGCGATAGTCCGCAGTGCACACATTGCACAACGTCAAGGCGGGCCCGCGCTGCAGCCAGCTCCCGCATTGGCCCGCAGCGGTAGGGGAACGCGCCCTCGGTCTCAAAGGGGCGGCGATAGTCCGCAGTGCACACATTGCACAACGTCAAGGCGGGCCCGCGCCGCAGCCAGCTCCCGCATTGGCCCGCAGCGGTAGGGGAACGCGCCCTCGGTCTCAAAGGGGCGGCGATAGTCCGCAGTGCACACATTGCACAACGTCAAGGCGGGCCCGCGCCGCAGCCAGCTCCCGCATTGGCCCGCAGCGGTAGGGGAACGCGCCCTCGGTCTCAAAGGGGCGGCGATAGTCCGCAGTGCACACATTGCACAACGTCAAGGCGGGCCCGCGCCGCAGCCAGCTCCCGCATTGGCCCGCAGCGGTAGGGGAACGCGCCCTCGGTCTCAAAGGGGCGGCGATAGTCCGCAGTGCACACATTGCACAACGTCAAGGCGGTCCCGCGCCTGCAGCCAGCTCCCGCATTGGCCCGCAGCGGTAGGGGAACGCGCCCTCGGTCTCAAAGGGGCGGCGATAGTCCGCAGTGCACACATTGCACAACGTCAAGGCGGGCCCGCGCCGCAGCCAGCTCCCGCATTGGCCCGCAGCGGTAGGGGAACGCGCCCTCGGTCTCAAAGGGGCGGCGATAGTCCGCAGTGCACACATTGCACAACGTCAAGGCGGGCCCGCGCCTGCAGCCAGCTCCCGCATTGGCCCGCAGCGGTAGGGGAACGCGCCCTCGGTCTCAAAGGGGCGGCGATAGTCCGCAGTGCACACATTGCACAACGTCAAGGCGGTCCCGCGCCTGCAGCCAGCTCCCGCATTGGCCCGCAGCGGTAGGGGAACGCGCCCTCGGTCTCAAAGGGGCGGCGATAGTCCGCAGTGCACACATTGCACAACGTCAAGGCGGGCCCGCGCCTGCAGCCAGCTCCCGCATTGGCCCGCAGCGGTAGGGGAACGCGCCCTCGGTCTCAAAGGGGCGGCGATAGTCCGCAGTGCACACATTGCACAACGTCAAGGCGGGCCCGCGCCGCAGCCAGCTCCCGCATTGGCCCGCAGCGGTAGGGGAACGCGCCCTCGGTCTCAAAGGGGCGGCGATAGTCCGCAGTGCACACATTGCACAACGTCAAGGCGGTCCCGCCCTGCAGCCAGCTCCCGCATTGGCCCGCAGCGGTAGGGGAACGCGCCCTCGGTCTCAAAGGGGCGGCGATAGTCCGCAGTGCACACATTGCACAACGTCAAGGCGGGCCCGCGCCGCAGCCAGCTCCCGCATTGGCCCGCAGCGGTAGGGGAACGCGCCCTCGGTCTCAAAGGGGCGGCGATAGTCCGCAGTGCACACATTGCACAACGTCAAGGCGGTCCCGCCCTGCAGCCAGCTCCCGCATTGGCCCGCAGCGGTAGGGGAACGCGCCCTCGGTCTCAAAGGGGCGGCGATAGTCCGCAGTGCACACATTGCACAACGTCAAGGCGGGCCCGCGCCGCAGCCAGCTCCCGCATTGGCCCGCAGCGGTAGGGGAACGCGCCCTCGGTCTCAAAGGGGCGGCGATAGTCCGCAGTGCACACATTGCACAACGTCAAGGCGGGCCCGCGCCTGCAGCCAGCTCCCGCATTGGCCCGCAGCGGTAGGGGAACGCGCCCTCGGTCTCAAAGGGGCGGCGATAGTCCGCAGTGCACACATTGCACAACGTCAAGGCGGGCCCGCGCCGCAGCCAGCTCCCGCATTGGCCCGCAGCGGTAGGGGAACGCGCCCTCGGTCTCAAAGGGGCGGCGATAGTCCGCAGTGCACACATTGCACAACGTCAAGGCGGGCCCGCGCCGCAGCCAGCTCCCGCATTGGCCCGCAGCGGTAGGGGAACGCGCCCTCGGTCTCAAAGGGGCGGCGATAGTCCGCAGTGCACACATTGCACAACGTCAAGGCGGGCCCGCGCCGCAGCCAGCTCCCGCATTGGCCCGCAGCGGTAGGGGAACGCGCCCTCGGTCTCAAAGGGGCGGCGATAGTCCGCAGTGCACACATTGCACAACGTCAAGGCGGGCCCGCGCCGCAGCCAGCTCCCGCATTGGCCCGCAGCGGTAGGGGAACGCGCCCTCGGTCTCAAAGGGGCGGCGATAGTCCGCAGTGCACACATTGCACAACGTCAAGGCGGGCCCGCGCCGCAGCCAGCTCCCGCATTGGCCCGCAGCGGTAGGGGAACGCGCCCTCGGTCTCAAAGGGGCGGCGATAGTCCGCAGTGCACACATTGCACAACGTCAAGGCGGTCCCGCGCCTGCAGCCAGCTCCCGCATTGGCCCGCAGCGGTAGGGGAACGCGCCCTCGGTCTCAAAGGGGCGGCGATAGTCCGCAGTGCACACATTGCACAACGTCAAGGCGGGCCCGCGCCGCAGCCAGCTCCCGCATTGGCCCGCAGCGGTAGGGGAACGCGCCCTCGGTCTCAAAGGGGCGGCGATAGTCCGCAGTGCACACATTGCACAACGTCAAGGCGGGCCCGCGCCGCAGCCAGCTCCCGCATTGGCCCGCAGCGGTAGGGGAACGCGCCCTCGGTCTCAAAGGGGCGGCGATAGTCCGCAGTGCACACATTGCACAACGTCAAGGCGGGCCCGCGCCGCAGCCAGCTCCCGCATTGGCCCGCAGCGGTAGGGGAACGCGCCCTCGGTCTCAAAGGGGCGGCGATAGTCCGCAGTGCACACATTGCACAACGTCAAGGCGGGCCCGCGCCGCAGCCAGCTCCCGCATTGGCCCGCAGCGGTAGGGGAACGCGCCCTCGGTCTCAAAGGGGCGGCGATAGTCCGCAGTGCACACATTGCACAACGTCAAGGCGGGCCCGCGCTGCAGCCAGCTCCCGCATTGGCCCGCAGCGGTAGGGGAACGCGCCCTCGGTCTCAAAGGGGCGGCGATAGTCCGCAGTGCACACATTGCACAACGTCAAGGCGGGCCCGCGCCGCAGCCAGCTCCCGCATTGGCCCGCAGCGGTAGGGGAACGCGCCCTCGGTCTCAAAGGGGCGGCGATAGTCCGCAGTGCACACATTGCACAACGTCAAGGCGGGCCCGCGCCTGCAGCCAGCTCCCGCATTGGCCCGCAGCGGTAGGGGAACGCGCCCTCGGTCTCAAAGGGGCGGCGATAGTCCGCAGTGCACACATTGCACAACGTCAAGGCGGGCCCGCGCCGCAGCCAGCTCCCGCATTGGCCCGCAGCGGTAGGGGAACGCGCCCTCGGTCTCAAAGGGGCGGCGATAGTCCGCAGTGCACACATTGCACAACGTCAAGGCGGGCCCGCGCCGCAGCCAGCTCCCGCATTGGCCCGCAGCGGTAGGGGAACGCGCCCTCGGTCTCAAAGGGGCGGCGATAGTCCGCAGTGCACACATTGCACAACGTCAAGGCGGGCCCGCGCCGCAGCCAGCTCCCGCATTGGCCCGCAGCGGTAGGGGAACGCGCCCTCGGTCTCAAAGGGGCGGCGATAGTCCGCAGTGCACACATTGCACAACGTCAAGGCGGGCCCGCGCCGCAGCCAGCTCCCGCATTGGCCCGCAGCGGTAGGGGAACGCGCCCTCGGTCTCAAAGGGGCGGCGATAGTCCGCAGTGCACACATTGCACAACGTCAAGGCGGGCCCGCGCCGCAGCCAGCTCCCGCATTGGCCCGCAGCGGTAGGGGAACGCGCCCTCGGTCTCAAAGGGGCGGCGATAGTCCGCAGTGCACACATTGCACAACGTCAAGGCGGGCCCGCGCCGCAGCCAGCTCCCGCATTGGCCCGCAGCGGTAGGGGAACGCGCCCTCGGTCTCAAAGGGGCGGCGATAGTCCGCAGTGCACACATTGCACAACGTCAAGGCGGGCCCGCGCCGCAGCCAGCTCCCGCATTGGCCCGCAGCGGTAGGGGAACGCGCCCTCGGTCTCAAAGGGGCGGCGATAGTCCGCAGTGCACACATTGCACAACGTCAAGGCGGGCCCGCGCCGCAGCCAGCTCCCGCATTGGCCCGCAGCGGTAGGGGAACGCGCCCTCGGTCTCAAAGGGGCGGCGATAGTCCGCAGTGCACACATTGCACAACGTCAAGGCGGTCCCGCGCCGCAGCCAGCTCCCGCATTGGCCCGCAGCGGTAGGGGAACGCGCCCTCGGTCTCAAAGGGGCGGCGATAGTCCGCAGTGCACACATTGCACAACGTCAAGGCGGGCCCGCGCCGCAGCCAGCTCCCGCATTGGCCCGCAGCGGTAGGGGAACGCGCCCTCGGTCTCAAAGGGGCGGCGATAGTCCGCAGTGCACACATTGCACAACGTCAAGGCGGGCCCGCGCCGCAGCCAGCTCCCGCATTGGCCCGCAGCGGTAGGGGAACGCGCCCTCGGTCTCAAAGGGGCGGCGATAGTCCGCAGTGCACACATTGCACAACGTCAAGGCGGTCCCGCGCCTGCAGCCAGCTCCCGCATTGGCCCGCAGCGGTAGGGGAACGCGCCCTCGGTCTCAAAGGGGCGGCGATAGTCCGCAGTGCACACATTGCACAACGTCAAGGCGGGCCCGCGCCGCAGCCAGCTCCCGCATTGGCCCGCAGCGGTAGGGGAACGCGCCCTCGGTCTCAAAGGGGCGGCGATAGTCCGCAGTGCACACATTGCACAACGTCAAGGCGGGCCCGCGCCGCAGCCAGCTCCCGCATTGGCCCGCAGCGGTAGGGGAACGCGCCCTCGGTCTCAAAGGGGCGGCGATAGTCCGCAGTGCACACATTGCACAACGTCAAGGCGGGCCCGCGCCGCAGCCAGCTCCCGCATTGGCCCGCAGCGGTAGGGGAACGCGCCCTCGGTCTCAAAGGGGCGGCGATAGTCCGCAGTGCACACATTGCACAACGTCAAGGCGGTCCCGCCCTGCAGCCAGCTCCCGCATTGGCCCGCAGCGGTAGGGGAACGCGCCCTCGGTCTCAAAGGGGCGGCGATAGTCCGCAGTGCACACATTGCACAACGTCAAGGCGGGCCCGCGCCGCAGCCAGCTCCCGCATTGGCCCGCAGCGGTAGGGGAACGCGCCCTCGGTCTCAAAGGGGCGGCGATAGTCCGCAGTGCACACATTGCACAACGTCAAGGCGGGCCCGCGCCGCAGCCAGCTCCCGCATTGGCCCGCAGCGGTAGGGGAACGCGCCCTCGGTCTCAAAGGGGCGGCGATAGTCCGCAGTGCACACATTGCACAACGTCAAGGCGGTCCCGCCCTGCAGCCAGCTCCCGCATTGGCCCGCAGCGGTAGGGGAACGCGCCCTCGGTCTCAAAGGGGCGGCGATAGTCCGCAGTGCACACATTGCACAACGTCAAGGCGGGCCCGCGCCGCAGCCAGCTCCCGCATTGGCCCGCAGCGGTAGGGGAACGCGCCCTCGGTCTCAAAGGGGCGGCGATAGTCCGCAGTGCACACATTGCACAACGTCAAGGCGGTCCCGCCCTGCAGCCAGCTCCCGCATTGGCCCGCAGCGGTAGGGGAACGCGCCCTCGGTCTCAAAGGGGCGGCGATAGTCCGCAGTGCACACATTGCACAACGTCAAGGCGGGCCCGCGCCGCAGCCAGCTCCCGCATTGGCCCGCAGCGGTAGGGGAACGCGCCCTCGGTCTCAAAGGGGCGGCGATAGTCCGCAGTGCACACATTGCACAACGTCAAGGCGGGCCCGCGCCGCAGCCAGCTCCCGCATTGGCCCGCAGCGGTAGGGGAACGCGCCCTCGGTCTCAAAGGGGCGGCGATAGTCCGCAGTGCACACATTGCACAACGTCAAGGCGGGCCCGCGCCTGCAGCCAGCTCCCGCATTGGCCCGCAGCGGTAGGGGAACGCGCCCTCGGTCTCAAAGGGGCGGCGATAGTCCGCAGTGCACACATTGCACAACGTCAAGGCGGGCCCGCGCCGCAGCCAGCTCCCGCATTGGCCCGCAGCGGTAGGGGAACGCGCCCTCGGTCTCAAAGGGGCGGCGATAGTCCGCAGTGCACACATTGCACAACGTCAAGGCGGTCCCGCCCTGCAGCCAGCTCCCGCATTGGCCCGCAGCGGTAGGGGAACGCGCCCTCGGTCTCAAAGGGGCGGCGATAGTCCGCAGTGCACACATTGCACAACGTCAAGGCGGGCCCGCGCCGCAGCCAGCTCCCGCATTGGCCCGCAGCGGTAGGGGAACGCGCCCTCGGTCTCAAAGGGGCGGCGATAGTCCGCAGTGCACACATTGCACAACGTCAAGGCGGGCCCGCGCCGCAGCCAGCTCCCGCATTGGCCCGCAGCGGTAGGGGAACGCGCCCTCGGTCTCAAAGGGGCGGCGATAGTCCGCAGTGCACACATTGCACAACGTCAAGGCGGGTCCCGCCCGCAGCCAGCTCCCGCATTGGCCCGCAGCGGTAGGGGAACGCGCCCTCGGTCTCAAAGGGGCGGCGATAGTCCGCAGTGCACACATTGCACAACGTCAAGGCGGGCCCGCGCCGCAGCCAGCTCCCGCATTGGCCCGCAGCGGTAGGGGAACGCGCCCTCGGTCTCAAAGGGGCGGCGATAGTCCGCAGTGCACACATTGCACAACGTCAAGGCGGGCCCGCGCCGCAGCCAGCTCCCGCATTGGCCCGCAGCGGTAGGGGAACGCGCCCTCGGTCTCAAAGGGGCGGCGATAGTCCGCAGTGCACACATTGCACAACGTCAAGGCGGGCCCGCGCCGCAGCCAGCTCCCGCATTGGCCCGCAGCGGTAGGGGAACGCGCCCTCGGTCTCAAAGGGGCGGCGATAGTCCGCAGTGCACACATTGCACAACGTCAAGGCGGGCCCGCGCCGCAGCCAGCTCCCGCATTGGCCCGCAGCGGTAGGGGAACGCGCCCTCGGTCTCAAAGGGGCGGCGATAGTCCGCAGTGCACACATTGCACAACGTCAAGGCGGGCCCGCGCCGCAGCCAGCTCCCGCATTGGCCCGCAGCGGTAGGGGAACGCGCCCTCGGTCTCAAAGGGGCGGCGATAGTCCGCAGTGCACACATTGCACAACGTCAAGGCGGGCCCGCGCCTGCAGCCAGCTCCCGCATTGGCCCGCAGCGGTAGGGGAACGCGCCCTCGGTCTCAAAGGGGCGGCGATAGTCCGCAGTGCACACATTGCACAACGTCAAGGCGGGCCCGCGCCGCAGCCAGCTCCCGCATTGGCCCGCAGCGGTAGGGGAACGCGCCCTCGGTCTCAAAGGGGCGGCGATAGTCCGCAGTGCACACATTGCACAACGTCAAGGCGGGCCCGCGCCGCAGCCAGCTCCCGCATTGGCCCGCAGCGGTAGGGGAACGCGCCCTCGGTCTCAAAGGGGCGGCGATAGTCCGCAGTGCACACATTGCACAACGTCAAGGCGGGCCCGCGCCGCAGCCAGCTCCCGCATTGGCCCGCAGCGGTAGGGGAACGCGCCCTCGGTCTCAAAGGGGCGGCGATAGTCCGCAGTGCACACATTGCACAACGTCAAGGCGGGCCCGCGCCGCAGCCAGCTCCCGCATTGGCCCGCAGCGGTAGGGGAACGCGCCCTCGGTCTCAAAGGGGCGGCGATAGTCCGCAGTGCACACATTGCACAACGTCAAGGCGGTCCCGCGCCGCAGCCAGCTCCCGCATTGGCCCGCAGCGGTAGGGGAACGCGCCCTCGGTCTCAAAGGGGCGGCGATAGTCCGCAGTGCACACATTGCACAACGTCAAGGCGGTCCCGCGCCTGCAGCCAGCTCCCGCATTGGCCCGCAGCGGTAGGGGAACGCGCCCTCGGTCTCAAAGGGGCGGCGATAGTCCGCAGTGCACACATTGCACAACGTCAAGGCGGGCCCGCGCCGCAGCCAGCTCCCGCATTGGCCCGCAGCGGTAGGGGAACGCGCCCTCGGTCTCAAAGGGGCGGCGATAGTCCGCAGTGCACACATTGCACAACGTCAAGGCGGGCCCGCGCCGCAGCCAGCTCCCGCATTGGCCCGCAGCGGTAGGGGAACGCGCCCTCGGTCTCAAAGGGGCGGCGATAGTCCGCAGTGCACACATTGCACAACGTCAAGGCGGGCCCGCGCCGCAGCCAGCTCCCGCATTGGCCCGCAGCGGTAGGGGAACGCGCCCTCGGTCTCAAAGGGGCGGCGATAGTCCGCAGTGCACACATTGCACAACGTCAAGGCGGGCCCGCGCCTGCAGCCAGCTCCCGCATTGGCCCGCAGCGGTAGGGGAACGCGCCCTCGGTCTCAAAGGGGCGGCGATAGTCCGCAGTGCACACATTGCACAACGTCAAGGCGGGCCCGCGCCGCAGCCAGCTCCCGCATTGGCCCGCAGCGGTAGGGGAACGCGCCCTCGGTCTCAAAGGGGCGGCGATAGTCCGCAGTGCACACATTGCACAACGTCAAGGCGGGCCCGCGCCGCAGCCAGCTCCCGCATTGGCCCGCAGCGGTAGGGGAACGCGCCCTCGGTCTCAAAGGGGCGGCGATAGTCCGCAGTGCACACATTGCACAACGTCAAGGCGGGCCCGCGCCTGCAGCCAGCTCCCGCATTGGCCCGCAGCGGTAGGGGAACGCGCCCTCGGTCTCAAAGGGGCGGCGATAGTCCGCAGTGCACACATTGCACAACGTCAAGGCGGGCCCGCGCCGCAGCCAGCTCCCGCATTGGCCCGCAGCGGTAGGGGAACGCGCCCTCGGTCTCAAAGGGGCGGCGATTGTCCGCAGTGCACACATTGCACAACGTCAAGGCGGGCCCGCGCCGCAGCCAGCTCCCGCATTGGCCCGCAGCGGTAGGGGAACGCGCCCTCGGTCTCAAAGGGGCGGCGATAGTCCGCAGTGCACACATTGCACAACGTCAAGGCGGGCCCGCGCCGCAGCCAGCTCCCGCATTGGCCCGCAGCGGTAGGGGAACGCGCCCTCGGTCTCAAAGGGGCGGCGATAGTCCGCAGTGCACACATTGCACAACGTCAAGGCGGGCCCGCGCCTGCAGCCAGCTCCCGCATTGGCCCGCAGCGGTAGGGGAACGCGCCCTCGGTCTCAAAGGGGCGGCGATAGTCCGCAGTGCACACATTGCACAACGTCAAGGCGGGCCCGCGCCGCAGCCAGCTCCCGCATTGGCCCGCAGCGGTGGGGAACGCGCCCTCGGTCTCAAAGGGGCGGCGATAGTCCGCAGTGCACACATTGCACAACGTCAAGGCGGGCCCGCGCCTGCAGCCAGCTCCCGCATTGGCCCGCAGCGGTAGGGGAACGCGCCCTCGGTCTCAAAGGGGCGGCGATAGTCCGCAGTGCACACATTGCACAACGTCAAGGCGGGCCCGCGCCGCAGCCAGCTCCCGCATTGGCCCGCAGCGGTAGGGGAACGCGCCCTCGGTCTCAAAGGGGCGGCGATAGTCCGCAGTGCACACATTGCACAACGTCAAGGCGGTCCCGCCCTGCAGCCAGCTCCCGCATTGGCCCGCAGCGGTAGGGGAACGCGCCCTCGGTCTCAAAGGGGCGGCGATAGTCCGCAGTGCACACATTGCACAACGTCAAGGCGGGCCCGCGCCGCAGCCAGCTCCCGCATTGGCCCGCAGCGGTAGGGGAACGCGCCCTCGGTCTCAAAGGGGCGGCGATAGTCCGCAGTGCACACATTGCACAACGTCAAGGCGGGCCCGCGCCGCAGCCAGCTCCCGCATTGGCCCGCAGCGGTAGGGGAACGCGCCCTCGGTCTCAAAGGGGCGGCGATAGTCCGCAGTGCACACATTGCACAACGTCAAGGCGGGCCCGCGCCGCAGCCAGCTCCCGCATTGGCCCGCAGCGGTAGGGGAACGCGCCCTCGGTCTCAAAGGGGCGGCGATAGTCCGCAGTGCACACATTGCACAACGTCAAGGCGGGCCCGCGCCGCAGCCAGCTCCCGCATTGGCCCGCAGCGGTAGGGGAACGCGCCCTCGGTCTCAAAGGGGCGGCGATAGTCCGCAGTGCACACATTGCACAACGTCAAGGCGGGCCCGCGCCGCAGCCAGCTCCCGCATTGGCCCGCAGCGGTAGGGGAACGCGCCCTCGGTCTCAAAGGGGCGGCGATAGTCCGCAGTGCACACATTGCACAACGTCAAGGCGGGCCCGCGCCTGCAGCCAGCTCCCGCATTGGCCCGCAGCGGTAGGGGAACGCGCCCTCGGTCTCAAAGGGGCGGCGATAGTCCGCAGTGCACACATTGCACAACGTCGAGGCGGGCCCGCGCCGCAGCCAGCTCCCGCATTGGCCCGCAGCGGTAGGGGAACGCGCCCTCGGTCTCAAAGGGGCGGCGATAGTCCGCAGTGCACACATTGCACAACGTCAAGGCGGGCCCGCGCCGCAGCCAGCTCCCGCATTGGCCCGCAGCGGTAGGGGAACGCGCCCTCGGTCTCAAAGGGGCGGCGATAGTCCGCAGTGCACACATTGCACAACGTCAAGGCGGGCCCGCGCCGCAGCCAGCTCCCGCATTGGCCCGCAGCGGTAGGGGAACGCGCCCTCGGTCTCAAAGGGGCGGCGATAGTCCGCAGTGCACACATTGCACAACGTCAAGGCGGTCCCGCGCCTGCAGCCAGCTCCCGCATTGGCCCGCAGCGGTAGGGGAACGCGCCCTCGGTCTCAAAGGGGCGGCGATAGTCCGCAGTGCACACATTGCACAACGTCAAGGCGGGCCCGCGCCTGCAGCCAGCTCCCGCATTGGCCCGCAGCGGTAGGGGAACGCGCCCTCGGTCTCAAAGGGGCGGCGATAGTCCGCAGTGCACACATTGCACAACGTCAAGGCGGGCCCGCGCCGCAGCCAGCTCCCGCATTGGCCCGCAGCGGTAGGGGAACGCGCCCTCGGTCTCAAAGGGGCGGCGATAGTCCGCAGTGCACACATTGCACAACGTCAAGGCGGGCCCGCGCCGCAGCCAGCTCCCGCATTGGCCCGCAGCGGTAGGGGAACGCGCCCTCGGTCTCAAAGGGGCGGCGATAGTCCGCAGTGCACACATTGCACAACGTCAAGGCGGTCCCGCCCTGCAGCCAGCTCCCGCATTGGCCCGCAGCGGTAGGGGAACGCGCCCTCGGTCTCAAAGGGGCGGCGATAGTCCGCAGTGCACACATTGCACAACGTCAAGGCGGGCCCGCGCCTGCAGCCAGCTCCCGCATTGGCCCGCAGCGGTAGGGGAACGCGCCCTCGGTCTCAAAGGGGCGGCGATAGTCCGCAGTGCACACATTGCACAACGTCAAGGCGGGCCCGCGCCTGCAGCCAGCTCCCGCATTGGCCCGCAGCGGTAGGGGAACGCGCCCTCGGTCTCAAAGGGGCGGCGATAGTCCGCAGTGCACACATTGCACAACGTCAAGGCGGGCCCGCGCCGCAGCCAGCTCCCGCATTGGCCCGCAGCGGTAGGGGAACGCGCCCTCGGTCTCAAAGGGGCGGCGATAGTCCGCAGTGCACACATTGCACAACGTCAAGGCGGGCCCGCGCCGCAGCCAGCTCCCGCATTGGCCCGCAGCGGTAGGGGAACGCGCCCTCGGTCTCAAAGGGGCGGCGATAGTCCGCAGTGCACACATTGCACAACGTCAAGGCGGTCCCGCGCCTGCAGCCAGCTCCCGCATTGGCCCGCAGCGGTAGGGGAACGCGCCCTCGGTCTCAAAGGGGCGGCGATAGTCCGCAGTGCACACATTGCACAACGTCAAGGCGGTCCCGCGCCTGCAGCCAGCTCCCGCATTGGCCCGCAGCGGTAGGGGAACGCGCCCTCGGTCTCAAAGGGGCGGCGATAGTCCGCAGTGCACACATTGCACAACGTCAAGGCGGGCCCGCGCCGCAGCCAGCTCCCGCATTGGCCCGCAGCGGTAGGGGAACGCGCCCTCGGTCTCAAAGGGGCGGCGATAGTCCGCAGTGCACACATTGCACAACGTCAAGGCGGGCCCGCGCCGCAGCCAGCTCCCGCATTGGCCCGCAGCGGTAGGGGAACGCGCCTCGGTCTCAAAGGGGCGGCGATAGTCCGCAGTGCACACATTGCACAACGTCAAGGCGGGCCCGCGCCGCAGCCAGCTCCCGCATTGGCCCGCAGCGGTAGGGGAACGCGCCCTCGGTCTCAAAGGGGCGGCGATAGTCCGCAGTGCACACATTGCACAACGTCAAGGCGGTCCCGCCCTGCAGCCAGCTCCCGCATTGGCCCGCAGCGGTAGGGGAACGCGCCCTCGGTCTCAAAGGGGCGGCGATAGTCCGCAGTGCACACATTGCACAACGTCAAGGCGGGCCCGCGCCGCAGCCAGCTCCCGCATTGGCCCGCAGCGGTAGGGGAACGCGCCCTCGGTCTCAAAGGGGCGGCGATAGTCCGCAGTGCACACATTGCACAACGTCAAGGCGGGCCCGCGCCGCAGCCAGCTCCCGCATTGGCCCGCAGCGGTAGGGGAACGCGCCCTCGGTCTCAAAGGGGCGGCGATAGTCCGCAGTGCACACATTGCACAACGTCAAGGCGGGCCCGCGCCGCAGCCAGCTCCCGCATTGGCCCGCAGCGGTAGGGGAACGCGCCCTCGGTCTCAAAGGGGCGGCGATAGTCCGCAGTGCACACATTGCACAACGTCAAGGCGGGCCCGCGCCGCAGCCAGCTCCCGCATTGGCCCGCAGCGGTAGGGGAACGCGCCCTCGGTCTCAAAGGGGCGGCGATAGTCCGCAGTGCACACATTGCACAACGTCAAGGCGGGCCCGCGCTGCAGCCAGCTCCCGCATTGGCCCGCAGCGGTAGGGGAACGCGCCTCGGTCTCAAAGGGGCGGCGATAGTCCGCAGTGCACACATTGCACAACGTCAAGGCGGGCCCGCGCCGCAGCCAGCTCCCGCATTGGCCCGCAGCGGTAGGGGAACGCGCCCTCGGTCTCAAAGGGGCGGCGATAGTCCGCAGTGCACACATTGCACAACGTCAAGGCGGGCCCGCGCCTGCAGCCAGCTCCCGCATTGGCCCGCAGCGGTAGGGGAACGCGCCCTCGGTCTCAAAGGGGCGGCGATAGTCCGCAGTGCACACATTGCACAACGTCGAGGCGGGCCCGCGCCGCAGCCAGCTCCCGCATTGGCCCGCAGCGGTAGGGGAACGCGCCCTCGGTCTCAAAGGGGCGGCGATAGTCCGCAGTGCACACATTGCACAACGTCAAGGCGGGCCCGCGCCGCAGCCAGCTCCCGCATTGGCCCGCAGCGGTAGGGGAACGCGCCCTCGGTCTCAAAGGGGCGGCGATAGTCCGCAGTGCACACATTGCACAACGTCAAGGCGGTCCCGCCCTGCAGCCAGCTCCCGCATTGGCCCGCAGCGGTAGGGGAACGCGCCCTCGGTCTCAAAGGGGCGGCGATAGTCCGCAGTGCACACATTGCACAACGTCAAGGCGGGCCCGCGCCGCAGCCAGCTCCCGCATTGGCCCGCAGCGGTAGGGGAACGCGCCCTCGGTCTCAAAGGGGCGGCGATAGTCCGCAGTGCACACATTGCACAACGTCAAGGCGGTCCCGCGCCTGCAGCCAGCTCCCGCATTGGCCCGCAGCGGTAGGGGAACGCGCCCTCGGTCTCAAAGGGGCGGCGATAGTCCGCAGTGCACACATTGCACAACGTCAAGGCGGGCCCGCGCCGCAGCCAGCTCCCGCATTGGCCCGCAGCGGTAGGGGAACGCGCCCTCGGTCTCAAAGGGGCGGCGATAGTCCGCAGTGCACACATTGCACAACGTCAAGGCGGGCCCGCGCCTGCAGCCAGCTCCCGCATTGGCCCGCAGCGGTAGGGGAACGCGCCCTCGGTCTCAAAGGGGCGGCGATAGTCCGCAGTGCACACATTGCACAACGTCAAGGCGGGCCCGCGCCGCAGCCAGCTCCCGCATTGGCCCGCAGCGGTAGGGGAACGCGCCCTCGGTCTCAAAGGGGCGGCGATAGTCCGCAGTGCACACATTGCACAACGTCAAGGCGGTCCCGCGCTGCAGCCAGCTCCCGCATTGGCCCGCAGCGGTAGGGGAACGCGCCCTCGGTCTCAAAGGGGCGGCGATAGTCCGCAGTGCACACATTGCACAACGTCAAGGCGGGCCCGCGCCGCAGCCAGCTCCCGCATTGGCCCGCAGCGGTAGGGGAACGCGCCCTCGGTCTCAAAGGGGCGGCGATAGTCCGCAGTGCACACATTGCACAACGTCAAGGCGGGCCCGCGCCTGCAGCCAGCTCCCGCATTGGCCCGCAGCGGTAGGGGAACGCGCCCTCGGTCTCAAAGGGGCGGCGATAGTCCGCAGTGCACACATTGCACAACGTCAAGGCGGGCCCGCGCCGCAGCCAGCTCCCGCATTGGCCCGCAGCGGTAGGGGAACGCGCCCTCGGTCTCAAAGGGGCGGCGATAGTCCGCAGTGCACACATTGCACAACGTCAAGGCGGTCCCGCCCTGCAGCCAGCTCCCGCATTGGCCCGCAGCGGTAGGGGAACGCGCCCTCGGTCTCAAAGGGGCGGCGATTGTCCGCAGTGCACACATTGCACAACGTCAAGGCGGGCCCGCGCCGCAGCCAGCTCCCGCATTGGCCCGCAGCGGTAGGGGAACGCGCCCTCGGTCTCAAAGGGGCGGCGATAGTCCGCAGTGCACACATTGCACAACGTCAAGGCGGGCCCGCGCCGCAGCCAGCTCCCGCATTGGCCCGCAGCGGTAGGGGAACGCGCCCTCGGTCTCAAAGGGGCGGCGATAGTCCGCAGTGCACACATTGCACAACGTCAAGGCGGGCCCGCGCCGCAGCCAGCTCCCGCATTGGCCCGCAGCGGTAGAGGAGCGCGCCCTCGGTCTCAAAGGGGCGGCGATAGTCCGCAGTGCACACATTGCACAACGTCAAGGCGGTCCCGCCCTGCAGCCAGCTCCCGCATTGGCCCGCAGCGGTAGGGGAACGCGCCCTCGGTCTCAAAGGGGCGGCGATAGTCCGCAGTGCACACATTGCACAACGTCAAGGCGGGCCCGCGCCGCAGCCAGCTCCCGCATTGGCCCGCAGCGGTAGGGGAACGCGCCCTCGGTCTCAAAGGGGCGGCGATAGTCCGCAGTGCACACATTGCACAACGTCAAGGCGGTCCCGCGCCTGCAGCCAGCTCCCGCATTGGCCCGCAGCGGTAGGGGAACGCGCCCTCGGTCTCAAAGGGGCGGCGATAGTCCGCAGTGCACACATTGCACAACGTCAAGGCGGGCCCGCGCCTGCAGCCAGCTCCCGCATTGGCCCGCAGCGGTAGGGAACGCGCCCTCGGTCTCAAAGGGGCGGCGATTGTCCGCAGTGCACACATTGCACAACGTCAAGGCGGGCCCGCGCCGCAGCCAGCTCCCGCATTGGCCCGCAGCGGTAGGGGAACGCGCCCTCGGTCTCAAAGGGGCGGCGATAGTCCGCAGTGCACACATTGCACAACGTCAAGGCGGTCCCGCCCTGCAGCCAGCTCCCGCATTGGCCCGCAGCGGTAGGGGAACGCGCCTCGGTCTCAAAGGGGCGGCGATAGTCCGCAGTGCACACATTGCACAACGTCAAGGCGGGCCCGCGCCGCAGCCAGCTCCCGCATTGGCCCGCAGCGGTAGGGGAACGCGCCCTCGGTCTCAAGGGCGGCGATTGTCCGCAGTGCACACATTGCACAACGTCAAGGCGGGCCCGCGCCGCAGCCAGCTCCCGCATTGCCCGCAGCGGGGAAGCGCGCCCTCGGTCTCAAAGGGGCGGCGATAGTCCGCAGTGCACACATTGCACAACGTCAAGGCGGGCCCGCGCCTGCAGCCAGCTCCCGCATTGGCCCGCAGCGGTAGGGGAACGCGCCCTCGGTCTCAAAGGGGCGGCGATAGTCCGCAGTGCACACATTGCACAACGTCAAGGCGGGCCCGCGCCGCAGCCAGCTCCCGCATTGGCCCGCAGCGGTAGGGGAACGCGCCCTCGGTCTCAAAGGGGCGGCGATAGTCCGCAGTGCACACATTGCACAACGTCAAGGCGGGCCCGCGCCGCAGCCAGCTCCCGCATTGGCCCGCAGCGGTAGGGGAACGCGCCCTCGGTCTCAAAGGGGCGGCGATAGTCCGCAGTGCACACATTGCACAACGTCAAGGCGGGCCCGCGCCGCAGCCAGCTCCCGCATTGGCCCGCAGCGGTAGGGGAACGCGCCCTCGGTCTCAAAGGGGCGGCGATAGTCCGCAGTGCACACATTGCACAACGTCAAGGCGGGCCCGCGCCTGCAGCCAGCTCCCGCATTGGCCCGCAGCGGTAGGGGAACGCGCCCTCGGTCTCAAAGGGGCGGCGATAGTCCGCAGTGCACACATTGCACAACGTCAAGGCGGTCCCGCGCTGCAGCCAGCTCCCGCATTGGCCCGCAGCGGTAGGGGAACGCGCCCTCGGTCTCAAAGGGGCGGCGATTGTCCGCAGTGCACACATTGCACAACGTCAAGGCGGGCCCGCGCCGCAGCCAGCTCCCGCATTGGCCCGCAGGCGGTAGGGGAACGCGCCTCGGTCTCAAAGGGGCGGCGATAGTCCGCAGCACACATTGCACAACGTCAAGGCGGGCCCGCGCGATAGTCCGCAGTGCACACATTGCACAACGTCAAGGCGGGCCCGCGCCGCAGCCAGCTCCCGCATTGGCCCGCAGCGGTAGGGGAACGCGCCCTCGGTCTCAAAGGGGCGGCGATAGTCCGCAGTGCACACATTGCACAACGTCAAGGCGGGCCCGCGCCGCAGCCAGCTCCCGCATTGGCCCGCAGCGGTAGGGGAACGCGCCCTCGGTCTCAAAGGGGCGGCGATAGTCCGCAGTGCACACATTGCACAACGTCAAGGCGGTCCCGCCCTGCAGCCAGCTCCCGCATTGGCCCGCAGCGGTAGGGGAACGCGCCCTCGGTCTCAAAGGGGCGGCGATAGTCCGCAGTGCACACATTGCACAACGTCAAGGCGGGCCCGCGCCTGCAGCCAGCTCCCGCATTGGCCCGCAGCGGTAGGGGAACGCGCCCTCGGTCTCAAAGGGGCGGCGATAGTCCGCAGTGCACACATTGCACAACGTCAAGGCGGTCCCGCCCGCAGCCAGCTCCCGCATTGGCCCGCAGCGGTAGGGGAACGCGCCTCGGTCTCAAAGGGGCGGCGATAGTCCGCAGTGCACACATTGCACAACGTCAAGGGCGGTCCCGCCCTGCAGCCAGCTCCGCATTGGCCCGCAGCGGTAGGGGAACGCGCCCTCGGTCTCAAAGGGGCGGCGATAGTCCGCAGTGCACACATTGCACAACGTCAAGGCGGGCCCGCGCCGCAGCCAGCTCCCGCATTGGCCCGCAGCGGTAGGGGAACGCGCCCTCGGTCTCAAAGGGGCGGCGATAGTCCGCAGTGCACACATTGCACAACGTCAAGGCGGTCCCGCGCCGCAGCCAGCTCCCGCATTGGCCCGCAGCGGTAGGGGAACGCGCCCTCGGTCTCAAAGGGGCGGCGATAGTCCGCAGTGCACACATTGCACAACGTCAAGGCGGGCCCGCGCCGCAGCCAGCTCCCGCATTGGCCCGCAGCGGTAGGGGAACGCGCCCTCGGTCTCAAAGGGGCGGCGATAGTCCGCAGTGCACACATTGCACAACGTCAAGGCGGGCCCGCGCCGCAGCCAGCTCCCGCATTGGCCCGCAGCGGTAGGGGAACGCGCCCTCGGTCTCAAAGGGGCGGCGATAGTCCGCAGTGCACACATTGCACAACGTCAAGGCGGGCCCGCCCTGCAGCCAGCTCCCGCATTGGCCCGCAGCGGTAGGGGAACGCGCCTCGGTCTCAAAGGGGCGGCGATAGTCCGCAGTGCACACATTGCACAACGTCAAGGCGGGCCCGCGCTGCAGCCAGCTCCCGCATTGGCCCGCAGCGGTAGGGGAACGCGCCCTCGGTCTCAAAGGGGCGGCGATAGTCCGCAGTGCACACATTGCACAACGTCAAGGCGGGCCCGCGCCGCAGCCAGCTCCCGCATTGGCCCGCAGCGGTAGGGGAACGCGCCCTCGGTCTCAAAGGGGCGGCGATAGTCCGCAGTGCACACATTGCACAACGTCAAGGCGGGCTCCGCGCCGCAGCCAGCTCCCGCATTGGCCCGCAGCGGTAGGGGAACGCGCCCTCGGTCTCAAAGGGGCGGCGATAGTCCGCAGTGCACACATTGCACAACGTCAAGGCGGGCCCGCGCCTGCAGCCAGCTCCCGCATTGGCCCGCAGCGGTAGGGGAACGCGCCCTCGGTCTCAAAGGGGCGGCGATAGTCCGCAGTGCACACATTGCACAACGTCAAGGCGGGCCCGCGCTGCAGCCAGCTCCCGCATTGGCCCGCAGCGGTAGGGGAACGCGCCCTCGGTCTCAAAGGGGCGGCGATAGTCCGCAGTGCACACATTGCACAACGTCAAGGCGGGCCCGCGCCTGCAGCCAGCTCCCGCATTGGCCCGCAGCGGTAGGGGAACGCGCCCTCGGTCTCAAAGGGGCGGCGATAGTCCGCAGTGCACACATTGCACAACGTCAAGGCGGGCCCGCGCTGCAGCCAGCTCCCGCATTGGCCCGCAGCGGTAGGGGAACGCGCCCTCGGTCTCAAAGGGGCGGCGATAGTCCGCAGTGCACACATTGCACAACGTCAAGGCGGGCCCGCGCCTGCAGCCAGCTCCCGCATTGGCCCGCAGCGGTAGGGGAACGCGCCCTCGGTCTCAAAGGGGCGGCGATAGTCCGCAGTGCACACATTGCACAACGTCAAGGCGGTCCCGCGCTGCAGCCAGCTCCCGCATTGGCCCGCAGCGGTAGGGGAACGCGCCCTCGGTCTCAAAGGGGCGGCGATAGTCCGCAGTGCACACATTGCACAACGTCAAGGCGGGCCCGCGCCGCAGCCAGCTCCCGCATTGGCCCGCAGCGGTAGGGGAACGCGCCCTCGGTCTCAAAGGGGCGGCGATAGTCCGCAGTGCACACATTGCACAACGCCAAGGCGGTCCCGCCCTGCAGCCAGCTCCCGCATTGGCCCGCAGCGGTAGGGGAACGCGCCCTCGGTCTCAAAGGGGCGGGCGATAGTCCGCAGTGCACACATTGCACAACGTCAAGGCGGGCCCGCGCCGCAGCCAGCTCCCGCATTGGCCCGCAGCGGTAGGGGAACGCGCCCTCGGTCTCAAAGGGGCGGCGATAGTCCGCAGTGCACACATTGCACAACGTCAAGGCGGTCCCGCCCTGCAGCCAGCTCCCGCATTGGCCCGCAGCGGTAGGGGAACGCGCCCTCGGTCTCAAAGGGGCGGCGATAGTCCGCAGTGCACACATTGCACAACGTCAAGGCGGGCCCGCGCCGCAGCCAGCTCCCGCATTGGCCCGCAGCGGTAGGGGAACGCGCCCTCGGTCTCAAAGGGGCGGCGATAGTCCGCAGTGCACACATTGCACAACGTCAAGGCGGGCCCGCGCCTGCAGCCAGCTCCCGCATTGGCCCGCAGCGGTAGGGGAACGCGCCCTCGGTCTCAAAGGGGCGGCGATAGTCCGCAGTGCACACATTGCACAACGTCAAGGCGGTCCCGCCCTGCAGCCAGCTCCCGCATTGGCCCGCAGCGGTAGGGGAACGCGCCTCGGTCTCAAAGGGGCGGCGATAGTCCGCAGTGCACACATTGCACAACGTCAAGGCGGGCTCCGCGCCGCAGCCAGCTCCCGCATTGGCCCGCAGCGGTAGGGGAACGCGCCCTCGGTCTCAAAGGGGCGGCGATAGTCCGCAGTGCACACATTGCACAACGTCAAGGCGGGCCCGCGCCGCAGCCAGCTCCCGCATTGGCCCGCAGCGGTAGGGGAACGCGCCCTCGGTCTCAAAGGGGCGGCGATAGTCCGCAGTGCACACATTGCACAACGTCAAGGCGGTCCCGCCCTGCAGCCAGCTCCCGCATTGGCCCGCAGCGGTAGGGGAACGCGCCCTCGGTCTCAAAGGGGCGGCGATAGTCCGCAGTGCACACATTGCACAACGTCAAGGCGGGCCCGCGCCGCAGCCAGCTCCCGCATTGGCCCGCAGCGGTAGGGGAACGCGCCCTCGGTCTCAAAGGGGCGGCGATAGTCCGCAGTGCACACATTGCACAACGTCAAGGCGGTCCCGCCCTGCAGCCAGCTCCCGCATTGGCCCGCAGCGGTAGGGGAACGCGCCCTCGGTCTCAAAGGGGCGGCGATAGTCCGCAGTGCACACATTGCACAACGTCAAGGCGGGCCCGCGCCGCAGCCAGCTCCCGCATTGGCCCGCAGCGGTAGGGGAACGCGCCCTCGGTCTCAAAGGGGCGGCGATAGTCCGCAGTGCACACATTGCACAACGTCAAGGCGGGCCCGCGCTGCAGCCAGCTCCCGCATTGGCCCGCAGCGGTAGGGGAACGCGCCCTCGGTCTCAAAGGGGCGGCGATAGTCCGCAGTGCACACATTGCACAACGTCAAGGCGGTCCCGCCCTGCAGCCAGCTCCCGCATTGGCCCGCAGCGGTAGGGGAACGCGCCCTCGGTCTCAAAGGGGCGGCGATAGTCCGCAGTGCACACATTGCACAACGTCAAGGCGGGCCCGCGCCGCAGCCAGCTCCCGCATTGGCCCGCAGCGGTAGGGGAACGCGCCCTCGGTCTCAAAGGGGCGGCGATAGTCCGCAGTGCACACATTGCACAACGTCAAGGCGGTCCCGCCCTGCAGCCAGCTCCCGCATTGGCCCGCAGCGGTAGGGGAACGCGCCCTCGGTCTCAAAGGGGCGGCGATAGTCCGCAGTGCACACATTGCACAACGTCAAGGCGGGCCCGCGCCGCAGCCAGCTCCCGCATTGGCCCGCAGCGGTAGGGGAACGCGCCCTCGGTCTCAAAGGGGCGGCGATAGTCCGCAGTGCACACATTGCACAACGTCAAGGCGGGCCCGCGCCGCAGCCAGCTCCCGCATTGGCCCGCAGCGGTAGGGGAACGCGCCCTCGGTCTCAAAGGGGCGGCGATAGTCCGCAGTGCACACATTGCACAACGTCAAGGCGGGCCCGCGCCTGCAGCCAGCTCCCGCATTGGCCCGCAGCGGTAGGGGAACGCGCCCTCGGTCTCAAAGGGGCGGCGATAGTCCGCAGTGCACACATTGCACAACGTCAAGGCGGGCCCGCGCCGCAGCCAGCTCCCGCATTGGCCCGCAGCGGTAGGGGAACGCGCCCTCGGTCTCAAAGGGGCGGCGATAGTCCGCAGTGCACACATTGCACAACGTCAAGGCGGTCCCGCCCTGCAGCCAGCTCCCGCATTGGCCCGCAGCGGTAGGGGAACGCGCCCTCGGTCTCAAAGGGGCGGCGATAGTCCGCAGTGCACACATTGCACAACGTCAAGGCGGGCCCGCGCCGCAGCCAGCTCCCGCATTGGCCCGCAGCGGTAGGGGAACGCGCCCTCGGTCTCAAAGGGGCGGCGATAGTCCGCAGTGCACACATTGCACAACGTCAAGGCGGGCCCGCGCCTGCAGCCAGCTCCCGCATTGGCCCGCAGCGGTAGGGGAACGCGCCCTCGGTCTCAAAGGGGCGGCGATAGTCCGCAGTGCACACATTGCACAACGTCAAGGCGGGCCCGCGCCTGCAGCCAGCTCCCGCATTGGCCCGCAGCGGTAGGGGAACGCGCCCTCGGTCTCAAAGGGGCGGCGATTGTCCGCAGTGCACACATTGCACAACGTCAAGGCGGGCCCGCGCCGCAGCCAGCTCCCGCATTGGCCCGCAGCGGTAGGGGAACGCGCCCTCGGTCTCAAAGGGGCGGCGATAGTCCGCAGTGCACACATTGCACAACGTCCAAGGCGGGCCCGCGCCGCAGCCAGCTCCCGCATTGGCCCGCAGCGGTAGGGGAACGCGCCCTCGGTCTCAAAGGGGCGGCGATAGTCCGCAGTGCACACATTGCACAACGTCAAGGCGGGTCCCGCGCTGCAGCCAGCTCCCGCATTGGCCCGCAGCGGTAGGGGAACGCGCCCTCGGTCTCAAAGGGGCGGCGATAGTCCGCAGTGCACACATTGCACAACGTCAAGGCGGGCCCGCGCCGCAGCCAGCTCCCGCATTGGCCCGCAGCGGTAGGGGAACGCGCCCTCGGTCTCAAAGGGGCGGCGATAGTCCGCAGTGCACACATTGCACAACGTCAAGGCGGGCCCGCGCTGCAGCCAGCTCCCGCATTGGCCCGCAGCGGTAGGGGAACGCGCCCTCGGTCTCAAAGGGGCGGCGATAGTCCGCAGTGCACACATTGCACAACGTCAAGGCGGGCCCGCGCCGCAGCCAGCTCCCGCATTGGCCCGCAGCGGTAGGGGAACGCGCCCTCGGTCTCAAAGGGGCGGCGATAGTCCGCAGTGCACACATTGCACAACGTCAAGGCGGTCCCGCGCCTGCAGCCAGCTCCCGCATTGGCCCGCAGCGGTAGGGGAACGCGCCTCGGTCTCAAAGGGGCGGCGATAGTCCGCAGTGCACACATTGCACAACGTCAAGGCGGGCCCGCGCCGCAGCCAGCTCCCGCATTGGCCCGCAGCGGTAGGGGAACGCGCCCTCGGTCTCAAAGGGGCGGCGATAGTCCGCAGTGCACACATTGCACAACGTCAAGGCGGTCCCGCGCCTGCAGCCAGCTCCCGCATTGGCCCGCAGCGGTAGGGGAACGCGCCCTCGGTCTCAAAGGGGCGGCGATAGTCCGCAGTGCACACATTGCACAACGTCAAGGCGGGCCCGCGCCGCAGCCAGCTCCCGCATTGGCCCGCAGCGGTAGGGGAACGCGCCCTCGGTCTCAAAGGGGCGGCGATAGTCCGCAGTGCACACATTGCACAACGTCAAGGCGGGCCCGCGCCGCAGCCAGCTCCCGCATTGGCCCGCAGCGGTAGGGGAACGCGCCCTCGGTCTCAAAGGGGCGGCGATAGTCCGCAGTGCACACATTGCACAACGTCAAGGCGGGCCCGCGCCGCAGCCAGCTCCCGCATTGGCCCGCAGCGGTAGGGGAACGCGCCTCGGTCTCAAAGGGGCGGCGATTGTCCGCAGTGCACACATTGCACAACGTCAAGGCGGGCCCGCGCCGCAGCCAGCTCCCGCATTGGCCCGCAGCGGTAGGGGAACGCGCCCTCGGTCTCAAAGGGGCGGCGATAGTCCGCAGTGCACACATTGCACAACGTCAAGGCGGTCCCGCCCTGCAGCCAGCTCCCGCATTGGCCCGCAGCGGTAGGGGAACGCGCCCTCGGTCTCAAAGGGGCGGCGATAGTCCGCAGTGCACACATTGCACAACGTCAAGGCGGGCCCGCGCCGCAGCCAGCTCCCGCATTGGCCCGCAGCGGTAGGGGAACGCGCCCTCGGTCTCAAAGGGGCGGCGATAGTCCGCAGTGCACACATTGCACAACGTCAAGGCGGGCCCGCGCCGCAGCCAGCTCCCGCATTGGCCCGCAGCGGTAGGGGAACGCGCCCTCGGTCTCAAAGGGGCGGCGATAGTCCGCAGTGCACACATTGCACAACGTCAAGGCGGGCCCGCGCCGCAGCCAGCTCCCGCATTGGCCCGCAGCGGTAGGGGAACGCGCCCTCGGTCTCAAAGGGGCGGCGATAGTCCGCAGTGCACACATTGCACAACGTCAAGGCGGTCCCGCGCCTGCAGCCAGCTCCCGCATTGGCCCGCAGCGGTAGGGGAACGCGCCCTCGGTCTCAAAGGGGCGGCGATAGTCCGCAGTGCACACATTGCACAACGTCAAGGCGGTCCCGCCCGCAGCCAGCTCCCGCATTGGCCCGCAGCGGTAGGGGAACGCGCCCTCGGTCTCAAAGGGGCGGCGATAGTCCGCAGTGCACACATTGCACAACGTCAAGGCGGGTCCCGCCTGCAGCCAGCTCCCGCATTGGCCCGCAGCGGTAGGGGAACGCGCCCTCGGTCTCAAAGGGGCGGCGATAGTCCGCAGTGCACACATTGCACAACGTCAAGGCGGTCCCGCCCTGCAGCCAGCTCCCGCATTGGCCCGCAGCGGTAGGGGAACGCGCCCTCGGTCTCAAAGGGGCGGCGATAGTCCGCAGTGCACACATTGCACAACGTCAAGGCGGGCCCGCGCCGCAGCCAGCTCCCGCATTGGCCCGCAGCGGTAGGGGAACGCGCCCTCGGTCTCAAAGGGGCGGCGATAGTCCGCAGTGCACACATTGCACAACGTCAAGGCGGGCCCGCGCCGCAGCCAGCTCCCGCATTGGCCCGCAGCGGTAGGGGAACGCGCCCTCGGTCTCAAAGGGGCGGCGATAGTCCGCAGTGCACACATTGCACAACGTCAAGGCGGTCCCGCCCTGCAGCCAGCTCCCGCATTGGCCCGCAGCGGTAGGGGAACGCGCCCTCGGTCTCAAAGGGGCGGCGATAGTCCGCAGTGCACACATTGCACAACGTCAAGGCGGGCCCGCGCTGCAGCCAGCTCCCGCATTGGCCCGCAGCGGTAGGGGAACGCGCCCTCGGTCTCAAAGGGGCGGCGATAGTCCGCAGTGCACACATTGCACAACGTCAAGGCGGTCCCGCGCCTGCAGCCAGCTCCCGCATTGGCCCGCAGCGGTAGGGGAACGCGCCCTCGGTCTCAAAGGGGCGGCGATAGTCCGCAGTGCACACATTGCACAACGTCAAGGCGGGCCCGCGCCGCAGCCAGCTCCCGCATTGGCCCGCAGCGGTAGGGGAACGCGCCCTCGGTCTCAAAGGGGCGGCGATAGTCCGCAGTGCACACATTGCACAACGTCAAGGCGGTCCCGCCCTGCAGCCAGCTCCCGCATTGGCCCGCAGCGGTAGGGAACGCGCCCTCGGTCTCAAAGGGGCGGCGATAGTCCGCAGTGCACACATTGCACAACGTCAAGGCGGGCCCGCGCCTGCAGCCAGCTCCCGCATTGGCCCGCAGCGGTAGGGAACGCGCCCTCGGTCTCAAAGGGGCGGCGATAGTCCGCAGTGCACACATTGCACAACGTCAAGGCGGTCCCGCCCTGCAGCCAGCTCCCGCATTGGCCCGCAGCGGTAGGGGAACGCGCCCTCGGTCTCAAAGGGGCGGCGATTGTCCGCAGTGCACACATTGCACAACGTCAAGGCGGGCCCGCGCCGCAGCCAGCTCCCGCATTGGCCCGCAGCGGTAGGGGAACGCGCCCTCGGTCTCAAAGGGGCGGCGATAGTCCGCAGTGCACACATTGCACAACGTCAAGGCGGTCCCGCCCTGCAGCCAGCTCCCGCATTGGCCCGCAGCGGTAGGGGAACGCGCCCTCGGTCTCAAAGGGGCGGCGATAGTCCGCAGTGCACACATTGCACAACGCCAAGGCGGGCCCGCGCCGCAGCCAGCTCCCGCATTGGCCCGCAGCGGTAGGGGAACGCGCCCTCGGTCTCAAAGGGGCGGCGATAGTCCGCAGTGCACACATTGCACAACGTCAAGGCGGTCCCGCCCTGCAGCCAGCTCCCGCATTGGCCCGCAGCGGTAGGGGAACGCGCCCTCGGTCTCAAAGGGGCGGCGATAGTCCGCAGTGCACACATTGCACAACGTCAAGGCGGGCCCGCGCCGCAGCCAGCTCCCGCATTGGCCCGCAGCGGTAGGGGAACGCGCCCTCGGTCTCAAAGGGGCGGCGATAGTCCGCAGTGCACACATTGCACAACGTCAAGGCGGGCCCGCGCCGCAGCCAGCTCCCGCATTGGCCCGCAGCGGTAGGGGAACGCGCCCTCGGTCTCAAAGGGGCGGCGATAGTCCGCAGTGCACACATTGCACAACGTCAAGGCGGGCCCGCGCCGCAGCCAGCTCCCGCATTGGCCCGCAGCGGTAGGGGAACGCGCCCTCGGTCTCAAAGGGGCGGCGATAGTCCGCAGTGCACACATTGCACAACGTCAAGGCGGTCCCGCCCTGCAGCCAGCTCCCGCATTGGCCCGCAGCGGTAGGGGAACGCGCCCTCGGTCTCAAAGGGGCGGCGATAGTCCGCAGTGCACACATTGCACAACGTCAAGGCGGGCCCGCGCCGCAGCCAGCTCCCGCATTGGCCCGCAGCGGTAGGGGAACGCGCCCTCGGTCTCAAAGGGGCGGCGATAGTCCGCAGTGCACACATTGCACAACGTCAAGGCGGGCCCGCGCTGCAGCCAGCTCCCGCATTGGCCCGCAGCGGTAGGGGAACGCGCCCTCGGTCTCAAAGGGGCGGCGATAGTCCGCAGTGCACACATTGCACAACGTCAAGCGGGCCCGCGCCGCAGCCAGCTCCCGCATTGGCCCGCAGCGGTAGGGGAACGCGCCCTCGGTCTCAAAGGGGCGGCGATAGTCCGCAGTGCACACATTGCACAACGTCAAGGCGGGCCCGCGCCGCAGCCAGCTCCCGCATTGGCCCGCAGCGGTAGGGGAACGCGCCCTCGGTCTCAAAGGGGCGGCGATAGTCCGCAGTGCACACATTGCACAACGTCAAGGCGGTCCCGCCCTGCAGCCAGCTCCCGCATTGGCCCGCAGCGGTAGGGGAACGCGCCCTCGGTCTCAAAGGGGCGGCGATAGTCCGCAGTGCACACATTGCACAACGTCAAGGCGGGCCCGCGCCGCAGCCAGCTCCCGCATTGGCCCGCAGCGGTAGGGGAACGCGCCCTCGGTCTCAAAGGGGCGGCGATAGTCCGCAGTGCACACATTGCACAACGTCAAGGCGGTCCCGCGCCTGCAGCCAGCTCCCGCATTGGCCCGCAGCGGTAGGGGAACGCGCCCTCGGTCTCAAAGGGGCGGCGATAGTCCGCAGTGCACACATTGCACAACGTCAAGGCGGGCCCGCGCCTGCAGCCAGCTCCCGCATTGGCCCGCAGCGGTAGGGGAACGCGCCCTCGGTCTCAAAGGGGCGGCGATAGTCCGCAGTGCACACATTGCACAACGTCAAGGCGGGCCCGCGCCGCAGCCAGCTCCCGCATTGGCCCGCAGCGGTAGGGGAACGCGCCCTCGGTCTCAAAGGGGCGGCGATAGTCCGCAGTGCACACATTGCACAACGTCAAGGCGGTCCCGCGCTGCAGCCAGCTCCCGCATTGGCCCGCAGCGGTAGGGGAACGCGCCCTCGGTCTCAAAGGGGCGGCGATTGTCCGCAGTGCACACATTGCACAACGTCAAGGCGGGCCCGCGCCGCAGCCAGCTCCCGCATTGGCCCGCAGCGGTAGGGGAACGCGCCCTCGGTCTCAAAGGGGCGGCGATAGTCCGCAGTGCACACATTGCACAACGTCAAGGCGGTCCCGCCTGCAGCCAGCTCCCGCATTGGCCCGCAGCGGTAGGGGAACGCGCCCTCGGTCTCAAAGGGGCGGCGATAGTCCGCAGTGCACACATTGCACAACGTCAAGGCGGGCCCGCGCCGCAGCCAGCTCCCGCATTGGCCCGCAGCGGTAGGGGAACGCGCCTCGGTCTCAAAGGGGCGGCGATAGTCCGCAGTGCACACATTGCACAACGTCAAGGCGGGCCCGCGCCGCAGCCAGCTCCCGCATTGGCCCGCAGCGGTAGGGGAACGCGCCCTCGGTCTCAAAGGGGCGGCGATAGTCCGCAGTGCACACATTGCACAACGTCAAGGCGGGCCCGCGCCGCAGCCAGCTCCCGCATTGGCCCGCAGCGGTAGGGGAACGCGCCCTCGGTCTCAAAGGGGCGGCGATAGTCCGCAGTGCACACATTGCACAACGTCACAGCGGGCCCGCGCCGCAGCCAACTCCCGCATTGGCCCGCAGCGGTAGGGGAACGCGCCTCGGTCTCAAAGGGGCGGCGATAGTCCGCAGTGCACACATTGCACAACGTCAAGGGGGGCCCGCGCCGCAGCCAGCTCCCGCATTGGCCCGCAGCGGTAGGGGAACGCGCCCTCGGTCTCAAAGGGGCGGCGATAGTCCGCAGTGCACACATTGCACAATGTCAAGGCGGTCCCGCCCTGCAGCCAGCTCCCGCATTGGCCCGCAGCGGTAGGGGAACGCGCCCTCGGTCTCAAAGGGGCGGCGATTGTCCGCAGTGCACACATTGCACAACGTCAAGGCGGGCCCGCTCCGCAGCCAGCTCCCGCATTGGCTTGCAGCGGTAGGGGAACGCGCCCTCGGTCTCAAAGGGGCGGCGATAGTCCGCAGTGCACACATTGCACAACGTCAAGGCGGTCCCGCCCTGCAGCCAGCTCCCGCATTGGCCCGCAGCGGTATGGGGAACGCGCCCTCGGTCTCAAAGGGGCGGCGATAGTCCGCAGTGCACACATTGCACAACGTCAAGGCGGGCCCGCGCCGCAGCCAGCTCCCGCATTGGCCCGCAGCGGTAGGGGAACGCGCCCTCGGTCTCAAAGGGGCGGCGATAGTCCGCAGTGCACACATTGCACAACGTCAAGGCGGTCCCGCCCTGCAGCCAGCTCCCGCATTGGCCCGCAGCGGTAGGGGAACGCGCCCTCGGTCTCAAAGGGGCGGCGATAGTCCGCAGTGCACACATTGCACAACGTCAAGGCGGGTCCGCGCCGCAGCCAGCTCCCGCATTGGCCTGCAGCGGTAGGGGAACGCGCCCTCGGTCTCAAAGGGGCGGCAATAGTCCGCAGTGCACACATTGCACAATTCAAGGCGGGCCCGTGCAGCAGCCAGCTCCCGCATTGGCCCGCAGCGGTAGGGGAACGCGCCCTCGGTCTCAAAGGGGCGGCGAGTAGTCCGCAGTGCACACATTGCACAACGTCAAGGCGGTCCCGCCCTGCAGCCAGCTCCCGCATTGGCCCGCAGCGGTAGGGGAACGCGCCCTCGGTCTCAAAGGGGCGGCGATAGTCCGCAGTGCACACATTGCACAACGTCAAGGCGGGCCCGCGCCGCAGCCAGCTCCCGCATTGGCCCGCAGCGGTAGGGGAACGCGCCCTCGGTCTCAAAGGGGCGGCGATTGTCCGCAGTGCACACATTGCACAACGTCAAGGCGGGCCCGCGCCGCAGCCAGCTCCCGCATTGGCCCGCAGCGGTAGGGGAACGCGCCCTCGGTCTCAAAGGGGCGGCGATAGTCCGCAGTGCACACATTGCACAACGTCAAGGCGGGCCCGCGCCGCAGCCAGCTCCCGCATTGGCCCGCAGCGGTAGGGGAACGCGCCCTGGGTCTCAAAGGGGCGGCGATAGTCCGCAGTGCACACATTGCACAACGTCAAGGCGGTCCCGCCCTGCAGCCAGCTCCCGCATTGGCCCGCAGCGGTAGGGGAACGCGCCCTCGGTCTCAAAGGGGCGGCGATAGTCCGCAGTGCACACATTGCACAACGTCAAGGCGGGCCCGCGCCGCAGCCAGCTTCCAAATTGTTATCCAAAGCTGGGACGGCACATAGGGATGGTCCCATTCCCAGACCCGTAAACGCGAGTCCTGCCAATGCGTTTCTTTCCAAAGAACGTTTTCAAGGCACCATTAGTCCTTTACTTGGTGTTTAATTTTCCTTATGATCCGTACTTTATGTACCAGTGGATTGATTACAATAACTTCCCTCGGTCACAATCATTAGTGGAATCAGTATAACAGCCGTAGTTGTATCACAGTCTCAAACGTTTTGCTGCGCATTATGCCGTCTGCTTCCTGTATTTGCTGAACATCCACGCGTCCGCACGTATCCCTAGCTCTTCCTGCCTTGGTAGTGCTTGAGCGTCTGAAATAGCAGAGGTATTAAGTGTATGCATTCTTGTTATGCTGTTGATTTTAGTGGAGAGTTGATCGTTGGAAATAGCAGAGGTATTAAGTGTATGCATTCTTGTTATGCGGTTGATTTATCGGAAAGTTACTAATGATATAGCATGTTAACGCAGTCCGAGCCGGTGAAGTATGGTAACTTGCGGGCTGGGCTCAGCTAAGCTAATTGTATCGTCAGTCATAGTCTAGGCATTCATGTTATGCTGTTGATTTTAGTGGAGAGTTGATCGTTGGAAATAGCAGAGGTATTAAAGGTATGCTTTCTTGTTATGCTGTTGATTTATTGGAAAGTTACTAATGATATAGCATGTTAACAGCAGTCCGAGCAGTGAATTATGGTAACCTGCGGGCTGGGCTCAGCTCAGCTGACTGTATCGTCGTCAGTCATCAGGAAAGCCATGTAATTACTCTGTGCTGTTACTCTCGGCCCGCAGAATCCCTTTTTGCTGACTGGGTAATTAATTTGTGTCAGTTGTAATAACACTGGTCATTCATACACGCTCAGTCGGCATGCTCTGCACCTGTGCTTCGTCTGATTTCAGCAGCATGCATGCGTTTAAACTCACTTGGCCTGCGTCGTCAGTCAGTTTACGCAGTTCATGAGTCATGCTTTTCTTATTCACATTTTTAAGTAAGACAGGGTGTTACTTATTTCAATGAAGCTGCCATAAATGCTCCGAACGTGCATTGTTTGAGGCACAATATGCCGCTAACATCATGTTTCCTAGGCTTGTTTTAAACCTGCCAGAAATAAAGGGATTCTGGGGACTTCCGGCGGTTGCCAGTTTCGTTCTGAATCCCGCAGGGTCTTCAAAGGGGCTCCCAAAGCAAGCATTTTATGCGACGGTCCCTCTCCATGGCGGTACTTATTAATGCCGAAGCAAGCTCGAAGGAAAGCGTTACCGTGTGCGAAGTTGTTTGACATTTACTGAGCCTGTTATCGAAATTTTAAAGGTTTTGGTAACACAATCTATCACATAAAAAAGGTGATATCGGTGTAATACACTTATTACAGGAAAGTGACGGCGCCGCGATTTTCATTTACCGTGACATGTGGAAGAAAACCTGGGGTCACGTTTTTGGTTGGGCCCGAACATATTTATTGGGGATGTTATCAGTCTGTGATTCAACAAGGGGCCCCCTGTCCATAAGCTAGGGGGCCAGACGTCATAACACAAGGCGGAGCGCAGTTATGTACAATACATGCGTTGGCGTCGCATGATTAGTGTTTACTTAGTGCATTCATCATTTAGGTTAGGTTTCCAGTGTACTACATGCGTTCCTTTTAAATGGTTCTGGTTTCTTTCTCCACGTAAGTATTTATGGTTCAAGGGCTCAGATTACAATTCATACGTCATACTATGGAGGCTGCAAACAGGTAGTTCCTTTTTTCAACAGCTTTTTATATGGGCCGTCAGGCAGGGCCGGGGAGATTAATGGATTAATGCATCCATTGCAGGGCCCAGGGTTCCGCCTCTTGGTCATGGGTTCAATGCCCGGCGAGATACTCTTAGGATTTCATCGTGAAACATGATTCTAATAGGTAAAGGAGCATCTGTTATTCAGCACCAATATGCCCAGGGGTATGGGCGGCAGCAACCTGGGAGTCACTCCTTGCAAGTTGGGATGGTAGTGGCGGCTCTGAGGCACAATATTTCTTGGTTGATATCTCCTGGCGTCCACAAGTGGTTCGTATTATGCAACAACCCATGCATTACAGGGGTCGGTGTTCAACCTCATGCCAACAGGTTCAATTCCCTGCGGGTACGCTTAGCCTTTTCTCTCCAGGGGGTGGACAACTAAGCAACATTCGGTTGGCAAACCAAGCATCGGTAATTCATTGCCAGGATGCCTCTTTTGGGGTGTGAAAGAACTCAAGGCAAATACAAATCATGCTATAGGTCAAAATATGGATGGGCTGCTGCAAATTGTTATTCGCCCACGGGTTCACCGGGTGGTGTAAGTCATTTGGTAAAACGCTGAAACAATTGTATATGATACTGTATGCGTTCTCTATTTCGGCGGTGGTTTCAGTGACCTGGTGCGGAGTAAGTCCAATGTTCCACCCCAAGGTGTGCTGCACGTAATCCAGGTGAGAAATTAGGAGAAGTGGCGGAGCACTGACAGTTAACAACAAAGGGGGATGCACAACAAGGGAAGTTCAGCGTCTGGATGGACCCCAGGAGGGGGTAGGATCCACATCTGCTGAGGGTAGGCGGAAAAGGAGGACCGACCTGCCGGTGGTCCTGGACTCTACTGCCCTAACCCGCAATGTATGGACTGAGTAGAACCTTGGGGAGGCTGCCTGTGTTCAGGCACCCCGGTGGGCCGGTGCGTTATGCGGTGCCCTGGATTTCAAGCAATGCAACTGTTTGTTGTGCGCGTTGGGGCCTGCCGGGACAATGTGCGCAGCAGCTGAGTGGAGAGCTTGGCGGGATGAGTCGGACAAGTTCCATTGTAAGGCCAAGCTCAAGTGCAGGTGTAATGTTGTGCCTAATTTTCTTACTGCCTTTGACATGTTGTTGCCGCTAAAGTGTACGGCCAAAACTGAGGTTCAAGTAATGTCGTGCCTGATGTACTTAATGCCTTTGACAGGTTGATGCGGCTAAAGCATGATGCTATGAATAATTGTATATATCCAAACAGGATGGTTTTCTCCTATTGGTCTGTGAAGAATTACCTGGTTTGATGTGAAATAAAAGGCTACGCCCTAGACAAACATGTTCTGACTCTGAGAGTTCTTGGGCATAGCGGGCAGAAAAATATCAGAAATGGAGAAGGGTGAATGTCACGTTGTGCGCATACTATAAGTGATTTGCACAAACTCACAAGAATTTGAGCCACAGACTCGAACCTGAGTGCTAAATTCTGAGGTCGGAAGCTCTTGCAAACTACCACAATTGATCACTGAACCCGTATTCTCCAGCACGAGACACCGGTAAACCCACCCGTTTCTTACAGCCCCCTGTGGCCCCCCACAAACAGATGCCAGACAGTCCTCTACCAGTACACAGAACATATAAACTGTCAACACTTAGTTTTCGCTTGTGAAGTGTTAGCCGCTTTCGAGTGTGATGGGAAAAACTCCCCTAGGTGGATTGAGGGGTCCTTAGCAGGATGCTACTAAAAGACCTTCCCTTAAAAAGTAAAACATTTTAAAGTGAATCAGTGATGTTTCTGAAACGGAACTAAACCTCGACTCTGAATTATGTAAAGTATCTTGGCTTGGTGACTGGAGCGTGTGTGTGTGTTAGTAGGTGTGGGGGTTAGATGGAAAAGGGGGAGGGGACTGCACGTGTGTTTTTGTCATCTTGTGTGCAGTTATTGAATTTTGAATCCGTTTCTCTTTGACCTCAGTTCTGAGGAATGGCAGCGTTTGAGCCAGCCTCTTACAGGGAACTCCATTCACAAATAGATATTAGACTCAAAACATCCTCCAAAACCAGCTCCCCTCTGAGATTTCGTGGAAACTTGAAATTACCTCCTCCGCTTCATCGATCCAGTCATTACCATTTCCCTTTTTTTTTTGTGTGCTGAAGCTGCATCTCCTCGGCAAAAAAACACTGACAAAGAAGATAGGTCAAGAAGGTGAGACCTGTTGGCTTTGCCAATGCTTGTTCTTCCAATCCGCCAATTCAAGTTTAGAGGTGTTCCCACCACAGTTGGCTTGACAGAAAGGCACATCACAATCGGGATGGGGGAATTCTTGGCGGGACTCCCTCCAACACCCGTTTCTGCCTCTGACGCCATCGATGCGGGAGCAAGATGCTGGTGAAGTCGGCGGGACTCCTACGGTCTTCCCTTCAGGGACCCGCCAATATCTAAATAGAGCATGCGGACCGCAAAGTCGGCGGACAGGAAGACCGTTGAAAAAGCGACGGCGGGACCCGTGCGCCAACATCTAAATCAGACCCATAATGTTGAGTTACTTACTAAAATAAGCAGTATTTATGAAAACCTCACATCTCAGGAGAAATCAGGAGGACTCAGTAGAAGGTTACTTAAGTGGAATACAAATACATGGGGCGTAGATTGGGGAAAAGTGATGTCTCTTTGATACCTCGGTAGGATAGGAGGGTGTGGGCAAATGCCAATTTTGGTACTACCACCTCCTGTAACAGTTGTTGTTGCTTTAACCACATCCAGCCCAATAAGTGTGAGATCTGTTGATGGTGCAGATTAACACTCAACTCAACTGATTACACAACCTGGGGGGAAGAGGATTAGCGGTTATTTTATGACTGGATGGGTAGGGGTAATTAGGTAAAGGTGAGATAGACAAACACAAAATTCATCAAGTTGATGAACCCTTCCCATCTGTTGTGGAAGGAAGAGGACGGGCATTACTTTCACCAAATGTAAACAATCCTTCAACTCCCCGACTCCCAAGATATCTAATCAATTTGTTTCCCATGGCTTAAAAAATGCAAAATAGGGAGGACCCACCCAGGCAAAAAAATAGTTGTAGTTAGGAAAAGAAAAATGATACTACATACAAATGGATGGTAGATCTGCATTCTTCAGACATTGTCCGTCTTGGGTGCAGGGCTGAACTAAAAGCTGGAGCGTAATGGAGCAATCTTCTTATAGACGAGATGGCGTTTGGAGTGGAAAATTAAAATGTCAGTATTGGAAAATTTTGTGTGGAAAAAGTACCAAAACTGTCCGTTCAGGTAAAACTTCAACTTAAAAAAATGCATTTCGAGTTGATTTTCCAGCTGCTCGAGTAGAAAATCTACTTGAAATGCTACCCCCAACTGCCTGCGTTAAAGTACTGCAGCTTGCGTTCTTGGAACGACTGCTGAACGTTCCTCCGATAGCATTTGCCAAAAGACCAACGCAAGTGTTCATGCTCTTGTGTTGTTTCAGTTCACTTCGCGGTCCCGGCTCTCTGATGTTCCCCGAACAGGAGAATCGGTTAGGCGACATGGCGTTACAATCAGTAATTCCGCATCACAAGAGTAACATGGAATTACCAAATTACTCCAATTACGCCGGAGTCATTTAAATTAAGCCCAGGTCTACTAAAAATGTAGACGGCAGCATATGCACTTAGCATATTTGTGGTGCTCACGTTTTACGGAGGCTGAATACTGCTCACCTAGATAGGTAACTAGTCTTCTCCCAGAACTGTCAGTGCAGTTATTATGAATGAAGTAGTGGGGCAATGTGGGAGCACCCCATATACAAAATAGAAAAAATAAAATGTCCTGCTCAGCTCTCAGTGCATCAGCATGTCCACACCCACCTCATCCAGTTAACTGCAGAGACCAGGGGTGGCTTAGAGCTCGGCCCCTCCACAGGACCAGACATAGAACTCCAGCTAGCATGTCAAGTCCTGTGGAGGCTCTGCTTGATATGTGAATGACTGACCATCTCCCACCCCTTTCCGCCTTTCAATCCCTGCGTGTCTATAAGCCAGTCCACCTCAAGTAGAGGAAAACAAGTGAAGATTGGACGATAGAAATGGAGCTGGGAAGAGTGAGAACAGGAAAGAGATAAAAAAAGAGGAGGGGAGAGCAGTGTTGTTGGTCACTGAAAATAAGGATTGATGGTAACAGATTGAGAAAGCAGATGCAGGAAAGAGAAGAAAATGAAATCAAAGGAGAGAAATTAGGAAAATAATATGAGGCACAAGGAGAGAAAGAAGAAAGGAGGAGAGAGTGGTAGGTAAGGACAACATAAAAGGAAGAGAAGTAGGGAAGAGGGAGAAGGAGACAGCCTGGGACGTTAAGTGGTGAACTAAGAAGAAACCAGAACAAAAGAATAGACATTTGAAGAAGAAGGAAGGCACTGGGGAGAGGTCAAAGAAAAAGAAAAGGAAGAGATGATGGAAGGAGTAAAAAGAGCAAGAGAATAGAGGAGGCAGAAGGTGTGGAGAAATATGCAGAGAGGCTAAAGAGCAAAAGGGAAGATCAAATGAAAGAGAAAAGTGTGGATAACGGACAGGTTATAAGAGAGAATCAAGAAAGAAGACATGCTGGATAAGATCTTGAGAAAGATGATTTGGCTGTAGTGGCTGTGGGAGAAGCTGGGGAAAATTGGACCACTTGCCCAGGTTCATGTCTCTAAAACTGTCCAGGGGCATTCTCTGCCTGACATATGCCCATCCCCCACCCACATCTGCTTTTTAGGTGCTGGTGTTGCTTTAGGGGTACACGAAATTCAAGTAATTTGCTTTTGTGTAATTATGAAAAATGTTAGCACGAAAGTTAATTTTGTGCTAAAAAAATGGCCACAAAACAAAGTGCACCAAGAACAACCGCCACTCATGTCCTGTTGTTTGTGTTATTACTGTGTGTCTGCGGTAACGTTTTACCTACAGTTCATGGAGGCCAGTCTCTCTCTGCTTGACTGGCCTGAGGCAGCATGATCAGGTGACGGGGGAAGGGATCAGAGAGCGCTCCTGGAACCGAGAGCAGATTATGTCCCTGCAGATGGGACCCTCTTTCCCTCTCGGTCCAGTCCCTTGGCCTGTGGGCGGGTTTGGATCCTGCTAGGCCCTCGCACGACCACCATGACCGCAGAGACGTTTTAAGGCATGGGCAAAGTGGGCTCTGGCCCAGGGCAACCAGCCCAACCTAGGCATATTTCTGAGTTCGGAGGTTCATGAGAGCACCCCTGCTAAACAGAGAGTGTACAAGAATACAAAAATACATAACTTGGAAAACATTTGTAGGTTCTGGGGATGGTCTTCAGGGGAGATGTCTGTCGTCTGGGTGCCCAGAGGTGTCTTGTCTTGGTGTAGTGCACAAAGTGCACTTTTCTTTTTCTTTTCAAAAATGTCCGTAAAGTCAATTTGCAGTCTGTGTTCTTGAGCGATTTACCTTGTTGACTTCCTTTTGAGAGCTTCGAATGAAGGGGCGGCGGGCCGTAGTAACCCCAGTGTATGTATAGTTCTTATTGCAGACCTATGGGACTCTATAACTTCACTGTGCGCTAAACTTTCTAGTGGGGTACTGGAAAGAGGTGGTGGAGCTTTTAGGGAATGGTGAAATTAAGTTGTTTAGAGTTATTTTGTGAGTACTTTGGACCCCCCTCTTCTTGCTGTGGCCGGGAGAGTGGTTCCCTCTGTGGGCTGCTTCCGTTAATTATGTGTGGATGTGTGTGTCATTTTACCGGCGGGGTGTCCTTTTGACCTACAGGGGCTGCAAGCGATGTGAGGGGAAGTGGGTTTTTAATTTTTGTGGGTTCTGTGGGTAATGGTGATGTTCCCGTTGTCACGTGCATGTCCCTCTGGTCTGTGCACGTGGCGTGTGATGAGGTTCTCCCTAATGGACTTGGGTGTTTGGGTTACAACCTACTTCTGGAAGGTCAGGGCTTTGGGCTACTTTCAAGGCTTCTTTGTGTGGGTTCCGTTAAGCATTTACCTGTGGTTTTGGCGATACTGCTTCTGACATGGCATACCGGAGGTAGTCGGGGTGGGTGTCGTTCGTGGCCCCCGTATGGCTCTGCAAGGGAATGACTGGGATTGTGTTTGTTTTCTGTGTTTTCAACGAGAGGTGCATGTGCCATTGGGACTCATCGTGCTGATTACGCCAACCTTTACTCCTGTTTTTCCCTACTAGCTTTAATGTAGATGATCTTTTATTTGCCTGCTAAAAGTGGTAGAGGGGAGGAAAACAATTCAAGATTATTCTTTCGATTTGGTCATGCTGAAATGAGCCACAGACTCCAAAGTTCAATTTAGTGGATTTATTATAAGGCCAAAAATAATTGGATATAAACA
Organism: Calotriton arnoldi; assembly: GCA_963921515.1. NCBI lineage: Eukaryota > Metazoa > Chordata > Amphibia > Caudata > Salamandridae > Calotriton > Calotriton arnoldi. The sequence continues at coordinate 371,427 of CAWUFW010000931.1, forward strand.
CACCTCAAAATTAGTGTGTAGAGGTACAGGAAAATCAATACAGAGCCGATTTTACGAATATAGGTCATTCGGCACAGAAGGCATAATATGATGAACTCCAAAATCAAAATACAGCAAAGAATAGAAGCGGAGTCTAATTCTCTTTTCATTTAAGAAGGAGCAAAATCTTTCCCTACGCTACTCTCAATGAGGATCCTACCTATCTCCCTTGTATCATATACCAAAGGTGTCAGCACGTGTTGACTTCCTAAGAAGTACTCACGTCAAATGGGTCTGATAGCTTAAAGCTATGGAGCTCGCTCTAAGATGCTCCTTCTCCTCCGAAAACTGGTAGAAGTCTCTCGAATCTGTCCCTGCGCATCATACAAAAAGATAATATTCGGCCCACAATACGTCATGTGTTAAACTTTTCCACTTGCAACCTTTTTCAGTAAGTTTCCACAGAAGCTTTAATTAGTTGGTTCTTCTTCCAGTGGCCTTGGTTCCCAGATAGGCTGAACACGAAGGTGTCTTCCCTTCTCGCCTTTCAGTCTGCTTCAAAGACATTCCGGGTATCTCCTTAAATCTAAGAATAACGAGGTCGAATTCCTGCACCTGCAGTAGGAGGAGAACACAATGTCTTCGAGCACACCAGAATTTATTTAATTAATTCTTAAGCTACCAAGGAGAAACGAAACTCAAAATAACCTACAATTTGGGCCTACAATCGGGTAACTTAATCTCAACATGGCTACATTATATGCCTACAATATCGTCCTGCATAGTACACATACAGGAATTATGTTTCTAATACACGCAACATCCTACATAAATGTGCTTACATCCTTTTAATACTAATATGACGTGAATAAATACATATGAGCGCGTTTGTATCAGGAGTGTAGTGCACCCCTACAATTTAGAGTGCTGTAAGCGCTCTATGAGTCCCCCCCTCTTATGACTAGTGTCATAACACCAACCTTTTTACCTTCCTATAAGTTTCTCCTTGTAGAAGAGACCGACCTAAACAGAAGTTGTAGCTTGCCGTCCTTGTCTAAATCTTTCCAACCCTTTAAGGTGCAGATAATGACTGTCCTGCAGTCGTTCTAATTGCTGCTCTCGCTTTTTCGAAGAATTCTCAGCATGTTGTGCCCTTTGCCATTTGTAAGCCTTAATGACTCCCAACAGTACAATTATACAAATGACAGCTATTATAATAGGTTTCAAGATGTATCCCATTATTCCTTGTCCCAGACTTCCAAACCAGCTTCCTACCCTGCCAAATCCCTCTCCAATTTGCTCCCAGAGTCCATCAGCAGCCAGATCTCGTAAATCTTGATGTATCTCTGAAATATTGCTAATATACTTCCTTATATCCCGACTATTGTCAGGAATATAAGTACAGCACTGTTGAACTTTCAATAATTTGCAGACTCCTCCAGCTTTTGCTAATAATACATCTAAAGCAAGACGATTTTGAAGAACCATAGCACTTATCGAGACCATCTCCCCATCAACCAGTAATAGAATTTGGGCCGTATTCACAGAGAGCTTATCTACTAGAGTTGCCAGCTTTCTAATCTTCACATCATTCAAAATCACACCCAAACTAGGTATCATAGCTCCAAATACATCTCCAATAATTTCTCCAGCGCTTGCACCACGTTTTCCTCTATGGGATCTCTTCCCTTCCAAAGGCCATAAATCATCCACATGGAAGATCTTGGGGAATACCACAGCCAAATAACATGTCCCATACCAATTTTTGGGCAATTTCACATAAGCATTTTTACCGCCCACAAAGTACACATTTGGCACTATGGTCAATTTATCCAACAGCGCCTTTCTAATAGATTCTTCAATCAAGAAAATGTGTTCACAATCACTCTCACCCACAAATATTTTGTCATAACGTGTGGACGGGTGCCTAATGCACAGTTTCCCTTTTTGCTGGAAGTCTAATGCTATCGGACCAGAACTCCCCTTTGCCTTATGATCTAATTCCTCCCGTGTCTATGGGATCACCTTGTGTTTCGGATCTGGTCTAAATAAGGTCTGTCTATGTCGATCTTCTATCTGGTCCACAAACTTCTTTTCAATGTCAGTTAACATGCAGGTCAAATTGTGTCTATGGGCATAAGATGTATCTAAGGTAATAGTAGGCACAAAATATGCAGACATCCTTTCTACCTGCTTATAGTAATCATATTTATTCATGTATTTAAGAACGGGGACTTCTGAGAGTACCACATCATAATTGGAGAAGTAGTACTCAAAATGTGCCTTGCTATAAAACATACTCAATAACACGCTGCATGTAATGCCATAGGTCACAGGTAAGTGATGGTATCGAATGCCTTCTTCTACGGATGCTGGTAGTTGCATACACACATAGCAATCTTTTGCTTCCATTGTATCAACATACTCATACAACAAACGAGCATATGCATTCAGCGTGAAATCGCCTTTGGACAGATCTACATGTAAAATTCGACTAGTTTCTCTAATCATCTCTCTATCTTTTGCGGAGGCACCCCCTTAAACCCTGAAGTAGGTGGGGTAAGTGTCGTCTGTTCCCCATTCTTTTCGGCAGTGTGTGACTCAATCAAAGATGTAACAACCACCACAGTTATGACAATAAGCACCACAATGATAAGAGTACCAATTATGCATTTCCGCTTGCGGCTTGGATTTCCAGATTCCATTTTGAACCACCTTTAGTTTCGAGGCGCAAACAAATCAAAGTCCCTTTTCTTTTCTTCTTGCCTTATTTTGGTATTTATAATGTCTTTTATTTTCCTTTTCCCATTCGATTATTGCAATGTTCAGTTCAGAATCTATGGCCTATTGTAGAGAAGTAGTCAGCCCTAGTCCTCAGTTCTTCTTCTATTGACAATCCCTAATTTAAATCTTCTTCCACTCGGGCCTAGGTTATCTTCTTTCTAAAGCCTAATGAATTCTTCTTTCAAAGTTCAAGCTTCATCATTAATGATATTAGATCCCAGTATGGTAAGAACAAGCTGCAGAATTTCTGCACGAATCTCTCCCAGTTCCTGTGCAGTAGGCTGTCGACCAAATGTGGGGAAAGCAACCTGATTAAGAATCAAAAACCCCAAACCACTTAGCCTTGGTGGGTTGGGGACTGTCAAAGTTAGGATTCCGAAGGCTTCAACTCCAGGGACCAACAGCTGAATTTCAATCGATAGGGTGTCCCCTCCGTAACTCACTGTACCAGTCCCCACCCTTCCGGAATTCCTCGGATTCTGCATTTGCAGCCAGGTACGTCCACTCAGGAGAGGCGTACTTTTGAGACGGTACCCTCTCTCTTCTAGATCGTCTTAGACCATCCGGTCTCTCCTCAGTTTCGCTTTGATCTGATTCAGACGTTTCAGGAATCGGAGCGAGATTCTTCTCAGATGCAAGCCTTATGTTCAGCCTTTCTTTTCTTGTTGGCCACTTTTCTGCTTCTGCACCTGGTCTCCTTTCTTTCTCTTGATCTGATCCTTCTGCACTAGGCCGTTCACTTCGATCTGGTTCAAAGTTCACTTCTGCAATTTTGTTTATCTCCGGATCTGAACTCAACTCTAGAGCAGCTGAATCTCTTTCTTCTTGCTCAGTTGGTTGTTCAGCCCCGTCAAGAATTCTTACGACTTGACCTGTTTCTTCATTTTCTGTAGCATTTTCAGCAAGAGGAATCGTTGCTTCCGCAGGTTCTGGAACGCGGCGAGTATGCGAAGCGTGAATCCAGTTTGGCAATCCTCCGCACTTCACAGCTGTACTTGTAACCAAGATCACCTGGTATGGTCCTCGCCAGCGAGCGTCAAGGCAGCTCTTCCTCACGTGCTTTCGAACAAGCACCCAGTCACCAGGGTTAAGATCATGCAGCAGGTCTCTCGAGGTGGATGCAGTCGCAGCCTCGACCTGGTGGGACACAGAATTAACCACCTCAGCCAGTCCCCTACAATAATCCAAAACCAAATCATCTGTGATGTTTATCAGTGCTGTAGCTGGTACCATAGGCAATCGCATAGCTCTCCCCATCAATATCTCATGAGGGGAGAGTCCTGTCCTCCTATCAGGAGTACTACGCAGACTCATCAATACCAATGGTAGCGCATCTGGCCACTTCAATGAAGTTGACGAACAAACTTTCGACACCCTCATCTTGATTGTGCCATTTATCTGCTCCACAAGGCCAAATGCCTCAGGCCTATAACTACAGTGCAATCTCTGATCAATGTTTAGGGCTGTACATAACAATTTCATGATTTCACTATGGAAGTGTGTTCCTCTATCTGTCTCAACTGAAGTCGGAAATCCAAAGCGTGGTATCAGTTCCCTTAACAACAGTTTTGCCACTGTGAGACTGTCACATCGTCTGGTTGGATAGGCTTCAACCCAACGTGAAAAGATACACACTACCACCAAAACATATCTCAGCCTATTGCACCTAGGCATCTCAAGTGGAGAGGTGTGGTGCAGCGGCCAGGGTAGCTGACTTCGGAGCACAGGGGTCATGGTTTGATCTCCGGCGGCAGCTCAGCTCAGCACCCTGTGACTCTGGGCAATAGCTCACTTAATTTCCACAACGGCCCACAGCGCCTTGAGACCCGTAAGGGTGAGTAGTTCGTGTGAGAAGTTGGCCTGGCATATGCTGTCCACTAATTATAGTGGGCACCTTGCACCAGTCCAAACAACCCCTTATTGGAGATAGGTTAAAGACAACCTTATTGAAAGCTATCCTAGTGGTAGCTATGGAGAGCAGCCTTCAGGCTAAGTCTTGAAGGAATGTAAAGCAGCTTGTTTTACCAGTCTATAATCTCTTGAGTGATCAAATGAAAGAGCACCAAACCAGGTATATATTCAAAATATATGTATTTATTGCTAAACTCACCCCTCTAGTCTCTTTATGAGGCTAGAGTTCGAAGTACACAAGTTATAAGTTATTTCAACACAGTAATAGCACAAATACACGTTTGGGCCCTAGGGGCGTACCAAACCATATACCAATAAAGTGGTATAAGAACCACGACTGAACTAGACACTAGGCCTAGAGCCTCTAGAAGTGCTTGGACCACAAGGAACCACCCAAGGTAGTGACACAGGGGACCCACGGGGGACGCGTGCAGTGTAAATACACAACCGCGATACGCCGTTAACTTCTATGGAGAAAGTCGCGATCAGGAAATTAAAGAAAAGGGACACTTAAAGGAGGACTTGGAGCAAACCCTTTGAGAACTAGTACTTTGGAGAGTCTCTACCCACGGGAGCACCGGAGTACTCGTGTTACCTCACCCAGGGAAGCCGGGTGCATAGGTGCCTTTCGGGGTCGGGTTTCGTCGTCGATTTGAATGGCGATCTGCTGCAAAGTGCTGCTGGCGACCAAGTGGAAAGTGTCCGGGTGGATCCAAGAGTGGATCGGAGATCTGAAGAACCTGAAAGCAGAGGGGACAGAGTCTGGATCACTAGCCAGTGACCAGGAAGGCGATGGACAGATGCCCACCGATGTCGAGTGCTTCAGGTGCGTTGACAGTCGTCTTGACTCTTCAGCCACGAGGTCCAGGAGGCGTTGTCGGTGACCAGGAGCAGGATTCGGGCTGGTACACGATGTCTGTCGAGTGCTGAGGTGTCGGCGACCGGATTGGACCCAACAAGCCTTGGCAACGGCAAGTCTCGATGAAGATGAAGATCGTCGATGGTGCAGACCAGCAAGGTCTGGGGAACTCACCCAGCAAGGGTAAGTGAGGGCAAGCCTGGAGCAACCAGGGAGCCCAAGAAGAAAAGGATTGGCCTTCGTGAAGGGCTACTAGCCAACGAGCTAGCGACCGCGAAGGAACCTCGAGACGTCGCACGTGGATCTGGCTCACAGGACACTCGTGGAGTGGAGGCCAGTGATCTTCGGTGCAGTTGGTGCTGGAGGCTAGGGCTACTCGGAGCCCAAAGCACGACTTCGTGGGAGACCCAGAAGAGGATGCACTTGCAAATGTGCTCGGTGTCCAGGGGTCACAGTCTCACGTTACCCACGATAGCTACGGGCCTCAGCTTTGCTGGGGACTCAGGGTAGCCTCGGGGAAGTCTGAGAATCCACCTCTGGTGATGCGAAGACTTCGGCGTCCGACGGGAGCTTCAGAAATGCAGACCGGACAGATGCGTCTTTGGTGCCTGCCAAGCAGGGGAGTCACTCCTTGACCCCAAGGGAGATTCTTCTGTCCTCTAGTCTTGAGTAGAGCGTCGAAGGTCCAGGATTCTGTTTCAGAGTTTCGTCCAGGGATAATCTAAAGTCCTAAGGACTGGGTTCCTATACTTATACCAAGTTTAGGGGTTGGACTACTCTGTGGCCCCACCTATGGGTGGGTCAGGGCAGAGGGGTGGCTACACCCCTTTCCCTTTGTCCAGTTCGCGCCAAAGCAGGGGCTGCAAGCCCCTGATCCGGTTTGAACTGGGGTATGCACAGGGACACCAAGTGTGCCCCCAGTGCAGGACTTCAAAGCACCCGAAAGTGCTCCCGCCCAGCCTCGTGTCTGTGGCAGAAGCATCCATTTTGTGATGCCAGGGCTTTAGAAAGAAGTTACCGGGCTAGCCAGAGTTAACATGTCTTTCCCTCTAGAAGGGTGGAATGCTACCCCCGCCGCCAGAATTGGCGGGGGAGTAGTATTCCAAGATGTTTGACACCAAACACGACATGTTTAGGTGCAGCCATTCCAAAGTTAGCATTTAACGCGAGGTTATAATGCGCTTAAGAGTATATGGTCAGGCTGCACTACAAACAGCATCAGAGAAGGGTCTCCGAACGCTGCAGAGGGGCCCTGCTCATGCAGGGGCACCCTCTCACATAGGAACCATGCACTCTGCCTTCAGGATTGATAAGGCCTGCCTTAGGAGTGACTTATAGGTTTATATGTGTGTATGTATTTAGTGATATAGGTAACCTATATCACAGTAAGGGGTGCATGCACCACCTTACTCAGGCTGCAGTAGCAGACCTGTGGTGTCAGTTTGGATGGCCTTCCAGGGGTGGCATAATACATGCTGCAGCCCCTGGCAGGCCTCTGAGGTACCTATGCCCTTGGTACATAGTATACCATATTCTAGGGACTTATAAGGGCACTCCAGATTCCAATCAGTGATGTGCCTAAGGCACATGGAAACCATTTTACAGAGAAAGCAGATAGACTGGGGCCCTGAATAGCAGGATCCCAGTCCAACTAAGTCATAAACCAGCAAAACACCATAAAAAAAGTGGGGGCAACCATATAGTCAGATTCCACCTTCCTACAGTTCGCGCTTTACAAATACGGATTTAGATTAGATTTAGAATAAAGTCCAACTGTATCCTATTAAAAGGCCCTCCTGATCTTCCAATATGACTCATTGCAACCACAGTTTTCTTTCCAACATTCATCTGTTGACATATAACACACCGGTGACACACCGCTTCAGCATGCACACGAAATCGTGGGTTAAACCAAGTTTGCCTCAACACTCGCACCATGGCATCTCTCCCAAGATGAACCACTCCGTGAATCTGCCTTGCCATTGGGCTTAATAGACAATTAGGTAATACTGTTCTCTCATCTGTTGACACCCAAATGCCATCTTCTCTTTTGTCGCAGCCTGCTCGGACCCATGATGCAACTTCCTCCTCTGAGGCTTCATCCTGCAATCGCTTTACCTCGTCCCAGGTATCGGCTATAACTAACATCATGCTGAGCCCAGTCTCTTCTGTGCTCTCTCCTACATATGTTCCATTGAAAACACAGGCATGTATAGCACAAAAATGCGCTACTTCATCGGCATAGTTATTTCCTTTTGTAACAATGTCTTCTCCCCTTCCATGAGCTGCACATTTTACTACAGCTATCTCTGTGGGTTTTTGCAAAGCTTCCAACAATTGGCGCACAAATTCTCCATTACGGATTGGGGATCCGGAAGATGTCAAAAATCCCCTCTGTGACCATAACTGACCAAAGTCATGAACCACTCCAAACCCGTATTGGCTGTCCATATAGATAGTCACTCGGACTCCATTTGAAATGGTACAGGCACGTGTCAAAGCAATAATCTCGGCTTCCTGAGCAGAGTATACTCCTGTCAAACAAGATCGTGCACACAGCAAACGCTGCTCTCAAATACCCTTCATTGTCTCTTAAGCATGAACCATCAACAAAAAGAATCAAATCAGTTTCAGGCAGAGGTTCATCAACAATGTCAGGTCTGGGTTTGGTAGATAGCTCAGTGACATCCAGGCAGTCATGCTCTTCACAATCTTCTTCTTCTTGCGGAAGAGGTAACAATGTAGCAGGATTCAAAGTGGTACAACGTTTCAGAGTGACATTTTCAGAAGCCAATATAACCTGCTCAGACTTTGTAAGTCTATTATTCGTTAAATACTGTGTCTTAGTTCTTGTCATTAGCAACTCTACTGAATGAGGCAATCAATCATGTCACTTCAATCAATCATGTCACTTATAAAGCGCACTACATACCCGCGAGGGTCGCAAGGCGCTGGGGGAAGAGGGGGGTGGTGCTGCTACTGATCGAAGAGCCAGGTCTTGAGGAGTCTTCTGAAGGCCAGTAGGTCTTGGGTCTGCCGAAGGTTGGTGGGGAGGGTGTTCCAGGTCTTGGCGGCGAGGTGGGAGAAGGATCTGCCGCCGGCGGTCGTTTTCCGGATGCTGGGGACTGTGGCGAGGGCGAGGCTGGTGGAGCGGAGCTGGCGGGTGGGGGTGTAGAAGCTGAGTCGTCTGTTGAGGTAGGCTGGTCCGGAGTTGTGGAGTGCTTTGTGTGCGTGGGTGAGGAGCTTGAAGGTTATCCTCTTGTTGACAGGGAGCTAGTGCAGGTCTCTCAGGTGGGGTGTGATGTGGCTGCGTCGGGGGATGTCGAGGATAAGACGTGCAGAGGCGTTCTGGATGCGTTGCAGCCGTCTCAGGAGCTTAGCCGTCGTTCCTGCGTAGAGGCGTTTCCGTAGTCCAGTCTGCTGGTGACGAGGGCCTGGGTAACTGTTTTTCTTGTTTCGGTGGGGATCCACTTGAAGATCCTGCGGAGCATTCGGAGGGTGTTGAAGCAGGATGAGGAAACGGCGTTGACCTGCTTAGTCATGGAGAGGGTGGGGTCGAGGATGACCCCTAGGTTGCGTGCGTGGTCGGTGGGTGTCGGGGCTGTTCCCAGTGATGTCGGCCACCAGGAGTCGTCCCATGCTGAAGGGTTGGAACCAAGGATGAGGACCTCCGTCTTGTCCGAGTTCAGCTTCAGGCGGCTGGTCCTCATCCATTCGGCGACGGCCTTCATTCCTTCGTGGAGGTGGGCTTTGGCGGTGTGAGGGTCTTTGGTGAGGGAGAGGATCAGCTGGGTGTCGTCGGCGTAGGAGATGATGTTGAGGTTGTGCTGTCGGGCGACGTGGGCGAGGGTGCCATGTAGATGTTGAACAGCGTTGGGCTGAGGGAGGAGCCTTGGGGTACGCCGCAGATGATCTTGGTGGCTTTGGATCGGAAGGGGGCGAGGCGGACGCTTTGTGTTCTGCCGGAGAGGAAGGATGTGGTCCAGTCCAGGGCCTTCTCTTGGATCCCGGCGTCGTGAAGGCATGTTCGTAGTGTGTGGTGGCAGACCGTGTCAAAGGCAGCTGATAGGTCCAGGAGGATGAGGGCTGCTGTTTCTCCGTTGTCTAGCAGGGTCCTGATGTCATCGGTGGCGGCGATGAGGGCGGTTTCGGTGCTGTGGTTGCTGCGGAAGCCGGACTGGGAAGGGTCCAGGATGTTGTTCTCCTCGAGGTAGCGGGTCAGTTGTTTGTTGACGATTTTCTCGGTGACCTTCGCGGGGAACGGGAGCAGAGAGATGGGTCGGAAGTTCTTGAGGTCCTTGGGGTCTGCCTTGGGTTTCTTGAGTAAGGCGGTGATCTCGGCGTGCTTCCAGCTTTCCGGGAAGGTTGCTGTCTCGAAGGAGATGTTGATTATTTTCCGGAGATGGGGCGCGATGGCTGTACTGGCTTTGTTGAAGACGTGGTGAGGGCACGGGTCTAGCGGTGAGCCGGAGTTGATGGTGTTCATGATCTCGCTGGTGTCCTCGTCGTTGATGTTGGTCCAGGAGAGCAGGCGGTTGGTGGTTGTGGGGGCAGTGGTCTCTGTGGTTGCCGGGGCGGTCGTGGTGTTGAAGCTGTCGTGGATGTCGGCGATTTTGCGGTGGAAGAAGGTGGCCAGTGAGTCGCACAGGTCTCGCAACGGCGGGATGTCGTTGGTGTTGGAGCTGGGGTTGGAGAGTTCCTTCACGATGTTGAAGAGCTCTTTGCTGTTGTGTGCGTTGTTGTCTAGGCGGTCTTTGAGTGAGGCCCTTTTGGCGGATCTGATGAGGTGATGGTGACTGCGGGTGGCGCTCTTGTGGGCGGCGTAGCTGTCCGCTGTCCGTTCGTGGAGCCAGATCTTCTCCAGTTTTCGGCATGTTCGTTTGGAGGCCTGGAGGTCTTCGGTGAACCAGGTGGCTTTCTTGCTGGTGTGGCTGTTGGGCGGATTCTTGAGCGGGGCGAGGGTGTTGGCGCAGTCGTCGATCCACTGTCTGAGGTTGCGGGCGGCGGTGTCGGGGTCGGAGGTTTCGGCGGGTGGGATCAGGGCGAGGGTTGTGGTTAGCTGGTCTTCGGTGACTCTGCTCCAGCAGCGGCGAGGCATTTGTTCGGTGCGGTGGTGCGTGGTGGGCTTCCTGTATGTGAAGTGGATGCAGTGGTGGTCAGTCCAGTGGGGTTCGGAGGTGTGGTTGAAGGAGACGTGTGGGCTTGCGGAAAAGATGGAGTCTAGCGTGTGGCCGGCGGCGTGGGTGGGTGTAGTCACGAGCTGTCTGAGTCCGAGGGTGGCGAGGTTGTCGATCAGGGTGGTGGAGTTGGTGTCCTTGTTGTTCTCGAGGTGGAAGTTCAGGTCCCCGAGGAGGATGTAGTCCGTGGAGGCGATGGCGTGTGTGCTGACGAAGTCAGCGATAGAATCGCTGAACTGTGGTCGGGGTCCGGGGGTCTGTAGATGAGGGTTCCTCTGAGGGTGGTGTTGGGATCGGTGTGGATCTGGAAGTGCATGTGTTCGGCGGTGCTGAGGGTGTCGTCGGTGTTGGTTGAGACTCTGAGGGTGTTCCTGTGGACGATGGCGATGCCTCCTCCGACTCCGTTGGTGCGGTCCCTGCGGGTGATCTTGTAGCCGTCCGGGATGGCAATGGCGATGTCGGGGACTGAAGCGGGATTCAGCCAGGTCTCCGTCAGGAATGCGACGTCTGGGGAGGTTGAGTCGAGAAGGTCCCAGAGTTCGATGGCGTGTTTGCGGGCGGAGCGGGTGTTGAGGAGGATGCATCTGAGGTAGTTGGGTTCTTTCCTGGGCGGTGGTTTGGCGGGGCGGGTGCTGGCGAAGCTGCAGTTCCGGCAGGTGAAGGGCCCTTGGGTGCGCTTCGGGGTGGCCCGGTAGCAGGCGTGATCTTTTCCGGGGTTGAGTGCGTGGAGGGTGCTGGCGTCGTATCGGCGTCTGTTGATGTGGCGGGCGCGGGGATGCCCGGACCAGGGGTTCTGGCGCTGGGCGCGGTCCCGGCGCGGACGGGCGCAGACGGGCTTGCCTTAGGCGCGCCCGCTGCGCATGTCCGCTGCGCGGCCGCCCAGCGGCCGCCATAAACGGGGAGGTGGGAGGGAGGAGCAGGGAATGGGGCAGCGAATGGGCAGTGAGGGGGCGGGGCCGCAGGGGCGCAGCGGCGGGAAACAGGCACGGAAAGGAAAAAACTAGCACAATCAGGGCAGCAAGGGGGCACAGAAAGGAAAAAAACGAGCACAATCAGGGCAGCAAGGGGGCACAGAAAGGAAAAAACGAGCACAATCAGGGGCAGCAGCAGGGCACACAGACGGAGCTGTGTGGTGGGGGAGCGACCTACCAGTCAAGGTCAGGGGCACATACACAATAAGTGGATGACCCATCACTATGCCTTCACATCTTTCAATGCTGACACCTGTTGCAGCAATGGATTTGAGACATCCGGGCAACGCAGAAGCTACTGGATCTAATGTAGCTGAAAAGTAAGCCACTGGTCTGCGAGCATCTCCATGTGTCTGTACCAGGACCGCTAACGCACATCCTTCCTTTTCACAGCAGAAGAGCGAAAACGCTTTATTATAATCCGGCATTCCCAGAGCTGGAGCGCGACATAGGCTCTCTTTCAGCTCAAGGAAGGCTCTCAGGCAGTCATCATCCCATGGTACCGGATCACTAATATCCTTTCGAGTCAATCTCAACAGTGGCTTTGCTTGCAAGGAAAAGTTTGGGATCCACTGTCGACAATAGCCGACCATTCCCAAAAACATACGGACTTCTTTTTGTGTTTTCGGAGTTCCCATTTGCAGAATCGTCTCTATGCGATCTGGTGACACTCTCCGTTTCCCCTTCTCAATCCGGTGACCTAAATACTGCACTTCATTCAAACAATACTGGAGTTTGTTCGGAGACACTTTGTGTCCATTGTCTGCCAAATGATTCAGCAAAGCCACAGTATCAATTCTGCAAGCATCCTCAGTTTCTGAGGCGACCAAAAGGTCGTCAATATATTGCACTAGGACTGAGTTCTGGGGCATCATCAGCCCCTCAAGATTCTTCTTCAGACTCTGACTAAAAATAGAGGGGCTTTCTGTATACCTTTGAGGGATTCTACACCATGTTAACACACGATCGTCCATCCTAAACGCAAATAAAAACTGGCTGTCTTCATGCAACGGTATGGAGAAAAATGCCTGACATAAATCTATGACTGTAAACCACTCTGCTTCACATGGTATTTGGAACAGAATAACAGCTGGATTCGGTACCACAGGACAACATGGAATCACAATTTCATTGACTCTGCGCAAGTCCTGTACTATTCTGTACTTGCCACTAGGCTTCTGCAGTCCCATAATAGGTGAGTTGCAGGGACTTCCTCGTATCTCCTTGAGAATGCCTTGTGCAATCATAGACTCAATTACAGGTCTTATTCCAGCCACAGTTTCTGGAGTTAATTTATACTGCGGAGTTCGTGGAAATTCTGCATTTGGTTTGACCTGTATCTTAACAGGTTCAACCCCTCGAATCAATCCTATCTCCTCACCTGTGAAATCCCACACTTTTGGAGAAACTGACTCTCTCAAATCATGTGGTAACTCTTCTATCGTAAGAACCACAAACATTTCCATACACAAACTCATATTAACCAGTTTAAAATCAGCGTCATCATCACAGGTTTGCAACTCCACACCCCTTGGAGTGCAAGATATGGTACAATTTAGTTTACACAACAGGTCCAGTCCCAACAAACAGACTGGACTTGAATTGCAAACTACAAATTGATGTTTGTCTCGGAACGGTCCTATCCTCACAGGTAACTCATTTGTCAATGGGTTAGTCATTTTCTGATTGGTAACTCCCACCACTTGTATCGTTTGTCCTGACAGGGACACATTTGGAACCACTTCTGTTCTTACTGTGGAGCGCGCAGCTCCAGTATCTAACAAAAAGGTAACAGGATACCCGTTCACCTCCGCATCTACTAATGGTCCACTCTGATCTACTTCCAGGATCGTATCCAAAGGACATTCTTCTTGCACCCCCCTCTGACACTCATGAGGATCTTGTGGTTGGTCAAATCTGTCTCGTATTTCAAAATAGGGCATCTGATGATACGCCTGATTATGAGTAGGTATTCTTGGAGGCTGAGGAATCTGCAATTGCGGCTCATATCCTGCTCCATACATAGACCTAGGTCTAGTTACAGTATTCAAAGTTTCTGACATCTGTCCCTCTCCCTCATTCTGCAATTGATTGGCTGAATTCAATCGACACTTGCGCTTCCAATGCCCGATTTTGTGACAATAATGACAAGCAGTGACCTTCTTTTGGTTCGCCACCCAATCACTTACTGTACCTACATCCATTCCCCTACCTCTTCCTTGTCCAGGTTGTGTTACAATCTGTTGACCCATTCCCCTACCACTTCTTCTACCTCGACCCATCACTCCTCCAACCCCTTGCATCTGATCAGGCCTTTCGGCATTCCTTAACTGCACCAACATCAACTTGTCTTTCAATTTCTTTTGTGTCGATTCTACTTGATCACTACAGTATTTTGCATAACGTAGGATTTCATCAACCGTCTTATTCTGCCAACATATCAAATGTGTTTGTATCATCAAGCTAATATCAGATCTTAGTCCTAACACAAGCTTTGAGACAAACTGTCCCATATCTTTCTGCTCAATTGTATCCAGTCCACTATGCTGTTTAAAAGCCACCAAAAGTCTCTCATAATAATCATGTACCGACTCCTTAGAATCTTGAGTCGTACGATTGATTTTAAGCCAATCAACTGTTTGCGGAGCTACCTTGGATTGTAACCATGTAATCACTTGCTCATATTTCTTCATGACTTCGGGAGAAGGACCATGATTCTTCGGGTCTCTGGCTGGTTCTACAGCGGGCCAATCAATGGCAACTTTACATGCCGTCCGTAAGTCCCCTGGGACCACTGTATCAAACAAGGTATTCAAATCAATCCAGAGCACCTTCGAGATCTTGACAAACCGGTCTATTTGCTTATACCAATCAGCAGGTTTTTCCCTCAGCCGAGGAAAATCATTGGTGAATGCTGCCAAATCACCCCTGCTCCATGGCACATGAACGTACCCCCCATTTTGCACTTCTCTCAAAGGGTAATGTCCTGCTAGTCCCGTCCCTCCACCCGGAGGCGGAGTGTCTCCTATTCCTTTCTTGGCACTTTTCTTTTTGGCCCACCTCTCTTCCCATTTGTCTACTGCTCTCCACGCTCGCATCCCTATCACCAATTCCCTAATTTGTGCCCTTAATCCTACCGTTCGCTTCTCTTCCAATTCCTTATCCGTATAATGCAATCTGCAAGTTCCCTGCATCATTCTAGTCTTTGTTAGATCTACCTCATACTTTCGTGCTAACTGGAACAATGCATCATGGGCTCGCTTTGCCTTTCTGGTAACATCTTTAGCTACAAATAACAATTCACTGGAGTCATATGAGTCTATTCTCTCCCATGGCAGATTCCCTTCTATCACTTTGTCTATTTCTGCTTTCAATCTTACCACATCTAACAATGGTGCCTTTATTGCAACCTGTAAAACCTTCTGACCTCTTTCACTTCCCAATTCCTCCCTGTCACAACTTTGTGTTCTCCTTGAACCCCCACTCTCCTTCATCCTCACAACTGGGCGACTTTCTCTTTCACAACTTAGGCTTCTCAAATGGTTACCCTCACACACATACTGTGGCCCGAATGGTACCATAGGTGCTTCTTGTTTCAACCCCAATTCATCATTCAATATCTGTTACTCCCTCACCGGTGGAACCCACATTCTGATGGCTGACTCAGAATTTGCTAAAGCCCCTGTTCGTCTTCGTTCTGACCCGCTGTCCATCCTTGAAGGATCAGCCGTAGCTGGCAGTGGAGTACTAGTTTCCATTGGTACCTGAGCCATGCCCGTCTCACTCATAGTAAGACTCCCTCCAGATATAGTCTCTTCACCTTGTTCTGTCTGCTGTTGACTTTCCCTTGTTCTCTCTCTGGGGTTATATATTGAAACCATCGGTCCAATAGTAACTGGTGCCGAAATAGCTTCTGGTAATCTCCTGTTACAGACAGTCTCTTGTGACTCCGAAGGTGCATACCCTGTCCCTCCAGACCCTCCTGGAATTCTTCTAATTTCCACTGAAATCCTCCCCCTGACTCCTGTGGTCTCATCTTCTGACCCTGTTTGTCTCACCCGTAGAATTTCCTCTGATTGCTGTGTTCTCTCTGTCTCCAGTCTAAAGTCATCAGGTGGAGGACGTTCTGCTAGCAGTCTGTCTAGAAAACTGTCATCTGTATCACTTTCCTCTTCTGCCTTACTCTTCCCTTCGGACCCACCTTCTAGCAGCCGAAAGGGATACAATCGTTCTCCCTCTATGGTGTCTACTCTCCATCTTTTCAGCTGTGCATCCCACCTGGCATCTTGATATGCCTTCATCGCTTTTTTCATTTTTCCCTGAGAAGCTTCCTTCTCTTTGCCATTGCTGCTCTCATCCAAGCATCCAATGCCTCAAATTGAGTTGGTCTAGGCGGAGGTTTCAGAGCAGACATCACTCCTCTTAGCTGATACAGCACCTCCATACGAAATGACCCATAACGAGGATAAGCCAATTCTCCTTCTTTCTCTGTAATTTTATGCCCATTTTGAAGCCAGACTATAGTATGGAGTCCCACATTTGTTGCCATATAATGCGCCGGTGTATCCTCAGGCGGAGCTTCTTCTCCTACCCGTGTCACCACTCCTGTATCACCTCTACACAAATCCCACAGCACCCTAAAACATCTCATCATAAAAATCGATTGTTTTACCCTCCAAATTCAATACTCAGCTCCGAATAAACTTCCACCAATCCCAGCGCGGCGTTACACCAACCGACCAATCCCAGCGCGGCGCACACTGACGTCACTACTCGCTCTTTGCAGCGGCTCACCCTCCTTTACAATTTCATTCGCTCACACATTCACACTACAAGTAACTGTATATCCAAAAGCTATTAAACCAAGTAACTGCTCCTAACACAGTCACAATAATTTACAGTTACATAAACAAGTAATTGTCTGTCCGCTAAAAGATCGATAGAACACGCTTACAAGAACATTCATCCGCTGTGACCCCCGACCTGCGTTGATCACTCAATCGCCTTAGTCCACCCCGATACCTGAGGCTTTCTATTGCGACGTACTCCTTTCACGCACAGTTCCCTATCACAAGTGGATCATCGATAGCGCTTCACGACACCCACAATTTTGATCAGACAATTACAAATACAAAACTATTCCGGGATCTTGAACTTCTCTTGA
The DNA here is from genome assembly GCA_963921515.1 of Calotriton arnoldi. Lineage (NCBI taxonomy): Eukaryota > Metazoa > Chordata > Amphibia > Caudata > Salamandridae > Calotriton > Calotriton arnoldi. Next base: position 388,272 of record CAWUFW010000931.1, read on the forward strand.
GTCCGCTAAACAAACTTCCTGATTCGCACGTGTCCGAACCAGTAAACCAATAAACTCACAATCACTCGACATGCATCTCAACTCCGCAAGAGATCACACAAATATTTCATCACCGCAATCTAACACACCACAAAATTTCATACTCACGCCACCACTGTTTCCGCCGCTCCGTCAACGTCCGCTGACTTCCATCAACATCTGCCGTCGTCTACTCCGTGTCCGAGGCCTTAATGTTCTTCCGACCCTACTCCTACTCTCGTTCTCCCCTCACTCTTAGAGGCAAACCATCCTCTGCTACCATTTGATTACACCAAACGCTACTCCTGTTTTTCCCTAGTAGCTTTAATGTAGATGATCTTTTATTTGCCTGCTAAAAGTGATAGAGGGGAGGAAAACAATTCAAGATTATTCTTTCGATTTGGTCATGCTGAAATGAGCCACAGACTCCAAAGTTCAATTTAGTGGATTTATTATAAGGCCAAAAATAATTGGATATACACACACCTCAATATTAGAGTGTAGAGGTACAGGAAAATCAATACAGAGCCGATTTTACGAATATAGGTCATTCGGCACAGAAGGCATAATATGATGAACTCCAAAATCAAAATACAGCAAAGAATAGAAGCGGAGTCCAATTCTCTTTTCATTTAAGAAGGAGCAAAATCTTTCCCTACGCTACTCTCAATGAGGATCCTACCTATCTCCCTTGTATCATATCCCAAAGGCGTCAGCACGTGTTGACTTCCTAAGAAGTACTCATGTCAAATGGGTCTGATAGCTTAAAGCTATGGAGCTCGCTCTAAGATGCTCCTTCTCCTCCGAAAGCTGGTAGAAGTCTCTCAAATCTGTCCCTGCGTATCATACAAAAGACAAGATATTCGGCCCACAATACGTCATGTGTTAAACTTTTCCACTTGCAACCTTTTTCAGTAAGTTTCCACAGAAGCTTTAATTAGTTGGTTCTTCTTCCAGTGGCCTTGGTTCCCAGATAGGCTGAACACGAAGGTGTCCTCCCTTCTCGCCTTTCAGGCTGCTTCAAAGACATTCCGGGTATCTCCTTAAATCTAAGAATAACAAGGTCGAATTCCTGCACCTGCAGTAGGATGAGAACACACTGTCTTCGAGCACACCAGAATTTATTTAATTAATTCTTAAGCTACCAAGGAGAAACTAAACTCAAAACAACCTACGATTTGGGCCTACAATCGGGTAACTTAAACTCAACATGGCTACATTATATGCCTACAATATCGTCCTGCATAGTACACATACAGGAATTGATGTTTCTAATATACACAACATCCTACATAAATGTGCCTGCTTCCTTTTAATACTAATATGACGTGAATAAATGCATCTTAATAATCATAAAACATTGCATACGACAAAAAAATACATATGAGCGCGTTTGTATCAGGAGTATAGTGCACCCCTACAATTTAGAGTGCTGTAAGCGCTCTATCAGTGCTCGGCCCGAGCGTTAATGGACTCGATGGATTTTTCCCTATGGACCGGGGTCGTGTGGTTGCTTTCTTCAAAATTTTGAGGCTGTCCTTGCCATAAGCGTGTGAGGAAACTGGCTCCCGAGACTAGAGCATTTGTCTCGCTTTGGAACTGTCAGAGGGCCTCCATTTGGCCGAAACCCTGGGGTTGATGAGACTTACATAGCTCACCCAAGTCTGGACTTGGGATGATGGAGCTGGGCGCCGGTTTAATGCACCAGTTGGGGCCGCCCTGCTCCCTTGTCAGACTATCTTCCCCCGAGAGCTTTGTGAACCAACCCCGCCCCAGGGTATCAACAGCGGAGGGAGGCCCAGGCCCCTACAGGCACCTGGATGGCGAACTCTAGTGTGGATTCCCGGTCGACATAGCACGACAGCCCTGAAGTTTATTGCAAATGCAGGTAAGGAAAATGTATCTGGAAGTGGTGTGAAGGTGCTAGGTCATGTTGGGGGTGGTTTTTTGGACTTACTGCGTGTTTGCATTCTGTGATTGTGCTAGGGCATTACCACCCTTGACAGTCACCTCTCCCTGCTGTGGCTGTGGCCCCGGTCCCTGCTAGGCTGTGCTCCATGTCTTTTGCGGCAGTTGCCATGTGTTCGGCCAACCACCCAGCGGGGTGGCTGTAGCCTATTTTCCTTGAGGCTGATTGTATGCCGCAGATGCTTTGCTCCGGGCTTGGTTTTGGGGGTGTATATTCTGTGGGGGCTGTCCTGGTACTATTCCATTCTGCTTGTGCTATGTTTTTAGGCGACAATAGTTGGCCCTGTGGTTTCTTCGGAAACAATAGTGGCATTCTCTAGGATCTGGAGGCTGCCAGCCTTTTTGTCCCCTGGTGCAGGCATTCTGTTGGATCCCTCTGGGGTTCCGTGGCTGAGTCCTCTTCCAGCCAGGTGTCACTTGCACACCTGTGGCTTCTGCGGCCCTGTTGAGAGTGATCTCGTCCGTTTCTTGGTCATTCCAAGGGGGGCACTGCGTGGGGGATGTGGGCGGTGGCCTGCCCATTTTAGGCCCGAGAGTTTTCCCATATGGCAGATAGGGACACCTCCTTGAGGTGTCGTTCCGCCAGTCGGACCTGCCGCATTTCCTACAGCGGTCATTCGTCTGGGTACCACATTTGGTAATAGGTAGGAGGCCCCTAGTGCAGGGAACACACCACTCGGCAGGGGACCACTTTGTCTGTGCCACTTCCTCACTAGGGGAGGTGGCAGGGTGGTGACAGAGGCTGAACTGGGTAACCCCAGGGGTGCGAGTGGTCTGCTTGCTACCGCTATTGTCCCTATGCTCCTTGGGCCTACTCTCTACCAAGCCTCAGGGGATTCAGGGGGCATGTGCATGTCGTGGCCCTGAGTCTCCTGCCCCTTGCGCAACTTATGCGCTATCCTTTTAGCAGTCTCTACCAAGAGGTGGTGTGCGTGACCTGCCCACTGCCGAGCTAATTCGTATAACTTTAAGAGGCTTCCTGTATAATCCAGGACTACCCCCTTGAAGGGGGCTCGACAAACTGGGACACCACGGATAGTATCCACTTGGCATGGGAGCCGTTTGCTTGTTTGCGCTCTAGGAGGGAGGCTCCAGGGGAGGAGCAGGCTACAGTCCCATTCTCGGTGAACTGAATGGACATTCTTAGCTTGGACAATAGGTCCCGTCATAGAATATATTGATCTGGGAGGAAGGATAGTACAAGAATTGTTCTCCTACCCTATTCTCCCCTATTTCCAACTCGAGGGGTTCTGTGAGGGGGACCTTGGCCATGGAACCCGAGATTCCCTGTATTTTGGCAGTGGTCTTTGATATGGGGGCTGCTCCTTCCTGCAAGCATGACCTTGCCGCCAAGTGGTATGATGTCTTGCCTATTAACATTGTGACCACGCAGCCCTCCTCAGGGCTGCCCGAGGCTGACATTGGGGTGAGCGCATCTTCAAGTACCTTGGTGGGCTCAGGCATGCGCTCCCTGTTTTTCCCCTTTGCTGGCGTATCCCGTCCTATGCTTTTGCCCTTGCTGTCAAATCACGAGGAGCTAGAGCCTTCTCCCCTGACATCGCTAGTTCTGTGTCTGTGTAAGTTGCGAGTTGGAGTCACCCTGCAGTTGGCCCATACTTTTAACAGAGCCATTCTTCCAGTCCTCTCTTGGTCCATATGTCTGGTCTGGATGTGTGTCCTTGTGTGTTCCATGATGTTGGTATTGAATGTTCCCTCCTCAGGCCAGGGAAATGCATGTGCCTTGTATGGGCGTGCCACTCACAGTAGTGTTTCTCTAGTTTCTGAGCCTGTGTGGGGAACCTAGCTTGCATGTGGTCTAGTGGTGTCTCCCTGATGGATTAGGAAACTTGTTAGGTAGTTTATAAACTTTTGTCCGTTTTCAAGTTTTTAAATAATTACAAATTCGACTCTGATCGTGGGGAAACTGTGTACATGGGGCTGTACCGCCAACAATCTACTGGTTACGAGCTCTAGAAAAATGATGCATCACAAAGTGCTTGACAATGGACAAAGACAAATGCAATGAAATAGTAACGACCTGTAACAAAGTGCATTGTTTAGCTCAGAACTGTACGAGTTGATTTTTAGCAGTGAAATAGCAAATGTAGAATAGTGATTTGTGGGAAAAAAGTTATTATTTCATAAGCGCATAACCTTACTAACATGACATAACATTTAAACATGAAGCACAATTGCAAAATGTTAACAGCACTTCAACATCAACAATGCATAAATGGAAAACCTAAAAGCAACTAGAAGAGAAAAGATCAACAGAAAAACATGATTATTTGGTCCCAAAAAATCTTAGCCCCCTCCTAGCGCCTACAGTCTGAGGAGAGGGGATACTCTGTGTAGTACATGGAGCTAGGTGAGCCCAATAGTCTGTCAATATCTGCTCGGGGACAAAAATAGCAAAGATTTGTGTGGAGAAAAAGGACAACCTGACATTTATCGGCCCTCTGTCGCCAGACACAAGCTACACCTTATTCACCAAGGTCCAAATTTTTCCCTAACATTCGAATTACACCCTATATCACCCCAGAGATTGGGCGTTCCATCTGCCTAACGGCCAGCGGTCCATGCGAAAAAATCCACCTCTTCACTTCTTTCAGACACTGTCAGTGTTAAAAAACCGACAGTCCCTAAGAAAACTTTTTTAACTAAAAAATAAGATCAAGGCGGTGACCCTATATAATACACCAAAGGTCTAGCTGTACCAGTTGTGTAACGTTCAACGGTTCAAGCAAAATAAATAAGTGGCCCTATATAACACACCAAGGTACCGGGTGTACCAGTTGTGTAACACTCAGCGGTTCCAGCGAAAAAAATAGGTGGCCCTATATCACACACCAAGGGTGTACCAGCTTTGTAATGCTCAGTGGTTCCAGTGAAAAAACTACAAACTATCTTCACCTTCTCTAGTGTGCTGACTAGGAAACGTGATCTACGCGCTTATCCTAGCTTGCCACATGCTGGGAGTAAGGAGCAGATGTAGTCTTTTACCCTGTGACGGTGACCTCCGGAGAATCCTATGCCCTGCGGATTCAGTAGAACTTTTAATCAATTATGGCATCTGCTCACTGGTCTTGTTGCGCAGATAGAATCAGTTCGGGCAGGAGTCCTTGTCCTTCATCAGCAGTCTGGCTTGATAAACCAATCTTTCCTGGCTGGCTCGCCAAAATGTTGCGCGGATACAAATTTACCTTGAAAAAATGAAAAGACAAGAGGCGTTTGGCAAAACAGGAACAAGTTGGCTTAATTAAACGCAGCGGCCAGGAGAGTCTCAAAGAGTCATGTCTGAAGACCGTCTCAATGTACAGAAGTTTTGGCAGATCATATGTACAGTTCGTGAGGTACAATAAAACAGTTTTGAATTCTTGGAAAACATGTAGATCTGGGCTCGGCCTTAAACCATAAATAAAACCATCTGATAAGGGGGGCACAGGTGGCTCTTGACCTCGGGGATCGATCAGGGTTTTCCCTAGTTATGTGTTTGTCTTCGTGTAACCCCACCTGTGACCTATCAATCAGTAAGGTTGGGCTTGGATCGCAGGGCTTGTCTGACCACGTATCTCTGACTAGGGGTGGATGAGAAGGTCATCTTGGATGAATTCGATAGCAATGATATGAGTTTGTTATTACATGTCCATATTACATGGCGGTCATTAATATCATATTTACCGACATTCTCATTATTATGCATACACTTGTCATAGCGTACATCAACATTGTTTCTACTGGTATTGACATTGTTATGCGTGCACAGTTTATGGAGTACATCGACATAGCATTTACTGGTATTGCCGTTGTCTGCCCTGCATACATCATGGCATATATTGACATCGCATTCACCAATATTAACATTTACTTATCTTCTTGTTTCCTTTCTCAGTCCTTCCTTCTCTCCTGCTTTCCTTTGTTGATTTTCTCGTTATTTATCCCTTTCTCTCTCCTCGTAATATAGTGCCTTCTTTCCCTATTTCTTTTGTACCACACACACTCTTTTTTTACAATTTTTTCCACTTTTTTATCTCTGTCCTACCCCTCTCTTCCCCATCTGCCCAGTTCTTCCTCCTAACACACACTCACTTCCCACTCGTCCATCCCTCCCCGCCTCTGCATTCTCTCCCTACTGTCCCCATGCTAATTGGTTATTCTCCTACAGTGTCTCACAGATAGTAAGGCATCATTAATTGATTTAATTTGTTTTATTATTTATAATGCGCAAACAAATGTTGGGGCTTCTTGGCGCTACTCAAAATGAATAAAATGATAGACAGGAGAAATGGGGACCCTAGTCATACCTGAAGAGGCAAGCCTTTAAATCTTTCCTTAATTTCAGTAAAGAGGGAGCCATTTTTAACTCCAGCGGTAACTGATTCCAGTTCCCAACTTACTAAGCTCCTGCCACCCCAGGTAGCCAGTCTGTGGGTGGGCACTACCAGATCTCTTGCTGAGCAGGAGCAAAGTTTCCTTCCTGGAAGGTACCATCTGAATCTATCTTTTAGATAAGCGGGGCTAAGGCTATGGAGTGCTTTGTAGGCCGTTCAAAGGCCATTAAAAGCAATCTGTTTCAGTGCAGTTTTTTATTGCTTGGGAGGCTGACCCATATTTAGAGACCGTTATCAGCATTAGAGCGGACGCGTTTTGTAGGACTTGAAGTTTATTCAGGGATTTTCTTGGTAGGTTTTGGTGCAGGCCATTAGTCTATTCTAGATAGAACTAATGCAATAATAACGGTCTTTATCAGATCAAAAGGGAGGAACTAAGCGATTTTCTTGACTGAACGCAAGGCAAAGAAGAAAACTAAAGTGACTCTATTCACTTGTGCTTTGTATGATAATCAGTTGTCTAGCAAGACACCCAGGTTTTTTACCTTCTGGACTGGCAATGGTAAAGTGCCGAGTTCCTCAGGTCACCATTCTGGTGTGCAGAATGTTGGATTGTTGCCGAACAAAATAACTTCGGTCTTTGATGAATTAAGTTTTAGGCAGTTTGGATCCATCCAACCGCCCACTGCAGTTATACAGCAACAAAAGGTATTATTCACCTCTGGGCCCTTATCAAATAGGGAAGCCACTATTTGAGTGTCGTTCATTGCATCCATCCGTGAGCATGCACACCTTTTGCATGTTACACCCATACCTTCTGGCATTCAGGTACCCTGTTCAAATAGTAGTTTACTGTATCAGTTTTACAGCTGCTCACCAAGCCCAAACTTACAACAGCAAAAATTATTAATTATTGCATAGGCGAAACCTATTGCACTTACCAATGCTTGTTCGTTCTGGCATTGTATCGCTTCTAAAAGATTATTTAATTCTGCAGCAGTCTTCTTCTTGGTTTATGGGCTTGACTTGGAGCATGCTTTTGGAGATAAGCCCAATTAAGCTAGTTTTCAGACTGTGATGCATTCTCTGCCTCCAGCTCCTGTTATGGTGTATGTAACTAGGCCTCACACCATTCGGATATGGAAGGCAAAGTGGAAAGCCCTCTAGTAATAGACAGTTTTAGAGCGTATCTTTGAGACCTCTTTATCTGGCTCGCCAGACAAAAATTATTCATTATAAAAAATATCAAATACATACGCAGTGGAGTTTTATATGAGCCGGTCTTCATCCTTCTTGTCTGTTAACTTGTTAAATACATTTTTCTTCCACTGTACCTGATTTTGATTGTGCACACCATCCATCAATATAGTCCCCTTTAGTGCCACCATCCATCAATATAGTCCCCTTTAGTGCCACCATCCATCAATATAGTCCCCTTTAGTGCCACCATCCATCAATATAGTCCCCTTTAGTGCCACCATCCATCAATATAGTCCCCTTTAGTGCCACCATCCATCAATATAGTCCCCTTTAGTGCCACCATCCATCAATATAGTCCCCTTTAGTGCCACCATCCATCAATATAGTCCCCTTTAGTGCCACCATCCATCAATATAGTCCCCTTTAGTGCCACCATCCATCAATATAGTCCCCTTTAGTGCCACCATCCATCAATATAGTCCCCTTTAGTGCCAGTCAGGGTTGGACTGGCAGGCAGTGCCAAAAGGACTGGTCTGACAGGTCAGTGTGTGGGCCGTGTTTTTGCTGGTTTGTGCGCCTGTTTTATGGTATGCCGGGGTTTTTACTGTTGTTTTCCAGATAAATAAAGTAAACAATGCCTGCAGCAAGCTCAAATCAGTGAAGTCTTCCATACTTCACAAACGACTCATACAGCATGTCTACAAGTTCAAAACTGACACTATTTGTAAGCAGTGGCTACCTTGGGCCCTATCTACTTCACACAGGGGTGAGCATTTATTTATTTTGGTCCCCGGACCTATTTACTATACCTATCCGACCCTGTGCCAGTGCTGGTGCGACAATGTCTACACCCTTACTGACCCCCAGCCTCTACCCGTACTGACCCCCAGCCTCCACTTGTACTGACCCCCAGTCTTCACCCATACTGACCCCCAGTCTACACCCGTACTGACCCCCAGTCTACACCCATACATACCCCCTATCCTCCACCCGTACTGACCCCCAGCCTCTACCCGTACTGACCCCCAGCCTCCACTTGTACTGACCCCCAGTCTTCACACATACTGACCCCCAGTCTACACCCGTACTGACCCCCAGTCTAAACCCGTACTGACCCCAGCCTCCACCTGTACTGACCCTAAGTCAACACCCGTTCTGACCCCCAGTCTTCACCTGTACTGACCCCCAGCCTCCACCTGTACTGACCCACAGCCTCCACCCATACACACCCCTATCCTCCACCCGTACTGACCCCCAGCCTCCACCTGTACTGACCCCCAGTCTACACCTGTACTGACCCCCAGTCTACACCCGTACTGACCCCCCGTCTGCACCCGTACTGACCCCTAGTCTCCACCCGTACTGACCCCCAGCCTCCACCTGTACTGATCCCCAGTCTACACCCGTACTGACCCCCAGTCTACACCTGTACTGACCCCCAGTCTACACCTGTACTGAGCCCCAGTCTACACCCGCACTGACCCCCAGCCTCCACCTGTACTGACCCCCAGCCTCCACCTGTACTGACCCCCAGTCTACACCCATTCTGACCCCCAGTCTACACCTGTGCTGACCCCCAGCCTCCACCAGTACTGACCCCCAGTCTCCACTTGTACTAGCCCCCAGCCTCCACCCTTACTGACCCCCAGCCTCAACCCATACAGACCCCCTAGTCTCCACCCATACTGACACCCAGCTTCCACCCGTACTGACCCCCAGCCTCCACCCCTACTGACCCCCAGCCTCCACCCGTACTGACCCCCAGCCTCCACCCCTACTGACCCCCTAGTCTCCACCCATACTGACCCCCAGCCTCCACCCCTACTGACCCCCAGCCTCCACCCGTACTGACCCCCAGCCTCCACCCCTACTGACCCCTAGTCTCCACCCATACTGACACCCATCCTCCACCCGTACTGACCCCCAGCCTCCACCAGTACTGACCCCCAGTCTACACCTGTACTGACCCCCAGCCTCTACCTGTACTGACCCCCATCCTCCACTTGTACCGGCCCCAGCCTCCACCCATACTGACCCCCAGTCTACACCCGTACTGACCCCCAGTCTACACCCGTACATACCCCCTATCCTCCACCCGTACTGACCTCCAGCCTCTACCCGTACTGACCCCCAGACTTCACTTGTACTGACCCCCAGTCTACACCCGTACTGACCCCCAGCCTCCACCTGTACTGACCCTAAGTCAACACCCGTTCTGACTCCCAGTCTTCACCTGTACTGACCCCCAGCCTCCACCTGTACTGACCCACAGCCTCCACCCATACACACCCCTATCCTCCACCCGTACTGACCCCCAGCCTCCACCTGTACTGACCCCCAGTCTACACCTGTACTGACCCCCAGTCTACACCCGTACTGACCCCCAGTCTGCACCCGTACTGACCCCCAGTCTGCACCCGTACTGACCCCTAGTCTCCACCCGTACTGACCCCCAGCCTACACCCGAACTGACGCCCAGTCTACACCTGTACTGACCCCCAGTCTACACCTGTACTGTCCCCCAGTCTACACCTGTACTGAGCCCCAGTCTACACCCACACTGACCCCCAGCCTCCACCTGTACTGACCCCCAGCCTCCACCTGTAATGACCCCCAGTCTACACCCATTCCGACCCCCAGTCTACACCTGTGCTGACCCCCAGCCTCCACCAGTACTGACCCCCAGTCTCCACTTGTACTAGCCCCCAGCCTCCACCCTTACTGACCCCCAGCCTCAACCCATACTGACCCCCTAGTATCCACCCATACTGACACCCAGCCTCCACCCGTACTGACCCCCAGCCTCCACCCCTACTGACCCCCAGCCTCCACCACGTACTAACCCCCAGCCTCCACACCTACTGACCCCCTAGTCTCCACCCATACTGACCCCCAGCCTCCACCCATACTGACCCCCAGCCTCCACCCCTACTGACCCCCAGCCTCCACCCGTACTGACCCCCAGCCTCCACCCCTACTGACCCCCTAGTCTCCACCCATACTGACACCCATCCTCCACCCGTACTGACCCCCAGCCTCCACCAGTACTGACCCCCAGTCTACACCTGTACTGACCCCCAGCCTCTACCTGTACTGACCCCCATCCTCCACTTGTACCGGCCCCAGCCTCCACCCATACTGACCCCCAGCCTACACCCGTACTGACCCCAGCCTCTACCCATACTGACCCCCATCCTCCACTTGTACTGACCCCTAGTCTACACCCATAGTGACCCCCAGCCTCCATTCGTACTGACCCCCAGCCTCCACCCACACTGACCCCCAGTCTACACCTGTACTGACACCCAGTCTACACCCGTACTGACCCCCAACCTCTACCCATACTGACCCCCAGCCTCCACTTGTACTGACCCCCAGCCTCCACCTGTACTGACACCAAGCCTCCACTTGTACTGGCCCCCAGCCTCTACCCATACTGACACCGAGCCTCCACTTGTACTGGCCCCCAGCCTCTACCTGTACTGACACCGAGCCTCCACTTGTACTGGCCCCCAGCCTCTATCCGTATTGACACCAAGCCTCCACTTGTACTGGCCCCCAGCCTCTACCCGTCCTGACACAGAGCCTCCACTTGTACTGGACCCCATCCTCTACCCGTACTGACCCCCAGCCTCCACTTGTCCTGGCCCCCAACCTCTATCCGTACTGACACCGAGCCTCCACTTGTACTGGCCCCAGGCTCTACCCGTACTGACACCGAACCTCCACTTGTACTGGCCCCCAGGCTCTACCCGTACTGACAACAAGCCTCCACTTGTACTGGCCCCCAGCCTCTACCCGTACTGAAACCGAGCCTCAACTTTTACTGGCCCCCAGCCTCTACCCGTACTGACACCGAGCCTCCACTTGTACTGGCCCCCAGCCTCTACCCGTACTGACACCGAGCCTCCACTTGTACTGGCCCCAAGCCTCTACCCGTGCTGACACCGAGCCTCCACTTGTACTGGCCCCAGGCTCTACCCGTACTGACACCGAACCTCCACTTGTACTGGCCCCCAGGCTCTACCCGTACTGACAACAAGCCTCCACTTGTACTGGCCCCCAGCCTCTACCCGTACTGAAACCGAGCCTCAACTTTTACTGGCCCCCAGCCTCTACCCGTACTGACACCGAGCCTCCACTTGTACTGGCCCCCAGCCTCTACCCGTACTGACACCGAGCCTCCACTTGTACTGGCCCCAAGCCTCTACCCGTGCTGACACCGAGCCTCCACTTGTACTGGCCCCCAGCCTCTACCGAACTGACCCCCAGCCTCCACTTGTACTGACCCCCAGCCTCCACCTGTACTGACCCCCAGTCTACACCCATACTGAACCTCAGTCTACACCCGTACTGACCCCCAGTCTACACTCGTACTGACCCCCAGTCTACACCCGTACTGACCCCCAACCTCAACCCGTACTGAACCTCAGTCTACACCTGTACTGACCCCCAGTCTACACCTGTACTGGCCCCCAGTCTACACCCGTACTGACCCCCAGCCTCTACCCGTACTGACCCCCAGCATCCACTTGTACTGACCCCAGTCTACACCCGTACTGACCCCCAGTCTACACCCGTACTGACCCCCAGTCTACACCCGTACTGACCCCCAGCCTCCACCCCTATTGACCCCCAGTCTACACCCGTACTGACCCCCAGCCTCCACCCGTGCTGACTCCCAGTCTACACCCGTACTGACCCCCAGCCTCCACCCGTACTTGTCCCCAGGCTCCACCTGTACTGGCCCCCAGGCTCCACCTGTACTTACCCCCAGTCTACACCCGTACTGACCCCCAGCCTCTACCCGTACTGACCCCCAGCCTCCACCCATACTGACCCCCAGCCCCCACCCATACTGACCCCCAGCCTCCACCCATACTGACTCCCAGTCTACACCAGTACTGACCCCCGGCCTCCACCCGTACTGACCCCCAGCCTCCACCCGTACTGACCCCCAACCTCCACATGTACTGACCCCCAGCCTCCACCCGTACTAACACTGAGCTGACACCCATACTGACACCCAGTCTTCACCTGTACTGACCCCCCGTCTGCACCCTTACTGACCCCCAGTCCACACCTGTACTGACCCCCAGTCTACACCCGTACTGACCCCCAGCCTCCACTTGTACTGGCCCCCAGCCTCCACCCGTACTGACCCCCAGTCTACACCCGTACTGACCCCCAGCCTCCACCCATGCTGACCCCTAGTCTACACCCGTTCCTACCCCCAGCCTCCACCCGTACTGAACCCCAGCCTCCACCCGTACTGACCCCCAGTCTACACCCGTACTGACCCCCAGTCCAAACCCGTACTGACCCCCAGCCTCCACTTGTACTGGCCGCAGCCTCCACACGTACTGACCCCTAGTCTACACCGGTACTGACCCCCAGCCTCCACCCATACTGACCCCCAGTCCACACCCATACTGACCCCCAGTCTACACCCCTACTGACCCCTAGTCTACACCCCTACTGATCCCCAGCCTCCACTTGTACTGGCCCCCAGCCTCCACCCATACTGACCCCTAGTCTACACCCGTACTGACCCACCGTCTACACCCGTACTGACCCCCAGCCTACACCCGTACTGACCACCAATCTACACCTGTACTGACCCCCAGTCTACACCTGTACTGACCCCCAGTCTACACCCGTACTGACTCCCAGCCTCTACCCGTACTGACCCCCAACTTCCACCCATACTGGCCCCCAGGCTCCACCTGTACTGACCCGCAGCCTCTACCGTACTGACCCCCAGTCTACACCCATGCTGACCCCCAGTCTCCACCCGTACTGACCCCCAGCCTCCACCCGTACTAACCCCCAGCCTCCACCCGTACTGACCCCCAGCCTCCACCCGTACTGACCCCCAGTCTACACCCGTACTGACCCCCATGCATATATCAAAGCCTGCATCAATACATGCAAAGTATGCAAGCCTCAAGTGTACGCACAGGATATAGAGCCCCCCTCAGGGACGTATACTTGCATATTTCAAAGGCCTCCATATTGTACTTGTATCAGAGGTCTGCATACTGTGCACATATCAGAGGCCTGCTGTGTATACTGTGCATATGCAAGAGGTGTGCATACTTGTATGAGTCCACGAAAAGCGTACTATGCACATATCAGGAACCTGCTGTGTATAATGTGCATACACAAGAGGTGCTGCATACTTGTATGTGTTCACAACAAACATACTGTGCCATATCAGAGGCTTGCTATGTATACTGTGCATACGCAAGAGGTGTGCATACTTGTATGTGTACACAGCAAGCATACTGTGCACATATCAGGAACCTGCTGTGTATTTGCATGTGTTCACGGCAAGCATTCTGTGCACGTATCAGAGGCCTGCTGTGTATACTGTGCATATGCAAGAGGTGTGCATACTTGTATGTGTCCACAGCAAGCATACTGTGCACATATCAGGAACCTGCTGTGTATACTTTGCATAAGTAAGAGGTGTGCATACTTGTATGTGCCCATAGCAAGCATGCTGTGCATGTATCAGAGGCCTGCTGTGCATATGCAAGAAGTGTGCGTACTTGTATGTGTCCACAGCAAGCATACTGTGAACGTATCAGAGGCCTGCTGTGTATACTGTGTGTACACAAGAGGTGTGCTTGCTTGTATGTGTCCACTGCAAGCACATTGTGCACGTATCAGAGGCCTGCTATGAATACTGTGCATATGTAAGAGGTGTGCATACACATATGTGTCCACAACAAGCATACTGTGCACATATCAGGAGCCTGCTTTGTATACTGTGAATACGCAAGAGGTGTCAGTACTTGTATGTGTCCACGACAAACATAATGTGCACATATCAGAGGCCTGCTGTGTATACTGTGCATACACAAGATATGTGCATACTTGTATGTGTTCACAACAAACATACTGTGCCATATCAGAGGCCTGCTGTGTATACTGTGCATACACAGGATATGTGCGTACTTGTATGTGTTCACAACAAACATACTGTGCCATATCAGAGGCCTGCTATGTATACTGTGTGTACACAAGAGGTGTGCTTGCTTGTATGTGTCCACTGCAAGCAAATTGTGCACGTATCAGAGGCCTGCTATGAATACTGTGCATATGTAAGAGGTGTGCATACACGTATGTGTCCACAACAAGCATACTGTGCACATATCAGGAGCCTGCTTTGTATACTGTGAATACGCAAGAGATGTCAGTACTTGTATGTGTCCACGACAAGCATAATGTGCACATATCAGAGGCCTGCTGTGTATACTGTGCATACACAAGATATGTGCGTACTTGTATGTGTTCACAACAAACATACTGTGCCATATCAGAGGCCTGCTGTGTATACTGTGCATACACAAGATATGTGCGTACTTGTATGTGTTCACAACAAACATACTGTGCAAATCAGAGGCCTGCTGTGTATACTGTGCATACGCAAGAGGTGTGCGTACTTGTATGTGTCCACAACAAGCATAATGTGCCTGTATCAGAGGCCTACTGTGTATACTGTGTGTACACAAGATGTATGTGTCCACTGCAAGCATACTGCTCCTATATTAGGGGCCCACTTACTGTGAATATGGGACTGTGTAGCCTGTACTTCGAGTTCAGGTTGATAGATCCCCCATTCACAACTTTGCCATCTCTAGACACAGACAGCCACTGGTGTGGATATGGTGGTCACTGACTAAACATTTAGCAGATACCTTGCAAGCTAACATTCTGGAACCCTTAAGAATTAGATTTTGAGAGAGAGAGGGGGATAACTACTTTCTATCGACTTGCATTGGGTGGGGAGGGATATTGTAAGAGACAGTGATGCAAGTATTATTGTCGAGTGCTTGATAAAGGAGACACCATGATACAGAAGTACACATTTTGCATTGATCAGAGGATGTGGGGCTTTGTTATTTGGACAGCAGCTGGCAGTATTTGTTCCTACATCTTTCAATACCTAACTGCAGAACTTTCCTAAAGGAAAACACCCTGCGCCATAACCCCAGTCATCAATACTCCTAAATCCTTTGTTGATTCCTTCCACGTTGCCATCATTGGGTGCCATGCTCCCCCAAAACATGTGCTCCTGGCTACGGCTGTGGCTGGCAGCACACAATCTACAGCTACCCACATATTGCAAAGAAAAGGGTTGATTTTGAGGGGAAAAGTCTGTCCAGGTTGCTTTTTGGGCCCTTTGCTGTCGCAGTTGCTAGCCCCGCCTACTCAAGTGGGGCTCGGTTTTAATTGGGAGACTTGTGGAAACACAGAATAGTAAGACATTTGTTTTTTAGGTCGAGCCTAGCGCAGCGCGCATGCGCTGCTCTTGGAGATGACCTTTTGGAATCAGTCTGCACTTTTCGAACACTCGTGCGTGTGGCGGCATCCACCTTGCGGGAGTGAGCAGCGGCGCGCAGGGGCCATCTGTTTCTAATTAGCGTGCGCTTGTTTACATTTGCCTGTCTCGCGGTCGCTTTCACTTTCTTGCCTGTCTCGCGGTCGCTATCTCAGCCCCCTGAGCACGTAGAAAGACGGGAGCGGTATCATTGGAAAGGGGAGAATCTCCCCTTTCCAATGGTACCCCTCCCCAAGCAGGGATCCACCCACTAAGGCACCAGGGAGGGGGGAGCGGCCCCTTTGGCAAGGGCTTTTGCTCCCCCCCAAAAAATTGCCAATGTTCAGTCTTTCTGCCCCCCCTGGGGGGCAGAAAGCCCACTAGACACCAGGGATTTTTATTTGGTGCATTTTTTTTAGGGTGGGGGCTGCCTGAAACGGACACGCCAATGCCCCCACCCCCCAGCCACCATTACAGCCTTTCTGCCCCCCCCTGGGAGGCAGATGGGGGCAGTAGCCCCCAATCTGCACCCCCGGGGGGCAGAAAGCCCACTAAATGCCAGGGATTTTTTTGTGCAATTTGTTTTAGGGTGGGGGCTGCCCAAAATGGGCACGCCAATGCCCCCACCCCACCCGCCACCATTACAGCCTTTCTGCCCCCCCGGGGGGCAGAAAGCCCACTAAACACCAGGGATTTTTTTGGACACATATTGAGGCAACATTGAAATTGCTTATCACAAAATGTTTTGGGCCCTTGCCTGTCGCGGGTACTTGGGCCTCCCACCCGAGTGAGGCACCATTTTTATCGGGAGACCTGGGGGAACGCTGAGTGGTAGGAAATTTGTGTCATCCCGGTGATGCCACAACTTTCCCACACAAAAATGTGTGAAAAAAGTGATTTTTTCAGCAAAATTTCAGGTTTGCAGGGGATTCTGGGTAAGAAAACGTTGGGGGATCCACGCAAGCCATACCTCCCTGGAATCCCCTGGGTGTCTACTTTTCAGAAATGTGTGGGTTTGGTAGGTTTCCCTAGGTGGCGGCCGAGCCCCGGGCCAAAAAGTCATGGGACCCCCCTTGCAAAACCAGGTCGTTTTCTGATAGGCAATTTTGATGTCGCCTCAATAAGTTTTGGGCCCTTGCCTGTCGCGCGTACTTGGGCCTCCCACCCGAGTGAGGCACCATTTTTATCGGGAGACCTGGGGGAACGCTGGGTGGTAGGAAATTTGTGTCATCCCGGTGATGCCACAACTTTCCCACACAAAAACGTGTGAAAAAAGTGATTTTTTCAGCAAACTTTCAGGTTTGCAGGGGATTCTGGGTAAGAAAACGTTGGTGGATCCACGCAAGCCATACCTCCCTGGAATCCCCCGGGTGTCTACTTTTCAGAAATGTGTGGGTTTGCTAGGTTTCCCTAGGTGGCCGCCGAGCCCCGGGCCAAAAGTCATGGGACCCCCTTGCAAAACCAGGTCGTCTTCTGATAGGCAATTTTGATGTCGCCTCAATAAGTTTTGGGCCCTTGCCTGTCGCGCGTACTTGGGCCTCCCACCCGAGTGAGGCACCATTTTTATCGGGAGACCTGGGGGAACGCTGGGTGGTAGGAAATTTGTGTCAGCCCGGTAATGCCACAACTTTCCCACACAAAAATGTGTGAAAAAGTGATTTTTTCAGCAAAATTTCAGGTTTGCAGGGGATTCTGGGTAAGAAAACGTTGGTGGATCCACGCAAGCCATACCTCCGTGGAATCCCCCGGGTGTCTACTTTTCAGAAATGTGTGGGTTTGCTAGGTTTCCCTAGGTGGCCGCCGAGCCCCGGGCCAAAAAGTCATGGGACCCCCCTTGCAAAACCCGGTCGTTTTGTGATAGGCATTTTTGATGTCGCCTCAATACGTTTTGGGCCCTTGCCTGTCGCGGGTACTTGGGCCTCCCACCCGAGTGAGGCACCATTTTTATCGGGAGACCTGGGGCAATGCTGGGTGGTAGGAAATTTGTGTCAGCCCGGTGATGCCACAACTTTCCCACAATCAATGTGTGAAAAAGTGATTTTTTCAGCAAAATTTCAGGTTTCTGGGGGATTCTGGGTAAGAAAACATGTGGGATCCACGCAAGCCATACCTCCCTGGAATCTCCCATGTGTCTACTTTTTAGAAATGTGTGGGTTTGGTAGGTTTCCCTAGGTGCCGGCAGAGCTAGGGTTCAAAAACTACAGCTAGGCACGTTGCCAAAAAAGGGTCATTTTTCACAGTGAAATTGGGGTGTGTCCACGTTGCGTTTTGCGTTGTTTCCTGTCGTGGGCACTAGGCCTACCCACACAAGTGAGGTACCATTTTTCTCAGAAGACTTTGGGGAACGCGGGGTGGGTGGAATTTTGTGGATCCATGCAGATTCCAGAACTTTCCACCACAGAAAAGCGAGGAAAATGTGTTTTTTTATACTTTTTTAGGTTTGCAAGGGATTCTGGGTAACAGAACCTGGTGAGAGCCAGTCATGTCACCCCATCCTGGATTCCCCTGGGTGTCTAGTTTTAAAAAATGTATAGGTTTACTAGGTTTCCCTAGGTGCCGGCAGAGCTAGGGTTAAAAACTACAGCTAAGCACTTTGCAAAAAAGGGTCATTTTTCACTGTGAAAATGTGGTGTGTCCACGTTGTGTTTTGCGCTGTTTTCTGTCGCGGGCACTAGGCCTACCCACACAAGTGAGGTACCATTTTTCTCGGAAGACTTTGGGGAATGCGGGGTGGGTGGAATTTTGTGGATCCACGCAGATTCCAGAACTTTCCACCACAGAAAAGTGAGGAAAATGTGTTTTTTTTGACAATTGTTTAGGTTTGCAAGGGATTCTGGGTAACAGAACCTGGTGAGAGCCAGTCAAGTCACCCCATCCTGGATTCCCTGGGTGTCTAGATTTAAAAAATGTATAGGTTTGCTAGGTTTCCCTAGGTGCCGGCAGAGCTAGGGTTCAAAAACTAAAATCTAAGCACTTTTCAAAAAAAGGGTCATTTTTCACTGTGAAAATGTGGTGTGTCCATGTTGTGTTTTGCGCTGTTTCCTGTCGCGGGCACTAGGCCTACCCACACAAGTGGTACCATTTTTCTCGGAAGACTTTGGGGAATGCGGGGTGGGTGGAATTTTGTGGATCCACGCAGATTCCAGAACTTTCCACCACAGAAAAGTGAGGAAAATGTGTTTTGTTTTACAATTGTTTAGGTTTGCAAGGGATTCTGAGTAACAGAACCTGGTGAGAGCCAGTCAAGTCACCCCATCCTGGATTCCCCTGGGTGTCTAGATTTCAAAAATGTATAGGTTTGCTAGGTTTCCCTAGGTGCCGTCAGAGCTAGGGTTCAAAAACTACAGCTAGGCACTTTGCAAAAAAAGGGTCATTTTTCACTGTGAAAATGTGGTGTGTCCACGTTGCGTTTTTCGCTGTTTCCTGTTGCGGGCACTAGGCCTACCCACACAAGTGAGGTACCGTTTTTCTCGGAAGACTTTGGGGAACGCGGGGTGGGTGGAAGTTTGTGGATCCACGCAGAATCCAGAACTTTTCACCACAGAAAAGTGAGGAAAATGTGTTTTTTTGACAATTGTTTAGGTTTGCAAGGGATTCTGGGTAACAGAACCTGGTGAGAGCCAGTCAAGTCACCCCATCCTGTATTCCCCTGGGTGTCTAGTTTTCAAAAATGTATAAGTTTGCTAGGTTTCCCTAGGTGCCGGCAGAGCTAGGGTTCAAAAACTACAGCTAGGCACTTTGCAAAAAGGGGTAATTTTTCACTGTGAAAATGTGGTGTGTCCACGTTGCGTTTGGGCCGTTTCCTGTCGCGGGCACTATGCCTACCCACACAAGTGAGGTACCGTTGTTCTCGAAAGACTTTGGGGAACGCGGGGTGGGTGGAATTTTGTGGATCCATGCAGATTCCAGAACTTTCCACCACAGAAAAGTGAGGAAAATTTGTTTTTTTGACAATATTTTAGGTTTGCAAGGGATTCTGGGTAACAGAACCAGGTGAGAGCAAGTCAAGTCACCCCATCCTGGATTCCCCTGGGTGTCTAGTTTTCAAAAATGTATAGGTTTGCTAGGTTTCCCTAGGTGCCGGCAGAGCTAGGGTTAAAAAACTACAGCTAGGCATTTTGCAAAAAAAGGGTCATTTTTCACTGTGAAAATGTGGTGTGTCCACGTTGCGTTTTGGGCCGTTTCCTGTCGCAGACACTAGGCCTACCCACACAAGTGAGGTACCATTTTTATCGGGAGACTTAGGGTAACACAAAATTGTAGAGCAACTGTTATTATCTATTGACTTTTGATGCATTTCTGCCTTCCAAATGAAAGACAATGTGTAAAAGAAGTCATTTTGAAAAATGTCCTATAATTCTCATGCTAGTATGGGTACTCCCAATTTCGGAAATGTGCAAATATCTACTATTTCTAAACTCTATATTTTGTTCCCATTTCAGAAATACATAGGTGTCTTTCATACCGATTTTTCCATGTATAAATTTTCCCAGAATAATTGCTATATACCCGGTACATAATAAAAAACCATTGCAAGACGCTGCTCAGTTATTGGCTCTGGGTTCGTCGGGTTCGTGGTGAACCTACAAGTCCTATATATCTCCACAACCAGAAAGGTCCAGCGGATGTAACGGTATATTGCTTTCAAATAGCTGTCATAATTAGAAGACGTTACAGGTGAAAACGTTGACACAAATGGCTGATTTTTTCAACTAATTTTCAATTTTTCCTATATTTAACTGTTTGTTTCTATAAAGAAAACTTGAAGGATCTACACAAATGACCCCTTGCTGAATTCAGAATTTTGTCTACTTTTCAGAAATGTATGGCTTTCCAGGATCCATTATTGCTTTCATACCCATTTCTACCATTAACTGGAAGAAGGTTGAAAGCACAAAAAATAGCAAAAATAGACTATGTCCCAGACAAATGCCAAAACTGTGTAAAAAATGTTGGTTTTCTGACAAAAGTCTGCTTGTCCCTGAAAGCTGGGAAGATGGTGATTTCAGCACCACAACCCCTTTTTTGATGCCATTTGCAGGGAAAAAACCAGACACTTTCATCTGTAGCCCTTTTTTCGCAATTTCCCCCCCAAAAAATTTAGCTGTATTTTGGCTAATTTCTGGGACCCCTCCAGGGGAATACACAAACCCTGGGTACCTTTAGAATCCCCATGATGTTGGAAAAAAAGGACGCAAATTTGGCGTGGATACGTTATGTGGTCAAAAAGTTACAGGGGCCTAAGCGCGAACTACCCCAAATAGCCAAAAAAGGCTTAGCACAGGAGGGAAAAGGCCTAGCAGCGAAGGGGTTAAGGCATTTTTGCGTGGGAAGAACTTTCATTACACTGTCTTATCAATTTGTAAACACTGGTCTACCTCTCCTGGGAAAACAGCACAATACTTCACACACAATTAATTCCTATCTTTGCTTTCTACGCAAAGCAACCGATTTCATCAACTCCATTTAAATATTTAAATATAACTAGTAATTTATATTTTAATACAATTACCATTATATATTTTAAATATGCTTCTATAAAAATAAATACACACTTCATATACTCTACTAT
This sequence comes from Calotriton arnoldi, assembly GCA_963921515.1. Classification (NCBI taxonomy): domain Eukaryota; kingdom Metazoa; phylum Chordata; class Amphibia; order Caudata; family Salamandridae; genus Calotriton; species Calotriton arnoldi. The sequence goes on from CAWUFW010000931.1 coordinate 409,690, forward strand.
CTATGTGTCACTTACAGTACCAGAAATAAAAGTATAAAAAACAATACTGGTGAAAAAAATATTATTTCATTTAATTTATAGGTGTGCTACAGAGGTAAACATATTCATTTTGAATGTGTTTTCATATCATTTGAATACAACATATTGCGTCACTTTGTATGCACGTTCATTTATCTGAGCACTAAGCGCTTTTTGCATGGCATGCTGTTTTTATTGCAACCCCTTCTGGACTGCAACTGGAATATATCGCTGCATATGAAAATAACATATTGTTTCTTTTTGTTTAATGTACCCAGCACGGCACATTCATTTCGGGTCTGCGCTTCCCTCTTCAGTTGTGTATAAAGTGTAAAATAATTGTTTTGAATGCTGTGCCTTATACAACGCTTTGTACTGCTAGCAGTTAATCACACACCTAAATACATTACTTCAAATAACCTGCGCGCCCTTGAAACATACTACAGGGCAGATTTACAAGGCCCTTGCGCCACTTTTGCGTCACTTTTCCCATGTTAAAAATGACGCAAAAGTGGTGCAAGGGCCTTGTAAATAAGCCCCTATGTATTTATCGAGTTTGTCAGCGTTCCCGGGTAGGGGTGAGGAATTCATGACTGAGCCAGCCTCAGTTAGCTTTTACCTGCAAGAAACAAAATGCACATTTTCTGACATGTTCATTTAGTTTGGGCTCCTGTGACGAAGCTCCTTCAGCCCACAGGAGAGCTGAACATTTATTTGATGTCGTTATTAAGTAACTTAGACAGTTGTTCACAGTAAAAAAGACAAACATTGCAGCACATTTATGATTTGTTTAGTCATGAATTGTTTTTATCACATTTTATTATTTTAAGTTATAGAACTCCTTTGTCTGCAGCGCCTACTCAATAGATAAGAGTGACTATTAACAAAATAATAATTTTTGAAAAAAGTACAGTTGCAAAGTATTCAATTTTATTTAAAAAGCAAAAAAAACTTCAGCTGTTGTCAATAACATAAACTACACATATTTCCACTCCACTCCAAACCATATAATTACACTCCACACAACACAGTTCAACTCCATATAATTTCACTACACATAATTACACTCCAACCTACATTTCACGCAACATATTTACACTGCACATATATCCAGTCAAATTCCAAAATACATAATTACACTCTACAAAAGAAAATCAACTTTGCAACATGCCACATAATTCCACACCATAACATACTATTCCACTCCAGGCCACATAGTACCACTCCAAACCATACCACATAATTCCACACAACATGATTCAGTGCCACACTGTTCTGCACCACACAACATAATTACACTCCACATAATACCACTCATCTCCACATAATTACACTAAACATAATTACACTCTACTCAATACACCATAAAAAGACCCCTTATAAATGCACTCTTATGCCACATACCGGGAATCCACATAAATGCACTCCACACCATAACACATAAACCCAATATACATAATTACACTCAGTGCCACACAATTCAACTCCACACATTTACAAAACACATCACATAATTCTACACAAAACCACATATTTCAAACACACAACACAATTCCACAACACACCACATACATACAAAACACACCACAAATTTACACGTCATACCACAACTAATAATTCCAATACAACCCACATAATTCCACGCCAAACCACAAACATCCACTACACTCGAAACCAAAACACATAGGTAAAAGGCATTGTCATTTACAACGCCAATAGCTCTAACTCTCGCAGATGCGATACCTATTGCATTGCAAATGCTTGTTACTTTGCTGCTAGAGTTTTAAATAGGCAAGAACTAGTCATAATCGAGCCTCCTGTCTTGTAATAGAATCCGTGGCCACGGGGTATCGTAGTTCGCTGCTGCTGCTGTCCCGCACTGCGCGTCACCAGTGGCCGCATCACTTGAACCCACTCAGCACCCACACTCTGTACGGACAGACGCCTCTCTTATACTGGAAGGGCGTCAAAGGAGATGCTCTGAACCTCAAGGCCCTGCTACCTCACATATGAACCTGACATGATGGTTAGAGGCACTTGCAGCGCTGCATCCTATTACCTGTTTACTAGTCAATAGTACAGAATCTCTTTCATTTAGCCGGCTGCCAGTATAATATTGCGATTTGACTAGTTGTTGTCTAAATAGTACATAAACGCTGCTAACCAGGCAGCTGGGTGATGATGTTGGTATGTGCACTAGAAAAGCAGTTCATAATCTGCTGTTTAGACGATCTCTGGATGAATGTTGACGTTTCGTTGAATTTTGCCAGTCAACAGTCATACCTTACAAAGATTTCTTCTATTTTGCTGAGAGTCAGGTAATTAGCAGAGGTAATTCCATATTATCCCAAAGACCAGCTGTGTAGTTCCCGCATCCTGGTACCTGTCAAGCGCTCTCCATGTGAGGCAAGTCTTGTCTTGTCCTCTTGTGGTTCATCTAAAGACAGCTCAAGGTCACTATTTGTTTTATGTTTTACTGCAGCTCACCTGTTCCCAGCTCACCTGTTCCCAGCTCGGGATGGCGGAAACGGAGAAGGATAAAGAGGCTTCCGGTGAGGGTCGGTCTGTCCTGGGGGCTGAGGGAGGCTCGCTGGGTGAATCTTCAGGTGATGAAAAAGACTGGATCAAACATGAACTGAAGACAGCAACACCTTGGAAGGACACAACGCCACAGGGAGGACTGCGGACAGGGGTTAAGGATCCGTTTCCACAGCCCCCAAAGTCACAGTTGAAACATCCACATTACAAAAGAGCCGGGCTCGAGGCATCAACGGCTGAATTCCCAATTCCACGGGAGGTCACAAAAGGTGGAGGTGGATGTTTGAAGAGCCCTTGTCCTAACGTTAATAAATGTTCCCGTGAGAAAAGATCTGTCCGAGAGGCTGACAGAAGAGAATGGCTTAAACACTCCCCTCCAGGTAAGCAGTCACAGGACTTGTGCATGGATCTTAAGCAGTTCGTGAACAGTTTATTCTTGTCAACTGCGAATCTGGGATGAAAATGAGAAATTCTGAACAAATGGGTTGTTTCAAACATATGAGTCTCTTTCCACACCCACGATTCCAAAAGAAGAAACAACCCCTGTGTTGCTTGAATATTTAATACCTTGAATAAACAAGAGACAAGAGGCATTTGGCAAAACAGGAACAGTTCGTTTAATTAATAATTGAGGCCGGGAGATCATTTATAGGAATAGGGTCTGAGGACGGTCTCAATTTACAGTCGATCTGAGACGTTCTTATATACAGTTCATTGTATGCCATAAACGATTCCAATGATCCTTGTATGGTAAGGAATGCAAGTTGCTGCCTTTGGAGTCATAAATGAATTGTTCGATAGATAATCCAGGGGGGCATCGACCTTGTGTCGACACAATGTGGCCAGTAGGTAACGTGTCAAGATGCCCGGTATGGGGAGTGCGTGATCACTGCGTGTGCCTTGTGTGCTGTGTCCTGATTGACTATATGTTCCTAACTTATGTGACATCTGACTGTGTGGTGTTTTAGGAGCCCGCGTACCCCTCTGGCAATGTGTGCTTTATTGGGGCCAATCTCCCTGGAACATTGGGGTGTTGCTGCGGCTATCTGTGGGGTGACCTATCAATCAGTGACCTCAGGCCTAGGTCTCAGAGCCTGCCTGACTATGTATTTTCAAGTTGGGGTTGACATGGAGTTCACAACAGGCGAATTCATTAATAAAGATGCGGTTTCATTCTTATACATGAATTTATCTCTCTTCATATTAACATCAAGTTTTTCAATATTAACACCTGAAAAGCAGTCACCTGGATTTAGACATGTCTGATTTTCAAGATGCAGTGTTTTCCGCATAATGGATTTACAGCATTTACCACATCATCATCTGCTGCATAAACTGCAGATTTAAAAAAAATAGTTTATATATGACTATTTTATGTAAGGCAACCATAAGACGTTTATGGGTGATGGAGCAGTTATGATCGAACCAGCCTGGACTACCAGAACTAGCTGAAACAGAGATCTTGTTTTTTTTAAAACATCTTTTTATTGGTATTTTTATGCCTCTTTTCACAGAAGAAAAACATTGATATCTTGTCATCTCTCTTGCATATACATGTTATTCAGCATTACGTACTTTACAGCATGTAATTATATCACAATTGGCTATCTCTTAAGTTCTATGCACCATTATTCCATGTCATATTGTCTGTACATACCCCAATGGGTTACTTTGCAGAGGAATGCCATATTACATTCTTCGGGTGCTTACCAAGCCATTCTCTGCTTTATCCACATAAGCATTATATATGTCTAATAAAGCAATATCTTGTAGCTTTCTCTTATCAGTAAGGTGCGTACCTCGTTTATGCTAACTTTACTTGACTATAAGGGGGGGATAAGGGAGGGAAGGAGAGATGTTGAGAGGGTGGTGTGGAGAGGGGGTTCTAATCAAATATCATGTTCGTAGTCACATAATAAAAAGCAATATAGTGTCAAAAGCTTCCAACATTTCCCTGCATTCAGCGGGTTATGTAGGCTATGGCGAAAGTGGTCCCTCTAAAGAGGCTGAGTGTATCATATTGGGAGGATGCTATCTAACATCTAATTGCTGTGCCGATTGTTCAGCATCTACGCCGTTTTGTGTCCCCTCTACTCCGCCAACTGAGGACTGAGGACTCAGAGCGTCTTCGCTCGTAGGCTGGTATTCATCATTACCCTGTTCTGGGTGTTCCCATGTGGTCAATATTTCATCCCATAGTCGAATTCTGGCCCCCCTAGCCTCTTCCCTGCTCAGTGCCCGTTCTCCTGCTTTAGCCCATTGTGTCACTTCTATTTTCCATGCCATCACAGCTTGTCCTGGCCTTGATTTCCACTCTATAGCAATTCTCCGCTTGGCCAGGTCCAGCGCCAGGTCTATGAACCTGGTTCCCACTTTTTTCGCTCTAAGTCTTGCGTATAACCCTAATATACAGGCCTCTAATGTTCGAGGGGGAGTTCGTCCCGGTGCCATGTGTAGGGCCTTTAACATTCCTGTCCAATAGCCATGTAATTGTGGGCAGTACCATACCATATGTGTAAACTCCGCGTCCATGTGTCTGCACCTAGGACAAGGTTGAGGCTCTCCTCCATACGTGACCTGCAATCTCTGTGGCGTCATATAGGTCATATGTACATAACTGTATTGGGTGTACTTTAGTCTAGTGTTTCTGGACATTTTTTCCAGTGTGGCCAAGATTTTTTGCCATTCCGAGTCGGTCATGTCTCGGGCAAGAGCTTTATCCCACTTGCTTCTTAACGCATCGAGTGGGCCTTTGGTCATGTCTGCTATGGAACGATAAAACCAAGTCACTAAGTGCTTTGAGGCACCCATTGACATCAGTAATTGCAGTGTATAATGCGTTGCGGGTTCCGTCACTCCTCTACCCCATAGGGCCTGAAATGTGTTCGCCAGTGCTCTGTAATTAAGAAACTGACCAGGGGGCAATTGATAAGAATCCATCAGATCTTCCATAGGAATTAGTGTGCCCTGTAGGTAGCAGTCTCCCACCGTATATATACCCACTTCCGTCTGGCGGCTGTAGTCTTCACCCCTGCCAACAGTACAAAAGCGTCCTGCGCCACGAGGAGTAGAGGGGCGTTGGTGTTGTGCCCCGCCTCCTGGGTGAACAGAACTCTGGGGGCTCCTGATCCAGGGGTTCTTTGGGGAGATGGTAGTGAGGACAGTGCGTCTCTGTATGCGGATGACAGGTTACTGATTGTTGTCGATTCGTGATGCAGTATCTCGGCTGCTGTATATGTCCTAGGGTTTGCACTACATTCTATGTTCTAGATAGAGTGGAAACACCAAGGATAGAGAAGGGTTTTTAGATCACAATCTGCTCTATTTTTGGACCGATTTAAAGATCATGTTAAGCACTGGAGTAAACTACCATTGTCATCGGCTCACTTATGCTGGATTCATTCAACACTGAAATCTCCTTATCTGCTGCCTCAGCCCTCAGCACCTGCCCCCCACAGACATCTCTTGACCAGATCACCTTCAGCACAGAACCATGGGTAGATTACGTTCCATTTATAAAGATGCCAAGCAACATACCAACCATAGGTCCAGCAGCCAGAATCCAGCTATAGACCATGTGGACAATCACTGCTCAATAGTGCTTAGTGGACTCTGCTACTATAACCGCCTTCAGAGGGCGCCACCTGCGTTCCTTCTCTTCACTGGACAGGTTTATGTAATTTGTGAATGGGATTCCCCACAGCCTCCCAGACACACTCCGGCCTCACAGCACCTCCTTGAAGCCACCTAGCCGTCATGAGAAGAAGAGCTCTATACAAGCTGCTGCTGATCCTCACAGCCATGAACAACTCTCTTGGGAGAACCTCTCAGGATCCTGAGTCACTATCTCCCGCTGCACAACCTACACTCAGCCGACAAGGACCTCGTGGCTACACCTACACCCCACGTGACACCTATACCTCATGTGACATCTACACCCCACGTGACACCTATACCTCACGTGACATCTACACCCCACGTGACATCTACACCCCACGTGACACCTACACCCCCATGTGCCACCTACACCTCACGTGACACCTACACCCCACATGACATCTACACCCCACGTGACATCTACACCCCACGTGACACCTACACCCCACGTGACACCTACACCCCACGTGACATCTACACCCCACTTGACACCTAAACCCCCATGTGCCACCTACACCCCACGTGACACCTATACCTCACGTGACATCTACACCCCACCTGACACCTACACCCCCATGTGCCACCTACACCCCACGTGACACCTACACCCCACGTGACATCTACACCCCACGTGACACCAACACCCCCATGTGCCACCTATACCCCATGTGCCACCTACACCCCAGGTGACATCTACACCCCATGTGCCACCTACACCCCACGTGACATCTACACCCCACGTGACACCTATACCTCACGTGACACCTATACCTCACGTGACATCTACACCCCACGTGACATCTACACCCCACGTGACACCTATACCTCACATGGCATCTACACCCCACGTGACATCTACACCCCACGTGACACCTACACCCCCATGTGCCACCTACACCCCATGTGACATCTACACCCCACGTGACACCTACACCTCCATGTGCCACCTATACCCCATGTGCCATCTACACCCCACGTGACATCTACACCCCACGTGACACCTACACCTCACGTGACACCTACACCCCCATGTGCCACCTACACCCCACGTGACACCTACTCCCCAAGTGACACCTACACCCCATGTGCCACCTACACCCCACGTGACATCTACACCCCACGTGACACCTACACCTCACATGACATCTACACCCCACGTGACATCCACACCCCACGTGACACCTATACCTCACGTGACATCTACACCCCACTTGACATCTACACCCCCATGTGCCACCTACACCCCACGTGACACCTATACCTCACGTGACATCTACACTCCACGTGACATCTACACCCCATGTGACACCTACACCGCACGTGACACCTACTCCCCAAGTGACACCTACACCCCATGTGCCACCTACACCCCACGTGACACCTACTCCCCAAGTGACACCTACACCCCACGTGCCACCTACACCCCACGTGACATCTACACCCCATGTGACACCTATACCTCATGTGACATCTACACCCCACGTGACACCTATACCTCACATGACATCTACACCCCACGTGACATCTACACCCCACGTGACACCTACACCTCATGTGACACCTACACCTCACGTGACACCTACACCCCCATGTGCCACCTGCTCCCCACATGACACTTACTCCCCAAGTGACACCTACACCCCATGTGCCACCTACACCCCACGTGACATCTACACCCCACGTGACACCTACACCCTCACGTGACATCTACACCCCACGTGACATCTACACCCCACGTGACACCTATACCTCACGTGACATCTACACCCCACGTGACATCTACACCCCCATGTGCCACCTACACCCCACGTGACACCTATACCTCACATGACATCTACACCCCACGTGACATCTACACCCCACATGACACCTACACCCCCATGTGCCACCTATACCCCATGTGCCACCTACACCCCACGTGACATCTACACCCCACGTGACATCTACACCCCATGTGACATCTACACCCCTTGTGACACCTATACCCCATGTGCCACCTACACCCCACGTGACATCTACACCCCACGTGACATCTACAACCCACGTGACACCTACACCCCCACATGACACCTACACCCCACGTGACACCTACACCCCAACTGACACCTACACCCCCAACTGACACCTACACCCCACGTGACACCTACACCCCCATGTGACACCTACACCCCCATGTGACACCTACCCCCACGTGACACGTACCCCCCCACGTGACACCTACACCCCCATGTGAGACCTACACCCCCATGTGACACCTACCCCCACGTGACACCTACACCCCACATGACACCTAAACCCCACGTGTCACCTACACCCCCACATGATACCTACACCCCACATGCTGCGTCTATGGTCCGTTCATTCCAATGACTGGGGCCGTTGCACTGGACTCACAAGTGGTACTCAGTGAATTCCTCTACTCACAACTCCTCACACTAGAATCAGCTTAGCTAACTCACCACCATGATCATCCGTCACTGTAACTCTCTTCATCTCTGTATGATAAATACCTGTAAGGTTTTGTTTTTGTTTAACACTCGTCCCCCCTAACGCATCACCTTCTCTATGTACCCCCTTTAACTGCTAATGTCCTGTTGCTCTGGGATTTTATTACCATTTTTTTTTGTAAACAAACTTTATTGGGGTTTACAAACTTTTCCAGAGACCATCAATGCATCACATTTATCATGTATTCGGATATAAAGTTACTGGACTCTGATATGTACAACTCCATAGTGCAACAACATGAAGAAGTCTCAGGCCCTTGCTGTACTCGCGAGACCTCCCTCCTCCCGCAGCTATACAATAACTCGATTCATTTGTGGTCAGTCCTTGGATCATTCTTTACAATGACATTCTCAATTTCAAACTCCCACCGCCAACTCCCCCCTCCCATCCCTCCCCCGAGGCATGTCACTTATATACATACTGCTCATTTGCGATTCGCTTCTGGTACAGGTTGTGCTTTGCGATTATCAGAGGTACCACTCTAGGGACTCTTGTCCTTTAAGGACGGCGGTGCACTATGGTTGCTAACCAACACTCTGGGGCTATTTGATGGTCATGGGTGTAGATAGCCTAATTTACTCCTACCGGAGGCTCTTCAATTGATTCTTCGTCACCAGCATCATCTGGGGCTCGAATTAAGACCACCAGGGATTCCCATGCTCTAGCTGCCTCCAGCGACTTCTCGCTTTTCATTCGTTGTGCCATTTGCATTCTAACTATCCCTTCACACACTGCCCACTTAATGAGTTCTTTCTTGCATCTGGTTGTATTTGGCCCTTGTTTTACTTTCCAGTGCATGGTTATATCCCTTTTGGCTAGTACTAATCCCATATCTATGAATTTGCTCGTGATTTTGTTTTTCGTTGTGTGTGGGAACCAGTGTAACAGGCAATATCCCTGCGATGTTTCGACTTCCCTGTCAGTGATATCTGCCAGCAGCATAGTTACCTCTTCCCAGAAGCTACCCAGCTGTGGGAAATCCCAGAGCATATGTCTAAACCCAGCCCCCTCCCTATTACATCGCGGACAAGCCGCCTCTTGAGAATTAAAATACTGATTGATCTTCTCCGGGGTAAGGTATGCCCTGTGTAGTATGTAAAAATGCATTAATTGGATTCTGACATTCCTGGTGCTCTTCCAAGCCCTCTCTACTATCTCCCCCCATGACTTTTCTGGAATAACCTCACCGATGTCCGCTTCCCATTTTAATCGCAACTCCGTCAAGGGTATTATTGTTTCCCTCGTTATTCGTCTGTAGATGCACGTGACCGCCTTAAACGTCCCTGCCGCCATGACCAGGTACTGACACCCTAATGACGTCGGTGGTTCCGTGAGTCCCTCCACCCAATGTTTTCGAATGGCCGCGGTGAGGGCAGAGTGCAATAGGAAGTCCCCCCTGGGTAAGTCATACCGGTCTTGCAGGTCGTTGAACGGGATCATGGCACCCTCCTCGTACAAATCACCCAGAGTATCCAGCCCCTGTTCCGCCCAAACCGTCAGTCTCTGCCAACTGCCTCCATGTGGCAGGGCCTCACACATAAGTAGCGGAATTTCCGGAGCATAAGGGCATCTTATTTTAACACGTCTCAGATACCTATGCCAACACAGGCGGGCCTTGCGTAGTTCAAGGGGGAGGGTTGCAGGTCGAACAGGCAGCCTCAGTGCGATCTGGGCTATCACTCTCAGGGTCACGGAGTCCTCTCTCGGTTCCTCCAGTCCCCGAATGCGGCTTGCCGCCCATTTCGTGAGCCACTGTAGCTGTGCTGAGAGGTAATAGGCCTCAAAGTCGGGCACCGCCAGCCCTCCCTCTGCTCTCGGTCACATGAGAGCGCTAAGTGCCACTCTTCTCCTCCCATTCCCCCACAGAAACCCCGAGACCATCGACTTGAGTTGGGTGAAGTACTTCGTTGGTACCCAGACCGGGAGGGATCCGAAGTAATATAGTAATCTCGGCAGAGTCACCATCTTAAGCAGAGCCATCCGGCCAGCCACCGACAATGGCAGAGATCCCCAGAACTCAAAATTGCTTTTTGGGCCCCTAATTGCTCTCCCTATGTTACCACCCAGGATGTCTCCCTGGGTATGGTACATTTGAGTGCCTAGATACGTCAGGCTCCTATTCTCCCACCTCACTCCCTTAGTCTCTTGTGGGCCTATCCTACCCTCCATCGCTGGGAACAGACAAGACTTTGTCCAATTCACCTTCAGCCCCGCTACGTCACCTAGGGCTTGTAGCAAGCCTTTTGCACCCCGGAGCGCCTCCCTCGAGTCTGCCAGAAACAGCAGCAGATCATCTGCATAGAGCGCAATGTGGTGAATCTGGCCAAGAACATTTAAGCCATGATAGTGTTGCCCTGTCCTAGCTTGGGCTGCAAACAGTTCCATCGCAAGGGCGAAGAGTAGGGGGGAAAGCGGGCACCCCTGTCGCGTTTCCCGTCCCACATTACAGGTGTCCGATATTAGTCCCCCCGTTTTAACCCTAGCAGTAGAGTTAGCATATAAGAGAGCCGTCCAGCCCACAAACCCCTCACCCAGCCCAACCCTTCGCATTACATGAAATAGATACGGCCATTCCAGGCTGTCAAATGACTTCTCTATGTCCACTGGAAAAACGCCGCTTACTCTTTCCCATAGATATCTGCCTCTAGGACCTGTATGAGGCGGCGGACATTAAGGGCTGTGTTTCTGGTGGGTATAAACCCGGATTGATCTCTGTGTATGAGGGCTGTCATATGAGGGAGAAGGCGAGTGGCCAGTATACGACTCAGGATTTTGTAGTCCAGGTTAAGCATGGAGAGCGGGCGGTATGCTGCTCTATCCCAAGATGGTTTCCCTGGTTTGATCAGTGGTATAATAATCGCTTCCCTGGTCGAGGCAGGTAGGTGTCCCATTTGCCTCGCATCATTGTACAGCTGTACCAGTCTAGGGGCTTGCAAGTCAATATATGCTAAGTAGAATTCAATGGGTAAGCCATTGTTCCCAGTGTTTTGTTGCGTGCCATATGTTTAATGGCTCCCCCTACTTCTCCCATTTCCACATCCCGACCCAGGGTAGTCGCAAGATCTTCGTCTAACACAGGTAGTTCCACGTCTCCTATGAACGCGTCTATGTCCTCTGCTGTTGGCGTCAGTCTACTTTGGTATAGGTCGGTATAGTAATCTAGGAACAGGTCATTGATACCCTACTGGTCATACCTCACTATCCCATTCTGTTCTCTGATCTCCAATATGACCGAACCCCTCCTGGCTGGGTTGGCCAGCCAGGCCAGCAGAGCTCCCGACTTGTCTCTTTCCATGTGGGCTCGGGTTATATATTTTTTATAATCGAAGCAACGAAGGTGCTCCACTTCCGCCGCTACAGCTTCTCTAGCTTCCAGGAGTTCCCCCTGCTTATCAGAATTCGCTGGTCTTTCCTGGTCTAGCTCTCTTAGGCGCTGGTCCACCCTCTGTATGTCTTGCAGTAGGGTTTTCCGCGTTCCCACCATCCCCGAGATACAGCGCCCTCTGATGACCGCCTTAAACCCGTCCCACTACACCAGGGAGCTCGATGCTGAATTAGCGCTGTCTTGGAAATAATTTTCAATAGCGGCTCCTATCTCTGCATGAAATACATGGTCTTCTAGGGCCTCGGGTCTCAGACGCCATGTGGGTATTTTGGGCCTCGGTCAAGACCTCTGCAAGCTTAACAACTCTGGGTTGTGGTCGGAGATCGTCCGTGTGAGGTATTCGCTACTGCGCATCCCTTCGTGCACATCAGAGGAGCACAATATGGCATCTAACCGAACGTGGAGGTCATGTAACGCTGCAAAGAAGGAGTCATCCCGCGTATCTGGGTGCTGGACTCTCCAGGAGTCCACCAATCCCCACCTTTGTTGCCAGTTCCGTCTTGACTCTGCTATTTTATTCGTGGGGGCATCAGGGAGTGGCGGATGGGAGCGATCTAGCGCAACATCAGTAATGGAATTGAAGTCCCCTCCCAACAGTACCGAACCTGTAAGGACAGAAGCCAATTTCCCAGAGAGATATGAAAAGAAGATTGATTGATCTGAGTAGGGAGCATAAATACTCCCCAAACTTATGTCCCTGCCATCTAGTTTCCCAGAAACCACCACGTATCTGCCCTCCGGGTCTATACATTTTTTGTTGCATTGAAAGGGTACCCCCGCCCTAATCCAGACCAGAACCCCACATGCAAATGCTGAGTAATTGGTATAGAATGCTTGGCCCCTCCATCTACGCTGCAGTGCAGCTCCTTCAGCTGCCATAATGTGGGTCTCCTGGAGCAGCGCAATCTGAACCCCCCTACGGATTAGGTAAGCATGAATTTCATGACGCCGTACCATCAAGTTCATCCCCCGTACATTCCATGTAATACATTTTAGATCTAGTGAGGGACCCATTGCATGCGGTATACCTTTCCTCTACTATATTCTATCATTGTGACATGCCTGTTCTTAACCAACATCCCAATAACCAAATAAAACCCCCAACTCCCCTTCCCCAGGACAGTCACCGGTGAACTAGTTCCCATCCAAACTTTACGTAAACTCACAAAGTCCACTAGAGGTTGTAGGGGTGATCAGCCGACAGTTCTGGGTCCAGATCTCCGCCCGCCGCCCCCCAGTACCTGCAACAGTTACATTGCCCCAGAGCAGACATCTGAGGACCCTCGCCAGTTCGAGATCAGCAGGATCCTTTATTCGCCCTCTCAGGTCTAGTCCAGAGCATTCCTCCGGTATTTACAGTGCAGGGGACCCGGTTTACTCCATCAGACAATGTCGTCCGACGTCTGGGGTGTGACCGGTGGCAGCTCTGTCTCGGAGGAACCATTTTCACTGGAAGCTGGTGAGTCCATCGACCGCTCCGCCCCCATGCCGTTTTTACTTGAAGTGGGACTGGAGCCTTGCTGGCTGTGCTTCGCTACTTCCTGCAGCACTCTGCGACGTTCCAAGCTGAGTTCCCTAGGAGATGGAGCCCTGGATCCCATTTTGCTGCCGCAAGGGCTCTGTTGCAAGGAGTGCGATGGGGAGCCGTGGCGTACTGGTGATCTCCTCGTGTCCAGCCATTCCCAGGCCTCTTGAGGAGTGGTGAAGAATCGGGGGCCCGCGGTATCCGCCACTCGGAGCCTGGCAGGAAACAGCATGGCATACGGCAACTGTAACTGGCGAAGCTTCTTCTTGACAGCTAAAAAGGATGCTCTGTTTCGCTGAACCTCCCTTGTGAAGTCCGGAAAAAGCATTATTGCGTTGTTGTCGATTTGCTATCCCTGTTTTTGGCGAGCTTGCTGTAGTATGTGGTCTCTGTCTCTAAAATGCAGTAGTCGCACTACTATCGGACGAGGAGGGGCACCAGGTTTAGGCGGCCTTGCTGGGACTCTATGGGCTCTTTCCAGTGCGTAGAAGGATGACAGTCCCTCTGGGCTACTTCCGTTCTGAGCCACTCTTCCAAGAAACGCACCATGTTCGTGCCCTCCGCTTTTTCCGGCACTCCGATGACGCGGATATTATTCCTGTGGGATCGCCCTTCGCTATCTTCGGCCCACACTTCCAGCACTCTAACTTTAGCTTCCAAGTCCGATAGTGTCTTCTGCATTGCAGACATCTTCTCTGGGAGGCCTCCCAGTTCCTTCTCCGTAGTTAGCACACGGTCCTTGAGCTTCCGGTGGTCATCTTTTAACAAGCTTAAGTCCGTGCCTATCGCCGCTATTTTCTCCTCCAGGGCCTCTCTGGAGGCTGTGATCGCCTGCATAATAACTGTCAGCGTTGGTTTCTTGGGAGTTGCCCCGCTTCCCGTTTCCAGTACCTCTTCGTCGTCGTCCGACTGGACACCAGGGGCTTCCACATTGAGGACTGTGTATCCTCTCTTCTTTTGAGTTCTCCCCATCGCCTCGGGTAGGTCCTGGCGTCCCCTCGCTATTTCGGATCGTCTTTGTCCAGCTGTGGTCAGCCACGTGGTAATTCAGTGGGTGCTTGTCTTTGTCGCGCCTCCAGCGGTCTCAAAGCCGCCCTTTGCGCTACTGCTGCAGTGGCTTCTTCAGTAGACTATCCCCCTCTTTGTTGCCAAGTGCGCTTGTCTCTGTATGCGCTTAGGTCACTTTCCGTTGTGCGCATATATAGCGGTCTCTGGTCAGGCGGCCTTGCCTTCAGAGGGGTCCAGCATAGTCCCACAGCCCGTGGACCTGGCTCTCATGCCGTTGAGGAATGGGGTGCCTGGCTGTCCATAGGGCACTGTACCTCGCAAGCCTCTTCGATTTGTCTGTAGGCGATTGGGATCGCTATGCGCTGCTCGCCAGGGCTTTATTCCACAGCTCGGAGCATACAGCTCCTTTGAATCAACCGCGAGGGTCTGTCCCGGCTACTTCAAGTCCGCGCTCTGCTGGAGGCCCCAGTGAGTAATGCTGGGTGATTGCCCGTGTTTGCCGCTGTCACCCAGGGGTAGCCGCTGGAATGGCCAACTCTTGCGTGCGTCTGCACCGGCTACGGGGGTTTCTCACTGTCTCACAAGCAGCTGCACTATCCCTGGCTCCTATTATGTACTGCAGATGGTAAGTCTCCCTGCCCCGGGCAGTCACCGGGCTCGACTGCTCACTGCTGCCTGCTTTGCTTCGGTATCTCGTTCCACTCAGCGCGGTTCATTAATACTTGGGCGCCATCTTTTCTCCTCCCCCTCCATTTTTCTCCTTCCCGCTTTTATAGTGCCGGGTTCAGGACTGCCCGGACTGTCCGCGCTTGCTATTGCCTCTAATTTCCCACCGGCGGGGCCTCGCTGTAGGCAAATCTCTCCGCCCTACCAGAAGACATTCACTGCTCTGCCGGCCCTCTCTGTGCCCGCTGCACTGCGGCCGCCATTTTGCTGCCGGGTTCAATGCGCCCGTAGTAGTCCAAACCGGGGCTCAGGGACTGCTGTCTGAAGGGCACAGGCTCACCTTGACTTCCGCAGCGATCTCCGGGTGAGGTCCGGCCCCCAATTTCAAGTCCGTGTTCACTGGAGGGTGAAGAGCTCCCCTGTTCCGGAGCCGGAGCCCTCTCGGCGGGCTCAGTGAGCGATGGGCGCCATCTTGGTGTCGTTATAGCCGCGCCAGGCCGCTCCGATTTACACTGGCCCAGTCTCCTCTGGGGGCAATTTGAGGCCCTCCTGTCGCCCCAAGCTCTCAGGGCACTTCGGTTCGCAGATCTATGTTCTTATCTGCAACCGGGGCTCAGGATCAATGCTTACGGGGAAAAGCGGCGGACGGAGCTCCGCAGCCCGCGTCCTTTCACATCGGCTTCAGGCCACGCCCCCTCGGGATTTTATTACCATGTAGAGAAGTTCTCATTGATGTGTTCTGTGGTGTGTGGATAACTGACAAAACACTCTGAAATAAAAATACATACAGATACAACACAGTGACACATATATGCATTAACACGCACTCCACTCACTCGCTTAAAGTATGGCAGCGTATTTCATTTCCTCACCTACTGCATTCTTATTGAACACACGTTAGCACCAGTGGCTCAAACAATGCACCTACTGATTGTCTTGGTAATGCTGTAAAAACAAACTGTTATTTTGTGTTTCTTGTTCTCATTGCAGTCTCTGGACGTATCTGCCTTTCGGAAGATAATGAAACTTACAAGAATAACATACAAATATCCTATTCGATTAAACATAAAACCCAGCGGGATCGTGGGTATGGAACAATAAAAAAAAGGTACCAGAGACTGGTCATTTTAAAGAAGCATCATCAACCAGAAGAAGAATGCCATGAAACCATTTCATCTGGAATGAAAAATCTGGTTCAAGTGGATGAATGGTCTAAACATCCCTCCTGCAGCATCGAAGCTTTCTTCGACCCTGAAGAAGACGGACGCGTCCCCAGGACCGTGGTGCTCCTGGGCGCGGCAGGGGTTGGAAAGACAAGGACAGCCCTAAAGATCCTCCTTGACTGGGCATCAGGAAAACTCTTCCAGGACAGGTTTGAATATGTGTTTTATATCCCATGCAGAAATCATAAACACAAGAAAGCAGAGCAGAGCATAGAGACCCTCGTTGAATATAATAAACCTGAATATTTACCTACATTAAAAAAACAGCCACTCGTATCAAGGAGTGAGATAGAGGCGGAGCCCAGCAAAGTGCTCTTCATCATCGATGGCTTCGATGAACTTAGAACCAACAAAGATACGCTGGCAGCTGATCCTGACAAACGGTCCCCAAAGGACAACACATTGATCCGTTTAATAAGGAAAGAGTATCTTTCAGAGGCATATATTATAATAACCACGCGACCCGCTGCTTTGGAGACCCTGACACAGTGCCTCGCGCAGTGTGAGGAGGAAAAGCGCTTTGTGAAGATCCTGGGGTTTTCTAAAGATGACAGGAAGGAATATTTTATTCGTTTTTTGGAAATGCAACACAAGGTGAACAATTTTTAATATTGTAAAAGAGAATGATCTTCTCTTTACTATGTGTTTTGAGCCCGTTGTATGCTGGATTGTCTGCAAGGCCATCGAACAACAGATCAAGAAGAGAGAAGAATGTGTTCCCGATTTAAGAACAACCACCTCGGTTTACATGCTCTGTCTCTCCAGTTTATTAACACAACAGAGCAGCGACGCCGAACAGAGCATCTTTAATCTGAACCTGAAGAGGCTGTGTGCTCTAGCCAAAGAAGGACTCTATAAGGGTAAAACATTGTTTGAGGACAATGACATGACTAGACATGGTCTAGATATACAGTCCATTCGGTCTCTCTTCCTAAACAGGGATATGTTTCAGAAAGTAAACAGAACTGACAACCGGTACAGCTTCCTGCACTTGAGCTTTCAGGAGTTTTTTGCTGCTTTGTTTTATGTCCTGAAAGAGAATGAAACACCAGAGCACACAGAGAGTCCCGAGCGAGACGTGATCCGGTTATTGGAAGGTTATAGGAACCAGACACATGATCATCAGTGGATGCTGACAGTGCGCTTCCTCTTCGGCCTCCTCAGCAAAGAAAGACTGGATCAGATGGAGAAAGGTTTCCAATGGTGGGTGTCATCAGACGTAAAACCTGCCGTAGAGAAGTGGATTAAGGAAGTAATCTTTCAACCAAGTGCTAAGGTTCATGATGATCAGCTGGATCAGCTAGACTGGTTTCACTGCTTGTACGAGACACAAGATGAAAAGTTTGTGAAAAGTGCAACAAAGCCTCTGAAAGTGATCACATTAAGTGAATTTTACCTGGAGAGAAGATGGAATGTCACAGACTTCAGGGCGCTTGCATTCTCTCTACAGAATTCTCGTGGAATCCAGCAAATCGACTTGTCTGTTGAAATTAAACCAGAAGGTCTGCGAGCGCTGATGCCAGGTCTAAGGAAATGCTGCAGTCTCAGGTATGTCTCCAAAATGTTTTTCATTTTCTATGTGCACTTATAGTTTTTATGTGAACAGCCACAAAATTGCATTATCAGCATAGTTCAAAAGGAGGTTTGTCTGTAACTACGTATTCACATGATAGCAGCTTTTTATCGTAATTATTGCAGGACATGCGTCCTAAACCTATTGTCCATTGGAGACAGTCCCGAATGTAACCAACATCTTGATGTGAGTTTTTTCTTTTTATTCATTTGTGTTAGTATTTGTAGGCAGCGGTAGGGAAATCTTCTGATGTATTTGTAGGCAGAGGTAGGGCCATCTTCTGATTTGTTTTAGACAGCGGTACAGTTATCTTCTGATGCATTTGTAGGCAGGCTGATCTCTGATGTGTTTGTAGGCAATGGTAGGGTTGTCTTCTGATGAATTTGTGGACAGCAGTAGGTTTATCTTCTGATGTATTTGTAGGCAGCAGTAGCATTATCTTCTGATGTATTTGTAGGCAGTGGTAGGGTTATCTTCTGATGTATTTGTAGGCAGTGGTAGGGCCATCTTCTGATGTTTTTTTTAGGCAGCAGTAAGGTTATCTTCTGATGCATTTGTACTCAGCAATACGGTTATCTTCTAAATATAATTAACCTGAATATTTACCTACATTAAAAAAACAGCGACTCGTATCAAGGAGTGAGATAGAGGCGGAGCCCAGCAAAGTGCTCTTCATCATCGATGGCTTCGATGAACTCAGAATCAACAAAGATGCGCTGGTAGCTGATCCTGACAAACGATCCCCGAAGGACAACACATTGATCCATTTAATAAGGAAAGAGTATCTTTCCGAGGCATATATTATAATAACCACGCGACCCGCTGCTTTGGAGACCTTGACACAGTGCCTTGCGCATGGTGTCAAGTTCAGGCAATGGTAGTGTTATCTTCTGATACGGGCATGGGGACATCTATCCTGCTTGTGCTGTTGAGTATTGTGGTTCAGGAGCTGTGGTACAGCCCTTCCCCCTCACATAGCACATTGAATGGGGGACATGTAAGCAAGTGGGAACTACAGCTATTTAAATATCCTATACCCTCACACTTCCCTCCATCAAATTTGCAACCCGTGTGTTTTCAGTTCTTCTTCATCACCAATCCAGCCCCCTCCTTTGATGACCAATATCAGAGTAAAATTCAAGCTGCTATTTTGTGGGCCCAATTTATAATTGGGCGGACACCCATTGATCCACCAGGAAGATGGCGTAAATTGCTCCGTCCCCCTGGTGGTGGAACTGCCCACCACATGTATAAATGACCATCAAGCAGGCGGTCATGTACAATGAATGACATGAACCGCTGTCATGGCAGTTCCTGCCAATGCATTTCGCTTTTGGGAGTAGGGCTGCGAAATGCCCTGCACCAAACTGTTTTCTTCTTCAAAAAGAAAATCCTGAAATGAGATTTTCTTTTTGAAAGTAAAAAATGCAATGCCCCCTCGCTAGGAAGTCATCTCCCATGGCTCGGGGAGCTTTATTACCATTTTACTGTTGCTCACCACCAGGGTTTACCTGGCAGTGACAGACAGTAAAACAATGGATGTATGGCCACCCATTCCGGGTTGGTCAAGGGACATATAGCCATTTCTCCGATGGCCCTTACTCCATTGGGCCTTTGGAGAAGTTTGGCTATGGCGGTGACGGAGTAGTCCCCCTCATAGCTTAACTTAAGGTCCGCCTCAAAATCGGGTGGGCAGGCCTTATTTTGGTGGAATGTATACTCCGCCGCCTTGGAGACTGAGTATACATACCACTAAGAAATAAATCAGCACCTATGTCTTCTTTTTGATTCATGGATACATCCTCAATTGGCAGAATCTTTCTGTCACTTCTCACACTCTCAATATCCAAGCTCTGCTAACCTTCACCTCGCTACTGATCTTAAACACCCTCTGTACAATTCTACTATCACTCATTCTAATTTCTTGCATTGGTCCCAAAACAGCCCCCCCGCACAACCTCAGATATACACCCTCAGTCGCATTCAAGATAGCACTTAAGACCCATTACGTCAGCCACATGACTTGGCTATAATGACCTCCATACGTGATACATTCATATTCATTTCAGTGCAGTATTGTTCATTACCTTGAGCTAAATGGCTTTACGTAATCACTCAACTGACTATGTGCAGAGTTATTTATGGAAATACTACTGCTATTCAATAAATATATGTACAAATACATTAATGAAGGCTTTATGTCCTCGGATGAGTTGCTGTGGCCTGCTGATAAAGCCTTGATGGAGGCTGGCATGGTTTGATGATGCAGGACTGGACCTTGTTCCAGAATAAGGACAAGGAAAACCAATCTCTCCTGGAGGGAATAATAGGGAAATGATGAAACAATACTATGAGCCACCCTCTAAGTCCATACTGGGTGAGTTGGAGGCAGCTAAATTCTGGCTAGATAGATTACACACCTTTAGAATACCTTAGTGCACCAGACTGGATTCATAACCTTTTAGCAGTTGCTCTTATGCACTGTTAGGTGGTACTATGTGGCTCTGTGATGGCTTCGCACCACCTTTAGGAGTGACGGCAGGGAGTTGTATATAGGTGTCATCCCTGCCTACTAGCATTAGTTCCTTTCTCCTCTTTGATGCTGATCTGGGGCTCTATTCTCAACTTTTTGTCAGTGTCTTCCCAACTCCTAAACTTGAATGGATCTGGCCAGTGACGAGAAGCCATAATTGATGGTTTGCGCTTTCGCTCTTATCGCCTTCTTCTGGGAACCAAAGGAGCCGTTTGCGTCTATTTTCACTCCTAGGTATGCGTAGAGTTTGACCTCGTCAATTCTGTTTTCCTTAATAAGCCATTTTTGATTGTTCTTAGAAGGACGATTACATACCATCTCAATTGTTTTCAAAAAATGTATTTCCAGGCCATTCTTTTCAGTGTAAGCTCCTAGAGTATTAAGAAAAAAAAAATCTAAATCCGTATTTGTAAAGCGCGAACTACTCACCCTTACGAGTCTCAAGGCGCTGGGGGCCGTTGTGGAAATTAAGTGAGCTATTGCCCAGAGTCACAGGGTGCTGAGCTGCCGCCAGAGCCGGGGATCGAACCATGACCGCTGTGCTCTGAAGTCAGCTGCCCTGGCCGCTGCACCACACCTCTCCACTAGCAGAAGGCCTATTCGAGTGTTACTAAACGGAACCAGGTCGTCAGCATAGAGGATATGCGACATTTGTTGTCCTCCAACGCTCGGTGTGTGAGCCTTCTGTTCGTCAAGCTCAGTAGAGAGATCTGCCAAATATAAATTAAAGAGAATGGGGGCTAGAACAAAGCCCTGTTTTACGCCAGAAGTAGTTTGCACCTTCTTTGATATGCACAAACCATCTCCAATTTTGAGTATACCAGTCTAATTGCTCGTAAGGTGTTCAGTGGGATACCCCCTTGCTGAAGTTTGGCCCATAGTTTGTCCCGAGGGAGGCCATCAAAAGCTGCTTTGAAGTCAACAAAGCACATGTAAAGAGGTGTCCCAGTCGCTTTTGCTCTGTTCCTAATTAGGCTCAGCATCATAAGATGGGTTGAGGTACCTTGGCCCCTTAAGAAGCCAGTTTGGTTTAACGGGAGTCTTCCTTTGTCATGCGCCCAGGATTCCAGATCATGCAACAACAATGTTGAAAAATATTTTAACTCAACATCCATCAGTGCTATTAATCTATAGTTGTTGGGTGAACATGCCGAACCTTTTTTAAAAATGGGATGGAGTATTGAGCCCCTCCAGCTGTCAGGAATAACGTCGTTTTCCAGAATGAAATTAAACATTGACGCTAAGAAGTCCGCCCATTGTGGGGTGAGGTGTTTGAATAATGCCTTCGGTTGCTGTAATCATCCGATGTGCCACAGTGGTTTTATCAGGACTAGTTTTAAGCGACAAACTGCTCTTGAAGTGAGACTTTAGATAATGCACCCATTCCGTCTCGCTGATATTTACGTTATTTGCAGCCGCAGGACCTTTCTCATTCCTATTGATTATCTGCCAGAATCTTTTTGAGTCGTGTGTTTTAGAGGCGTGTAATAACTGGGCCCATAGCGTTTCTTGTTTGGATTGTTTATACTTTCAGAACTCTTTTTTTAGCCGCCGTCTATCATTGCGGAGTTGTAGTACATCAGGATCGCCTGGATGTTGACATAATTGCCGGAAAAGTTTGCCTATGTCTGAGCATAAGATGCTGGGCGGATCCAAGACTCTGACAAGGAACAGACCCTGTCCCAGATCCCGTGCCCATTCCTGGACAGGTCCTGGTCTCGTTCCATGTTGTCGTCCTTAGGTAAGTGAAGACAAAGTCTAAAGATAAGTCTTATCAGAAGCATAAGAGTCAAAATAGGATTATTTTCCTTTCCATCATTACGCTCTAGGGAGAGTTGCACAGTCGACACTCGAAGGCTGTGACTCTGCCCCCCCACGTCCCACTCTGAGCCTATCCAAGGTTGGCACTGACGTACGACTCTACGAGGCCGTTGTCGACCGCAGAGCAGATAGAGACCTTCAAAGAGGCCATTTTGCAACACAACTCTTAAGGACAATTCTGGCCCCATTGATCCATCAGGGCCCTGGCTGGTGCCATCCCATATCTCGGCACCCATGCCAAAGGCCACGTCGGTTCCAACTTCTCTGAAGCTAGTTTCAGCTCCTGAGGCATCATCCCCAGACCCAACCAAATGCCTGTTTCGGAGCCAACTTTGTTATGTCTCATTATGAAATAGCTAAGGTGCAGGCCCTGGCCTGGAAGGATTCCCAGATAGTGCCACTATCTCGATGCCAGTACTAGAGGCTTTATTTAGATCAAACTCAAATGCAGTTCCTTCGATGAAGTTGATGTTGAGCAGGTGGATAATTTTCTTCTGTCTCATTTCATTAATGCAGATCGGTACTTACACTTGCCAAATGCTAGTGATCTGGACACTTCACCTGATTCAGAGTTGCAGTCCACACTGGGGCACCATACAGAGGAGAGGTCTGCAGAAGTTTACGACCTTCAGTTTCCCACGGTTGAAATTAAGGCAATTTACTGACAGAGCTTCTGCTGTTTGGACCTGCAATTTCAGAGTTCTTGCTACCTTTTAATAAAACTCTGCACTGTAACCAGGCATCACAGGTGTTCTCCTGGGGACCCAGCTTTTCTGACCCAGCACTTGACTCCTGAGAGCTTGGTCACTCAGGCTTCCACCGGCAAGGATCATCCTTAACGCCTTCTCAACTGCCTCTCCAGACAGGGAACTGAATCATATGAATCTATTTGTAAAGAGGATTCAGCCATTCTGTTTGGTTTCAAGGTTCTTACATGCTGTGTCTCTGCTGGTGGGCTATACACGCCTCCATTCTTGCTCAGGAAGTTCTGTCACTATTGACCAAAGGAGCCATAGAGAGAATTCCAGAGTCTCTCATTGAGGGCAGGGAGTGTTTCTTCTGGCATCTGTTCAGTTCTTGAACAACTTTTTTGGAAGGACAAATTAAAGATGTTAATTCTGGCCCAAGTCCTCTCTGCCTTGAATCCAGGGGATTGTATGATGTCCTTGGACTTGCAGGACACATACTTTTATGTTCCTTTCCTGTGGTGCCAGGCAATTTATTTAGTTGCACTAGGCGTTTGTAGTGTCCGCTGGACACGTTCTAGTGTTCCACTTTGTATTACACCCACACTGTACACCCACCCATTCACAGGCGTCACCGGTCAGGTGACCCTGCTAATAAAAGGGGTCGGGCGCACGTGCCCTGGGCCACTTACAGTACCATACTCCATGTGTCCGTGCAGTCATTTACTCGACATGTGGGCCTAAGGCCCAATGTACTAAGCGTTCACAGCTGCCGGCCATGGGGGAATCTCGGAGTCGTGTTTATGGAGACTTATTGAACTTTCTTTTTGTTACAATCTTTTCGCAAATTCCTTCCGCAGCTAGCCCGGTCCCCTTGGAATTGCTGTTACCGCTGGCAGAATTAATAATAATTAAAGGGCCTGCATGACCTCCTTGACAGGTGCTGCTAGTGGAGGGTTGCCGGGGGCTGTGCCAGTCATGCTGAGAGTGGGCGCAGAGTGTCTAAAGGTGCAGGCCACAGCTCTGAAGACAGCGTGCCACGCCATGTACTCTCA
Source organism: Calotriton arnoldi (assembly GCA_963921515.1). Lineage (NCBI taxonomy): Eukaryota > Metazoa > Chordata > Amphibia > Caudata > Salamandridae > Calotriton > Calotriton arnoldi. The sequence goes on from CAWUFW010000931.1 coordinate 433,886, forward strand.
CCCTGACTTCAATCTATAGCTGCAGATGGGTCTGCTTCATCTGTGTCAATGTGCCAGCCTGTCCTCTCTGGACCAGTAACTTACTCCTGTCTCCAGCACATCACAACACTGTCAGAGCAGCTGTCTGCAGTGAGTGACTCCACAGACTGCAGCTACAGCTGCCAGCCCCAGGCAGCAGGCAGTATTTACCCAGCACTGTCAGTGACTCCTTCTGTAAGTCAAAGATAATATGCTGATTAATGTTCCTAATGGATAGAGATATAAGTTTTGTCTATTGTAAGTTGTGACTCACCAGCAGTACAGAGGGTTACATGGCCTGCTGCAAAGAACTATTCTGCATATCACAGTGGGTAACTGCTTTTGCCACAGAGATCCTTTTGTTACTTGCCTTTTATAAATTACAATCCTAATCTACACAGTGACCTAAAAAATGTCATCAAAGACACCAGCATGTAAAGTGCGTAGTATATGTTGTAATATTATATCCCCGCCCCCGTTTTTCATTATCCTAATTTTGCTATAAGTGGTTAGTTTGGGTAGAAATGCTTTCTTATTAGTAAACCAACCCCAACCACTATGGTACGTTTTAAAATCCTTAGTTTGTGCTTCTCCAGACCAAACACTTTTAAAATATACTGACTACTAGTATGAATGACACGTGATTCCTACACCTTGTAATCCTCATTGTTTTATATAACATTTCGTAGAATAAATTGCCCACGAATAATTCATTGTGTTTGTGATGTAAAGTGCTCTGACACCCTGCACTGGTATGAGCAGCACTATAAAACAAATTAAATGTTTGTGAGAGAGGGGCAATGAAGAGATGAGGGGCACTGTCATAGACTAGTAGTAAGGGAATCCTTGAAAAGGAGGTTATGGGGGGGGTCGGCAAAAACAGATCGTTGCACCAGGACCACCTGCGCTAATGCGGTCTCTGAAAGAGTGAGTCAGTGATGTCTGTCACTGTGCTGTTCGACGTTGATAGTTTTGTCCAGTTGGGAAGGTGTTGTACTCGGTCTTTATGTACATATGGACTTTAATAGTACATTGCTTGTTTTATAATGGAAGTGACAATCTCTTACAGACAGTAAGCATTTTTTTTTATTCAACTGCGTGTCTTTGCATTTCTAATAAAGTCCTGCCTCCAAAAAACTTGCTGTACAGTACAATCAGCTTACAAGGGCACTAGGTTAGCGCCCTTCCATTTCAGAGTTTCTTGTTGCTCTAAAGAGTGGAATTTGTAATATTTATGTTTCCATTTACTTCATTGCTTGCTTTTCCTCCTAAGTGTCACACATTTGGTTGTCGAATGTCACTCATAAGTACACTGAAACTATGAAAATGTCACACATATGCAATCTGAAACCTTGGCAGCTATGCAGTAGTCCTCTTTGGGGCTGGCCTACATCCCACATTGGGCTCAGCGATAACTGTAGGAGCTCGGATGGGTCTCCCTCTATTCCAGCTCTGAGGCTGAATTAGTCCCACCATAATCCGAATTTGTGACTTGCCGGTACCTCACTGGTTTCTGCAGCAGGGGTATTAACCCTTGAGCTAAGTTACCTGCTTAGGCAGTCAGAGGGCAAATTTTGTTTAGTTTGTCAAAGAGTGTGGCAAAAGAGTATGGTGTAATTGGCTTAAAGAAAGGCTCTTATAAAACTAAAGAGGATTTGGACTTGGGTTTCGCCTAAAATTGTGGTGCCATTCTGGATAGATTGTACAGAGTTGATTCTGTTTTTGCTCTTCCCAGAGTAAACCTGAATTTGGTTTAGCATTTTGTGGGATTGGCCAGATGTAAGCTGATCAGTCAAAGTACTCGTTGTGGCTGTTATTTCTTTATCAGATGTGAAGATTAGAGTTTGGCTAAATTAGTGGGTCCGATTTCAATTTTTTATGCTTTAAAACGACTAAGCAGAAAGCACTGTGGGTGATTATCTGTATGTGTGACTCGCACCTACACCTTCTTCAACGACTTCTGGTCAGGACTCCTGGCTCCCATCTTCCCTCTGGCGCGTTGGTTCTACCAGTACTATTTTGTTTATCCTCATCTACACTTTCTAGACTCTTCCCTCTTCTATCCCTCCATTATCCTTTTCAATCCAGCTAACAGACTCACATGTCCACCACTCAAATTAACTCATACTTGCCAATATATTAATCGCTAATCCTTTTTGGGCGCTATATAAATACAATTACAATTACACTAGCATCTACCACATCTCCACAAAATAGGTATATGTATAGGTTAGACTAGTCTTCCTGAGCACTAAGGGTCTGTTATAGAGTCTGGTGAACAGTGCACTCAGTCAAAACTGGATGGAGTACCCTCTCTAACAAACTGACAGTCCACCCGCTCTATTTAGAGTCAGGTGGACCGTCATCTTTCCGTCAGTGGTGAACCGCTTTAGCTCCGTCAACTGAAAGTTTATTCCAACAGCCTGGTAGAGTGCTGGCTGTCAGAGTTAAGTATGTGTTTTTTGCTCGTTGTCACCACCAGGAAAAACCTGGCGGTCACTAACCTACTTACAACAAGCATACATATAATATCTTACAGTGTATTGATGTCTTGAACCCATTTCTCCATGCTACAATTGTATATCAACAATAACTACCTATTCTAGGGAGGCCCTGCTTGACCTGAACTCTTCTAAAAGTAATTGTTGCAGTTCCTGTCTGGGTGAGTCAGTTAGTTTTAGGTGGGAATTGCCATCTTCCACTGCAATGACAAACCTCACTTGTCATTGCTATCATCATTGCAGTCATCTCAAATACTCCACTTTCTTGATAGACAATCTGAGGGGGGCGGAGAGCCTCGGATTCTCTATTTCTCTTTTACCTAATGCTTCCTTTCCTGGCATTCTAATATCAACTTCCAGGCAGCTCCACTGATTTCTCCGCCTCTTCGGAGGGTGCCACCTGCGCCGTGGCACTAAGGTACTCAAAGTGCACCATGGTGGGAGAGTTCAACCTGTATGTAGATGTTACAACTGATAGGGATGGCTGGGCACTTGTTGAATCATGTAGGGCTCTCAGCCTGCAAACTCTGATCTCAGCTGCTACTCATCAAGAAGGTCCCACATTAGACCTCATTTTTAGATTGAGCCGAGGCAGCGCGCATGCGCTGCATCCGAGATGTCCTGTAATCAGTGTATGGGCTAACAGCACGCCCATTGCCTTTTTATTCCTCACTTCAATTGTCCTTCAAAAATACTTCTTCGCTATTGGTAAATCCTTCTTGTTTGTCCCGCCTTGTTGTCCTTTGTATCCGCTCATAGAGCACCGCCTAACTTCCCGTCTCTTTCCGCTGTCGTATTTGTGTTATTTGTCTGGAACTCTTTTTTTTTACGCGCTCTGTTTCGAGTTCCGTTGCGCTATATTGTTTCTGCTCCAGCGTCGCATTGTCTTTAACCCGATTTTTTATTTGAAATGTTTTGCCAACATATGCTGGTTATCGCAGTTGCTGCGTTGCCATCTTCTCACGTCTTTCTGTAATGCACTCGGATTTATCAGCTTGATCTTTTACTGTGCACTGAGATTTCTTTCATCTATTAATTGCGCTGGCTCAGGCCTGAAATCTCAGACTAATAACCCCTTGTCCAGGAAACAGCTAAAACCCACAGACTGAGCCTCTAGCTATTGATGTCTGCTAAAATACTTAGACTTCTCTGTACCATGCTAGTTTATTTTGTTTCTGCAAGTGGCTTGGGAAGGCTGTCTGGTGCCACCACAGACTTGCAGGATACTATCTTCCCCATGTGCTCAAATTTCAAAGGTGGTGAGTCAGCCATACAAGGCCGTAAGGGGTTGGAGGGGACTGGTTTGGTCTTTGGTCGCTATTATACTGCACACCATCCATAACATTCTATGCTCTGAACCTTATACGTATGCAAGCTCATGCTTTCCAGGTGACGCTTTTCTCAAGGTTAAATATTTTGTCTTGCCATTCTTGGGAAATGGTCTTTTTTAAAAGTTTACTCTCTAAATTCGAGAAAGTAGTTCTTTATTTAAACAGGGTCCGCAGTATATTATGCCCAAAAAACAATTAGCTAACAAGGACTTTCTAAAAAATGTCAATGCTGCGGTGATTCTGTCCTTATGTCCGTTGTAAGTTTATTTGTCGAATTTGATTTTATTCCTTAAAATATATAGTTTAATTATTAACACATATCAAGCACAACTCTTTTTATCCTTTTTAAAGGGATATTTTTTAGGTTTATACTTTACAAATTTATTATCAGTACGTTATAATTTCAAATTTAATTGGAGCGTTCTTTCTATGGCTGGACCTCTGTTTCAGCAAATGGGTGGGGACTAGAATGAGCAAATGGTGCAAAGCAGATGTACAGCAAAAAGGATTATGTACAGCAAGAACGAAGGTATGTAATAAATAAAAATTGTCTTCTGCAGCCACACCAAAAACCACTGCTGTCTACCACATTTTAACTGCTGCACACTTGTCTTAATTTAGAAATCCAACAGGGCTGACACAGCCCTTTATCCCGCTAATGCAATGGAATCCCATTTAGCTGGTGAAAATTGAGCTTCTTCTATATGTGGTATAAATGGCCAGTAGCCTGGCTGTCTATAGAGCTCATCCGCCCGTGGCTTACCTAGCTCCCAGAGGCCCAGCTCACTTCTGAATACTGCAGATTAGCAATTTTGTAAAATGCAGGTTGATTATATACTTAAAAACCACATTATGCATTGCAGGCTGTTGTGTTCACATATGCCTCTCTTCCCGTACATCTACATTAAAACACACTCCTAACAAAATCAAGCAATAAGAATATATTCCTAATACAACTCCTCCCTATGTTAGTGTTATAACAGCACCACCATAGCATCACTCACAATCGCCTCAGCACCAACTCAGTATCACTCAGCACAACTCCTCCCTATATTAGTGTTATAACAGCACCACCATAGCATCACTCACAACCGCCTCAGCACCAACTCAGTATCGCTCAGCACCACCTGAGGACCAGCGCAGCACCACCACCTCATCACCCCACAACATAATTACACTCCACATAAAACTCAGTGCAACATAATTAAACTCCACATATTTACATTCAACTCGAAACAACATAACAACACACCACTTAATTGCACTCTATACCATATACCAGCAATCCACATAAATACACTCCACACCATGACACATAATTGCAATAAACATAATTTCAATCAACGCCACACAGTTGCACGCCACACAATTAAACTCCACACATTTCAAATGCACACCACATAATTCCACACCAAACTACATATTTCAACTACACAACACAATTCCACAACACACCATATACCTCTAATACACACCACAATTTCCCACATCATGCCACAAAATTTAAAAGCACCACACAATTCTTCTCCGCACATTTCCACATAATTAACTCCATAACACAAAATCATACTCTACATAATTCCACTACAGCTAATACCATTTAATTACTATCCACATTATTCCAAAGCACACCATACCACATATTTCCACTACACAACTCCACACCACACAATCCCAGACCACACAATTCCACAACAAACAATTCCAAAACAACACATCTCTAACTCGCACTTTGACCAACCCTGTCCTCTCTCCTCCACACACCCACTGCCCCTTTCATCTCTCCCTCACACTGCAACTGCCCCCTCTCATCTCACAATTCCACTAACCCCTCTCATTCCTCCCTCACACTCTGTCTCCTCTCTATGCTGCCTGCTCACACATGCTACCTTCCTGTATCACCTTGCACTGTGCAAAAGTCCACCTCTCGCCTCCTCCACCCTCTGGGTGCACCTCCTACTCGTCTCTCTCTCACTTGTTCTCTCTCTCACACCCTCTCGCACTCTTCCTGCCACTCTCATATTACTTCACTTCAAGTCTTCAAGCACAGTTTTGTTTCTGTGCCTTTTCAACGTGGGTCCCTTGCTTGCTGCACCACTGGATTCAAGCTAGCCTGGCTGATGAGGGGTGATACCCGAAACCGGTCCCAGGATGCTTGTTTCCGGTCCAGGGAGGACCTGGCCTGGCACTTCGGGCCGGACTGTTCCCATAGGGAACAGGGTCAAAATTGATTTGCATATGGCTGGGTCCAAACTAAGGTGACATGGCGAGCAAAATAATGATGGATTAAACTCAGATCTGTGACTGGGGGTGAGAGTTTGAAAAGTTTCAACACTCCGTCCATCATTTTATTTTGTGATGTTGCTATATGCGACCTAAGTGGCTAAGGGTTTGCCCAGACTTTGGTCCCTTGCTCGCTGCACCACTGGATTCAAGCTAGCTCGGCTGATGAGGGGCGATACCCCGAAACTGGTCCCAGGATGCTTCTTTACGGTCCAAGGAGGACCTGGTCTGGCAGTTCGGGCTGGACTGTTCCCATTGGGCGCAGGGTCAAGACTGATTTGTATTTGGCTGGGTCGAAACTGGGGTGATGTGGTGAGCAAAATAACGATGGATTAAACCCAGATCTGTGACTGGGGGTGATGTTTGAAAAGTTTAAACACTCCGTCCATCATTTTATTTTGTGATTTAACTCTGAAATGGTGGGCAGATGTTTTCTTGAGAATTGAGCATAGAACAAACTCATGGCCTCGGAGCTCGCTGAGGCATTAGCTGGCTCTCCCCCTCGGCTTGATGGTAAAATGGACTTAGATCTAGAAGCTGTTGACTCTTGAACGCATGAGGCCACAAGTCACTTGGTACCCATTAAAGTCCACTCGGCCAGGAAAAGTGGTCTGGGTGTAAAAGTAGAAGGCAAGCTGTCATTCTTACCTCAAATTCTATCCGTGGTAGGCACGTGTTTTTGCTTGCTTAGATCTCCTAGGCATTGTTTGGGTCTCCAGCCCGTTATGAGATGCAAGACAGCGGTTCATGCTCTCATAACATCGAGGCTTGACTATGCCAACATTCGGTATCGGGGTCTCCTTGATAAATTGACCAGGAAACTACAATTGACACAAAATGCGGCTGCTCATCTCATCTTGGACATTTCTCAGAGGGCGCCCATTTCTCAACATCATCAAGATATGCACTGGCTACCAGTCAAGAAGAGGGTACTCTTCAAAGCCCTCCCCATCATACATCAGACCTTCTATAGGCAGGGTCCTCAGTATCTGATTAGGAGGACTAGTCACTGTCAGCCAGCTAGATCCCTTGGCTCATTGGCAGCTTTGATTGTCAGCAATCCGCAGTTTCACTGTGTCAGACTGGTTGGTCGCTCCTTCATGGTCGTGGAAGGTGGGGAATGGAACAGGTTACCACTGTATCTCCGCTCCACTCCTCATGAACCGTCCTTTCTTAAAGCTCTCAAAACCCATCTGTCTTCAGCTCTTTAGCACGCCGGCTACATGACCCTTATGCTATGTCTGTAGCGCCTGGCATTCAACAGATTAGCCGTTCTCTTTATAACCTTCGTTCATTCAATTCATATAGTGATGGTGTATGTGCATCCTATAAAATGTAATACAAGTCATTTGGTTAAAGAAACAGTGGTTTACTATAGGGTAAGAACTCAACTGCATAGCAGAGTGGAAGAAGCACTTTTATCTCATATACTGTCAATGCATGCAGAGGATGTATTTTTCCAGTGGCATTATACATTTTATGTATTTCCCCTCCATGGGATAGGGCTTGCATCATTTACTGTTGAATATGAAGATTCACTTAATTATTTTGTAACAACAAATTCCAAGATAGATATAGTGCAAACCCTCTCAATTTACTTATTTCTAAATCTCCAACTGAAATTTAATCTCTTTGACATTTAAAGAAAACAATCACTTTACTTTGATGACATTTGCTTTCAAAAAGTGTCCCTCTGCTTAAGTATCTAAAACATCAAGACAGTGCTGAAGGCTAACAGGGGTTAGACAGAAGATGATGACAGAGCATGAAAGCCTCTTTCACCCATACATGGTGGGAACATTGAGTCCCTAAAAATATCTGTGGAAATTAATAAATGTAAAGTGAAAAGGGGAGCTGAGGAAAGAGGCTTTCCTGTTTCAGCCTTTTGTGGGTTTTTATGAAGGCAGCTAAACCTTTGTCTGAACCCACTTGGCCCTCGGCTTAATAGTAAATAATATCTACTATTTAGTTGACAACCGTCTATTTATTATTCCACCAGGTCCACATGCAGGGTACAAGTCCTAAAAAAAAGGTGGGGGGGACTAACTAAGTTAGACAGCATGTAAGTGACATCACAGTTTGTGACATCACTGGAAGTGACATCACAGGATATGGCATCTGTAAAAAAAATTAAATAAAAAAATTGTGTATTTAAATGGCTATTCTTGTAAATATCTCAACATAAATAGGAGAGGGAGAAGCGAGAGCCAAGACCCGTTCGTCTTCCCAATCAATCAATATAATAACCAAATGAGAACGAGTCTCCTATTTTATTAGCTACTGTTCCTATGACCACTTTCTCATGGTTTATTAGGTACACTGCCTTGGAACCCAAAGGGTGTTTTAAAAGAACCCTCACTCACCAACCTGGTAGGTGACATGCTTCATCCTTGGGTTCCCATCCTGGTCGCCGAGTGCTTCCAGGGTGTGCTGCGACGCCTGATTACAGCAGAGCTGTTTTTTTTAGGGGAAAACAGTAATTGTGAGTTAGTTAGTGAAAGATGCAGTTTTTAAAAATTGGCTAGGTGAGTGAGGGTTCTTTTACAACAGGAACAAGTTGTTTTAGTTAACCGCAGCGGCCGGGAGAGTCTCGACAGAATGCGTCTGAGGAAAGTCTCTCTATGTACAAAGTTTGGGCTGGTTTTATATATATCTTGCGAAGTACCATAAACCGATTCCTGCATTATTAAAAGGCATTACAGTCATAAAATAATAAGGTTGGGCATCTTGATTAGGACGTAGGTGGCTCTGGACTTTGTGGAGAGCTAGTGTGGGCCAGTGTGAATGTGTCCAGATGTCTGCCATGAGGAACGTGTGATCACTACTTTGTGCATGTTGTGTCCTAATTGTCTGGGTGTTTCTATCTACATGTAGCATCTAGCTTTGTGGTATTTTTGGGGAACGCGAGCCTTTGGCCAAACGTGTTTTATAGGGGCCATTTTCTGCTGATCTGTTTGTGGTGCAACTATCTATCTGTGGAATCGATCAAAGTATTCCCTGGGTGTGCTTTTATCTTTAGGTTAAGAGAGACCCCCACCTGTGACCTGTTATTCGATAGGCGTGGGTGCGGCTCACAGGGCCTGTCTGACCACGCATCTCTGACTCGAGGTTGATGAGAAGGTCTCCTTGTGTAAATCCAACCGTACGAGTTCACTGGAACTCCTAAAAATAATACGGCAGTCACTGGTGTCATTTTTATCGATATTCTCAATAGCTTGTGTGCAGTTGTCATAGCGTACATTGATATTGTTTGTACTGATATTGACATGTTTTTGCATTCTTAGATCATGACTTATATTGACATCAATTTTACTGGTAACAACATTGTCATTTGTACATGGATTATGGCATACATTGGCATTGCTACTGCCGGTATCATCTCTGTTGTGCATAGATTTTGACATACATTGACATTGTATTTATGAGCAGTGACATTGTTATGTGGGCACAGGTTATGGCATACGTTGGCATTGCATTTATTGGTATTGTCATTGTCAGGCCTGCACACATCATGGACATCGTGTTTACCCATTCCAACACTCCCCCCTCTAGTTGATTCTTCAACTACTTTATCCTCCTCATATGACATAACAGTTTTGGAAAGTGTGTGTTAGTGTAGTGTCTGTTACTTTTTCCCAAGCTAAGTGCAAACTACCTAATTTGAGGACTGTGCTTTTACTGCAGGAAAACCCTACTTGTAAGAAACCACATAACAGAAGTATGATAATGAGAGCTGGCATCATTGATGTGAATAATTTGAACACCCTTAGGGGGATCCACAAAAAGATACTACGCAACCAGTCCTGCTCTGGGGCACCTCCCTCCTTCTTCATATCAGCTTGCAGACAATGCAGTTCTTGAATGGCATGAGCTAATGCCCTATTGCCCATGTTGTTTCGGGGAATAAAAGTACTACAGGAAGCACCAATCTTGGCACACATCCCCCTTCCATCGCTGTCATCAAGTCCAACATGTACTGATGTTGCATCACCATCAGGCGGATGGCTCTCAGTTCTTCCTTGATAGCGTTTAGGCCGATCTCTATATCATTGTTCTTTTGCATCAGTTCCTACCTGGTTATTTGTAACCAGCAGGTGTTGGCTTTTGTTTGCTTGGTGAAGAAGGGTATTAATGCTCCGGCGTTTACTTGAGTCTCTGTGAACAGGCTAAATTCTTCTGGAATGTCCTTGTACTGAGCCCAGCCAAAATAATCAGCAGTTCATTTCCTTCGAGCCTGATGCAACACAGTTGTTTTCTTCTGTAACTGATGTTGCGACAACTCGGACAGATCTTCTCCAGGGATGACCAGGGTTGGGGTGTGAATGGTCACAAGGGCACAGACGCCCCACCATCTGGGGACGAGCTGGGTGTAGGCCAGGACGGCGCACTGCCAGTATATATCCATCATCGTGGAGGTGCCCCATTGCAGGTCTGGAATGTATAATATCATGTCAAAGCCCTCACTATTACCCAACGGTATGGTTCCTTTGCCTCTGAAACATGAATAGTACATTGTAAGTTTCCATACAATTAGGGGTTGCCTCTTCCCCTATAACAATGTGTACCTATTAATCTCAGCATCCCTGATTTCCTGGCATGGGGTCTCTAAGCTAGCATTGGGCCCCCTCCCATGGCACTCATTTCCCCCCGCGTGATTGAGATGAGCGGCCCTGCACTGGAATTTCATGTCCGAGGTCCATTTGTCATTAAAGAAGGTGGCCCTAAAGATGTTAATGCAGGAGCGAACGTATTTCTGCACTGGTGCGGTGGTTTTGCCACCTCCAGAAACATCTTCTCTACGAAGTCCTGTGGCCAAACAGAGTCCTCCCCTATGGTGCCCCTTCTGCGCATCCTGTCTACCTCAGATTGGATGTCGCTAGGCTCGGTGAAGAGATACAGTGCAGTGGAGTTGGTCTCATACCGGATGATGTTTAGTAGTGCCCTACGGGGTTCTACTCTATGGGTTTGGATTTTCACCCTGATACAGGCATTTTGCTCTTTAAGGGGCTATCTATTGGTATAGGTAAAGCCTGTCTGTGCCCATAGAGTGGGGTATCAATGAACATATATAACATTACTTATTTGTAACTTGTGTGCCTATGGCAGTCATGTGTTGATACCAGGTATTGTGTTGGATTGCGCTGTGTAGTGCGTGAGGAATACTAGTGTTTGGTTCAGTGTAAGTATATGTGAGGTGAGAGACGTCTCTGTGCATGCGTTGCAAGAATGTAGAAGCAGAATGTATGAGATTAGGCATTTTAGTTCCTGAGGGGCTTGAGAGCAGGGTGTGTGCAAAACTACAAAAAGACATAACTTAGAAAGCATTTGTTGGCTGTAGAGTCGTCTTCAGGTGAGGTGTCTGTTGTCTGGGCACCCAGAGGTGTCTTTGTCTTGTTGCAGTGTAAACAATGTCTTTCAAAGGGGTTGTTGCAAACAGTCAATGTGTTCTGTATTACTTGAGCGATTGCCCTTGTGAAAGAAAGTCTTTAAAAGCTTGGTTGAAGAAATGGCGGGCCGCAGCAGTGTTGGAGCACTTTCAGCTCGATCACAGACCTGTAGGATAAGAGCTGTGGTTTTGTGGGTTAATTTGGAAAAACACATCGTTAGGCAGTTGTATGGAAAATACCTGCGTTTGGATTTTACCGATGCGCTCAATGGTTTAGCCGTGAGCAAAAGATTTCCTCATGGGGGACTCTAAAGGAAGTGCTAAGGATTTTAGGAGGGTGAGTTTTAAACTGTTTTAAGAGGTGCTAGAGTTTTAAGGAAGTAGTGGGTGTTAAACTGTTTTAATGATCTTGTATTTTGGTTTCCCTCCTCTCCTAGCTACTGTGGAGACCATACTCTTTTCCTCTGTGCTGTTTTCGTTTAAATATGTGACGCTTTGATCGGGGCTAGGATGTCCTTTTGACCTGTTTGTGCTGATTGCAATTGTGAAGGGAAGTGGGTGTTTGGATTTTAGTTTAATTGTTCCATTGGCACATGCATATCCTTTTGGCTTCGGCACGTGGCATGGAGCGAGGTTTATCTCTAATTAAGCTGCGTTACTAGGCTACGCTCTTCTTGTGAAAGGTCGAGAATTTTCAGGCTGTTTTGTGCTGCTCTATGTGGGTCGGGGCGGGCGGTTACTTGTGTTTTTGGGCGTGGTTTAATTTTAATAGAAGGACACTGGAGGTGGTTGGAAGGTCGCAGATGGACCCCATGGGAACCTGCAAGGAAATGACTGGGGCTGTGTATGTTTGCAGTGTTTTCTCAACAAGAATCAGGGGTATCATTAGAATGTTTTGTGTTCGGACTGATGGTGGTGGCGCTAATGAACATGATGGATTTCTTTATGAACAGGGGTCACGTGATTGCATTTTCCAGGAGATTTCGATGATTTTGCTGCCATCGCTGCCCTCGGTGTGTTGAGGAACTTGGATCCTAATGCTGATGCAGGAGCATTTGCCTCATTTTGGAACTCACGAGGGGCTGTAAACCCTGAGGCAGTGGAGACTTACACAGTCCACCCAAAGTTGGACTTCAGTGAGCGGTCCTGGGTGCCTGCTTTTATTCACTGGCTGGGGGGCAAGCTCTACTTCTGCTTCTGACTGTCCTCCTCCCAGGAGCGGGGTCAGCCAACCTCTCCCTGGGGGAACAACAGCAGTGGGGGTCCTGGGGACCCCAGTGGGTACCCGGAGGGCGAATTCTAGTGCAGACTCCCGGTCGACATAGCGTGGCCATCCTGAAGGCTGGTGGTTTTGGCAGGTAAGGATTGTGACTGAGAGTGGTATGAAGGGGATAGGTGATTTCGGGGGATGATCTTGCACTATGGCGTGTTTGTACTTTGGGATTGTGCTTGGGTGCAGCCACCCACACAGTCACCCCACCCTGCTGTGGCAGTGGGTCTGGTCCCTGCAGGGCTGAGCTCCCTGTCTGTTACAGCAACTACCCTTTGCCCAGCCAACCACCCGGTGAGGCGGCTGAGGCCTGGTTTCCTTGAAGCTGATTGTGTGATGCATGTGCGTTGTTCGGTGCTTGGTTTTGGGGGTGTATCTTCTGTGGGGCTGCCCCATACGATCCCATTCTGATGGTGGTACATTTTTAAGCAGCACCGGTTAGCCATGTGGCCCATTCTGTGACAGTAGTGGCACTATATGAGGCCAATTTAGACCCAGCCTCCCTGACCTCTGCCACTAGGACTGGGCGGATACCCTTTGAGGTCCATAAGCGGAGTTCCCTTTGAGACGGGTGCCATCTGAACGTTTGTGGCTAGCGCAGCCCCCTCAAGGGTGATCTTCAGTTTATGTTGGACCAGTTTGGAGGTGTCTCTCTGGGCCTGCTCTTGCTTTTCTCTGTCCTTTTCCTGTCTCTTCCGGTAATAGTGCAGTATGCGGGCCTGTATTTCCCACCAGTGTTTGATGTCTATCCGTACTACACTATCTAATCTGGTCTGAATCTTGGTGTGTAGACCTCTCTTAAGGATGTTGTAGAAGGATGTGACCTAGGGACTCGTGTCGGTCCAGGGCTGACCTGTCTCCTGCCCCCATCGTTCCCTCATTCTGCAGGCTTCATACTCTCTGCCATCAGTACTCCTACGTCCAGGCGGTCAGGGAATATCTCCGTTAGGGCTGTCCAGATCTGATGTCTGAATGAGTTAAATACAGCCCCGTCATGTTCGGTGTTGATAAGCCTGACTGTGGGGATGCAGGCTCAAGAGAACACTGTGTCAGTCTGCTCCCTGATGAGGCTGCTGAGCAGGCATTTGATGTCTCCTAAAGCTAGGTTTATACCCCGGTGTTCTTTTGGAAGCATGAGATCCATTTTCCTGCCCCGTCCATCAACGTGGGCAGTTTATTCCTAAGCCTTTCTTTGTCCATCTGTGCCCAAGACACGTAGATGGTTCCTGCTGCACCTTTCTATAGTAGCGAACAAATCTTGGCTCGGGGCAGTGCTGCCGGTTTCTCCCTGATGTAGCGATCCCATCATCTCAAGCACTCCTGCATGTAAGGGTAGTTCCATTTCAGATCTCCCTGTCCATGCCGAATGCAGTCCTCCACAATGGCCATGTCTTCAGGTTCAAAGTATCCCTCCTCAGGTCAAGGATGGTTATACTGGTGGCCCTTCCTTTCAGTCCGGCAGGCTAGTAGATGACAGAAAGGTGCGCAAAGGCCTCACATTCTTCTTTGGATACTATTTCTCTAGGGGTGGGTCTGTCTGACCAGTGCGTTCAGGGAGAGCAGCAGACGTCCTCGCTCTCCTTGTGCACGCATAAGGGTGCCATGCTACTCCTTCTGTATCTCAATTGTGTCCCTGTCAGGCTTTCGTGGCTGCTTATTTCCTGGTCAGCCCCTCTTCTATGTCGACGGTCAGGTGATGTGCGCGATTCAGTGAGGGGCCTACTTCCTGGCTCATCTCTATGTGGGGCCCAAGGCCTAGCTCCCTCTGGGAAAGGGGGAGTTGGCGCCTCTTCCTGCTAGGCTTCCCAGGTGAGAGCTCTCTCTCTTTCCATCCTTAACTCTCGTCTTTCCTCTAGCTTTTACCTGGGTTGCCTCCTTCTTTCAGTATTACGTGCTGCTCTTCTAGGCAATGTCTTGGTCTCTACCTCACTCCCTGATGCTTCTTCCGTACCATAGTCCTGCCTGGTTGGAGCGTAGGCCGTGGTACCCCCTTTGAAGTTGGACTTTGCGGGACTGGTGCTCCTTTCTTTCCCTCCACTGGTTGAATCACCTTCTAGTAGGGCCACAAAGCTCCCTCTGACCTAATGGCGCCCGGCGGGGCGCTCAGGAGTATGCGCTCCCTGTTCGGTTCGGGCCTGATGGGTTGCAAGTGATGGGTGAGTGGTCGAGCACCGGACTGGGCCGGGGTTGTCTGCACTCGGGCTGGTGGGACCTGTGATCCCCTTTGCCGCCCGGCGGCTTGCTGTCCCTGAGGAGGTCCAGCAGCCTCCTCAACCGGTGGATTGGTATAGCCCAGCGCGACGGCGACTGGGATGGTTAGCATCAGCGAGAGCATATCCCTGCCGGTGTATGGTGGGGGAGGTGCAGATGCCTTACCTACGGACTCGGGATAGTCTTACAGGCTGGGGTCACCTCGAAGATGGATCACAACTCTAGTAGGGCCTCTCGCTTAGCCTTTTTATGCCCTGTATACCTGGTCTGAATGTGAGGCTTTGTATGTTCTATTGTGTTGGTGTAGAATGTTCTCCCCTCAGGCCCGGGAAATGAGTGGGCTATGGCATGGATGTGCCACTCGCGGCAGTGTTTCTCTAGTTTCCTATCTTGGATGGGGAATCTCACTTGCATGTGTCTTAATGCGGTCTCCATGATGGACAGGGGAACTTGTTTTAAGAATTTTACAAATTTGGATTGTCTCGAGATTCTTTAAATAATCAAAAATCCTACGCTAATTTTGGGTAACAGTGTACACGGGGTGGTACTGAAAACAATCTTCTGGTTACGAGCTCTATAAACAAGTAATGCATTGAAATGGACATTTAACATAAAACGATAGACACATGCAAATGAAATAGTAACAACCTGAAACAGAATGCAATGGTTAGTTCAGAACAGTGGGAGTTGATCTATGCCAGTAAACTAGCAAACATTACATTCTGGTCCGAAAAATTGATTACTATTTCATAAAGCAGAGACTTACTTAACGCATTATAACATTTAGACACGCATCATATTACTCAATATAACAGCACCACGATATCAACAAACGCAGAAAAAAAAAGAATCTAACGGAGACTAGGGGAGAAAAGTTGACAGAAAAAATTATTATTTTTGTCCAAAACTTAGCCTTCTCCTAGTGCCTACAACCTATGGAGAGAGGATGCTCTGCGTATGACGCAGAGTTAAGTGAGCTTGATATTCTGTCACTGTCGGCTCGGAGGACAAAAATTTGTGCAGAGAAAAAGGAGTAACCCTGACAATTATTGGCCGTGTGCAGCCAGATACTAGCTATAAATTATTTACCACGGTCCGCATTTTCCCTAACGTCTGAATTACATCCTATATCACACCCCGGGGTAATGCATGCCGACTGCCTAACACCCAGTGGTCCAAGCTAAAAATGAAAAAACCCACCTTTCACTTCTTTTAGACACTGTCAGTTATGAAACCGGCAGTCCCTAGGAAAAACAATTTGGCTAGAAAATAAATTCAGGGTGGTAGCCCTATATAACACTTAGGGCCCATGCGTACCTCTGTACCACGCCCAAAGGTCCAAGCGATCCCCTTCTCACACCTAAGGATGAAGCGTACCTCTGATCCATGCCTAAAGGTCCAAGCGATCCCTTATAACACCCAGGGACAAGGCGACCTCTTATCCCCGCCCAAAGGTCCAAGCGATTGCTTACTACCACCCAGGGATGAGGCGTACCCTGTGCCCCCCATAGTGGTCCCAAAACAGTAGTAGTCACCTTCGCCCTCTCTAACGTTCTGACTAGGGAAAAAGCAAAGAATGATCTACCCGTGTCCTAGTTTGCCATCCACCACTTACTGGGACTAAAGATCAGACGTATTTGTATTTTAATAATTTATTTAGACAATTAAGTCCATTAAAATACATGATACAAAGCGGAAATAGTGCGAACATAAGTAAATCAAACTTAAAAATCTGTACAAATACACGTCTCATTATATAATTCAGTCAAGTGCTGTGTAAGATAGCGCCAGAGCGACATGTGGAAACTTAGCTGGATTGAGATAAAAACGTGTGCAAATGAGCAATTGAACAAACTGTCCGTGTGAAACTCTGCACTAATAGCCTGAATTTCATTGTAAGTTCAGTCCATGTTGTACTACATGAGAGCAAGTGGCCTCGTATTGTGCTGAGTTTGAGGTGCAGTAAACAAGTCTAGTGTTTCATCCGCTTATATGATCTTAGCTGGACCGCACTGCACCTATGTAAGTTGATTAAGTTAAAATTATTAAGACTGTACTTCGGAAAATACAAATAAAAAACACTTTTAAATATTTAAGAAATAATAGTAGTCCCCTGACGGGCAGCCCTCGTTATTTGTCCAACCTCTTGTAGAAGCCTGCCGGTTTCCGAGAAGAATTTGCCAAACTGTGCTTGTTCCTTTGGAGTCACTGAGGTATAGATGAGCGATAGAGCCTCCTTGCATGTTCTTGTCCCGTGCTGCACAAAGATTGGCCTTAAGTACCTTTGTCTCTGTTGTATTAGGCTTACACAGCAGCATACAATGTGGGCAACTGATTGGGAGTGGAATTGACACATCCTACATTACTCCTGACCCTGAGCCCAGTTCTTCCAGTGTGCCCTGTATACCCTTATAGGCGTTATTAGGAGCCTAACTGCTAAGATATTCTTGAAAGTGTATTTTCCAATAGCTGCTCTCAAGTACGGTTGACAGAGGAAGGCTTCATGTGATGCCGCAAGCTCCTCCGAACCTCTGATATTTTTTACTTGATTTATGTCCAATTCCCTCGTGACCTTCCTTGCGTGTATCTTTAATTTATTCTTTAGTTGTGCTTTAGTGATTGGGAGGTCTATCAAGTGCCCTGGGTCCATTTTTAGCATTGATTTAGCTGAGTCAAGGTATTTCGGCCAAGTGCTTTTCTTATCTGAAAACATAGCCTTAAGGGCACCCCTCAGGGACTCAGGATCGACCCAAGTCACCCGGAGGTAGAGTTTGATTATATCTTTTTTTTTTTTTTTTTTGATAATCTAGTTTATTAGATTTTTCAAAGAACGAAAATGCATTGGTAGCAAATCAGACACGTTATTCAGATACAGTACATTTAAAAGAACACGATGTAGACTCATAAGGCACTTGTGGACTGAGCACTGCCCCTGCTTGTAACTCGCCATATACACAACCCACTTGAACCCTTCAAACAGGCAGCAAGTTAAACCATTTGCCCCATATTTTGCCGAAGAGTTCGGGGCAACCCCGGGCCTCGAAGAGGGGTTCCTCTTGGGTACCACACCAATCCACTCCTCGCATCTTTTTTACACTATATCCATGCTTACTAGATTGAATTCTAACCGCATTAGGGTGCTCCGAGTGTTATTTGGCATGACGAATATTTTCTTGTCTGAGGCTGTGTGGCAGCGTTCCAATGTCTCAGTTTTTTTTTTTTTGAATTTGTTTATTGGGTTTTAACAATTTAGATACAGTTTGACAAAACTTCTTATTCAAATTGCATGCATACACATATTTGTATAATTTTTGTTAGCAGTTTTGTATTGGCATTTGTATTTATACATAGTTGCCGCTTATCTTTATTACATTCCAGTTGATACATGCTCATTGGTTCAGTCTGCATTGTTCATATGCTTTCCATAATTTAACTGTGAAGATGTACCCCTGGTTTAGGAGCTATGCCTGTTCGCGCAATTACTGAGGTTGTGTTATAATTTCCCGGTTGTAGGTCTGCGCTCCCTTCCGACTGGCACCAATTTCATAACTACCGGCGTGTATCCCTAACTGCTAACTGTGGTGTATAACTGGGGTGATTATTAGGGGTTGGCGGGGGTATGTGCAGGCGGGGGTCCTCCATTCGATTGTTTGTGTTAAGTTGGCGGTCTATGGCTGTGCATGTAGGGGTGTTGTGGTCACTTCTCCTGAGCCATCTTGGGGTTGCAGTAGTTGTGTTGACTGTAATATGACCTTCCTGGTACGTGTTCGATCCGACTCGCTGTGTCTGTCTTCAGGCCCTATCGAGGTTGTGTGTGTTGTCGGGAGGTGGAGTGTCTCGGGTAGCTCTTCCCGTGTGGTCTGCTGTTTGAATTGATATAAAAGTTGTGCCCATTCCATGGATATGTGATGTTTACGTGTTCCTTTCACTTCCTCATCTCTTAGCGCTTCCTCCTCCGCTGCACCCCACTTCCCCACTGCTCCCACCCAGGCCTCCACTGGGGGTCCCTCCGGAGCTCGCCAACACATGGCTATTCCTCTCTTTGCCAGTAGTATAGAGAGGGACATGAATCGAATCTGCACCTTATCTGTTTTTCGTCTCCTGAACACACCCAGTGCGCATGCTTCCCATGTGTTCATATCTGTAATGTTCGTTGTTGCGCGGACCGCCTCGTGTATGTAGCCCCAGTACAGTTGTATTGCGGGGCAACCCCAGAACATATGTCTAAAGTCCGCTTCGGGAGCCTGACATCGGGGGCACAGGAACTGCGTGTCTGGGTAGAAGCGTCGTAGGCGCCCTGGCGTTAGATATGCCCTGTGTAAGATGTTAAATTGTATGTTTTTAAATCGTGCGTTTCTGGACACTTTTTGGGGTATTCTATGGCTTGCTCCCATTCCTTATCGTTTAGTGGCCGACCTATTTCCTTCTCTCACGTCTGCCTTAGCGAGTTTAGTGGTTTGAGTATAAGTTCCCGGATGGCTTTGTATAGCCATGTGACTAAGTGTCTGCCTGCTCCCATATGCAGTATTGTGTGTATTACTGGGTGTGTCGGTGGTTCCCCCTCAGTCAAGCCCCAGAACGGGCGGCCGCTGGCTATAATTTGCCTGTGTAGTAGGAATTGCCCCGGGGGGAGGTCATACTCCTCCACTAGCTGATTATAGGGACGTAATTGTCCTTCCACGAAGAGGGATTCCACCTCAGTTAACGAGCGGTCAGTCTATACTCGTAGGGTCCGTGCTGTGTAGTATTTCTCATTTCTGGGGAACCCTATCAATGGGAGCAGCGGAGAATACAGGGGTCTCTCCCCGGACATGCGATGTATCCTCAGCATACAGGTGCGAGTTATCGACACCTGCATTGGATAGGTGCGCATGGGTTTAGTGCCGGGTAGCAACATGCGCCGGATTGCCTGTAAGGGTAGTTGTCCTGCGTCAGAGGACGTTTCTCCCATGTGGCATTCTGCAGTCCAATGCGAGAGCCATTGTAGCTGTGCCACTCGGAAATACGCCTCAAAGGCTGGGGCCCCCAATCCCCCTGATCCATTGGCAGGAGCAATTTGAATAGGGCTACCCTGTGTCGGCCCGCGCCCCAGATTAGGGAGGTGAGCAGTGTGTCTAATTCTCGAAAAAAGGGGCGAGGAGGAATGACCGGGAGATTAGCAAAGTGATATAATAACCTAGGGACTTTGACCATTTTGGCCAAGGCCACTCACCCAATCGGGGCCAGGGGCAGCGTCTTCCAGAAGCCCACTGCTGTCCTTATTCCTGCTAATGCCTTACAGTGGTTCCCTTTGTATATGTCGCTAGGAGAGTGGCATAATCGTACTCCTAGGTATCTAGGCGCATTATTGCTCCAGGCAATTCTCTGGTCCCCTACTGTAATGTCGAGAGGGGCCAGGTGTGGGCTCAGCGGGTAGACCGTGGATTTGTCCCAATTTACTTTGAGGTCTGAGATATCCGCGAATTCCGTTAATGTTGTCCAGATTGGGGTCAGGTCAGTGGTAATGTCGTGTAGTATAGCAGCAGGTCATCCGCATACAACGATACACTGTGGACAGTGCCCGCTATCGGGATACCCCATGCCTCCCCTTCTCCCCGCAAGAGTATCGCTAATGGCTCCACTGCCATAGCAAACAGCAGTGGGGAGAGGGGACACCCCTGTTGCGTGCCCCTCTCTACCCGGAGTGGGGCTGAAATGTATTTGCCCAGTCGTACCCTTGAGGTGAGGTTCGTGTACAATAGTCGTGTATACACCAGTAGGGTCGGGCCTAGGTCAATCCGCTGAAGGACTAAGAACATATACGGCCACATGAGGGTGTCAAAGGCCTTTTCTAAGTCTAGGATCATGCACTCCGCTCTTGGGAACTGGGGACTGGCTCTGTCTTGCACATGGAAAAATCTGCGTAAGTTCTGGGACGTGTTTCGCCCCGGCATAAAACCACATTGGTCCGGGTGGATCAGTGGCGGGAGGATTTGGGAGTACCGGACTGCCAGTATCTTTCCCATGATTTTACAGTCTGCATTTAGCAGTGTTATGGACCTATACGAGGCCAGGAGCTTTGGGTCCCGATTCGGTTTTGGGAACATCACCAGGATGGACTCTCTAAGTGATCCCGGTAATTCACAACGTTCCAGTGCGTCCTCATACATTTCCACTATCCGGGGTACCAGTTGGACTGAGAAGGTGCTATAGTATTCTAGTGGGAAACCGTCCATTCCTGGGGCTTTATTACGCGCTAAGGATCGGATTGCTTGGGAGATGTCTGTGGACACGATCTTTGTGTCCAGGTCTTCCCTGTCTGATGCTGGGACGCACGCCATATTTAGCGGGCTCAGGAATTGTTCTATCGCCTGCTGGCTACTCGGTGCGGGGTTTCGGTAGACCCCCAAGTAGTAGTCGTGAAAGATTTGTTGTATTTCTACCTGTGAATGACGAGGGATCCCTGCCTGATCTACTATCTCTGTGATGGGCTTTATCTCTGTGTCTTGTCAAGCCAACCAGGCCAGAAGCGTCCCAGCCCTGTCTCCCTCTCTATGTGCCCTGGCCGCATGCGCCCTGAAATTGTACTTGCGTAAATCTCTTAATGCCTCTGCGTAGGTCATCTTGGCAGTCGCTACTTGGGCTGGTGAGGCCTTGCTTGCGTCTGCGTCCTTGGTTAGCGTCGCCAATGTGGTCTCCACTTGCAGTAGCGCCTGTTCGAGTGTTTTCCGGACACCTACTATTTGCTGTATGCATTGCCCTCTAGCGACAACTTTGAATGCATCCCAATCCAGCGATCTGGACGCTGCCGTGTTGGCGTTTGTTGTGAAATAGTCCCGGAAGCTGTTCTCCTGATCGTGGCGAAACACCTTATCTGTAAGGCACTCTCGTGGTAATTTCCATGTGGGCACCGGGGGGTGGGGGGGTCTCCATCTGAGGGTTAGTATGTGTGCGTCATGGTCTGATAGGACCCAGCCCAGATAGTCTGAGTATTGGATTTTGGGCAGCAGTGCCGCGGAGCAGAGAAATCTGTCGAGCCTCACTCGCAAGTTGTGGGGGATAGAGTGAAACGAGTATAGCCTGGTGTCTGGGTTCTGGACAAGCCAAGCATCCGCTAGCGCCCATTGCTTTACCCATGTCTGATAGCGTTCCGTCTGCCTATGTGCTGGGGAGTGTATAGGCGGAGGGAGGGATCTGTCTAGGTGGAGGTCCAGTGCGCAATTGTAGTTGCCCCCTAGGAGCCATGGTGTTGATGTGTATTGGGCCAGAACCCCAGTGAGGTGTCCCCAGAATTTGTCTTGTTCTGCATTGGGAGCGTATATACTACCCAAAAGTATCGGTTGGCCCTCTAAGAGTCCCTCCAGTAGCGCGTATCGGCCTTCTTTATCCACCGTGCGTTTGATTTCCAGAAAGGGAATCCCCAGCCGGAGCCAGATCAGGGTACCTCGGGTGAAGGCCGAGTAGGTTGTGGTACATATGGTTCCCCGCCATTTCTTGCGCAAGCGTTCTGCCTCTACAGCTGTTAAATGTGTTTCCTGTAATATGGTTATCTGTGCTTGCTGTCTCTTAATGTATGAATATACAGCGTATCTCTTGCTCGCAGTATGCATTCCCCTGACGTTTATTGTAATGATTTTAATGTCCATGTTAGGAACTTTGTTAGTCATATTATGTTGTCTTTGGGATTGGGTGCTCTCTCCCCTGGGGATATTTCTACGCCTGGTGTCCCCCCATACTCATGCCGGCCACCTTTTTGTGATGAACCTGCCCGCCAACATACTGTTCTTAAGATTAAAGGGGTATGTCGTTTTGGGGAAGGGGGTGTAACTGTGTAACGGGGAATACTCCCAACTAGGGGGACCTGTCGCTCGAGGCGATACGTCCAAACTAAGCATTATGCACATGCTCTAGTACGTTAGTTGAGGGGTCGTAGTCACTCTCTTCTACTAGCAGTGGTCTGCGTGGCCCGTCGCAGCATGTTAATATAGATGTGATGCCGGTCGGAACCCTCCTCCCCCGTGTGTTATACCTGTTGGGTGGTTGTTGCGCCCTCAAAGCTCTCAGCACGATTAGTCCTGCCATCTCTTGTTGCCATTTCAAGGTCCGTTTGCTGGGCATATGGACGATGCTGGGTGCACTAGGGGGTCTTTGCTTTACTCAGTGTTATTATTTAGACAAGTGTATCCGCAGTCTATGGGGTTACCACTGGTGGGGTGATTGAGCCTTCTCGGGAGGTATTTGTGTCGCTGATGTCCTCCTACGACGTGAAGAGATGAGGGACTTTTTCCCCGTCTGAGCTCTCCGCTTTCGGGCCTATCTGTGCTGCCGCTTGTAACGCCTTCCTGCGTTCTGCTATTATTTGCTCCAGGTCTGGGGAGCTCCTAGTAGTGGCCTCGAATCATGGACTCCTCTGTTTCAGGGTGATCTTTTTTGCGTTGAAGTCGATGGCTTCTGGGTTCCCGGTTCCCTTGCGTTGTGCCGCGGGTCTCTATTTCTTGTAGATATTGTTCTGCCCAGTCATACGCTTCCTTGGGGTCAGTGAAGAAGCTTGCATGGCCTTCGTGTATGATTTTAAGGCATGCAGGGAACAGGAGGGCATACTCAACGTTCCTTTGACGCAGCATGCGCTTTATCTCCAGGAATGATGCATGTTGCCTCTGGACCGCCCGGGAGTAATCCGGGAATAGCATGACCTGTTTATCTTCCACCCGGAGCGGCCCATGTTGTCTGGCCGCCCTGAGCACTGCGTCCCTGTGTCGGTAGTGAAGCAATTTCAGCAGGAACGGCCTGGGCGGGGATCCCAGGGGCAGCCTGCGCTCCGGGACTCGGTGTGCCCTTTCTACCGAAAAGAAGGGAGTCAGGTCCGTTGCTTGATTAAACGTTTTGAACCATGCTTCGATGTACCCTATGGGGTCCAGTCCTTCTACTCCCTCCAGCAGGTTCAGGACCCTTATGTTGCTTCGTCGCGAGCGCCCCTCCAAGTCGTCCGTTTTATCTTCCAGGATCTTCACTCGTGATTGGAGGTCGCTCAGGGTTTCCTGCTCTGACTTCATTCGGGGTTCAATTGATTGAATTGTGTTCTCTCCTTGCTTCACTTTGTCCACTAACTTGTGGTGATCGTCCCTCAGAAGATTAAGGTCTGTGGCCAGCGCTCCGAATCTGTCCTCCATGGTGACTCTGGAGTGTTCAATGGCCGCCAGTACCTTGTCTATATTGTCCGACATTGTTGCTGTGTGTGTTGACTCCTCTTCTGTTCGGGTAGTCTTGACTTCTGGGGAGGACTGTCGTGTGTGGGCTGGTGTTTGCGCGGCTCCAGTATTGCGTTGACGTCCCATATTTGGGGTTGGTTTTGGGGTGTTTGCAGTCTCTTGGTCAGGTTTGTTTGTTTGTGGCCGGGCAGTGGGCGGCTCTCTAGATGTTCCTCTCCAGTCCCCTATATTGCCCTGTGCTTCCCATACAGCGGCCACCGATGCTGGCTGCAGGTCCTTGTGCTGTTTTCAGTTCTCCCTGGCAAATCTAGGTCTACTGTCCTTTACTGGGCGGCGACAGGCTCTGTATCGATTGTTCCAGGTCCCTGCCCTCGTGGGGCCTGCTACCGTCATCCCTACGTTATTTGCCCGTGCTGCTTGAGGGCCCTCCATGTTGTTCTCGGGTCCCTAAGCTCCAAGCCAGTCGATTCCACTGTTTCCGGGCTTTGGTTACTCGCCCTGCAGCGCAGCTGGTGCTGCTATTGCACTCAGTGTGAAGCGTGCCCTTGTGGGTTGCGGCCCACATGTCTTTCAGTTCTTGCCTGCAGGTCCCATCACCTTCTTAGCCTTTCCGCTCACTTTTTAGCACTGCGTGGGTGTTTCCCACATGGGTCGGTCATCTGTATTCCTCCACCTTGTGTGCGTTCATTTGCGGGCCGCTGAGTCCCCTTGCCATGTGCCCCGGGATCCGGCGCCGTGTGAGCCGAGCACTTGTTTCTGGAGGAGGGGGGGGGGGGGAGGCCACCCTGTGGCTGGGTGGGGGGCTGCTCAGTTTTGTGGGCGCTCCTCAGTAGCTTTAGTCCTTTTCCCGTTCTTTCTGCCGAGTTGTACCTTCACTGGACCGCACCCGTGTACGCCCTCCCCGATGCAGGTTCGGTCGCCCTCTCACCTCCAATTGTGGCGGTACCAGGGGGCCCTCTCGTGTCCTCAGCGCTCACTGGTCCCTTCGGGCCAGCCGATTCCGCTGTTTGCAAGCCCCCGGTTTCACTGATCCGTCTTAGGCAGCCTCAGGTGTTGTGATTGCACCCAATTGGGGTGTGTGTCCGCATGGATTGCGACCCGTATGTCACTCGCCTCTTGCCTACAGATGTCGTCGCTTCCCTCACTCCTCCGTTCCCTTTGATGTCGTGGGGGGGTTGCTTCCTGCTCTGGCTGTCCATTAGTGTCCCTCCTCCCCGGGTGTGTTCTTTTATAGGCCGTCGGGCCTTCCGCCGCGCGCCTCGAGGCCTGGCGCCGTGCAAGCGGGCCTTCGTTTCTGTGTGGGAGGGGGAAGGGAAAAAGGGGGTGTCAGTCCGGGCCATCCGTGTTTACGAAGTGGACGAGTGGGGCTGCCCGGCAGAATAGCGCATTGTTGGGCTGTGGAGGTGCCCCGCGGTCTGTATATTTTCTTTTGCGGCCTTACCGCTGGGCCGTGCCTCCGCTGAGCCAAGCTCGTGGACATGCCCCCACCACCGGCCTCAGTCACGCTCTCACCTTCGGCTACGGCGGGTCCGGTCGAGGCGACAAGGGGGCTGCTCCTTCCTTTCTGGCAATGCGCTGTCTGCACCGCTCTAGTCCCTCCAGGCCTCCGCCCTCGCGGGGATTCTCTTTCTCCGTCCGGGCGCGGCCATGTTGGTCACGGGCCTCGCTCCTCCCGGCTCCGTTCGTTTCAGGGAAATCTCTTCCTGCACTTCAATTTCGGGCGCTGAGCGACATTTATTTATGTCACCACCTCTGGTGCTGTGTTCAGTGGTTCGTCAGGGCTCCGCCGGCATCGATATTTTACGATTGAACGGACCGCTGCTCGGAGCCTCAAGCAGACGCGTCCGCCATCATGGCTGTCTTGGCCACGCCCCCGCTCTAATGTCTCAGATAACCTTCCTGGGTAGCAAGGTGGCCATAATTTATTGAAGGTACTAATTTGGCCCCGATGACTCTTCGAATTGTCTCAGCAGAGTGACTGTTTCATTTGTGATATCATTTTGATAGCGCATACGTAGTTTTTGCAGCTTTTCCTGCTAGTGCCTTCGCCTGCACTGTCTGTTTACCCCGAGTCCATCAGCCAAACTCCATGATAATTGTATTTGGAAGCTATGTCTATTTTTAGTGGGCCAAGTTGCCATTTAATCTGGTGTTTTTGGTTCTTTGGCCAAAGACCAGGACTTTAGTTTTTTCGGTATTCGCCTGGAGAACATTGCGCGTATTGTATGTATTTAGTATGTCCAGGGCCCTCCTCATCCCAATGCGAGTCTGTTCCATCAGGACCAGGTCGTATGCATATTGCATTATTGGAAGTTTCATAGAGCCTAATGTGGGTGGGAAAGTTTCACCTTTCAATAGTTCTTCCCCAAGATCTGCTGTATACAGATTAAATAGTGTCGGGGCAAGTACACATTCCTGCTTGAGTCCGCTGTTGGTGAGGATCCGCACCGTGGAATGTGATTGTGTTATCTTGATCCTCACCCAGGTTTCCGTATATAGCGCTGTTATTGCTGCAAGCAGTTGTCTTGGTATGCCCCATCCTGCCAGTTTTCTCCATAGGATATTGTGGTCAATACCGTCAAATGCCACACTATAGTCTACAAAGCAAGCGTACAAAGAAGGAGTATTTGTGTCGCAGGCTTTAGAACTCAGGTAAGTGAGGGCAATAACGTTGTCCATGGTAGAGGCGTTGGGTCTGAACCCTGTCTGGTAGGTTGGAATGGTTCTATTATCGTTTATCCATTGTTCTAATTCTTGTAGAAGCACTTTGCAAAGTTTTGCCATCCACATCTAGTAGGGCAATTAGCCTGTATTTTTCAGGTCGAGTGGGATCCACCTTTTTAGGTCTTGCCTAGCGTTGCAGCGCACATGCGCTGCTCGCTCTGTGAGATATATTGTGGATGAGGGGTTTTCAGAAGGGGACTTGAAGCCCCGCCCCTCAATTTCATTGGCTGGCGTCATCGTTTATTTAAAATGCTGGCCTCGGATTTGAACTGAGCCTTTTTTGTTGCCGCCCTTTTTCCCTTTTCGTCCGGCCCATCCGGACTGGATCGTCTGCTTCACGGCTGTCGTGAAGCAATTTCTTATCTTTAGGGGGCCATCTGTTTTCACTCAGCCGCGTGTTTATTTTTGCATCGCGCTTTCACTTAAAGTGAAAGTGAAAGCGCGATGCAAATATAAACAAGCGGCTGCCTTCCCGCAATGGCGAGCGCTTGTTTCCCTTCTGTCAGTGTTGCTTTTCTGGTCTGCAGTGGGGTCTATAAAGCGTAGTGCTTCTTTCCTTCGGTTGTCTGGTCACCTAAACAAGCACTATGTACCACTGCCCTAGAAAGTTATGGTTTTTTTTCATTGCCTACTGGCCTTCCAGAACCAGGGCAGGGGTATTCATAGACAGCTTCAACTCACAGTGGCCCCTTCCATTGTCTTTCTCCGTCTCTCCCTCACCTCATGAAGAAAGAGAAACGCGCGGACAAGAGCACATGGGAAAAAATAAACAAAAACAAACAGACACGCCTGAATGGCATCGCAGAGCCCTCTCCCCGCGGCAATGGAGGAGCTGACCCGCTCTCCAGCCCACCTCTCCACACCAGTGCGAGAGCAGTAGCGGCCCGTGGTGGGAGTGCTGCCGGGCGGTGACGCAGGGCGGCGGAGGGGCAGGGTGGGGGGCAGTAAACTACGGATTTCGGCCGCACTGAGGTAAGTAAACAGTTTTTTCGTGTGCAGGTATATTGATAGTTTGAAACCCTGGAATTGGGATGGGGATAGTCGACCATGTTTCTTGCATACATAGAATATCACCTGTATTTAAAAATTCCAGTGTCTTGTCATCTGTCATAAGGGAGTGTGAGCCTGCCACATTCCAATTAATTATCTTAAGGGCGCTTTTTGTGGGGTTTGTTGTTTTTATTTTTTTATTTTTTTTCCAGAGAGACTGGTGATGAGAGCTTAGATGCAGGGGGAGAGTCATGAGACTGGGAAGGACAGCAGGCAGTATGGGAGGAGAGCAGAGGGACTGGGGGTGAGTCATGGGAATGGGAGGAGAGATGACAGTCTGGGGGAAACAGAGAGACTGGTAATGAGAGCATAGAGACTGGGAGGGGAGAAGAAGAGCTGGGAGGAGAGAACAGAGACTGGTAATGAGAGCAGAGAGACTAGGGGAGAGTCATGAGACTGGGAAGGGGGGCAGCCATTCTGAGAGGAGAGGAGAGTAGAGGGAGAGCAGAGCAACTGTGGCAGAGTCATGATATTGGGAGGGGAGACGACACTCTGAGGGAAAGCAGAGAGACTGGTAATGAGAGCATAGAGACTGGGGGAGAGTCATGAGACTGGGAGGGGAGAAGACAGTCTGGGGTCAGAGAGACTGGTAATAAAAGCACAGAGACTGGGGAGAGTCATGAGACTGAGAAGGGCAGCAGGCAGTCTGGGGGAGCAGAGAGACAGACTGGTAATGAGAGTATAAGAATGGGGGAGAGCCATGAGACTGGGGAGGGGAGCAGACAACCTGGGAGGAGAGCAGAGAGACTGGTCATGAGAGCATAGAGGCAGGAGGAGAGCCATGAGTCTGGGAAGGGCAGCAGACAGTCTGGGAGGAGAGCAGAGACAGAGGGAGAGCAGAGAGACTGGGTGAGAGTCATGAGACTGGGAGGGGAGAAGACAGTTGGGGTGAGCAGAGACTGGTCATGAGAGCATAGAGGCTGGAGGAGAGTCATGGGACTGGGAAGGGCAGCAGACAGTCTGGGAGGAGAGCAGAGACAGAGGGAGATTCATGAGTCTGGGAGGGGAGAAGACAGTCGGGGGAGAGCAGAGAGACTGGTAATCAGAGCATACAGACTGGGGAATAGTTATGATAATGGGAAGGGAAGCAGACAGTCTGGGAGGAGAACAGAGACAGAGCTTGAGCAAAGAGACTGGGGGAGAGTCATAAGACTGGAAGGGGAGACACCAGTCTGAAGGGGAGCAGAGAGACTGGGGGAGAGTCATTACGCTGGGAAGGGCAGCAGACAGTCTGGGAGGAGAGCAGAGACAGAGGGAGATTCATGAGTCTGGGAGGGGAGAAGACAGTCAGGGGAGAGCAGAGAGAGTAGGGGAGAGCCATGAGACTGGGAAGGGCAGCAGACAGTCTGGGAGGAGAGCAGAGACAGAGGGAGAGCAGAGAGACTGGGTGAGAGTCATGAGACTGGGAGGGGAGAAGACAGTTGGGGTGAGCAGAGACTGGTCATGAGAGCATAGAGGCTGGAGGAGAGTCATGGGACTGGGAAGGGCAGCAGACAGTCTGGGAGGAGAGCAGAGACAGAGGGAGATTCATGAGTCTGGGAGGGGAGAAGACAGTCGGGGAGAGCAGAGAGACTGGTAATCAGAGCATACAGACTGGGGAATAGTTATGATAATGGGAAGGGAAGCAGACAGTCTGGGAGGAGAACAGAGACAGAGCTTGAGCAAAGAGACTGGGGGAGAGTCATAAGACTGGAAGGGGAGACACCAGTCTGAAGGGGAGCAGAGAGACTGGGGGAGAGTCATTACGCTGGGAAGGGGAGCAGACAGTCTAGGGGAGAGCAGAGAGAGTAGGGGAGAGTCGTGAGACTGGGAAGGGGAGAAGACAGTCTGGGGAGAACAGAGACAGAGGGAGAGCAGAGAGAGTAGGAGAGAGTCATGAGACTGGGAGGCGGTAAGACATTCTGGGGAGAGCCGAGAGACTGGTAATGAGAGCAGAAAGACTGGGGGAGAGTCATGAGACTGGGAATGGGAGACGATAATCTGGGAGGATGAATTACAATACATTTGAATCCAAATATGACATCTCTACCTGTTCCCAATCCAAAGTTAGCACTTATTAACTGTAATAAGGTAACCCAATGTCAGTCAGTGTGACACGTGGTCCTTACAGTAGTGAAAAACAACATGGGCGTTTTGCACTACCAGGACATTTAAACCTGCATGTCCTACATTTTAATACAATGCACCCAGCCCCATTTAGTGGCATATACTGGGGACTTATAAGTAAATGTGGCAATCAGGTGATGGCCAATTTTACCATGTATATCAAGTTCTTTAGCACTGGTTAGCAGTGGTAAAGTGCACAGACTCCTAATGGCAACAAAAACGTATTCAGAAAATAGGAGGGGTGAAGGTAAAATGTTTTGGGGACTACCACGCCAAGGATGCCAGGACTAAAAGACTGGAAGGTACAATGGACAGACTAGGAGGGATAACAAACACACAGTCTGGGGGGGAGAGCAGAGACAGTAGAGGGAGAGCAGAGATGCTGGCCTTCAGAGCTGTGAGAGTGAGGGAGAGGGGTAGAGGGCAAACTGAGAAGAAGAAGAGCAGAGAGATGGGGATAGTGGAGAGACTAGAAGGGAAGGCAGATAGACTGGGAATGAAGAGAGACGAATAGTACTGATAGACTGGGAGGGAAAGCAGACTGCAAGGTCAAGAGGAAAGTCAGAGAAAGTAACAAGACAGGATGGGTAGTCAGGTGGAGAATAGAGAAATGAAGGAAGAGACTGGGATGGAGATGGACAGTCTGAGGGAGAGTGAAGACATTGGGAGGGAGCAAAGAGACCTTCTAGTACAGCAGAAACCCTGGGGGCAGTGTATGTACTGAGAGGGGGAGCAGAGAGTGTAAAAGGGCAGAAGGGTTATAAAGGTGGGTTGAGAATTCAGATAACTGGCAGTGAGGCTTTGGTGGGACAGATTCAGGCTCTTGCCATACTTTAGAGCACTGGCAGATGGGTGTCTGAGGAATTACAGATGGGCTTTGAGGGTTTCCTAGGGCTCTAATTGGGTCTTGTGTGCACAGAATCAACCATGTGCGGCAAAAGTAGAGGAGCTGATGCCTCTACTCTGCAGATTGTTCACAGACCTTCAGCTCTGAATGTGCAAGCGACAGGACTGGTTTTACGCCGGAGATGCAGGACCCAGTAGTGAGGTGCCTGTCTACCTATTATGTGGGGAGCCAGGGAACTCAATGAAATATGGTTATGATGGCAGACTGATGGGGTGAGAAGGCTAGCAAAGGGCTCAAAGAACCACTTGGTGTCTGGGAGGCCCAGAAGAGTTGGACTGGGGTAATAAAGCTGGTCTAAGGATCAGAGGGACAGCTAATTAGTTGCAAGACTGGCAGATATGGTTGGCTGTACTCTTAAGGGCTTAGAGTAGAAGTGGTCATATTCAGTTGAGAGCTGGCAGAGGTGCCCTGGGTGAGTGTTTCAATTGGACCACAACTAAGCTCATGAGCTAAAACACTGAAGGACAGGTTTGCATGCAGGGCAGGAAAACCAGCAACATTATGTGGCTCACACTGCTTTGGACCAGCCCATTGGAGGTTCCTTACTGATTCAGGACCTCTTCACTTCAGTTGTCCATGTGAACCAGACATTTTCTAACGAAAAAATGTGTTTCTAAAGCAGGCCCCACTCTGACACAACTCTGTTCATAGTTCACAAGACTATAACAGGAACATCGAGAGGGACCCCTTAGAGTTCAGACCTGTCTGATTTCAGTAGGAAGGGGAATAGGTGTGTGAAAATTAGTTCAAAGAGGATGAATTGCTGAAGTGAACATGAGGGGAATGGAAACAAAAGGAAGGGAGAGGAGGTAGAGAAGAAATACCATTAGGACTTAAAGGAAAATCAGAAAAACTGAGAGTGCCATGAGGTGTGAGGACAGCAACAAAGGGCAGCCAAGACACGAAACTCCAGGACGTACAGCACAAGCAAGAAGAGCATGAGGATAAGGAGAAGCTTTACAGGACCACCAGGAGAACTAAGAACATTGAGGCACCAGCAGGACCCAGACAACTAGGACTAGGAAAACCAGCAACCTGGGAGACCTCATAAGGACTGTATCTGAATATCTCAAGGACCTGGAAGGACGGTGGTGGGTGAGTCTGTTGCTAAGATATTTTAGAGCTGTCTTATAAAAAGCTCTTGTTATATCCCGTATAGAGACCCTAATGTAGGCCCGTTCATACGTGCCCTATAATAGACATATTCATATTTACCCTAATATGGTCATATTCGTACTTGCCCTATTATGGTCACAGCCGCATATGCCCTATTACGGTCATAACCATACACAGGGCCGGCTTGAGCGCTGGTGGCGCTCGGTGCGACAATCATTTTTGGCGCCCTTGCACCACACGACCGCCTCCTCGGATTCTCTCACTACCACCGGGCAAAAGTGCCTCTCAACTCAACAATCATAAGCTATTGTTAAACACAGAGCACCCCACCCCCCCCTGAGGTCGGCGCCCCCTCCACAGGTCGGCGCCCAGTGCGGCCGCACCAGTCGCACTGCCTTAAAGCCGGCCCTGAGGTGTGGTGCAGCGGCCAGGGCAGCTGACTTCGGAGCACAGGGTTCACGGTTCGATCCCTGGCTCCGGCGGCAGCTCAGCTCAGCACCATGTGACTCTGGGCAATAGCTCACTTAATTTCCACTACGGCCCCCAGCGCCTTGAGACCCGTAAGGGTGAGTAGCTGCGCTATATAAAAACGGACTTACATTTTTTACATTTTATTATTGTCATGATTCCTTATATAGGCATGCTCTTTCACCTACATTGGTCCCATCCAGTACACAACGTGCTCTGAGGGCTGAACGTTATCTGCCTTGTGGTTTTGCAGGCACCAGGGTTTTCCCAAACACAGGCCCACACTGTACTCATAAATTATGCATGACTCTCTAAGAATATTCCACCTGCATAATATGTATGTACAGAGTTCACCCCTGACGTCTTCCTAAAGCCTAATGGAGGACCAATACAAACCTTGCACGAAGATCAGTGTCTTCAACGTATAAATACACCACATCTTGCCCCGGTAAGACAGAGGGAACCGAGACTTCCATGCTGACACACTGACCAGAGATGCTGAGGCTCCTGCATGCAGTCGCTCCAGCTGACAGCGGTCTGACACAACCCGAACGGGGTGTCCAACTCGAGACCAGGACGGGGTCCCACACTCTCTCTATTCAGGTATGGGGGGGTTCGACTAAATCCTAGAAGGATTCTTGGCTATTAGGTTTTTAGACCTACACATATGCTAGGTACACTTGGGTACATCTAGGGAGGCATCGTAGGAGTATGCACCTTTCTCTCCAATGCATTTTATATTCATGTATGTATTCATGATTGCTGCAATATGGTAGAACTGTTCTATCCCTTTGCTTTTATCGTACTGCTGATAATATATCTCTGCTTTTGTCTGCTGATCACCGCAGCGCATATATTGTACACGAGAAGAACAACTGTGCAATAAATACTTATTGTAACACGCCCAACTGTTTCTTCTGTGTACCTCTCTGAGACAAACAGAATGAGTAAGCACGAATGACTGAGCAAAAGGTAGTACATTGTTTCCACGATTCTGAGGGATCAGGGTTGTCATGTTCTAAGGTTGCCAGAAACTAATCTCTCCCCGATAAGAGGAGACACTAGTGGCACTGTGAGCTAGCTAATGCAAAAACTAGGATAACATACACGGTGGGGGTGCACAGAGTCAGTCTGCCACCAAGCCCGCAGTATATGTTTTCCAAACGCGCAGGTCCTGCATGGGTAATATAGGAACTACACGACATGGCGCCCAACGTTGGTTGGGTACTAATTTAACAGTAGAATCTGAGTAGTTCAGTCGTGCTATGCTCAGAGAACCTACTCACAAAACCCCAGAGACGTCTGGAGTGGGTGGGCACAAAATCCGCCACAGCTGAGTAGTACAAAAATACTATTTATTGGCTGTTGGTTATTCAAGCTTGAAGGACAATTAGTTCCTAAAATTGTGCATTAACACCTTATCTTAAAAATCCCTTAAACACCCTTCTTCCACTTAAAAATGGTTGAACAAGCAGAAGGAACAAGGAAAGTTGAAACAGACCTCTTCGGTTTAGGAAAAGAAGACCCTGAAGATGCAAAACAAATTGCACCAAATTTCAGAAGGGCAGTCACCATAAAACTTCTAGAAAATGGCTTAAGAGCCAGGGGTGGTAAAGTAATTTTCGTGATTGAGGCACACAAATCAAATAAAACAGAGGCATTCTATTCATGGGTTACATTCCCAGTAGGGAATCCAATTACAGATGTATTTCACTACTGCCAAGAAGGTGAAACACCAGCGGACTATAGTGCTTTTGAGGAGATAGAGGTCCCATTAACCTACCAGGAACACAATTACTGGTTTAATGGCGCCCTACCCCACGTACGAGGAAGAGCAAGATTAGGCCCGCTCGGAGGAGCAGGAGCCACATGGCCCATATTAGCGGCATACACTCCACATACTGACATTGGCACATTGCCACAGCCAGAATTACTCGTACAACACAGAGATTTAATTAAAATCTACAGAAACCTCACACAATTTGTGACGAGGACTTTAACAGTTCAACCTGCACCAGCTGGAGCACAAGATACTCCATTCCAAAATACAGGAAATAAAATTACTCCACAAACATTACACGCGGTAATGGGAAAAAATGCCAGCAACACGCGAACAAATCCCACTCTGGATAGCTCAGAAAATAACTCAGCTTGAAGCAGTATTCCCGAATACTACCACCAGTGATAAACATAGAATTCTAACAATATGCTTGCCCATGGGGATCACACCACAAATAGAGGATTGCACCTCTTGGGGTTCAGTCTTCGCTGCCATATATACCAGAACACATGGTATCCCGTCACTAGCAGTAGTACCTGACGTATTGAGACAGATACAAAATGAGAACGGAGCAGAACCTGCCCTTAACTTAGGGATGAAGTTGCTAAACAACTTTGAACAGGTCTCAGCCATAATACTAGCTAACATTAAGGGGGAAGCAGCTTCAGTGGTGATCCGCCAACGCATAAGGGAGTTCAGTCCAGTAGATCAACAACACGAACTACCCAAAATAATTGAAACTGCATATGCAGAATTAGGCAGAGACAGTCTAGGTGGGAAAGCTTTAAAACCACAACTGGTGGGCAGTCCTGAAAAGGACACTACTTCTTCTAAAAAGAAGTGGGATAATAAAAAACAACAAAAGTCTAAAGACACCAGATCTCAACCCAGAGGTAGGTCTCCTCAACAGGAGCCCTCTGAAAGGAGGTATAACCTCAGGAATAGGGATAATATTAAAAAACCGGACAGGTATCAGGATACCGATACACGTTCCTCTCGTTCCTTTCAGGGTTCATCAAAAAACTCCGAGAGGGAAGGACGGTCAGAACACAGACAAGAGGAGCGTACAAAGTCCAGAGACACGCAACACGCTGCGGACTACGCACCTAAAAAAGAAGATAAACAAAAATCAAAACCTCAGTTCAAAAAGAAGAAGGTAGCAGGTCTCAAGATCAGACATGCCCAGAATTCTGAGGACACAGCTTCTGAACGGGGAATGGGCTCTGACGATGCTAGACAGCGCGGCAGAAGTAACAATAGCTCGCCAGAACCTGAAGGAATTTCTGGTGACAGCGGAGTTGAGTGAGTATATCACGGTGGAAACACCTGATACTCGGGTAAGTGTCCCACATAAGTTACATGAGATAACACTCCGGATGGAGGGGGAAAAGCCCAGGAAAATTAAAGGTCTATTTTGGAACAGTTTGTCATCTGGATATGAAATTCTATTAGCAGAGCAAGACTGGCTGCCAGCATTCGTCATGGAGTGCCCAACGGGAGAAGAGATAATTTTTCCAGCCTTTTCTGACCTCGTTCCCATACACCTTAAACATGCATATGCGCAGGAGTGGGCGGTTGCCCTAGCTCCGGCATTGTACAAAAATCATGCTGGTTGGGATGAGAATTCAACCAACCACATGATCCCGTTAAAAGTTTCCCCAAATGCCCAAAGGCAATATCCTATAAAGCAGGAAGCTAAAAAACAAGTCAGGGAGATCCTAGATCAATTAGAATATCAGGGGGTGATAGAAAATTGCACTTCACCTATGAACAATCCTTTGTTCCCCGTAGCAAAACCTGGCAATACATATCGTCTAGTTTTAGATTACAGACATTAAAACACTTGCACAAAGACATTTGCAGTTCAAAATGCACACAGTGCCGCATTAATGAATAACATTGTGCGACATACAAAGCAACACTTGATATCTCAAATGGATTTTTCTGCCAAAATATAGCGCCTGAAAGCAGGTATCTGACCGCATTCAGTGCGTTAGGGTCTCATCGGCAATTTTGTCGACTCCCCCAAGGATATAAGAATAGCCTGGGGTTGTTTTCAGCAAGGGTAACAGAGTTACTCCAAAATTTGGATGAAGAAGCATTGTCCTATGTGGAAGATATTTATCTGACGGACGATGACTTACCGAGGCACTTGACCAGGGTGAGCACCATTATTATGGTATTCGCCTCTGAGGGCTATAAATTTAACTTAAAAAAATCAAAGATTGCCCACCTCAGTGTCCTATTTTTAGGATATGAGCTGTCAAGTGAGGGAAAAAGCCTAGCAGCTAACTTTTTAGAAAAGTGTGCGCTGCTCCAACCTCCAAAATCATTAAAGAATTTACAATCAATTCTGGGATTCCTAAATTTTGGTCGAACATACATTTTGGATTACGCAGAAAGTAAAACCTTTCTACGACTTAATAAAACCTGATTTTTCAGTCAGACAATGGACACAGGAACATACAAATATCCTGCGTTCCCTACAGGAAGACATGATAGCTTCAAAACATTTACAGACACGCGTAAACGCACACAATTTGGTGATCTGAGTAATAGCGGGTCAATGTGGGTACACTTATTTAACTTTTAATAAAGGCGAAACAGTACCAATCGCATACAAATCACACCTGTATACGAACGCAGAGATGCGTTTCACTTCAACAGAAAAAATCCTGACAGCAGTTCAGACCGCTGTAGCGAGAGAAAGAGCTCTGGCTCAGGGAAAACGCATAATTGTCGTGACCCCAGTACCAGCTTTAGAAGCTGTTACAAAAGTTAGCATTCCAAATGCTAAAGCCTTACATCCAAGATGGATACAATGCGCTAATTCTCTTACTGCAACGGATGTTGAATACAGATTTGATCCAAGTTTAAAAACACAAGCATTCCTACAATATGAACAAGAATATCCTCTACCAAATGAAATTTTGCCTCTCGATCAGTATGAATACATTATTTACACTGACGGATCTGCTCAACCAGCCACAGGGAGCAAGCAAGCTTACAGCGCAGCGTGTGCAATCGTTAAAGGTCGCATGCGTGATGGCAAGTTCCATCCAAGCTGTACTAAAACGCAATCTCTAGGAGACTGCACGGCTCAGTTGGCAGAACTAAAAGCTCTGATACTGGCACTTGTAAATACGGATCACGAATTCCCCACACTAATTGTGTGTGATTCCTTTTACTGTGTACAGTCGTACAATGAATATCTACATCATTGGGAACAAAACGGGTTCAAAGATGCAAAAGGTGGCACAATTAAACATAAAATGCTATGGGAACAGGTAGTGGAGTTGAGAAACGAACTACCAAGGGCTCACGTGATACACACACTGAGTCATCAACGTGATGGCGTTCACGTTGAAGGGAATTCATTGGCTGATGAAGCCGCAAAAGGGGCTATTCGCACAGCCACAGTAGCTGCAGTCACTCGTTCAAAAACGAGAGACGACGGAGAATTTATGGTAGCTGTCAATGCTTCATGCAAAGGCAGCACAGCAGTACCAAAGAGATTTTCACTCAAGTACTCCTACAAGTTAGATGCACACAACATTCCATATGCTCAGATTCCTGGAGTGGGAGATAGAGTAATACCAAATATGGATCGTAGGTCAGGCTTAATTCTAGCAGCACACGAGGGTTTGGGCTCTGCGCACACAGGCGTTACAGCAACTATTTCTTTATTGAAACAGCGCTATTGTTGGCCAGGATTAACTAAGCAGACCAAAGACTATGTCTTGAAATGCGACATCTGCCAGCAGATGAAAGGCTCCACCGTAGCACGCCCTGTCTTGTGGCTCATGGCCTCCTGGCAGGTCTGGCTACGTTACCACGCCTGGCTGCCATGATGACTCTTGCGCACGTTACTATTGGATGTTGTTCTGTCGCCCTCTGTTATTGCCAAGTAATTATACAACAGTCTGCATATTCTGTTACTCACCTTTTCTCCTGTTCCCTTTTGGGCTCAGTCTGAACAACAGTTACAAGGTCGAATAACAACTCCCTGGTTTCTACTGATTTGGCCCGTCCCTCACACCTAGACATAACACTTGTACAGCTGCCATTGAGAAATTAGTGTGCTTTTAATAATGCGCTTGCTTGCTCTAAGATAGCACTTGGAGACGACCTTTCCAGTGAGAAGAGCTGTGATTGTTTGCTGATGTAGTTTTGCATCAAGAGACTGAGGTATGGGGGTTCGCTAGTCAAAGCCCAAAGGTCTTCTATTATTATAATAAACTGGCTTCCAGCACGGGGAGGGTGGTAATGTTAGTTAGACATATATCCACTGCTTTATGAGATGCTTTCCCCGTTCGTATTTTATGGAGTAGTAACTATGCTGATTATATTGTTCTTATGTATTATGCTACTAGTACTGACACGTGTACTGTACCTTAGAGCACGTAAGTTGAAATAAACATTTTAACCTATACAGTGTCTCTTCATACGCATGTTGTGGACAGGTACGAATGTGACGAAAGAGTGTTCTTGCCTCTGCGAGTCCTGAGAGAGAGATACCGTGTTCTGGGTTGTCTAAGCATTGGTACATTGGTGCTAATGGGACGCTAAGGCTAGTTGGGTTGGGGTTTTGGGTGCTAAGGTTTATGGTTGGCTCACCACTATATTCCGAGGTCCTATTATCCTGTGCATAGCTCTGTATGTGCAGAAACCCTATGACATGGCGCAACCAACAAGTGGGGCAGCTTACTTGCGAGACGCTTGAGTAGTACTTGTGCTTGTCCACACAACCCTCACGTACGCTTCCGGAAGCGTGTGTGATGGTGATACCTCCTATATTACAGTTATTGTAGGTTCTTTCAAGCTTGAAGTGATTAGAAAAGGTTTTTCTTGATTAAAACCCTACTTGTGCTGCCTCCTGTTAGTTTGTCGAAGTATTTTAGCCGTAAATGGCTGTTCAAATTGCGGCGCATAGCCGCGGAGCACTCCGGACACACTTACGGGTGTATGGAGTGCCAGATGCTGGAGTCGAACTGATCTTTGTGGTACAAGCCGATCCGGCTTACCACTTTGAGGTGTTCTACTCATGGGTAACTTTTCCTGCAGTGGATGGGACTGACGATTTGTTCCATGAATATACAGCCACCGCAGTTCCTAATAACTATATACGTTATTCATGTCTTGAGGTACCGCTCACGGCTTGGCAACACCGTGTTTGGTTTAATGGCGCCCTCCCACAACCGACTACCACGGTTCGTTTAGGCCCCTTATCTATTGATGGGGCCACTTGGCCTGTTTTGGCCGGGTACACCCCACATCCGCGATATATGACGATACCAGTCGCGGAATTGCGCAACATGTATTCGGCTTTAGTACGAGTGCATCGAGCCTTAGTGCAATATGTTACAGGCAACATCCAGGGAGCCCCTCCTGGGGTTGCAGGCCATCCAGCTGGTGCAGCCGGAGTTGCCATAAGTCCTGTAATGGTGAACTCAGTGATGGGCAAACGTCCACAACATAAGGACGACTTTCCTTATTGGCTTGCAGAAAAATTTGATCAGTTGGAGGCAGTTTTTCCACATACAACTCCAGTGGATAAACATCGTATCTTGACGATTAGTTTGCCAAAAGACTTAATTCCCGAGTTGACAGCATGTGACAACTGGGGTAGAGTATTCGCAGCAGTATATTCTAAATGTTTTGGTACGCCTTCCATGACAGTTCTCCCCTCTGTAATTAAAAAGTACAGGATGAACACGGCCCTGAAGCGGCAGTGGAATTAGGGATGAGACTAGTGGGAGTGTTTGAAGTAGTAGCTGAACTGATCCTTGCGAATGTCAAGGGCGATGCAGTGAACTTTCAAGTAGCGAACGCTTTGGCTTTGGTCCCAGAATTGGACAAGCCTCGCGAATTACCGAAAATTATTACCCAGGCTTACAAAACTATTGGTAGAAACAGCCTGGGTAACAAGCCTTTTGCTAAACTGCAAACACAATCGCAACCACAACAGCAACAAACCAAATCTCAATCTGAGAAGGATGAGAAACCAGTCTTCACTAAAAAGAGCTGGAGGCTGAAGAAACAGGGTAAGCAACAGACAAAGCAGGGATCGCGAGGCGCATCCCCGGTTTCAGTTTCTTCTGAACGTACTTATGATTTACGCGATAGAGCGAGAATTAAGTCACCGGATAGGTTTCAGATCCCTGATACGCGTTCTCCTCGTTCTTTACAGGCACAGACTTCGTCACAAGCAGGTGGAGGAGACCGCCAGGATAGAGGAAGGGCCCGTGAGGCCCCACAGGGACGAGACCAGCCTCGACAACAAGTCAGAGGAAAAGAAGAAGACGTTCAACGTTTTCGACCACAATTTCAGAAGAAAAAAGTTGCCGCTGTAACAGCGAAATATGCCACAGACGGTGAGAACGAGACTCCTGAATTGGACGTGGGCAGTAACCCTCCTAGACAGCGCCGCGGAAGTAACCATAGTGCGGGAGGCGCTACGTCCTCATATGGAGGCGACAGCAACTGAAACATTCATTACTGTTGAAACAGCAGACACCAGAGTGGCACCCCCTGATAGACTATTTAATATAGTCCTCCAAATTGAAGGTGATATACAGCGTGTAATTAAAGGGATTTTTTGGGAAAATCTGACCTCTTCATATGATATTTTATTGGCAGAGGCGGACTGGCCACCCCCATTCGTACTTACAGCGCGTAAAGGGGAGGAGGTAATCCTTCCGAGCTTTTCTAGACATGTCCCAAAGGACAAAGCAAAGGCTCTTGCAGCAGAATGGGCTGTGTCCCTGGCTCCAGCGTTATTCCGCAATCACGTGGGTTGGGATGAGGAATCTCCCCCCATGAAATACCTTTGCGATCGTTGCCGCAGCCACAACCCCAATATCCCATAAAACGTGAAGCCAAAGGCCCCGTTTCCGAAATTCTGACACAGTTGGAATATCAGGGAGTAATTGAACCCTGTGTATCACCTATGAACAATCCCCTTTTCGCGGTTTCTAAACCCGATGGATCGTACCGTTTAGTATTGGATTACCGGCATTTGAACTCTCATTGTCGGACCTTTGCGGTGCAAAATACCCATAGTTCTGCGCTTGTAGACAGTCTTGTTCGTAAAAAATACAAAACGACCCTTGACCTTTCAAATGGATTCTACACGCACAACTTAGCCCCGGAGAGTGGCCAATGGTGTGCCTTTACTTCCGGTGGTAAAATGTTCAAATTCAGGCGTCTTCCTATGGGGTACAAAAATAGTCCAGGAGTGTTTGCCGCTCGTGTTGTCTCTTTATTAGACGGCATAGATCCAGACGCCTGTTCGTATGTGGATGACATTTATCTGACAGACGATGAATTGTTTCCGCATCTGACGCGAGTGGACCGCATTATTCTTGAATTTGCGGTTCAGGGATACAAAATTAACTTTGCAAAATCCCATATTGCTGAATTTACCGTTTTGTTCTTGGGCTATGAGCTCAACAATGAAGGTAAGGGTTTAGCCCCCATTTTCTGGAGAAATGTGCACTTCTGTGCCCTCCTACAAATCTGAAGAAGCTTCAGTCTTTGCTGGGTTTTCTGAATTTCGGACGTACATACATTCCCGAATATGCCCAGCGTATCAAGCCACTGTATGCCTTGATACAGCCTACCTTTTCGAAGTCTTGCTGGCTTCCGGAGCATACCTCCATTCTGCAATCATTGCAGACAGACCTTCTTGAGTCTAAATACCTTTTGACGCGTGATAACCACACAAACTTGGTGATTAGAATCATTCCAGGGGCAGTGGGTTTCACGTATTTAACCTTTAATGAAGGAGACACAGTACCTATCGCATACAAGTCACATCTATACACCTCTGCAGAAATGCGGTTCTCATCTGTGGAGAAAGTGCTAACAGCAGTGCAAATGGCGATCCTGAAGGAGCGCGCACTGGCACAGGGAAAACGCATTCTGGTGGTGACACCCTATCCTGCCCTAGAGGCAGTGACTAAAGCAAGTGTTCCGAACTCTAAAGCTTTGCACCCCGTTGGATTCAATGGGCAACATCTTTGACGTCTCCGGATGTCACTTTCATTTTCGACTCTTCTCTTCAGACTCAGGAGTTTTTACAGTATGAATTTATTCATCCTCCTCCTTTGTCCTTATTGCCGCTTGAGGATTACGACTGTGTGATCTACACCGATGGCTCGGCACAACCGGCCACTGGGTCTAAGCATGCTTATTCAGCCGCATGTGCTATTGTTGCAGGTACGTTTGTGAATGGAAAGTTCAAATCCACTGTGGTGCATACGCAGGCACTCGGGGATAGTACCGCACAATTGGCCGAGTTGCGTGCTTTGGTGCTTGCACTTGAGTTCGTAAATCCTGATGTGACCACTTTAATCGTGTGCGATTCTTATTACTGTGTTCAATCATACAATGACAATCTGTTCTTTTGGTCGCAAAACGACTATAGAGACGCTAAAGGCAACACAATCAAGCATAAAATGCTTTGGGTTAGGGTGGCAGATTTACAAAGACGTCTGCCACTCACACAGGTGGTTCACACCCTAGGCCATCAGCGAGTGGGCGCACACGCTGTTGGTAACAGTCTAGCAGATGAAGCTGCCAGATCAGCAGTACTCACGTGTTCAGTAGCAGCAGTTACTAGATCCATGTCTAAAATAGACACTGATATCTTGGCAGCTATTGCTGCAACAAAAGGAGGAATTAATTACCCTAGAGGTTTCCCTTCTAAATATTCTTACCAGATAGGTCCCGATCAGGCTCCTTATGTAACAATACCTAACGTTGGGGTTCGGCTGATCCCCAACGCGGACCGCAGACTTTCCTTGATGGCAGCGGCACACGAAGGCATGGCTTCGGCGCATGCTGGTGTGTCTGCGACAATTTCCATTTTGCAGCAGCGTTACTGTGACGTTTGTCAACAGATCAAGCCTTCAACAGTCACAAGACCACCGCAGACCTCGCTTGCAATTTCGAACAGACCCTTTGGGTGTGTTTACTTGGATCACTGCGGTCCATTTTCTTCAGACACTGCCTATAAATATATCTTAGTGGCAGTGGACTCGTGCACACGGTTCATCTGGGTCTGGCCACAACGGAGTGCTGACGCACGAAATGTCATTAGGGATTTGCGAGTCTTTGTGGGAATTTTTGCATGCGGCACCTTCCATTCTGACCAAGGTCCGGCGTTTGCCTCTAAGGCTTACAAGGACGCAATGGGCTCCTTAGGGGTGCGGGTGAAATTTTCGTCTCCGTATAGGCCTGAGGGCAACTCTATCGTTGAACGAATGAACCGTGACTTAAAGCAATCCTTGACAGCTAGAGTTATAGGTACTGGCAGGAACTGGCTGGCCCACTTGTATACTGTTCAACGTGCACTTAATAATCTCCCTAGAAGGCCTCTGGGTGGGCGGACCCCTTACGAAATGCTCTTTGGCATACGAATGTTTGTGCCTGACCTTGATGGTCTAGACATGGCGGCGCAATCCGCCAAGTTTGATGTAGATAATCATTCTACTATGTTACAGGACTTACAAGAAGCCCGAAACAAACTTGCAAACGCACATTTACCTTCAGCCACAGATACTGCCCTGCAGATTCCGGTTGCCGGCTGGCTTCCGAAGATTGGAGACCTGGTTCGAGAGAAGGTGGAGAACAAGAAAGAATTCGGCCCCTCTTTTCGTGCACCGGTTCCAATGCTGGGCTTGAAGGGAACACGTACAGTCATCTTACCACCGCTTCCCGGTCGCAAGGAAAACAGATACATCTCAGTGGAAAATGTCAAGCTACAACATATGGCCGATCTTAAATAGTGTCACACCAGCGGTCTCTTGTCCTGCCATTTATCGGACAAGCGTTCGAGGTACGCCTGCACGAACAGTCACTGATGTTACCCTGGAGATGGTTGATTTGCCTGAAAATATATTTGAACCCCCTGCATCACCCTGCATAGACGAGGACGAATATACTTATCCCGCCACAGAGTCGGTGGCAAACCAACCAACAACGCCACTGAGCCCGACACGTTATTCTTTTGACTCAGAATCCAATTCATCACAAGTCCCGTCCAAGTTTAGTCTTTTTGTATCGTGGTTTAGAGACAATTTTTTGATTCCACCTTGGACATACATTTGGATGGTACTTTTCTTGGTTTTTTTGTTCATGTCCATTGGCTTTGTCACAGTGTTCTTTCTACTCATCAATGGTCACTATTTACCTGAACGCTCTGCTGTGAACAGTGTTGCTGGAACTTTGGCTCCACATTCCTCTTCACACATCATGAAGCGTGACCACACATTTGTGAACATTTCAGCGTTTCCAGTTGCTGATGGCATAGTATGGGATGCGGTAAACTTTCAAATACATGGCCCGACAGAAATTATTAATGTACCAAATGTCCTTCGAGTTTCGATGGGTGATGTAGTAAAAAGTAATATTCATTCT
Organism: Calotriton arnoldi; assembly: GCA_963921515.1. NCBI lineage: Eukaryota > Metazoa > Chordata > Amphibia > Caudata > Salamandridae > Calotriton > Calotriton arnoldi. Next base: position 478,647 of record CAWUFW010000931.1, read on the forward strand.
GATGATTGGGATGTGCATGCAGTTGAAGCATTGTTTGCTGATTTAAAATATTATGCCTCTTTTAATGCTGAAGACTTGTATATGAATTCTGCGAATTATGCCGATTTGTATTGTTACCAACATTGGGGAAATCATTTTCTCCACAAACCAAGTGCACTACGCAGCCCTGTTACTTACACCCAATGGGAACACTGCCCAAACCCCGTACCAGGTAGTTCCCAAACTCTTCGAAATAAATTCACCTATTTTACTGATTTTAATCGATCGAACCCTGGGTCATATTATTTTAAATTAAAAACTCCATTGACTAAGAAAATAATGTTGACCCATACTAAATTATTATATTCGGGTTCCTTTTTGAGCGCCTTGGCGGTGGGTGGTTATGAATATTGGAAAGACACAGTGGATTTAAAATCAATTTGGGGTTCGAAGCCATGGCAGGTGCAAGGCACTGAGGCCCTGCACCGTGCTTGCCTTATCCCAGCCCAAATTCTATTTTTAAATGCTTCCATTTATCAGACCACGTGTTGGGGGTTGGCTACCGTTAAACAACTAAATGCGCCAAACATCCCATCCTTGTCGAGTCTTCCAAATGATAGTTTGCATTTTAATATGTCCCTTATGGCGTTACAGGCTCAGTTTCAGAACAATTCCTTTAACGTTTCTGCACTGATACAGTCACCCTGGTTGGCATGGCCCATATCATCTAATGCATGCCAACTTCGTTTTCATGGCACAGTTCCTGGTTACATACAGGACAAGCCTGATCCAAGATTTACTGAAACTCGTACTGTGACCACGTATTCAGTTGGTAAATTATGTAAACAATGGTTACAACATTCGTCCTTAGACTCTGTTAAGAACCATTTATCCCTCCTATCAGGCACTATTGACTTATCTGACTTTATCTTGGGACCTCGTGGTCCCCGACCGAAGAGATTCATTTATGAAGCGTATAATGAGCTCTGGAAGCTGTCACAAATGGAAGCTGCTTCCCGTCTTAGAGAAATAGACCAAGCAAATTTGGAAAAGGTGCTTGCTGTTGTTGACAATAGTATAAATACCCTGTCTTCCCGCATTTACACATTAGACAATATTGTATCCTCTGTTGTTGATATTGTACAAGATGATGTCTCTATGTTGTATCATGGTCAGAATCAGTTGCGCTCAGTGATGCAGTTTGCATGGACTTTGCAAACTCTTAAGTTGGGTAAAGTTCCTTGGAATTTGTTAAACACCACTGCCCTCTTTCTGCCTTTTAATTTGACAGACAAACAGCAGTTCATGTCCATGAAAGATGCATCCTACACTTTGTTACATATTGAAAAAGTGGATCCTTTACCGTTCTCTGTAGCAGAACTAGATTCTGCGGTGTGGCTAGTTCATGGGGTTATAGCTTTACCTTTTTCCCTATTTGAGTTCAGTTCGTGCATGAAGCATTATCCTGTGGGCCGTTTCCAGCCTTTGGGTGGTGCTTTCCTGCATGAACTTTGGTCCTTGCCTTTCATGTATAAATGCCTTAGAGATGGCAAGGAAGTATTTCTCACGGGGGAGTCTTGTGATTCAACTGTGGGTCATTCGCTTATTTGTAAACATATTAAATTGCACGGGGCTTGTAGCTTTTCAGTTCCAAATCTTGCATGTGTCCTGAAGGGTATTCCTGCTTCTGCTATTTCTCCTACTTTTACTTTGCTTACCAACGGTAGCTATTTGCTTTTAAATAACGAAAATTGTTGTGGCCTGCAGGCCGGCATTCCGTATATTGTTACAGTCTCGCACAGAGTTGTCTGCTGCAAGAATGCGCTTTTTCCTCCCCCTCACGACATCGTTGATAGCTCTATTTGGCCTTCCATTCCTACCATGGAGGCAGATTTCAATAAGTTGAGCAGAATAAAGGCCCTATTATTGAATGAGGAGGTTATGCTCACATCCGCCCGGGAGACATTCATTCTCCAGGTGGCGAGCACCCACAGTGAAATACAGGCCCTTTTGAACACTGACCTCCCCCAGCATTTTGGGGAGTTAATTCATCGTATTTTTAACGCATCAAACACTGAGGGTCTGGTGCACTTTTTTAAGGTTGTGGGGCCTGGCCTCGTGTCCACCTTTCAAACTATTTTCGGTGTGATACCGGCATTCATTCATTCTATTTTTTCTAGCGTCTTTGGTGGATTCCCATTAATCCTCGCTTTGGCGGCCGGTGTCTTGCTGTTGGTCTGTTTTCTGCGCAATGGCTGCACTCCACTGGGCCCTTCTCGATCCCGAACGCCTCCAGCTGCTCCGTGAGCGACTCCTGGTTGGCTTCGATGTTCTGCCCTTGGCAACTATCAGTGTGTCCTACACCCTTTCCTTTCGCTTTGCGTATTTCACTTGCGTGCAACCTGTGATGTCTTGCATCCGCTGTCCGTTTACATGGACCATGGATTATTGCCTCTCCAATTCGTCATTGTCGGTCCCGGATTTTGTTCGGTTGGTGGGTCCCTTAGAGGCCCATGAACGGGACTGTTCCGCTGCTGGCTTTATGATGCGTGCGGCTGCACTGGGGATTTTGGCACAATGGGATATCTGGGCGGCTGCTCAGAATCTCCTACAACAAAGTTATATTGAATATCACGCAAGCTGTCCCGCATTGCTTTTGGATGCTCCATACTCTGAAGACCATTCCTGCAGCTTTGACCTATTGGACTGGATGGCGTCTACGTTTTTTGACGATTCCAATGATGTCCTTCTGGACGGTATAGCATTTTTCTGCTCTTTCACATTTTTGGATTGATTGACTTGCCGTTAGTTGTTAGTAGACCGCCTCTATTCTGCTCAGGTATTTGGAACTCTGTCTTCGTTTTCGCCGTGGCCGCTGGACTGACCAGGGGAGGGTGTCTTGTGGCTCATGGCCTCCTGGCAGGTCTGGCTACGTTACCACGCCTGGCTGCCATGATGACTCTTGCGCACGTTACTATTGGATGTTGTTCTGTCGCCCTCTGTTATTGCCAAGTAATTATACAACAGTCTGCATATTCTGTTACTCACCTTTTCTCCTGTTCCCTTTTGGGCTCAGTCTGAACAACAGTTACAAGGTCGAATAACAACTCCCTGGTTTCTACTGATTTGGCCCGTCCCTCACACCTAGACATAACACTTGTACAGCTGCCATTGAGAAATTAGTGTGCTTTTAATAATGCGCTCGCTTGCTCTAAGATAGCACTTGGAGACGACCTTTCCAGTGAGAAGAGCTGTGATTGTTTGCTGATGTAGTTTTGCATCAAGAGACTGAGGTATGGGGGTTCGCTAGTCAAAGCCCAAAGGTCTTCTATTATTATAATAAACTGGCTTCCAGCACGGGGAGGGTGGTAATGTTAGTTAGACATATATCCACTGCTTTATGAGATGCTTTCCCCGTTCGTATTTTATGGAGTAGTAACTATGCTGATTATATTGTTCTTATGTATTATGCTACTAGTACTGACACGTGTACTGTACCTTAGAGCACGTAAGTTGAATTAAACATTTTAACCTATACAGTGTCTCTTCATACGCATGTTGTGGACAGGTACGAATGTGACGAAAGAGTGTTCTTGCCTCTGCGAGTCCTGAGAGAGAGATACCGTGTTCTGGGTTGTCTAAGCATTGGTACATTGGTGCTAATGGGACGCTAAGGCTAGTTGGGTTGGGGTTTTGGGTGCTAAGGTTTATGGTTGGCTCACCACTATATTCCGAGGTCCTATTATCCTGTGCATAGCTCTGTATGTGCAGAAACCCTATGACAGCCCAGCAGACACCATTGTTAAAATCAGACAAACCTCTCGCATGTGTATATTTGGACCACTGCAGACCCCTACAATCTGATGGGTCCAAGAAATATATCATGGTTGCAGTGGATTCCTGCTCTAGATTCCTATGGGTTTGGCCTCAGCGCTCGACTGACGCTCGAACTGTTATAAAAGATTTGCGAGAAATTTATCGGCACATACGCAGTTGGCACGTTACATTCTGACCGCGGCCCGGCGTTTAGCTCTCGAGCTTACCAAGAGGCCATGGAAGGAATGGGAGTAGCATTGCGGTACTCCTCTCCGTACCATCCCGAGGGAAATTCTGTTGTGGAGAGGAAAAACCGAGACTTAAAGCAATCTTTAACAGCTAGGGTACTAGGCAAGGGCGGTAGATGGGTCGATCACCTTTATGGGGTACAGCGCGCGATCAATAATCAGCCAAGAAGCTCTCTAGGGGGTGTCACTCCTTACGAGGTCCTATTTGGGACGAGAATGTGGGTACCGGATCTTGATTGTGAAGGCGCAGTGGCGGATCAAAAACCATTTGATATCCATGATCATTTGGCTGTTTTACAGGATCTAAATGAATCCAGGACACAACAAAGTAACGTGCTCCAGAAACAGACCGCCACTGAGGAAGTCAAGGCAGTAACGGCAAGACCTATCTGGATCCCAAAGATCGGGGATCTGGTCAGAGAGAAGATTGCTGACAAGAAAGAATTTGGACCATCCTACAGAAAGCCTGTACCGGTCCTAGCAATCCAAGGCACAAGAACAGTACTGTTGCCGCCTCTTGCCGGGAAAAAGGAGAAAAGATTTGTCTCAATTGACTTAATCAAACCACACTATGTGGCCGATACTAAACAGCAGGCCACGTGGGCTCCAAAGTAGCAGACACCCTTCTCTTGCTACAATCAAAGAAGTTCAAACAGAAAGACTCATCTCATTTGAAGAGCCACCTGTACGGAATGAAGGACTAAGCAACAATGCTATGGAACTCATTCCACTTCAACAAGAAGTTCATCTTCAAGAAGAAAATCAACCTAACAACCAAGTTGCAATCAGACCAAATACAGACATCTACGTCATGCCTCAACAAGAGAACACAGCGATTTCAACAAATCCCGATGCAATTCCAACAATTGATCGAACTGCTTCTGGCTATTTCATGAACTTTGATATGTTTTCACTGGATCCAAGTGAGCCGGAAACGACGCCAGCCAAAAAATCACTCAAACAGAAACTCAATGACTTTTTGAACTTTTTTAGAAAGACTTACCTGGTGTCACCTTGGATAGAACTATGGTATATCACTGGGATTTTATTTTTCATTTTCTGGCTAGGTTTAGTAATAACTTTTAGTATGCTTATTAATGGACGATACCTCCAGCAAAGCTCGCAAGCCCAAGAGGTGAATTTGATTTTAAAACCACACCAGTCTTCACATCGTGAACCCAGAGACTTGTCTTCAGTGAACATCACAGCAGTTCCTATACCGGACGGTATAGTATGGGACAAGATTGAATATGATATATTCGGTCCGACTGAACTTTTAAAGTTAAAACATGTATTTAAAATTTCTTTAAGTGATATCGTTACCTCCAGTCCATTTTCTGATGATTGGGACTCTGACACTACATAATTTAATGTCTGATTTAGAAAAAACAGCTGCATTTCCGAACAATGAAATGTTAGAAGGTACTTCAGACTATGATACTTTGTACTGTTACCAACAATATGGTCATCATTTCTTACACAAATCCATTATGCCTAGAAATGTTTTTGAGTACCACCAGTGGGAACACTGCCCAACACCACCAAAAGGTAGTTCACAAGCGTTTGCACAGAAATTCGCATATTTCTCAGGGTACAACACATCTGACCCAACGTCATTCTAGTACAAAGTGACGAAAACACCAGCTCAGAAACTTATGTTAACTAACACCAAACATATTTACTCTGCATCCTTTCTGAACCAATTGTCTACACAGGGTTTCGACCTATGTAAAGACACGATAGATTCAAAATCAATCTGGGGTTCTAGGGACTGGCAAGTCCAGGGAATAGAAGCACTTTTTAGAGCATGCCTCATTCCACAGCAGATAATATTTCTGAACGAGACTGTGCAACAAACATCCTGTCTTGGATTAGCCAAGAGCAAGGAACTGAACTCGCCTGGGTTTCCAACACCATCACAGATGGGCGGGGTGCAGAATTCAACTACATCTGGGGTAAGAGTAGAGGACATAACAAAGTACAACAGATCAGATCCTGATTGGAAACATTGGCTGCTCTGGCCTCTTGACACGAACAAATGTCAGAACAGATTCATGAATACGACCGAAGGGTTTAGTATCCATAGGTCAGATCCACGCTATGTACAGAGACAACACCCGGGGGTAGTGACATCCTATAGTTGGGAAGTTGTGCCTTGATTGGCTAGAGACCTCAACACTCACAGAAGTAAAACACCACTTGACCTTACTCACACCTGACATGGATCTTAGGGATTTTCTACTAGGACCCAGGAAACAACGTCAGAAACGTTTCATATATGCAGGCCTTTATGCCTACTATAATGAAAACTGGAAAATATCCCAACAAGAGGCCGCAGAAAGAATATGGGAATTAGACCATATTAACTTAGAAAAGGCATTAGCTGTAGTGGATAATGGGTTAACAACTTTGACCTCCAGGATTTACTCCTTAGGCAACATTTTGTCTTCGGCTATCGACATCTTAGAACAAGATTTGGCCTTGTTACAGCACGGGCAATCACAACTACGTTCTATTATAATGTTAAGCTGGACGCTGCAATCTTTGCGTGCAGGCTATGTGCCCTGGCGTTTTATAAACACGACGTCTCTGTTTTCAGAATACAATCTGACTGATAAACAGACAGAAATGGCACAAAGGGGAGCCAAATACACAATGCTGCGTATTGAGAAGCTGGAAAGATTACCATTCACTGTAGCCGAATCACCATCAACAGAATGGCTAATTCACGGCAAAATAACACTCCCGGTCACGACTTTTCAGTTTCGTTAATGCCTTGAGCAAAGACAGGCAGGCAGGCAGATATGACAGGATGGGTAAGGGGTACATCAAGGAATCTTGGGAGTTACCATATCAATACCGATGCCAGAGCGGGGATCTGGAAGTATATCTAAGCGGTACAAACTGCAAGAACGCTCTAAGCGGTTCTCTCATGTGCAAGGACATCTCACTACACGGAGCCTGTAGCGGTTCAGTAGCCAACTTGTCTTGTCACATAACAGGAACCCCAGCTGCAGTGATCACACCAGTTTTCGAGTTGCTCTTGAATGGGAGTTACTTGATGCTAAATGATCAAGGTTGCTGTGGGATGGTTCCGGGCGTCGCCTATCTGGTCACCGTCAACTCCAGGGTTACTTGCTGTATGCAAGTATTGTTTCCGCCACTGAACACAGTCAGGGAGGCGCCGCTATGGCCTTCGCTGAATGTTTCTTTTATACAGTTTGATACTCTGAGCAGATTGAAAGCCATGCTTTTGCAACAATCCGTGCCCTTAACCTCCGCTCGAGAGACCTATGAACTTCAAGTTGCAAGGACCTCGACCGAGATACAGACACTCATACGTACAAACTGCCCCATTCATTTCGCAGAAATGGTGGGTCGTATCTTCAACATGTCTGATACGAGCGGTATTGTACACCTATTTAAGACCATAGGGTCCGGACTGCTTAACACCTTTCAGACGGTCCTCGGAGTGATCCCAATTTTTATACACTCCATATTGGGAAGCGTATTTGGAGGATTCCCGCTCTTCCTATTCCTGATTGCAGGAGTCCTGCTTATAATACTACTGCTACGCAATGGACAGCCCAATTCCAGAAGGGTTGTTGAACACACTCCTGGAACGGAAGTATCGTGAGCGCATGGTACAACTTCTGGGCTTACCTTGCCTACGAGAACTCAATGCCTCCTGGTTTCTATCGTTTAGACCAGTCTGGGTAGACTGCATCTTACCTGTTCTTCGACGCCTGCTCTGCGGAGAAGAATGCTCGTTGGATTTATGTCTAACATTTCCATCAGACGCGCCTCCGGACATGGATGCAATGCTGAACCCCATAAAGGCCCACGCTCTGCGTTGTCCCCAGCGGCTTCCGATTCTGATGAACACATTCCTTGAGAATCCACAGGTGCCGTTTGCTCCTGCTGGGTTAGGCGACTCCTCCACAGGCACACAGGTTACAACTGCCGCACCAGATGCCGCAGCTCCGACTGATGGCAGTGCTACATTCCATCTATGTGCGATTGACGTTCTATGCGAAGCGTTGGATTTGTCTACTGCAGCGGCTGACACCGATATGGATGTGCTTCCCAGCCCGGACGCCTAATCTCGAATTGGCTCATCGCGTCCTGGTAAAGAATTCGGCTTTTGCTCGTTTCAAAATAAACAATCTAAATTTGGAACTTTGCTTACAAATTGACACTGTCGCTTGCAGAAAGCATGGCCTTCTTCCGCTTATAGTGATACAGCTTTATGAAGAGACAGTGATTGACTTTTAAAGTGGCAACTGGAAAAAGCTGAATTTTAACACTTTTATATATTTTTTTAACATCTTTTTAACGAGTTTTTAAACTCATGTTTGTCCAGATTTTATAGTATGGTCATTATTATCCTTTTCGGAAGAGGAGTGGGTATTTTATCCCGTATAGAGACCCTAATGTAGGCCCGTTCATACATGCCCTATAATAGACATATTCATATTTACCCTAATATGGTCATATTCGTACTTGCCCTATTATGGTCACAGCCGCATATGCCCTATTACAGTCATAACCATACATGTCCAATTATAGTCATGATTCCTTATATAGGCATGCTCTTTCACCTACATTGGTCCCATCCAGTACACAACGTGCTCTGAGGGCTGAACGTTATCTGCCTTGTGGTTTTGCAGGCACCCGGGTTTTCCCAAACACAGGCCCACACTGTACTCATAAATTATGCATGACTCTCTAAGAATATTCCACCTGCAAAATATGTATGTACAGAGTTCACCCCTAAAGCCTAATGGAGGACCAATACAAACCTTGCACGAAGATCAGTGTCTTCAGGGTATAAATACACCACATCTTGCCCCGGTAAGACAGAGGGAACCGAGACTTCCATGCTGACACACTGACCAGAGACGCTGAGGCTCCTGCATGCAGTCACTCCAGCTGACAGCGGTCTGACACAACCCGGACGGGGTGTCCAACTCGAAACCAGGACGGGGTCCCACACTCTCTCTATTCAGGTATGGGGTTTCGACTAAATCCTAGAAGGATTCTTGGCTATTAGGTTTTTAGACCTACACATATGCTAGGTACACTTGGGTACATCTAGGGAGGCATCGTAGGAGTATGCACCTTTCTCTCCAATGCATTTTATATTCATGTATGTAGTCATGATTGCTGCAATATGGTAGAACTGTTCTATCCCTTTGCTTTTATCGTACTGCTGATAATATATCTCTGCTTTGGTCTGCTGGTTACCGCAGCACATATATTTTACACTAGAATAACAACTGTTCAATAAATACTTATTGAAACGCCCGACTGTTTATTCTGTGTAACTCTCTGAGACAAACCAAATAAGTGAGCACAAGTGACTGAGCGAAAGGTAGTACATTGTTTCCACGATTCTGAGGGAATCAGGGTTGTCATGTTCTAAGGTTGCCAGAAACTAATCTCTCCCCGATAAGAGGAGACACTAGTGGCACTGCGAGCTAGCTAATGCAAAACTAGGCTAACATATACTTCCCTGTGCTTCTCCTCCAATCTATACACCGGTCTTTCTCCGATGAGGACTCTGTCCATGCTTATAGGTCTCTATGTTTGATTTTCACCTTTGCTTATGTGTTTTATATTGTTCTTTGATATACTAACTACAGTCTTTGTAAAATACCTTTTATTGTTATCATTGTAAAGCGCTCCGTCACCCGAAAGGGTCTTGTTCACGTTATATAAAACCCCTGTAATAAATTAATTAATGTTTCTAAGTTCATGTTTAAAAACTATCACTTTTAATTAATGTCCGTCTATGCAGTCTATGCGGTACTGATTCCAGGGAATTTGGTTTCGCATTTTGAAATTCAGCCACCAGTTGTATATCTCTGACTCCTGAGTCTCAGACTAGCTGCAGACTCTGTGAGCTTAAGATTCAATTTGTTACCCATTTATTGATGCTGATTTCAGTCCTTCTGACACTCAGTCTTTCTACCCACCCTCTTAGACACCAAACTGTTTCTACTTATGATCACTTTTCGTTTGTCGACTCTCTGAAGTGCTTTAAGTGGGCTGAAAACTGGCCTATAACAAATAACCAATACCCCTTTGCATGAGCCTTAGTCTCTGTAAGTAAGCACAAGTCCTATTACATGTGGCATAAAATTGTTTCTGGCCCCCTAGGGGCCCTTCTTCGTATGGCTCTACTTCTCCTATGCTGGGACATGCTCTTGGTCATGTTGGTCCTGGTCGTGCTAGTACTTGTCTTCCTGGTCTTAGTCTTCTTGATCCTCGTCATCCTGGTCTCTCATATGATATTAAAGGTCCCGGTCCTCCTCTTCCGAATGGTGGATACAGTCCTGCTGGTCTTCTTCATCCTTCTCCTCCTCCAGGTCTTTTGGATCCTCATGGTTATCCTGACCTTGGTCCTCATGGTCCAGGAGCTCTCCTCCTCCTGGTCTTCCTGGTCATCCTCCTAGTGCTGCTCATCCTCTTCCTAGTCGTACTGGTCCCACTTGCCCACTTCGTCTTAGCCTTCATGGTCCTTCTCATCTGTATCTTCCTGGTCTAGGTCCTCGTCTCACCTTCCTTTTCTCCTCTGGGCCCTCACCACCTGCTCCTCCTGGGACTTATCCTCCTCTTTGCCATGATACTCCTCTTCTTAGTCCCTGTATTGGCTTCCTCCCTCTCTTTTTCCTCCTGGGCCTCCTACAGGTCCCTCCATAACAATCCTTCTTTTCTTAGCCTCACAAGTTGTGCTCCTCTGTCATTCTAATCATCCTGATCCTACTAATGTGCTTTGGAGTATTCCTTCTCCATGTCCATCTGATCTTGTTCCTCCTGGTCCTACTGATGGCCTTCCTGCTCCTGGCGTCCCTACTCCTCTCTGGTCCTTTCGAAACCTTGATTTCCTTGTCCTATTTCATCTTAGTTTCCTGGTCCTCCTGCTCTTGATACTCACTTTCCTACTCCTGGGCCTTCTGGACCAGGTCTACCTGGTCATCTGGATTGTGGTCCTTCTGCTATTCTGGACATCCTGGTCCTGGTCGTGCATGTCCTCGTGGTGGACCCTGTCCTGGTGTTTCTCCTTTTCCTCCTCCTCCTTCTGCTCTTCCTGGTCATCTTCAATCACCAGTTCCTTTAGGTCCTTCTGTTTCTCATTGTCCAGATCTTCCTAGCAGTCCGCCTGTTCCTGGCCCTTTTGACAATCCTAGTCTTCATGTAACTCATCCTCCTCCTGGACTTCGTAGGCCTCTTTGTCCTCTTGGTACTCCTCCTCCTCTTCCAAGTCTTTGTCCTTCTGATCCTCTTGGTCTTTCCGGGCCTGCTTCCTCCTCATTCTACAGTCTTGCTGCCCTTGTCCTGATTTTCCTGGTAGTCTTTGCTCTACTGACAATAGTGGTCTCTGTCCTGGTGTCCATTCTTGCCCTACTCTTCCGCCTCCTCCTAATCTTCTCCTGGTCCTCTTGTATGAATATATGTATGTATGAATGTATTTTCTATAGCGCACATTTGCTGGTTGACAATAAGAGGATGCAGATCCTTTACCTGTTTAGCTACCAAGGCCTCAAATGGTCTGCCTCTGTCTTTGCTACGTAGTGCCAATGAAAGCCTTTTTAGAAGTCTTAAAAGCATGGCTATTTAATTTTATAATAATTTCTCTTTCTTCTTTGCCAAACAGCCTACTTCTAGCACCAGGACACCCGCTGGGCCACTGCACGCTTTATCAATCTGATTCGATTAATTTAACCCACCCGCCCCATATAAATAGTGTGGTTACTTTGGCTATGTATCCTTTCACTGATTAAACAATACAGGTTCTAACTTATTTACAAGTTAAATAGTGGGGTTTCTCTGCTATGTGCTCTGCTGTTTGCTAAGTAGCACAAACTTTCTGTTGCATACCTGGCTGAGTTGCACAGAATCTCCACTGTTTACCCAGCTGCAAGATGAATGCTACAGAATATTCTATGTCGTACAGCTGGTAAAAAGATAAGTAGCATAGATTGTGTAGCTACTAAGTCAGTAGTGGATGACCAGACAAATAGGAATTCTGTATTATTTGGTTGGTGGCTGAGCAAAGATTAGAGAAAAATCCCTGAGCAGCCGCGGTCCAAGCAGGTAACAGCGGTGGGGCCGCGTAGGGGGGATTTCGAGGGATGATGCAGAGGGAAAATTAATTATTTATTTAATTTTCCCTCTGCATCATCCCTCAAAATCCCCCCCCCCACCCGGCCCCACCGCCCCACCCCTGTTACCTGCTCGGACCGCGGCTGTTCCTGAGTATCTGGTGGCCCAATAAATAGCATAAATTCATTTCTATTATTAAACGGCCAGACAAATAGCAGAAAAATCTTTCAGTTTACATTGCAAATGTCTTAATCATACAGACCTGACACTATTGAACCAGCTTGGGTAAAACTGAAGTTGCTATCTTTGCTTGTCTACTGGGTAAGGGCCTATTTATGAGTGGGGTTGTTGTTTTCTGAACTCTGTGTAAACCCCTCTTAGCGTAGGGATCAGAATTATGAGTTAGATTGTATTTAAAGTATCTGATAATTAACGGATACGTTAAATACCTCAACCTTGGTTACATTTTGGCAGATCAAACCTGCCAAAATTTAACAGGGGAAAAACATATGGTATTTACTGTATCGTACTGATTTTGCTCGAATCAAATTTCCTTAAAAAACAGAAGACAAGAGGTGTTTGGCAAACCAGGAACAGTTTGTTTAAATACACAGTTCGGCCAGAAGAACAGTTACGGACCCTAGGTCTGAGGACTGTCTCAGTGTACATTGTGTTTGAGGCTTTTTTAAATACAATATTGCAACAGTCATAAAAGGTTTCCGGCGTACCATATATGGTGAGAAATATTGATTGCTGCCTTTAGGGTCATAAATTAATGGTCAATGGTTACTACAGGTGGGTCTTGACGTGCCTGGACACAGTGTGGCCAGTGGTGAATGTGTCCAGGTGTCCGGCATGGGGAGCACGTGATCACTACATGTGCTAGGCCCTTATCGGCTTAGTGTTCCTAACTCATGTGGCATCTGATTTGATGGTGTTTTTAGGAGCGCGTACCCCCACCGTACCCCCCACCGGCCATGTGTGCTTTATTGGGACAATCTCTCCTGACCATTGTAATGTCGCTGCGTCTATCTGTGGAATTGATCAAGAGTTTCCTGTATTAGTGTTTGTCTGCCAGCTATGCACCTGATCCATCAATCACTAATCCCGGGCCTAGGTCTCAGGGCCTGCCTGACCACGTACGCGCATGTCGAGGTAGATGTGGAGTTCAGAACGGGTGATTCTATTAATAAGGACAATAGTTGATTTTTGCATCGACATCCATATTAACTTTACTCCCTCTACTTGATTCTTCAACTATACTATCTAACTCATGCGTTTGAACCATTATTTTATTTGGGTCCTGCTGTTCCCTATGCTCGCTCTTGACTACAACAATCTTCCTAATTACTTGCATTTTGCATAGTTTGAGGACTGCATTTCTACAGCAGGTGATCCCCAAATTTTATAATCCCCGCTAACCAATAGAAACAGAACAATAACTGGCAACAGTGATTTACACAGACCTGATATCCAGTCAGGAGAATCAGTTTGAGAACCACTCCTGCTCAAGGACACCGCCTTCTTAATGCATGTTTCTCTGGAGGCCATGCAGTGCTTGGATGGCAAGTGTCAATGTTCCATTGCCTGTCGTTCCCTGGGATAAATGTGCCACAGGCGGTGCCTATCTTGGAGCAAACCCCTCCCTCCATTGCGGTCATTAAGTCCAGCACAAATCGGTGCTGCAGCACCATGAGGTGGATGTCTCGCATTTCTTCCTTGATTGAATTGAGGGCGGGCTCAGTGCTGTTCATCATCTTGAGCATTTGCCACAGGGTAACTTGGCCCCAGTGGGCATTTGCTTGTGTCTGTATGGTGAAGAAGGGTTTCGACCCCCCAACTCCCAGATGTGCTTCTGTGAACATCCTGAATTCTTCTGGAATGTCATTGAACTGAGCCCAGCCAAAATAGTCCGTTGCTATCTTTTTGCGAGCTTGGTGCTCTAAGGTGGTCTTTTTCTTTAACAGGTGCTGGTACAATTCTGTTAGTTCTTCTCCGGGAATAACCAGGGTCTGGGTGTGCAAGGTCACAAGGGAGCGCAGTCCCCTCCAACCGAGAACCAGTTGGGTGTAGGAGTATTCGCCGCACTGCCAGTAGAAATACATTAGCGTGGAGGTGCCCCATTGCATATCCAGAATGTGCACAATCACTTTGCAGTTAGCATTCGTGCCCATTGAGAGCGTTCCTTTTCCTCTGAAACATAAGGAATACAGTGTAAGTTTCCGTACAATCAGGGGTTGGCCCTTCCCGTCTTATCGGGTCAGGTTTACAACTACCCTATGCAGCTCTATCTTGTTAGGCTGGATCTTGGTCCTTACCCTACAGAAGTATAGGTGAATGAGGCATTTTGCTTTTTTGGGGGCTACCTCTTGGCACAGATAAAGCCTATCTGCGCCTAATCAAGCTCAAAAGAATAGAGCAGTTTTGGTTCTAGAACAACCGCACTGGAGTTAGTATTCAAAGAATCAATTGATAGTGCTCAGCTCCCTTGTGGTTTCACTGCCTGGGAACCACTTAACATGTACATAAAATTCCATTAAAGAGAGAACACTTAAAGTATAAACAATCTCAAGGTAAAGCCTGATTCATAATAGAATCCCACAAATTCTTCTTATTTTTATCTCTTTCTGGATCCACATAAGAGGAGGGAGCCAAACGATTTTCAGTAATAACGTCTTTTTTAGTGTTGCATCAATAAACAATACTTCAGCCCAGCCAACGTGTTTCATTCTGTAAAGGACTTCATCAGGGTTAGCGTGATCTTGTATAAACCCTTTGCCATAAAATTGAATCAAAGGAATATAGTGTTCCACGGACAGTATTTTTCCGAAGGGGATATCCTATGAACATGAAGTAATGGTAATTTATACCCAGTGAAATTAGGACATTATGCGAGTGTTCTCCCCCAAGTGGGATCTGCAACATAGTGCAGTGTTGCGCGCGGTCGTCATGTAGTGATGTATATGTTCATAGGGGATCCCCTTTGGATAAATACTGTCTATGGAATACTATATTCTTTTAGATTACATTTTATGGCAAAGGATTTATACAAGATCATGCTAACCCTGATGAATCCTTTACAGGATGAAACACGTTGGCTGGGCTGAAGTACTGAAAACTGATGCAACACTAATAAAGATGTTATTACTGAAAATTGCTTGGCCCCCTCCTCTTATATGGATCGAGAAAGAGAAAAAACACAAGAAGAATTTGTGGGATTCTATTATGAATCTGTCTTTACCTTGAGATTGATATTGTTTATACTTTAAGTGTTCCCTCTTTAATGGAATCATATATGGCCTACGCATGTGGGCAGTGGCGGCTCGCACAGGTGAGAGCGGTGAGGCGGGGTGGTGGAAGTCGACAGATGACAGGATAAGTAATATTAAATAAATAAATAAAACCACTTACTGTGCGCTTGCCGCATCGCTGACTAGATGAGTGCAAGAGTAGTGTCTGGGTGATTGGATGAGTGCATGGGTAGACCCTGGGTCATTGGATGAGTGCAAGAGTAGTGGCTTGGTGATTGGGTGAGTACACGGATAAGGTCTGGGTGATTGGGTGAATGCATAGATACTGTCTGCATGATTGGGTGAGTGCATGGATAGTGCCTGGGTGATTGCATAAGTGCATGGGTACTGCCTGGGTAATTGGATGAGTCCATTAGTAGTGCCTGGGTGAGCGTATGAGTGCATGGGCAGTGCCTCAGTGAATGGATGAGTGCATACATAGTGTCTGGGTGTCTGTATAGTGCATGGATAGCGCCTGGGTGATTGGATGAGTCCCTGAGTAGTGCCTGGGAGTTTAGATGAATTCAAGTGCAGTACTTGCATGATTGGATGACTGCTTAAGTAGTGGCTGGATGATTGGACTAGTGCAACAGTTATGCCTGGGAGATGGGATGAGTACATGAGTAGTAACTGAATGAATTCATTACTAGATTAGTGAATTGACACACGTAATGTATCTCGCCGTCCAATCACTGTGAAAAAATAAAAAAAGACAAACATGTATTAGAATTTCATTTCCAACATTAGGCAACCAAACAACATACAATATTTTTGAAGCAAAACTTTAATTCAACATAGACAAATGTTTTTTCCTGTTTTCATCTTTCATACTTGTTCACTTTCAACAGTGCTTTGTATGAAGACTCATCATGAAACATTAGGAAAAACAATCAATGGATTGTAAAAAACAAAACAAAATTTGCACAGTTGATCATTACAACTATGTCATACTGTTCACTGCACTCACTACAAGTTTTTTAATACTGGCTTGCTGATAGCTTACTACCTTAATGAAAACAACTGTATGGTAAAATTGTTTCTGATATTATTATATTTGGTACAGAATGTCCAACAATTATGAACCAGTCTTCATTTTTGAATATCTTTTTGTAAGCATCATCCCTCTTAGGCCAAATGATGTCTAAAATGTTCTTAGTCCATGTATGAAAAACATAACTCATAGTACTACGTAGAAGTTGCTGTAGCAGAAACAAAAGGGAACTTTTTTTAGTGGTAAAGAGGCTTTTCACATGCAACTTAAAGCTACTGGTATTATAATACCTCCATTTACTTTTTTTCTATAGTAACACAATGTAGTCCTCAAATATTTATAAATTCCTTTCTTGCAGTTAAAAAGAGTTTTTCATTTCTAACAGATTGCTGTAGACAATACCCCCAATAGACCGAATAATGTCTCAGAAACACATAATCCATATATATATATATATATCAACACAATACCACATTTTCTTATCTTAGATTCTCCTTAGAACTTTGGTTCTAGAAACAGTAGATATGAGTTTGGTAACTTTTTGGGTTGTCTTGATTTGAATGTCACTTGTATATCATTGCACTCTGTCCATCCTGGTTGACATCTTAAATATATTGTGTAGTGTCCGGAGGTTATATTAACTCCTTCATGAAATATGATTGCTATAGTTGTGAAAGTTGTATTTGAGATGGAAATTTGTGCAGCTTTAAAGTTTGTAATTTCAGTTACTAACTTAGTACCATCCACTCTGCATCATTGTAGCATGACTATGATATATTTTCCATACCTCTGTAGAAACAACGTTGACCTAAGTTCTGATCTGCAGTTTGGACAGGTCATATCTTGATTAAGGGTGGGCGGAGCTGGTGTAGTGCCTCTACACGTAGTTCCACAGAGTTTGAAAAAACTCCATGTAACTCAGCTCCATTATGCTCCGCTCCGCTCCCTCCCCCCTTAATTTGGGAGGGTGGAGGTGCTAGCTAACTCCGCTCCGCCACGGAGGGGAGTTTTACCTAAACTCCGCTTTCGCAAAAATCCGCAAACTCCGCTGGCGGAGCAGAGTTACCCGCCCGGGGTTAATCTTGATGGGTATTTGTAGTTAAATCTTCAAACAGCACAGCTTTACAATCTGGTAATGTAAAGTAGAGGAATCGTTCTGAATTGATTTCAGTGCTACACGTAAATTCACAATCTTCCCAGTTATGGGTCCACTTAAGTTAAACCAAATAATTCATTGATATTCACATCTTCTTCATCTAATAGTCATAGCATTACCATTAGAAAATCTTGAGCATCCTGCTGAAGATTTTGAGAGAACACTACTGATCCAGTACAGTCAGCAGTGAGTATTCTTATTCCAGTAGCAGAATGTATAATACTTCTATCACTTCCTAAATCTTCAAGTAAACTACACAGTTGTGAAGACATTGTTTTATCTACCTTTTCTTTAATAGAATTTGTAAAATGAGGCTAATGATATAGTCCATTTAACACAACATTTGCATAACAGTTCACTCCAGATTTATTATCAAAGCGATAGCCTTGTATTTCCTCATTGTGCTCTAGTTTTCTTTTCTTTCCTCCTTGTTGATTTTCTTTTTGTTCATCTTTCTGTTCATCTGTGATAGACTGTTTAGCTATTTTCTGCTTTGGACACAGTATTGCTTTTTGAACCACAGGATACTGGCCTAAATGAGGTGCATATTGAGCTCTTAACCTATCATACTTCGTTACATAGCTCACATCAGCACTTACTTTCTTCTCATCAAAATCAATCCGAAATAAAACAGACAATTTTCTTATTCGCGACAAAGCAACATTTGACATTCCTTCTTTGAATACACAACTACAAATATTAACAAGACCTGTATCTACACTTAAACCTTGAGATTTATGAATAGTTACTGAATACGCTAAAAACACTGGGACCTGCTTTTGCTGGACATACAAGTCTTTCGCAAGTAGGAAACGTACAACACATCTACCAATCTGCTTAACTTCAGCAATATAATCACATTTTACGGCTAAGTATTCCACATCATTTCTGTTTGGATAGTTAAAAAATGTCATAACTTTACCCATTGCACCATTCACTAGCCCTTCTTCTACATTTAAATTACGACGTAAGATTACACGACAATTTTTACAGATACGTAACTGTTTTTCTAATCCTGCAGTTTTCGACACAGACTTTTCTAAACTATTCAATTTTGATTGCAGTTTTTCTGTTAGTAGCACTGTAAGGCCTTGATGTTCCATTTTATCATTTGCTCTAATTTCAACAATCTCTTCTTTTTCCAGTTGCAATAATTGTTCATTGAATTTACTACACTCCTCAAGAGTTGGCATCAAACAAACAATAGACTTCTCTTCTTTAACAAAATTGTATATTACTTCAGCTGGAACATTATTTGGAAACAATGTTTTACTGAGATGGGTGTCTAATACTGTATTTCCCTGTTTGGTGAGGACTCCCACTCTTATATCCTTTAGTATATCTGCATAATGCATATCTGATGCTTGCCGAACATTTTGGATTAACTCTTTGTATTGAAGGTTTTCCAATACTTCCTAGTGAATTCCTCTTTTCATTATGTAGTAGTTTCTTGAAGACAGGTTGTCCTTTTAATGGAGTTAGTTGTAGCAGGTCTCCAAAGACTATTAAGTGTTTTCCACAAGAAAGTACATCGTAGTCAGTTTTTAATATTTGCTGCATTCTTAAATGTATAAAAGCTAGCATTAGGTTAGACACCATACTGACTTCATCAATAATTAGTAGCTTTAATTTCTCTAATACTCTTCCCACTTCATGACAAGCATCACCAGATAATTTGTTGTATTGTAATTTGTTGTCATGTTCAACAGGCAGCATTAACAATTGATGAAGGGTAACTCCTTTAACATTATGAGCAGCTAAGCCTGTTGGTGCAGTGACTACACACAACAAATTGGACTCTGTTGTCTTCGGTAGGTAACTTGTCAGTACTTTAATCAACAAGCTTTTTCCAGTTCCAGCTTTACCACCTATGTACAATAGAACTGGTTTATATGTAGAACATGCACACTTTTTATTCTCATGGAGAAACCCATGTTCTACTTTACCTTTTTCCTCTTCAAAAATGTCTTTCTGCTCTGCATTCAATTGCTGTATTAGTAGTTCTAGATCCACAGTTTCCTGTCTTACTTGCTGCATTGCATTCTCCACCTCATTCATAGCTATTGCAGCTTCATTTTCAATGATTAGCTGTCCAAGAGGATCTTGACTTCTAGGTGCTGAACTTTGACTGCTCTGAGAACTCTCTCTTGCTATCTCAGCAGCAATTGTTTCTTCTTGTTCAATCTCATCTCTCAACATTTGAAGATACACTGGAAACACAGAGCACTCAATGCTGTCTTTCACAGCGTTGAAAGAGTCTTCATAATAGTCAAATTCTCCAAGTAGCTCACTTTTAGTTTGCCGTGGCTTTAACAACTGTAACAAGCTAAATAGAAAAACTCTCTTTTGTCTGGAGTTAGGCAACTTAGCTTTCGATGGTTGATTAAATGTAATTTGTTATGTCTCACCAAACATCCTTCAGATCCAGCCACAGCAAATTTACCTTCATCTCTGATTTCACTGACATTACTTCTGAAAGTATAATGTTGAAGTATTTCATAAAGACACATCCTTTCCAGATGATGACTTCTTCTTGAATAGTACATATCCAGCATGTTACTCTTCAGAATATCTGTACTGTATGGCTCAAATTCTGCAAGATATTGAATTTCAGGAAAAGACTTCAGTACTCTGTTACGAGTATTAGCAAGCCCTAAACTCACCCATTGAGCTCCTCTAGATTTAGAAAACAAATTAGCTGA
The DNA here is from genome assembly GCA_963921515.1 of Calotriton arnoldi. Classification (NCBI taxonomy): domain Eukaryota; kingdom Metazoa; phylum Chordata; class Amphibia; order Caudata; family Salamandridae; genus Calotriton; species Calotriton arnoldi. The sequence continues at coordinate 498,938 of CAWUFW010000931.1, forward strand.
GATTAACCAGTCTACACATTCATAGCAGCCTATCTCTCTGTGAGAAAGCATTTTCAAACTAAAACTGTACAATTTCTTCGTAAGACTCTTTTCTGCTGAAATCTCCTCCCACATCTCTTTCATCTCACTTTTCTCTAACTTTGTTATATAAGATGTAACATACCGAGCAACAGCAATTGAGTTGTCTGCAACAAAGTGCACATCCATGTTTGCATTCCACATCTTCAGAATCACAGGGCCGTAGTCATTAATGTACTTGGAGGCCTCTGTTCTTCTTAGGTTGTATGTATTTTTCGGTGATTTCCTTGTAAGTGTTATTTGACTGCAGACAAAAAGCTGCTTACTCTTCCTTGTGAGATGACAGGTCATGGAAATCCAAAACGACATCTTGTATAAAATTTCCCTTTTGCTCTGTATCTTTGCTGACCGTACTTTCTGCATCTATGATTTTGGAATCGTAGAACTTGTTGTCTTAAAATGTTGTCACTACTCTCCTTTGCGATGGAGCAAGTTATTACATACTGCTCAATAAAAGACAACACAGACTCATCACTGTCTGTTCCAAACTTTGGGTCATCTTTTACCCACAACAGCATGTAAATACGGGGAGCACCTATGGCTTGGTACTCTTTATGCCAAAATAAATCAATCACTTCACCAAGAGGAGGTTTTGTTTTGTTCAAGACTTCATTGCTTGAAATCTGTGATTAAAATATCTGCAAACATTTGTAGGGTCTAGTGAGCACAGTTCTCCTGGCGTCTTGAGATGAATGTCTTTTATATTTGAATTTGCCTCCTGCAAGAATTCTATCAGTTCATCCCATGTATATTGAGCACAACTCAGCATCAGGAACCAAGTAGGTGCTCCAAGGTTCCTCAACATGCACTTGAGTTCACCATGATGCCGATACCAATATTTATTAATCCCACGCTGACATGAGAATAGGTTTATTAAAATGTATTCCAAGTGTGCATCTTTTCCTTGAACTTTTTCTAAAAGTTCTCTTGCTGATATGTTATGTAAATTAACTCCTCTTTTTAGAATATGATTCACAGCATATATTAGAGGCCAGACAAGTCACTCTCAAAGAATAGGTGAAATATATATGGAATATACTGACGAAATCTAGGATCTGCTGAATAAAGTCTACTACATCTATGCTCAGCTGCAGGTATTTGCACAGGCTGCTCGTCATACCTGCCACCTACTCCAGTAGGAAAATGATGTGAGAAACACTGAGCTGCTAAACTTTTTCCCCACACACTTAATGGAGCTCCTTTTGCTTCCTTCATTTGAAAGAACTCAATGGCATCACCAATAACCTCTTTAGAATGCAAAGGGTGGATGCTATATGTTCATAAATTTCTTCTGTCCTGGACTGATCCACCTTATCAATCTGACATTTTGATGGAAATGTCTGATCCTCCATATGTGTGATATCTTGCAGGCTTTCCACATTTCTATAGTAAACATTGTTTTGTACCAGATATATATATTTTTTAACTTTGGTGACATCTGCTAACTCCTGCCATATCTTCTTGTTCTTGGTAGGTACACCATTTACAAGAATTACTTGTCCTTCCTCTAAATCTCTATTACCCCGACCGTTTCAATGTTTTTCTTGGCATCTAATGGCAAATACACTACCTTTTAGACCTGTTTGCAGTTCTGTAGGGGGTAACTTGCCTGTCTTTGGCTCCATGCGTACTATAGCCTGAAATGGATGTATAGTTTGGATAAGAATGGACTCATAAATATTTAAACCTTGAAGTGCTTCTGGAATGGGAACCAGCTCTAACTTGTTATGCACAGCTCTCTTCGACATTTATTATCCTCTAATTTATTGTAGCAGTAATTGATAAAATCCCTAAAAATGTTCTTTGATTTTCTCCCAGTTACAGCAAGAAAAACTGTTACAGCAGCCTTAATCACCTCCAGATTAGACGATTGCAATAGCCTATATGCGGGTGCCAACAAGGCAATCTTGAAAAAGCTCCAAACTGTCCAACATGCAGCAGCTCGCCTGGTGCTCAAATTGCAGTGTCGCTCTTCAGCCTCTGCAGCCTTAAAATCACTGCATTGGCTACTTATCCATAAAAGAGTACTATTTAAGATACTCGTCATTACTTTCAGAGCTTTTAGGGCATCAGGACCTAAATATTTAACAGCCAGATTTACACCCTATGTCACCACACGTCCCCTTAGGTCTTCATCAGCAAATCTTTGAAAACTCACACTATTTAGATGTAAAACAAAGGAAGGGAGATTAGTAACCGTTCTTGGGGTAAAAGCATGGAATATTCATTTCTGTTTCATTCAATCAGAATCCTGTTTCAGAAAGTCATTGAAAACCTGGATTTTTGGAGCCACAGATTCTCTATTTCTCTCTATAGTTGAGGCAGCAGCATCCATTTGAGCATCCTGTCTGTTTCTGCATAGCGCCAAGATACTCCTGCGGAGTGATAGTTGCGCTTTATAAATAATACTTACATACATACATACCGATAACTTGTCGTGTGGACTAGTGAAATCATTCTTCTACAAATAAGTACAGTGCAAACTTTTGCCAGTTATCATTATTCTCTAGTTCACTTTTTAAAAATAAGTCAACAGTCCGCGTTTGATTCTTGTAGTGAGTGCGTTGACAGCATATACAAACATACTCTGGTTTTTCAACACATACTGTCTTGAATTTTGTAATCTCTTTTCAAAACTATCAACTGTAGTATCTGTGTCCTGCTCTTCAACTCCTCCTGTTATCAACTCTTCGATTTCCCTACAGTCCTGTTCTGGACCAAAGAAACAAAACCACATCATCACAAACCTTTTCTACCTCTGCCACAGTACCATCTGTCCTGCTCTTCAACCCCTCCTGTTATCAACTCTTCAGTTTCCCTACAGTCCTATTCTGGACCAAAGAAACGAAACTGCACATCATCACAAACCTTTTCTACCTCTGCCATAGTACTATGCAAAAGTGCCCTATTCATTTCTCTTAAACATAAAGCAGGAGTTTTCACATAATACAGCCTCCTAACTAAAGTTTGCATTGTTGAGCTGTGTACAGCTAACATCCTAAAATAATGAAATGTGTTTGGCACACTTTCTTTGATAAACAAGTTAGTGAGTGTCCCTGCAAATGTGTATGCTTTCTCAGCTTGCAAGGATCCAAACCTTGTAAAGTACTTATTTTGTGTTTTAAACTTCGCCTTGGAAATATACTTAGGAATTTCCTTAATATATCAATGGATTGCTGTCTAATACTACAAACACTACTACAATTCCATTTGTATACAGGGGCCTCACTACGCCTCCCTTGTACCTCTTCAACAATAACTTCTTCTACATTTCTAGGTACAATCACCTCTTTTCCTATAGGACTACCATTCTTCATTTCATAACATCGTCCACTTTCATCATTAGCATGAACTAATCTGTTATCCTGGAGATAGCTTTCTTCATTAAAGAAAGGCTCTGTACTAGAAGTATGCATTCATTCTCCACTAAAAATCCAATCTTTTCTTCTGGTTTTGTCTCTTCATCCACAACACTATTTTGTTAAGAGTCTTCAGTCTATTTAGAATCAAAATGAAAAGCTTCCTCTTCAAAGCAAAGGCCTTATCAACTACTCTCTCAACTCGTTATTTCTGTTCCGTTTCAGTGCCTCTCTCCTTCTTCTATACTTCTTCATAGTTCTCTGTAGATTTATAACCACACTACTACGAAACATTCTGGCTCTGATTTCCTTAAACTGCTTCTGTCTCCTGGTTAAGGTGCGTCCATGTCTTTTACAATCTTTTCTGGTCTTGTGATTTGTACAGTTTGCCCACTCTTATTGTTTCTCAGAGTCATAATTTCATTTTCTTTATTTTGTAATCTTTGTAAATGTGTGCATATTCTTTTAAGAAATGACTTTGTCCTCTTACCAGTAGCTCTTTTTTTTTCACCACTTTTTCTGCATTCTGCCCCTTTTGTAACTCATTTCTGCAAACATACTGCAGTTGCTTCTGTTGCTTTTTCGTCCGAGCTTTTGTAGGCATTGTAACTGTGTGTAGTTATGTAGATATTGTTCTGTAAAAAAAACAAGTATATTTTAAATTTTACCCTTGCCAATCTACCAACTACTTTACTACTGACTTACACATAATACAAAAACTGTTTTCATGTTACGTTGCATTTTTAAATGTACGGATGAACCTAGAAATATTACTACATGCACTTACTTCAATATAACAAACCCAGGGCAAAACACTAAACTTTATTTATTAGTTACTTTTTAACATTTTAGCACCCTCTTGTACAACACAGCTACAGCATATCTCACTTCTCACTTATACATAGTGAAAGAACAGTTTATCCATTCTGTAGTAAATTTTAAAATGAACATCAAGGCGAGAAGGCATATTTACAAGCCCCATGCACTTTCCGGAGCGTCACTTTTTTTGGCACACCGGCACCTTATTGTGGTGCTCTATATTTACAAAGCCACATAAAGCCACTCTGCGTAGCTTTTCATGGCCTTATAAATACAAGTGCTTTTCAGGCAGCACTTTGTGTGAAAGAAGCATGCCATGGGTGTTGCTGTGGGTGGTGCTCCCTAGGGGAGGTGTAGGGAGATGCAACAGGGAGAAATACTTTTCTTTCTCCTCATTTTTCCTGTTTCTATGCATGCTGCATTCTACAGCATGCATACGAAGAGGAAAATACCTCTCGTGATTGTTTTTGTACAGAAAGGTGTTCCTTCGTGCACAAAAACAATCATCCTGACTACACACACACCTTTGCACCATGGTGCAAGGGTGCATCCGTTCGTGCATGGCAGCCAGTTCTGCTCCAGCACAGGGGAGAGCATAGGGATCCATTATATTGTTGTAAATATGATGCGTCCCTGTGCTTTGAAAGTAATGCAGCATGACGCAGCCAAATGGCTTGCAGCTCCGCACTGCATTACTTTCTTCTAAATTTTGCCCCAAGTGTACAAGTACATACAGTGCCTCAACACTATAAATACAAACACAACATAATAGCTATTGGATGCCTCTCTACAAAGGTGTTAGTGCTCTAATAACTATCTCGGTAAAAGGTCTTTCAACTCCCTCAAACCGCTTCGCCAGCTCAAATGCGCCTGGAATTTGGCCTAATTAACTAAACCGTAGGCCGACTTTATTCATCAATAAAAGTCTGGTATTGGATAAAACAAAATGTGGAGAACTCAAGGCTTAATGAGGCACTGTGGCAAGAACTCGAGAATGGGAAGAAATCACCTTACACTGTCTATTTGCTCAATGCACTTGAAGCCACACGTACTCTGGACCTGTGGAATAAAAACCTGTCCTTTTCAACATTTAAGTTAGCACTTAACAAAGCTGCTAAACTCCATTCTTTATTATTGGACAAAAATATCTTCAGTCAAAGATCTCACTCCTGGACAGTACTTAATAACTATAAAGTCCTCAAACCAGCGGCTTACTTAGGCCTCACTTTTTCGGTCCACTTAAAAAAAAAAAGCTAATGGCGCTTTGGAAATTATCCCTCACTATCAGACGCTCCAAGGTGGAAAAACATTGGCTTAAAAACGTGTCGCCTGTGTGGTAGTCATAAGGAAGATCTTATACACCTGATATGTATCTGTCCGAAACTTCATCAAGCACTTGTCACTTTGTTAAAGGAAGCCTTCCAGATTAGAGGAATACGATCTTGCAGGTCCCCTATTATTACAGGGCTTGATCCGCCTGACCCGCGGATGAACTGTAAACTGGTTAAGTTTCTTCACATACATGAACAGGCTCTGAAGTCTAAGGGGCTCATTACGATGCCGGACGGAAGCCCATCCGTAGTGTTGGCGGTGGTGGAAAACGTCTTTTTTTCCACCCCTGATGCGTATATTGGGACTACCATATTACAATGGGCCAACAGAGGCCATTGTCCGTCCGATGCGGTCTTTCCGGCTCTGCACCTTTTCTTGGGACGCAAGGGTGGCGGACGGAGCCTATAGAGCAAGTCTGGCATGCGTAAACACGTTCCGTCCACCAACCAGATTACGATGTAACAAACAGCCATTCCCACCGCGGCGTAAAAACCACCACATCGCGGATGGCGGAAGCACAACTACGGAAAGGATAAGCCGACCCAGAACACATCCAGACCAGCTGAGCCGCCATGTATCCAGCGCTACAGGCCTTCCCGCTGCTCTACCTGGTGCACCTCCGCCGCGCTCTACAGCAGAGGTACGTCCAAAACACCTCCACGCATGCAACCCTGTACAACTACAACTCCCAGCAAGCGTGCAGGCTGGGCCGGCCCCACGATGTATGTGGCAACCTGACAACTGCAATTTGCGAGACCCACCCAAATTCACATGAGTGACACCCTCAGGGCTCCTGAAGGCAAGTGGGGACAATGCCGTGCCCAGCAGATGCAGAGCGCGCACCCCGCAACATTCAAAACTGTAATCCGCTGGCGGCTCCCATTGGCTCGATGGCGCTTTCGCATAGGCGGTGCCACACCGCGTTGGCCAGGAAGCGCTGTCCGCAATCCTGCACCACTCAATTGGGGCCAATGCGTGTTTTCGCTGTGGACGCCAGCTACCGTGCCTGTAAACACATCAGGTATTTGCATTGTCCCCATGCGAATTGCATCACACACCCCAAAACATCAGCCGAAAGTGATGTGTGCACCCAGTGAAGGCATCATAGAGTGTGACCTTTGATTCAAGTCTGCACACACATCGATTGTCCAAGAAAAGGAGAGTGAAATTACATTCTTTGTCATGCCTCGTGGCCAGCATGGCCTTAAATTAGTCAAGGAGTCATAAAGACCAAAGGCCTCTTGCACTGTACCAATGTTGTGTAATGAAACTAGCAACCTGTTAACACTGCCTGTATATCTCTTGCTATGTGCTTAGCGAATCCGTGGCCATGGGCCGTCTTCTGAAGGGCCAGTGATGTAGGCTGACAATTCGAGGTGTCCATTCTCTGCAACTCAGACACACTGGTAATCCCTAGCACTTCCAACACACGTACTGGTGTGGCATGCAGTGGGCCTAGCTGCCATTGCCTGTAAATGTCTCACTCACGTCATAGGAGTGCACATGTGTTACAAAAAATCATCGCCTGGACGACATCATCTGCCATTCACAGCCATGTGTGCATGTATACACAATCCATGTGTTTATGTACCTCATGAAGGTGAACATGGCAATGTCTGTCACACTGAATTACCACACAGTCACGATGTACTGACCCCATAATGTTCACATTTGTCTGCCCACCGTGCTGAATATACATGTTTCATTGTCCAGGTGACACTCGCTGCCCTCATTCCGTAATGTAGTCGTGTATTGTGGGACTGAAGTCTGAGGTCGTGCAGTGACAGCAGCTACATGCAAATCTGCATAGATGCTGCGAAACTGAAGTGCCGTGGCATCTAACCACAGGGCAGCTCAACCTTGATGAAGCAGTATACCATATGCCATACACATCGAGCTACTATGGATGTTGAAGTAGTGAGTATGTCGAGTGAGTGAAGAAAAGCAACATCTGAATGCGTGTCACTTGTGCATGTCACATGTCCAAGAGTCAAGGCAATGTTGTGCTTGTGTGAGTCTATGCTTAAGCTGAGTACCACATCTCTCATCTTTGACTCATCTCATGCATGTGTACTCTGACAGGATTCGTAGGAGGAGACTACCTATTTTTCGACCTGTCCCACACCTGGCGACGATGGAGGACATCGACATCATCAGGAAATTCCGTTTGGATCGCCTCACACTGCGAGAGCTATGTGCTCATTTGGAGCACCATTTGAAGCCAAAACGAACATATCCTGCTGCATTGTCTGCTACAGTGAAAGCGATGGCTGCACTGCATTTCTTCGCCACTGGGTCTTTCCAGTACACTGTGTCCAGCGCCGGTGGGATGTCACAGACCATGTTCAGCATGGTGTTGCGTGACGTCCTGTCAGCATTGATGCTGTACAAGGACAGCTATGTCCACTTTCCGAGGCGGGATGAATTGCCAGCTGTGAAGGGGGATTTCTTTGATCTGGGAGACATCCCAAATGTTGTGGGAGCTATTGACGGAACCCACATTGGCCTCGTTCCACCACAGGCACGTGAACACATTTTTTGCAACCGAAAACACCACCACGTATGGTAGTGGTATGCCAGGTGGATCAGATAATCTCACACGTCTGTGCAAAGTTTCCTGGTTCTGCACATGACTCCTACATCTTGCGGAACAGCAGCATACCACAATTGATGGCTAATCTGCACCCCGAGTGGGCCTGGCTTGTTGGTGAGTGTGCTGTGTCAATGACTGTGATGTATGTGTGACATGCTGCTCTCCTCACATATTCTGATTGCAATATTTGTCTGTGTTCCTCACAACTAGGTGACTCAGGGTATCCAAATCTTCCGTGGTTGATGACCCCACTGAGTAATCCAACCACGCCCGGGGAAGTCCACTACAATGATGCCCATGGGAGGACACATCGTGTGGTGGAGCGCACTTTTGGACTGCCCAAGTCTAGATTTAGGTGTCTAGACAAGAGTGCTGGTGCACTACTCTACTCCCCACAGAAGGAGTCGCCTGCTGCATGCTACACAACCTGGCCTTGCGCAAGAAGATCCCCCTGATTCTGGATGATGATGAGCAGCAGCAGCCCCCTGCTCCAAACCCACACATGCCCAGTGACGATGACAGTGGTGAGGAAGAAGGCCTTGACGTGCATCAACATCTCATCACCAACTACTTCCATTGAGTGTAAGTGAACAATGAGCGACAATGGCTGTGCCTGTGTGCTATGCTGTTGTCTACCAAACTTTGATGATTGTTGCAGGGATTCTGTCCACACACAGAACTATGCGCAGGATTAGAGGACTTGGGCAGGCAGGGACCGAGTCATCCCACCACATGAGCACCCTGAAGCACTGGACCCAATAGCCATAGTGCCTCACTAGCTCAAACACTCACTGTCAGTGATACAAGCGCACAGACACCCCAGGACACAACACTCTGAGATCTCTCTGGAATAGCGTTAACAAGACACACCCTGTTGCCCTGACTCCTATACTTGTCCACAATGGGTTTATTTGAAGACAAGAAACGGTTCAGAAGTTTAATTTTAACTACTGTGTAAGAACATGCAGTATACAGCACAAAAGTATTTGAGAAATGCATTTTGCCCAAAAACATTTAGCAGAGTAACATGTCCACATATCATTAAGTAATATGGCATATCAATCAGCCCTCTGGATGAAACCCTACGAACCCATCCCCCCTCCCCTGCTGGAAGAACCTGTATCAAATGTCATTAAACTATGGGCTTTGTGAGCCGAACTCACTCCTCAGCCCGTAGATGGTGAAATGTACATCACATGTGCTGTGTCGCTCTTCTCTCTGGATAGACCCCTCCCCAAGTGTGGTGCACCTAGCCCGTTGCACCATAACATCTAAGAGGCACCCGTGGTCACTCGCAGCTGCAAGACTCTGTTGAGTCGTGGTGATAGGGCCTGACAAGGGACATTGTTCTCCGACCACGGACAGAATGTGCAGTCAGTACTCCAGGATGGCGGAGAGATCAAGCTCTGCGGACAGTTCCCATGTGACAGACATAAACAAAGCTACTTGCAAGACTTCAAAGTCAGGGATTTACGTGTGCGTCAGCTGCATGATGGAATCCGGGCGTATACTATGCAACAATTACCCCGACGGACATATGACAGCCTCCCCTTCCTCAGTTCTGTGGTACCAAACGAAACAGACCGCAGAGATCAGCAAAGTCAAAGCTAATGCAGACAGGGCCAAAGTCAGAGATGACTGACAATCTTTGTCAGAAGGAGGCGAGAAATGTTGAGACAATATTGAATTAGTTGCCACCAGTTCCGGATGCTGGTAAGTAGTTACGGATCCAAGAAGGCACATGCAGCTTCGAAGGTAAGCAGATCCAAATAAGCTTCAGCAAAAAGGACCGCCATCCAATCCAATAGCTTGAAGGAACAGATGTGCTCCTCGTACCACGAGGACGAAAAGAGCATTTCATGGCAAGCTGTAAGTGGCTCGATGTAGGCATGGCACAGGAGCCGTTGCGCAAACGCACAAGTGCAGCTGTCATCCTGTCTGACACGTTGAAAGGCATCCCATAAACGGCTATCCCTGACACAGGCCTGGTCGTGGGCCAACAAAGGACTCACCCACAGGTCATAATCAAGATCAGCACAGGATGTATTTGAAAGGAAGACATTCATGGCCCATTGAAAGGGGCATCGGCGACAGTAGAACACAGGTTGCACGCAGGTGAAATAGGCATAGCGGAAGGTCAGCCTATAACCGATGCAGAGCACAGCCAATGGTATACATCCAAAGACGAGCTGCATCCGTTCACGGTACAGTTGCAACAGACCGGAGTTGGCCTGGACCACAGGACGGGCTGCCATTGCGTGAGAGTAGTCGGGAAACCAGCAATCTGCAGTACTGGCAAAGGGTTGATGTGAAACCGCCAGATGCAGTCGGTAAATATGAGGAGTGACACCCGGTAGGGCTCCAATAATAGTGTGCAATGAAGTGACAAGGCCAGAGCCTACAAGTAGAAAAAATGTGCAAGTTCTTCAATATAAGACGCCATTGATATTTGGTGTGTCATTAGCCCAAAAACAAGTGGGAGTTTCGTGTCTCGCAGACACTGAAACGCGCGGGACGGTCAAGACACCTGGGATTCGAAGGTCTCACGGTCTGATGTGAGAGCGACTACTTGTTGAAACAAAAGCCCATTGAGCCTGCATCACTAGTTGAAGTCTGCTTTCCTTGTGGGAATGTGAGGCCACAACTAACTATCTACAAGCACATATGGGGGAGTAAAGAGAACATTGCTACAGCAAGGAACACGAAGTGCAAGTGTTCCTATTTACGGGATGCCTGCCCGTAAACCACAGCAGTTGTGGTCAATCAGGATAAGATAACTTCCATTGAGAAGTAGATTTGGCGTGGGTATGTCATCAGGGACTGTTGTTCATGTGGGTACAAATGCAAAAAGACTGGACATGACCCATGAAAAGCCCCGTGTAACTGTACTTGAGTTTGTGTATGCGGCCATGTCACCTTTGGCCACATGACAGGATGTGTTTTGATGCTGGCTCTTGTGGGATTCATTGATCAGCGCTGTGTGTTTTGAGACAACTTACGTCATATCCATATTGATGTTATTAGGGGGATGGGAGCACCCTACTTCACCTCCCAGCACAGTTCATCCCTTGGCATTCTGGTAAATGCAGTTCTGTCAAAATGCTTACTTGCACTGAAGCTTTTAGTGTTTCACCTGAGTTGGGCAGTGAGAGGTACCGAGAAATTAGTGTATTGTGGCAGCTTGCTCAACAGACACCGATCTCAATTTATCTTACCGCTACTGATGTGGTATAATGTCATGCAACACATGTGTCTAGGGATTGACACCACTGACCTGCATCCAGCTGTGGTGACTCACTTCCACGGAAAGACAAGTAAATATTTCAACTGCAGTGCATTTACCAGGATGCTGAGGGGTAAACTGTGCTGGGAGGTAAAGTTGTGTGCTCCCATCCCCCTTCTGTCCATGTTGATGGTGTTGGCCTGTGTTAACTGGTATGCATCTTGTACAGTGTTGCCTAGTGCAGGGCTTTTTCTGTATTGCCATCATATGTTAAATCACTGTCTTTTCCTTGTGTCGTTCCAGGTTCCTCTACTCTGTCAATGGATTGTCGCATTCACGTCTCATGATACATTGCAATGTGAGTTAACATGTTACTTACTATGATAAAAATGTCATCTTGACACAAAGGCATACAGGTGTGATTTGTGTTTATTTGTCAATGAGTGACAGGTGAGGGTTGAAGTTGAAAGTGATGGTACATGGATAGTTCGGGTAGAACACACAATGGTGGGATTCCACAGTCCAACAGTACACTCTCATCCTTGTGGCAATGTGGGATCGGATTTACAACAAAGTCAATGCTCGGTGTGACACTGGTGACATCAACGTTGGCTCCGAGAAATGGTACGACACGGTGCTTTGCCACGAGATCCTCCCTTTCGGACGCCCCCTACGCCGTATGGCCTGGGGGGAACCTGCTGCATGCTCGGAGGTGTCTGAGGATTCGCTGTGATGTGACTCACCCCTACCTGTGGCTGCTGCTGAGGTGTTGTGACTATCATCCGGCTGGCCACGGGGGGGGTGGCCAGCTATTTGTGCTGCATGCATGTCCCTCAGGACACCCACAAGCTGGCCCATGTACTCGGCAATTTGTCCCAAACGAGTGTCCATGGACCTCTGCAGCAGGCGGAGTTCACGCAGTTCGTCAAGGACCTGGCCCATCTGTCCCTGGTTCTGCTGGTATGCCCCAAGGACAGTTTGCACGGTGGCCTGGGCCTCTGTCTCATTGTCCTCCTGTGACTGTCCCCCAGTTGTCCTCCCACATGCCCTGTTGCCACGGACCTGTGGCGGCGCCTGGCGCTGCCACCGCACACTGTCCCCAGCATCCCGAGGCTGCCTGGTGGTATTGACTACAACTGGCACAGGGACAGTGTTGGAGGCAGCGGTGGTGATGGTGGAGGAGGCTGCCACACAGGTCGGTGCTGCAGGGGTCAGCGTTGTTGTTGCAGTTGTTGTGGGAGTGGTGGTGGTGGTGGTGGGGGACAGTGAGGGCCGGAGACTGCGCTTGCCTTGGCACGCCGGAGAGGCCAGGTCGGTCCTCCTCATCCGTAAAAACCAGGGAGTCTGCATCCGAGGGTTCAGCTTCTTGGGTGGGAAGCTGGCTGGGCTCGTCCATGGCACGGGCTCCTGCTGTTGCTGGCGAGTCACTTGTTGAACAGAGGTTGGATTGTCAGCATGTTCAGTACATGGCACAACTTTGATGTTCATATTTGGCACATTTCGATTGAGACAACAAGACTTTTCATCTTGGCATTACTTGTCATTCATGACAGTTTGTCAGTAGTGGGTCATGATGTGGAGGTAAATACATTGCTCATCAGCGATGTGACATGGCTGTAGCAACAATTTCATATGTACAGATATTGTATTTCCAAGTACTTGTCCTCTGGTACCAACTTGTTGACCATCCACTTCTGTTCATGCTAGGATATTTGTGACTTTGCTATGACTGTTTGTCTACTATGCCGCAACTTCCTGATTTCTGTTGTGCTTTTTGTACTGTCCCGTGTGGTTTGTGATGTTTGACTGAGTCTACATGCATGTGTTCTGTTGATGTGAGCCTTTATGCTTTGGGATAATGGTACTTGCACATTGGGTTTTGGCCACTGCGTTCTTGGGCTTTGCTTTGCAGTTACATCTGACTTCATCAATGACACTGTGATTCATGTTAACTCTCAATGGTATTTTCTGTGTGTGCACTGGCTGCAACTTATGCAGCTTGACCGAGTTGGCTCACAAGTGCGCGATGTGGTGGTCAGATAGCTCCCTGCTGTTTGGGAGGGAAGACAGAGGGCCTTGTGGGAGTTGTGGTCTTGCTGTCAGGTCCCGACAACCCCCTCCCGAGTGAGATGGCTACCTACCTGTTAAGTGAAGCAGAGGAGGGTGATGGCTGCCACATGGCTGTGGGGTGGGGAGGGTGATCCCTGCTGTTTGGGAGGGAAGACAGAGGGCCTTGTGGGAGTTGTGGCCTTGCTGTCAGGTCCCGACAACCCCCTCCGGAGTAAGATGGCTACCTACCTGTTAAGTGAAGCAGAGGAAGGAAATGCTAGCCTTATGAGACATTCATGTTGACAGCGTGCATTGTACATGAGTTTGATTTTGTCTGGAAATTGAGGCTCACTTGTTGTGCACAATAGTACATTACAGTGGGATGTGATCATTTTGTTTGTACTTACCAGCCTCCACTCCCCCCTCGATTCCTGTGAGACTCTCGGGATGCAGTATGGCAAGCACCTTCTCCTCCCATTCAGTGAAGGTTAGTGGTGGTATGGGAGGGCCGCCACCAGTTCTTTGGGCCGCCTCGTGGTTCCTATGGGCCCGATGCTTGACCCGGGCCTTGAGGTCGACCCACCGCCTTTTGATGACACGCAGTGTGCGTAGGGTGGTCCCTACAGCATTGACTTTGTTGTAGATCCTTGTCCACATCTGGGTTTTGCGCACAAGTGGGGTGTGTTGGACCAGGCTTCCATACAAATGTGGTTCTACCCTTATTATCTCGTCTACCATCACTTTCAACTCAGTGTCGGTGAATTTGGGCATTTTCTGTTTGGCCATGGTGCAAAGGTGAGAAAAGTGCAGGGTGCAGGGGGTGGTGGAGTTATGTGAAGTGTGTCAGGTGTGTGGGTGGGAAGTGGTGTTGTGTGGAGATGGGTGTATGTGATGTTGTGCTGTGTGCGTAAATGGTGTCCTGTCTCTCTGTGTCAGCTTCTGGTGTGCAAAGGATGCTGGTCCCGGAAGGGGTTGGTTTTATGCTGTGGTATGTGGGTGTGTCCACATGTGTCATGTCCTCCAGGTGTTTCTTCCATGCTGAGCATGGCTTACATTGCCAATGGACATTTGGGGTGTATCATTGTGGCGTGTGTGATGTGATTGAGGGTAGCGTTGAGTGCAGGCACACTTTGTGCATCGCTGTTCAGTTTGTTACTACCGCCATTCATTTGGTCTGTGCGCGAGCAAGGAAATCGGAACGCAATGCTCAGTCCTCCAGCTCCGCGGTTTCATCGTAATTGGCCATGCTGTCATTCCGCAGCAGGAGCGGCCTTTTTAGTCCCTGGAACTGCTTTCCCCGTCCGCCGTGGTCAGATTTGCAACTTTTCCGAGCATGGCGGACGGTCATTTGTGAGTTCCGTCCGCCGTGGTAGGATTTTCCGTGCATTGCATTTAGACGGAAGCCTTTTCCGTCCGGCTTCGTAATGGGCCCCTAAGTCTTCAAGTGAGGGTTTTCTCGTTGACGAATCAATGCCTGCCGCAACTAGTCCGCCGGTCTGTCAGCTCAATGACTGAACTTACTGCTTTACATACGAGGCAGAAAACAATTACGACCCGCAATGGTCTAATGACTTGAAGCAATATAAGAGACTTTGGACTCGATCACTTAACTAATAAATTATTCCTATCGTAAATGAAACTAACAAGTGTAAGCTATTACTTGATGGTTTTTTCTTTTTCATGTAAATCAACTCAAAACTTTTAGAAATTTTTAGATATCAATTTACAGGGTTTTAGTGAACTTTGACAATCGAAGATCCTTGTTTTATAATTGTGTGAAATTACATCGTGATATACTGGGTTGATGAAATAATTTTAATGTATGTTTTTTTTTAATCAATGTTCTTCATAGAAAAATTGTTATGGTTTTAATTGACTAAACAATAAAGAGATCATAGTCACTATCTCGGTACTGTTCTACTTAAATGTATCAGATTTAATTGTTGGGAAACGGTGCATATAACAATCTGCACGTTAATGTATATCAGAGCATATACCTACCTAATTCTTCCAACTACATCCAAGAGTATGTCTCAGCTTGCATATATAATTCACCAGATGGTTCTAACAGTCTACATATTGTTCAGTAAAGCTTGTGAAAATATGTATTTGTGCTTGAATACATGACTACTCGCTGGATGATTGAATTGGTGCATACAACATGTTCTCATCTTTTATTTGTGACTACACTACTCCTGTGATATATCTTTTCATATCACTGTGATACTAATTTTTTTTTATCAAACTCCCATATACATTTTCATTTCTAATGTAATTTTTATAAAGAATTAAAAAGTTATGTACATGCCAGTGAATTCAGTTTGTAGACTATTTTATTGTTTTAGCTCTTTGTGGATAGTTTTGATACTGTTAGGTTTTCTAAAAACTAGGCATAAGAATGGTACACCACTCTCATACAAAGCAACCATAAAATGGCAACCTCTTCAATTTTGCACTCTGTGATCATGAGAAAGGCAGCAATGAAGTCATGTGTTTCATTTTAGACTACACTATCTCTTCTTGTGAATGGCTTGTATCTGTTAACTCTTTCCCTCCCTTTCAAAAAGAGATTCCTATCTATGTGTGTTCGCGATGTATTCGCGATGATCAAGGAGAAATTGCGTAAACAAACGGGAGTCCAAACCTATATCTAGCTTCATCTTTTTAAAATTTAAATACTACACAGCAGTTTATTACTTAGGGGCTCATTACAATGGTGTAACGATCGCCACCTTCGGGCCGGCGGTGGCGATCGTTACTCCATCGTAAGGAGAATTACCCACCGCCATATTACGATAGCAGTGGGTATCGTGGCGGACGGAAAGTCCGTCCGCCGCTTTTCCGCCTGCAGGCAATCGTTACGATTGCCTGCCGGGCGGAGCAGGGGCTCTAATATGGTGGCGGTGCCTAGCAGGCACCGCCAGCCATATTAGGATGTCGATTGTCAAAGGCCTTTCCTGGCGGGGATAGGCTTTGGGGGCCCGTTGTGGGCCCCCAGGGGTGGGGGGGTGCACTTGCGGGGGTACCTATGGTACCCCCTTACATTTCACTGCACCAAGTGGCAGGCACCATGTGGTGCCTGCCATGTGGTGCAGTGAAATGCCAGGCATGCGATTTTAACATAGCGGCGGGTGCTGCTGTAAGCAGCACCCGCCGCAATTTTAAAATGCGGAATGCAACTGCCAGGGTGGCGGTCGCATCCTAATTCGCAATGCGGGACCGCCGCATGTCTGCCAGCCGGTCCCAACACCGCGGGGATGGCGGGCGGACTCAGGTCCGCCCGCCATCCTAATAAGCCCCTTAGTCCTGAGCTGGAAATGAAATCTTGCCATTACTTAAATTGTCATCACTCCACAACTTTTAAAAAAATGTTCTGTCTCTTTAACACCCTTCCCCCCAATACACTCTTAGCTCAGTGAACCTAACAATCCAGTGGAACCAGTAGGTCACAAGTTCATAACACATTCTAGAAGGAACATGCTGCTTCCAAATAAGATACAGCAGGTGTGCTTTACTTCACAGATTCAAAGCATATCAATGTCTGTATTACATTTCTTTTCTTAAACGACAGCCAATAATAAGACTTCTTGCTAAGGCATCCAACACACTACCTAATTTTATTCACTTTCATGCTGACAACATCCAATGAAATACATCTTTTTAAAAAAAACACCTCCATTTTAACTGCTTTTCATTTGGAAATCTACCTTATTCAGCTCCAGCCTTCTCCTGACTGCTATTGCTCCTTCACTTCAAAATGTTTAGAGTATGGATTATGGGCCACAGCTATGTCTCTTGGGCTAAAGAGACTGCAAAAAAACAGAGGTATTAACAGGGACTTGGGTTTGCCAAATGTGGAGATTACTTAGTTTCATCAGTTGCTGGCTTTGATTAAATCCAGTGTGGATTCCCAAGCTCCTCACCTCATGACTGTGCACTGTGGTGGCAATGACCTAGGCACATTTCCTGGGGTAGGGCTGGAAATCATAATGAAATAAACCTTTGCAGAACTGATGTTGCTTTTCCCTCACTCTGTCATGGTGTACTCTAACATATGCCAAAGACAGAAATGGAAGTGGTCAAATCAATTGAGACCATCGCATGGGCTGTATCTATAACAACAATCTGCATTTTGACATGTATGGAATTTATAGAAATGATGGAGTGCACTTTACAGATGAAGGCAACACGGTGTTTCTAAGTAACCTGAAACTCGACATCCGGTCTTATGTATAGCAGCCATATACACACAAGCAACACAAAGGCTACCCTAGTACCTGAAACATTGTTCATTTTCTTTACAAAGATCCTTTTATTCCGTTTTTGGGGATCTTCGCGACGATGTCACGACCCTTGCGAATACGTCGCGAGAATGGAAAACCAAGGCAGACGTTCAATGACCATCAAAACATCCAAAAAAAATATGTAAGAAAATCCATTCTGAACATTGCCCTACACATATTACTATATACATACTTCTTTCAAAGCATGTTTAAACCCATATTTTTGTACTACGTTTCTTTAAAAATCATCTTTCAGACCTATTTTCTGTTTTCACGGTTATTTGGAACTTCGCGATGACGTCGTTAACTAGGACGATCATACTTTTTCCATAAAGTGAAAACACATACATGCACACACGATGTAGAGACAGAATATCGAGTACAAAATGTCGAGGTGCACAAATATCGAGTTGGAAATATCGTGGGTCAGAAATATCGACAGCAAGAATATCGAGGTTAAGAATATCTAATTCAGGTAAGTAATATCGATTTGAAAAATATCGAAGTGTTTAATATCGTTTTCAAAAATATAGTAGTTAAAAATATTGTTTTTATTATTATGTATTTTAGTGTATATTTTATATGCATGTGATGTATGTTTTTGTGTATAAGAATTGTTTGTATTTTTAATATATGCGTTACATGTTTAGTAGTTATAAAAAAATTTTTTTAATTTTGCGCTTTTAGTTCTGTAGCGGGTTGTGGGTTTATAGGGGAATAGGGTGGGAAGTAATTTAATTATATTATTTATTTATTTTTTAATATGAATTTTGCGTTTTTAGTTCCGTAGCGGGTTGTGGGTTTATAGGGCAATAGGGTGGGAAGTAATTTAATTATTTTAGATTTATTGATACATTTTTACTTACTATTTGTTTTATTGATATTTTATAGTGTAAATTAATTTATTATTAATTAATTAATATTTGGTTGTTAATGGATTTTAATTAATTGAATATTAATTAATTATGGTAATTATGTAAATAATTTTAGGTGTGTGTTGTGGTGTTTGCAGGTAAAAATGGTGGGAAGTAATTTAATTTAAATTTATGAATTAATAATTGGTTGTTAATTAAATTCAATTAATTAATTGTAAATTAATTATTGTAATTGTCAAATTAATTTTAGGTGTGTGTTGTGTTTGTAGGTGTTAATGGTTGAAAGTAATTTATTTTTAATTTATGAATTAATAATTGGTTGTTAATTAATTTTAAATAATTAATTGTTAATTAAATATGGTAATTGTGTAATTAATGTTAGGTGTGTGTTATGGTGTTAATAGGTGTAAATGGTGGGAAGTAATTTGTGTTTAATAAATATATGGGGCCCGATTCCGATCTCGCTCGGAAGGGCTCCTGACGGCATCCGTCAGGAGCGTGTCCGAGTCGCGAGTGCGATTTCCAACCGACTCGTCCCCCCGTACAAGCGAGCGAGTACGATGTGAATATCACCTCGCGCTCCGAGCGACTCGTACCCATCAGCAAAGCCCTCTGGACGACTGCAACATGGCCGACTCGCGCAGCGCAATGGGCCCGATTTCTGAGCGACCAAGTACGATTTGCGCGTCGAGCAGCCGGATCGACTCAGAGCCTCCGACTCGAAAAAGCTTCAGGAAGTCGACTTCGGGGGACTGTAGCGGGCCCCACTTCACCCGTAGCCCTATGACTCGGTCACAGGGGGATGCACGCATGGTGCGGGGGGCACCGACGCGTCCCCATGACAGGGGGTGCCCTTTTCCGCGGTGTACTTTTTCTCGATGGAAGCCTATGTATGCAACGTACAACAGGCTCCCATTGACTCCAATGGGGCTCCGAGCGACCCGAGTCCGTCAGCGCGTACTTGCATCGTGCTAGCTCGTCCGGACTCCCGGAGCAGGTTTTGCTCGGAAAGCCCTCCGGATCCGAGTCGGCCGTAGGGCTTTCCGAGTGAGATCCGAATCGGGCCCATAGTTGTTAATTAATGTTAATTAATAGATAAATATTTTGAGTAATTTTTAAATATTCTTTTGTTATATTTATTTTTAAAAGGGGTAAAGGGTGGGTATTAAGTACATTTTAATAATTTAATTATTAGTTGTTAATAGTAATTGATTGTAATTTTAATATAAGTTTTAAATGTGTTGTATTATTTGATAGTTTAATTTAGTTTGTGTTGTGCAAATTATAGTTAACCCTGGGCGTAGTTCGCGTAGTAGCACTATGCGTAGCTACGCAAAGTGCACTTTGCATTACGCGAGCTACGCGTAGCTACGCGAACTGCGTAGTGCGGTAGGGAAATGCTGTTCGCAATGATTGCACAGTGCCGGATGCTTGTCCGCACTGTGCACTCGTTGCGAACGACACCATGCACAGTGCAAGCGGTCGTTTTCTGCCGCTCGAGTAGATTTGTACTCGAGCGGCAGCTTTCTCAACGCGGACTGGTAGTTTCTCATCGCGAGCGGTTGCGAGCATACGCGACCACTCGCAATGAGAAAACCTGACCTCACCGGGAGGTTTATTTTCCACGCTTGCGATCGGCAACTTGATGTTGCCGATCGCGAACGAGGAAAAAGTCTCGCTGGGATGTTGATTTTGCTCGCTCGCGGTCGCCAACTTGACGTTGAGGACCGCGAGCGAGCAAAAAATGCCCGCTACGCGTTTTTGCACTGTGCTATGTGCGATTCGCGTAGTGCGTAGTTGCGCAAACTACGCAAACTCCGCGTGCGTAGCGTAGTGCCCGGCCTAATTATAGTGTTGAAGTGTGTGTAGTAGATTAATGTTTATAATTTTTTTATTAGTAATTTTTTTTTAATTGTTTATTAATTATGTAAAATATGTAAATACATTTAATTAAGAAATGTGAAGTGTTTTATTATTGGTGTGGTGTTATAGGTTAGGAAATTAAATAAATACATTTATTTTGTCATACATTTTTTTTTTAATATATTTTGTATTTTAAAATAAATATTTATTGGTAAATGTATTTATTATTTTATTATGTATAGTATTTGTAAGTTTTTGTTATATGTAATTCCTATTGTTATATGTGTTCTTTTTATATGTTTCTAAACATTTAATTTTTAAAATATTGATTATTAATTATTATTATATTTTTGATTTTTCATATATATATATATATATATATATATATATATATATATATATATATATTTAAGTGTTTAAGTGTGAATAGTATTTTTTTTTTACTACAGTATCCAGCACTTTCCCTACTGTTGCACTCATTGGAGTGGGAATAGTAATTTTTACCCCTCCGCTATCCAACAATTTCCCTACTGTTACACTCTCTGGAGTGGGAATAGTATATTTTACCCCTCCGCTATGAAACACTTTCCCTACTGTTGCACTCACTGGAGTGGGAATAGCAATTTTTACACCTCCGCTATCCAACACTTAATATACTGTTGCATTCACTGAAGTAAAACATTTTTGATTTTTCAATATATATATATATATATATATATATATATATATATATATATATATATATATATATATATATATATATATATATATATATATATATATATATATATGGTTGTTTTTAAAGGCATCCGAAGAAGGAACTTAATCCGAAATGCATCATGCCTGTTCAATAAAGCTGCCGTTTTCCTGTAAGTCTGTGTGTGTGCCCGTTCCTTCTGGAAAGGGGGGACGTTGTTCGAGATAATTTGGTGCATGGCCACTTAGCACCTTGGGCACCTCTTCCTTAAGCAGTACAGCAGGTGAAGTGGCAAAACTTTGGTGGCTTTCAACGTTCTTGGAAACACTGCTGTACCGCCGTCATTCCAGCAATCAGCAACACTTGTTGGGACCGACTTCGGTCATAAATCCATGTCGGGATTTCCCGAGGGACTAAATGGCGGCAGGATGAAGGCTTATGGGAACGGCAGTACTGTGCGCAAAGAAGTGGTGTCATTGGCAGGAATGAGGGCGCCACCCACATGGGGAATGTACTTACCTGGACTCCCCGAATCCATGCCACTCCCACCATGTTCTGCTCGCCTATCGAAGCGAAGCTGGCGTTATAAAGATCTGGACACAGACAACACTGGTTGTTTTTAAAGGCATCCGAAGAAGGAACTTAATCCGAAATGCATCATGCCTGTTCAATAAAGCTGCCGTTTTCCTGTAAGTCTGTGTGTGTGCCCGTTCCTTCTGGAAAGGGGGGACGTTGTTCGAGATATATATATATATATTTTTTTTTTAAGTGTTTCAGTGTGAATAGTATTTTTTTTTTACTACAGTATCCAGCACTTTCCCTACTGTTGCACTCATTGGAGTGGGAATAGTAATTTTTTCCCCTCCGCTATCCAACACTTTCCCTACTGTTGCACTCACTGCAGTGGGAATAGTAATTTTCACCCGTTCGCTATCCAACACTTTCCCTACTGTTGCACTCACTGCAGTGGGAATAGTAATTTTTACCCCTCTGCTACCCAACACTTTCCCTACTGTTGCACTCACTGGAGTGGGAATAGTAATTTTTTCCCCTCCGCTATCCAACACTTTCCCTACTGTTGCACTCACTGCAGTGGGAATAGTAATTTTTACCACTCCGCTATCCAACACTTTCCCTACTGTTGCATTCTTTGGAGTGGGAATAGTAATTTTTACCTCTACGCTATCCAGCACTTTCCCTACTGTTGCACTCACTGGAGTGGGAATAGTAAATTTTACCCCTCCGCTATCCAACACTTTATATACTGTTGCATTCACTGAAGTAAAACATTTAATTTTAAAGACTTTTAAACAGTTTAATGTTTTAATTTATAATATAATGTTTTTTTATTAGATTTTATGTTATTGGTGTATTTATATAGATATATATATATATATATATATATATTTATACATTTTTATAAATACAATTATAAAATAAATTAAAATAAATAGTTTATTAATTGTTTTAAAGTAAATATATATATATTACATTTTATATACGTATGTTTACATTTTTTAATTAAATGTATTTGTTATATTTATTAAAATGTATATTAAATCGAATTTATTTTTATTAAGTTATTTTTTTTATATATTTAATATTATTTTTTACATATATATTAAAATCGACATTTTGTACAACTATATTTTTTACATCGATATTTTTTCTCTCAATATTTTTGTACTTACAATAATAAATATAGGATGTCGATATTTTTGACATCGATATTAAAAACTTGATATTTGTGTATGGGGATATTTTGGGGGTCGATATTCTGTCAGTGAACCTGCACACACATTACAGTATTTTACACACTAGATGTTTTTTACTGTACACTTCAAACTCATGTTTTTCTAGTGTATTTGTAGAACAACCATCCCTAAAACCTATTTTATATTTTCACGGTGACTCCGGATATCGCGATGACATCCGTGATCGCGATCCCCGTGGATACGTTGTGAAAGCAAAAAGCAAAAGCAAGATTTCAATAGCCACCACCACATTAAAAAAATGATAACTATATAATTATTTCTAACCATCATAGTAGATAACTCAGTATATAAATAACTCTGTAAAAACATTTATCAGAATCTCAATATCTCTATATCAATGGGTATTAATGATTCACTGATATATTTTTTTATATATTTCCACCAATATTCTCGAGAACGTCGGCAGTCGCGAAGTCACCGCGACGGTACACAAAGGGTGCGCATTGGCAATCGCGGCGTCGTCGCAAATATCACGTGCGATAAAAAAAAAACATGGGTTCAGAGTATCTCCACCCTGACCCCTGATGTGAGCTTTCACACAGATTTTCAGCCCCGGGAACCGTTCCCAATAAATAAAAGGGGGGCCTCAACTTTCTATTCAGATTGCGTCCAGCCAACCAGAGCATTCCCGTTGGCGCGTGCATTCGCGATTAATCGCGAAACCTCAGCGAAATATCCACTGCAAGAGATATCAGTATAATTTTGGGCTAAATTTCTCAAAACCTACTGAATAGATTTACACCAAATAAGCAAAAGGCACTTCCTTCAACCGACATCTACTTCCCTGGCAAATTTGGTGTAAGTCTGTTCAGCGGCTCGGGCTGTAGAGGTGGCTAATGTTTCCTATATATATATATATATATCGATATAGATATAGATATATATATATATTATTTGTTTCTTCTTCCCACCCCCCATCAGACTGTCTTGCCCCTGAGGGGTGGCCAGCCAACTCCTCCCTGAGGAGTCAGCCAGCAGAGTGGGGCCTAGTTTTCTGTGGGGTGCTTTGGCCATGTCGGGCTGTTTTACCATGGACTCATCATTGATACTTGGACTTGGTGTGGATATCTGATCGACATGGCCCACAATAACTCTGAGTTCCTGGAGATAAGTATAACTTTTGAACCCCCAAATATGGTCTTTTCTGTTCTGGGAAGGGGGACGCTGTTTGTCTTCGCCAACAGGGCTATACTACTGGGGTTAGGCTGTTGATTTTGTTTATTATTTCCTGTCTTCGTCTACTGAGGGTCCTACTTTACTGTTGATTTTGGTTTTGTGATTGCGAGAAGGTGCTACCTCCCCAAACTGTCACCCCTCCTGTAGTGTAGCTCCTATTTCCCTGATAGGTTCTGCGCATTGGAATAACATACACTATAGGCTTGGCATAGGACTGAGGTCGGTATCCCCCTATCGCGCATATTAAACTTAATTACTGTGTACCAGCTAGCTCAGAGGCCACTAGAAACTTCTTGAAGACAAGAAGGGAATAGCTTCTGGCAACCACATAACATAAAACCCTGATCCCTCAGGATCGTGGAAACAATATACTACTTTTCATTCAGTTACTCATCTCAGAGAAGTACATAGAAGTACATAGAAGAAACAGTCGGGTGTGTTTACAATAAAATGTATTGCACAGTTGTTATTCTAGTACTGGTTATATGTGCTGCGACAACTGTTGGACATTAGCAGAGAAATATGGCCAGCAGTGCAGTTAAATAAAAATGCATGGTACAGTTTTACCATAGTGCAATAGTAATGAACACATACATGAAATGCAGAATGCATTAAGATAAAGCCTATACCCCTATGATGCCTAACTAGATGTACCTAAGTGTACCTAGCATGTGTGTAGGTTTTAGAGAGCCAAGAATCCCCCTAGGATTTAGTTCTAACCCCATTACCTTAGTGGGTCTTCATCCTGATGTTGAGCTGGACACCCCAGGTTGGGTGGATGGACCTCTGCCAGCTGGAGCTGTGGCATGACGCAGGTTGCAGCGTTAGGAAATAGTGGTTCATGCATATTTAATGAGTTCTTGGAGAAATCAATAATCCTGTGCTAGGGAAAATCCCAAGAGCTTAAGGGTCTGTTTCTAAGAACTCGTTGTGACGTAGGTTAGTCACTGTTGGACATGGATATGACGTATTTAGGATGGACCGTCTTCTGCACCCAAAGCACACGTCAGATAAGGGACACCAAATAGGCAAAAGGCACTTCCTTCAACCGACATCTACTTCCCTGGCAAATTTGGTGTAAGTCTGTTCAGCGGCTCGGGCTGTAGAGGTGGCTAATGTTTCCTATGGGAATGAACATTACAAGCGCAACCTTATTTAGCGCCCCAAATTCTCAGTTCCCACTGTAGGGATCACCCCCAAACTTTCCCAATCAATAGTACCCTC
The DNA here is from genome assembly GCA_963921515.1 of Calotriton arnoldi. Taxonomy (NCBI): domain Eukaryota; kingdom Metazoa; phylum Chordata; class Amphibia; order Caudata; family Salamandridae; genus Calotriton; species Calotriton arnoldi. The sequence continues at coordinate 524,284 of CAWUFW010000931.1, forward strand.
CGTGACACATTTTTTGCAAAATTTCATGCATATTGGTCAAACGAAGCCAAAGTTATAGCCAAGTCAAAAAATGCTTTTCGTATGGAAACTAGGTCCTAACTATAAATACTTACTGGCGACAGCAGTAGGATATCTATATCGATATATATATATATATATATATATATAGATATATATATATATATATATATATATAATATATATTATTTGTTTCTTCTTCCCACCCCCCATCAGACTGTCTTGCCCCTGAGGGGTGGCCAGCCAACTCCTCCCTGAGGAGTCAGCCAGCAGAGTGGGGCCTAGTTTTCTGTGGGGTGCTTTGGCCATGTCGGGCTGTTTTACCATGGACTCATCATTGATACTTGGACTTGGTGTGGATATCTGATCGACATGGCCCACAATAACTCTGAGTTCCTGGAGATAAGTATAACATTTGAACCCCCAAATATGGTCTTTTCTGTTCTGGGAAGGGGGGACGCTGTTTGTCTTCGCCATCAGGGCTATACTACTGGGGTTAGGCCGTTGATTTTGTTTATTATTTCCTGTCTTCGTCTACTGAGGGGTCCTACTTTACTGTTGATTTTGGTTTTGTGATTGCGAGAAGGTGCTACCTCCCCAAACTGTCACCCCTCCTGTAGTGTAGCTCCTATTTCCCTGATAGGTTCTGCGCATTGGAATAACATACACTATAGGCTTGGCATAGGACTGAGGTCGGTATCCCCCTATCGCGTATATTAAACTTAATTACTGTGTACCAGCTAGCTCAGAGGCCACTAGAAACTTCTTGAAGACAAGAAGGGAATAGCTTCTGGCAACCACATAACATAAAACCCTGATCCCTCAGGATCGTGGAAACAATATACTACTTTTCATTCAGTCACTCATCTCAGAGAAGTACATAGAAGAAACAGTCGGGTGTGTTTACAATAAAATGTATTGCACAGTTGTTATTCTAGTACTGGTTATATGTGCTGCGACAACTGTTGGACACTAGCAGAGAAATATGGCCAGCAGTGCAGTTAAATAAAAATGCATGGTACAGTTTTACCATTGTGCAATAGTAATGAACACATACATGAAATGCAGAATGCATTAAGATAAAGCCTATACCCCTATGATGCCTAACTAGATGTACCTAAGTGTACCTAGCATGTGTGTAGGTCTTAGAGAGCCAAGAATCCCCCTAGGATTTAGTTCTAACCCCATTACCTTAGTGGGATTTCATCCTGATGTTGAGCTGGACACCCCAGGATGGGTGGATGGACCTCTGCCAGCTGGAGCTGTGGCATGACGCAGGTTGCAGCGTTAGGAAATAGTGGTTCATGCATATTTAATGAGTTCTTGGAGAAATCAATAATCCTGTGCTAGGGAAAATCCCAAGAGCTTAAGGGTCTGTTTCTAAGAACTCGTTGTGACGTAGGTTAGTCACTGTTGGACATGGATATGACGTATTTAGGATGGACCGTCTTCTGCACCCAGAGCACACGTCAGATAAGGGACACCAAATAGGCAAAAGGCACTTCCTTCAACCGACATCTACTTCCCTGGCAAATTTGGTGTAAGTCTGTTCAGCGGCTCGGGCTGTAGAGGTGGCTAATGTTTCCTATGGGAATGAACATTACAAGCGCAACCTTATTTAGCGCCCCAAATTCTCAGTTCCCACTGCAGGGATCACCCCCAAACTTTCCCAATCAATAGTACTCTCCGTGACACATTTTTTGCAAAATTTCATGCATATTGGTCAAACAAAGCCAAAGTTATAGCCAAGTCAAAAAATGCTTTTCGTATGGAAACTAGGTCCTAACTATAAATACTTACTGGCGACAGCAGTAGGATATCTATATCGATATATATATATATATATATATATAGATCTATATATATATATATATATATATATTATATATATTATTTGTTTCTTCTTCCCACCCCCCATCAGACTGTCTTGCCCCTGAGGGGTGGCCAGCCAACTCCTCCCTGAGGAGTCAGCCAGCAGAGTGGGGCCTAGTTTTCTGTGGGGTGCTTTGGCCATGTCGGGCTGTTTTACCATGGACTCATCATTGATACTTGGACTTGGTGTGGATATCTGATCGACATGGCCCACAATAACTCTGAGTTCCTGGAGATAAGTATAACATTTGAACCCCCAAATATGGTCTTTTCTGTTCTGGGAAGGGGGACGCTGTTTGTCTTCGCCATCAGGGCTATACTACTGGGGTTAGGCCGTTGATTTTGTTTATTATTTCCTGTCTTCGTCTACTGAGGGGTCCTACTTTACTGTTGATTTTGGTTTTGTGATTGCGAGAAGGTGCTACCTCCCCAAACTGTCACCCCCCCTGTAGTGTAGCTCCTATTTCCCTGATAGGTTCTGCGCATTGGAATAACATACACTATAGGCTTGGCATAGGACTCAGGTCGGTATCCCCCTATCGCGTATATTAAACTTAATTACTGTGTACCAGCTAGCTCAGAGGCCACTAGAAACTTCTTGAAGACAAGAAGGGAATAGCTTCTGGCAACCACATAACATAAAACCCTGATCCCTCAGGATCGTGGAAACAATATACTACTTTTCATTCAGTCACTCATCTCAGAGAAGTACATAGAAGAAACAGTCGGGTGTGTTTACAATAAAATGTATTGCACAGTTGTTATTCTAGTACTGGTTATATGTGCTGCGACAACTGTTGGACATTAGCAGAGAAATATGGCCAGCAGTGCAGTTAAATAAAAATGCATGGTACAGTTTTACCATTGTGCAATAGTAATGAACACATACATGAAATGCAGAATGCATTAAGATAAAGCCTATACCCCTATGATGCCTAACTAGATGTACCTAAGTGTACCTAGCATGTGTGTAGGTCTTAGAGAGCCAAGAATCCCCCTAGGATTTAGTTCTAACCCCATTACCTTAGTGGGATTTCATCCTGATGTTGAGCTGGACACCCCAGGATGGGTGGATGGACCTCTGCCAGCTGGAGCTGTGGCATGACGCAGGTTGCAGCGTTAGGAAATAGTGGTTCATGCATATTTAATGAGTTCTTGGAGAAATCAATAATCCTGTGCTAGGGAAAATCCCAAGAGCTTAAGGGTCTGTTTCTAAGAACTCGTTGTGACGTAGGTTAGTCACTGTTGGACATGGATATGACGTATTTAGGATGGACCGTCTTCTGCACCCAGAGCACACGTCAGATAAGGGACAGCCTCTGTTGCTCGTTATTTGTAAAGGGAGGGCTGGCTAATGTAGGTGAAAGGGCCTTCCTGTCTTTGTGGCACGAAGGATCTTTGCATCTGAAACGGCGCACCTATGTTAGGGCCTCAATCCAGCACATAACATTCCCTGCTGAGGTTGTGGCCCCGGTCCCTGTTGCATTGGGTCTGTGGCTGCTGCTGCCACGAGTTTGCCCAATTGCTGGACCCCTGTTGCGGTTGTGAGGCAACCGGTTGACCTCCCTGCGGCTGAGCTTAGGGCACGTTCTGATTACCCTGTGCTTGGTACTGAGGTGGGTCATTCATGGTGGTTTGTGGTGGCAGGCCCTGGTTCACTGACCTCTGCTGTCTTCTGCTCAAGGTATGCCTTTACCCGCCACCTCTCTGCCTGTGGCAATAGTAGCACTCTCTAGGGTCTGGTTGCGACCAGCCCTCCTGAACTCCACTACCATAATTAGGTTGGGCTCCTAGACTGCCGGTTTGGTACCCTCTAAAGTTTTGCGGTGGAGCCCCTATGGTGACTGGTTCCATCTGTTCAGTTGCGGCCATCGTTGCCCCCTTGAGGGCGGTCTTTTTGAACTGTACATGTTTCGCTGGTTTTCTTTGGGCCTGCTCCTGCTTCTCTCTATCCTTCTCTTGCTTCTTTTTGTGGTAGTGGGGTGTATGAGCTTGAATCTCCTGCCAGGGTTTGTTGACTAGCCCCACTACGCTGTCCAGCCCACTTTGTATCTCAGTGGGTAACCCTTTTTTAAGAATACTGTAGAAAAATGTGACTTGTGGGCCCCTATCGGTCCACGACTTCCGGTTTCCTGTCCCCATCTCTCCCATATCTCCCTCATTCTATTTAGGAAATCGTTTATGCTTTCCTCTGGCTTCATTGTCTCTGCCTTAAGCCCTCCTACATCTGGGCAGTCAGGGAATATTTCTTTCAGGACGGTCCAGATCCGGGGCCGGTGCGTATCAGATGTTTCCTGGTCATGCTGGGTATCTGTTAGCGTGATTGCTGGAATGCGAGCTCGTGCGAGCACCATGTTCGTCTGCTCCCCAATGAGACTGCTTAGCAGACCCTTAATATCTTCTATCGCTATGTTGATACCTGCGGTGTTCTTCTCGAAGCATGTAATCCACTTCTCTGCCCCATCCAGCAACTTGGTTCTCAACCCCTCTTTATCCATCTGGGCCCATGGCACATACACAATCCCTGCCGCGCCCTTCTGTAGTAGTGGGCATACGCTCACGCTGGGTGACTCTACGGGTCTACCCTAGACATAGTTTTTCCATCTTGCAAGGAATCACTGTATGTAGAGGAAGTCCCACTTAGGGTTTCCTCCTTCATGCCTGATGCAGTCCTCCGTCACTACCAATGCCTTCTGGCTCAAACGATCCTTCCCTCGGCCAAGGCCTGTAATAGTGGTCCCTTTCCTCAGTCCAATCTGTTAATAGGTCACAAAATGGGTACACAAAGGTCTTACCTTCCCTCTTAGCTATTATCTCCCTCAGGGTCTGTCTTTTTTTGTCATGCACCTGTGAGGAGCAGTGTGTATCCTTGTCGCTGCTTCCCTCGTGTGTACGTACTGGTGCAATATCTGTTTTTCCTGCATCGTAGGTGGGTAAGTACCAGGCTGCCTTGTTCCTTTATCTTTTGGTCAGCCCCTTTCCTATGCTTGAACGATGTGGCTCTGAGCCCTTTTAATAGCCTTTCATCGACCTCAGACTCTTACGAGCACGGCGCCTCTACCTGGCTTCAATACCCTCATGTGGCGAGTGCGCTGTCCTGTACCCTTGCTCTAACTCCCTGTTGCTTGCCCTTTCTCTCTCGAGCCTCCCTTCATGCATCTTCTGGGGAGTCCCTCATGGCTCATCCCGCCCTGTTCAACACCTACATGATCCCCCCGGCCGACATCGTTAGAGCCCGTAGACAAAACATTGTCTCCTATGGCGACAACATCCTGCTCATCCTCTTGCTATAAGAAGAGCTCTCCACCACGAGGACCAACTTCCACAGGTATATGAAAGACATAGGCGATTGGATGAAACACAACAGCCTCAAATTCAACAGTGACAAAGCAGAGGTACTTCTCTTTGGGAACAACACCTCCCAGTAGAACGACTCCTGGTGGCCTTCAGAACTAGGGCCCTCACCCACACCTACAGACCGGGCCCGCAACCTTGGCATCATCCTGGACAGCAAGCTCATCATGAAAAACCAGCTCAACAAAATCTCCTCTGCCTGCATCCTCACTCTTCACAAGATCTTCAAATGGCTCCTGGTCAATACCAGATGTGTCATCACCCAAGCCCTGGTCACCAGACAGCTGAACTATAGCAATGCACTCTACGTAGGAAACAATTTGCACCTCCCAAAGAGACTATAGACCATCCAGAACTCTGTGGCCAGACTCATCCTCGACCTCCCCAAGCGGACCCACATCACCCCCCACCTCAGGAAGCTCCACTGGCTCCCCATTCAGGAGAGATGCCACTTCAAGATTCTGATCCACACGTACAAAGCCCTGCACAACCAAGGACCAGCATGCGTCAACCAGGGCCTGAACTTCCACCATCCCTCCAGGCACCTGCGCTCCACCTCCTTTCACCTCACTCACACCCCTCGCATATGTCAAAGCCACAGCAGAGATCGCTCCTTCTCCTACCTCGCGACCAGTGCCGGGAACGACCTCCCTCTACACCTTCGGACCTCACCTTCACTGCTAGAATTTAGGAAAGGACTAAAGACCTAGCTGTTCGACTGAGCCTCCACAGCACGATCCATAGCACCTGGATACCCTCACGGGTGATTAGCTGCGTTTTACAAATCTTGTTTGATGTTTGACTGGGACCAGAAGCCAGATTGTTGGCTAGGGAGAATCTCTATGGCCCATGCTGAAGATGTTCTAATGTACATTTACAGAATATCTTGATATTTGATCTTGATACTAGCATCTAAAACTGTAAATTGTGCAAATTCTGTGGCAAGGTTGTAGAGCCATTTCTATAAAGAGGGACTAAACCCAACATGTCACATTCCTTGACCCGATGATTTAAAAAGGTTCCCCTTCTCCATGGATCCTTTGTCCTTATTGCATTTGGGAAACCACCATGGCCTTCTGCAGCTGAATTTCTAGTCATTTTTATATAATTTGAGATTGCATTAAAGGAAGGGCATGTGGGTGGCAGTAAAACTGAACAAGGGGGCATAAATAGCACATTTAAACTTGATAGATTTTTTGGGGATGTCCTGCTTCCCGAATATAGTAAAGGAAACACAAGTGCACCATGCTTGCTGAGTAATGGAGATTGTCAATGATTTTGGTCTAGTGTAAAGTGTAATCAGATGGCAGTATTTTTATGGAACATTAAGGGGCCGATTCCGATTCAGGCCGGAAATCACTCCGACCGAGCCGGACCCGGAGAGATTTCCGACCGAATCGGACTCTGACAGCCCGACCGAACAAGTACGCTGCGTACGCATGCAATCGGACTCGCTTCGGTCGGACTCCCATTGAAGTCAATGGGAGCCGGTTGTACAACGCGTACGCGGGCTCCCATTGACTCAATGGGTGCGAGGCGAACAAGGGCGCCCCCTACAGCGGGTACGCGTCAATGCGAATCGCGCAGTACATGCACAGGTAGGGGGGACCCATGGGTCCCCCCTGTGTGCGACTCGCGTGGCTACACGTACAGGGGGGTCCGACACGGACCACCAAAGTCCGGCTCCGACTGCCCTTTGGAGCGGGACGGCGCGAGTCTGTCGGACTGTTCGAGGCGCGCATCGTACTTGCCCGGCCGGGGAACGTCTCAATTGCGCGCTGCGAGTCGTGTCCGTGCGAGTCGGTTGGAGCGGGTCGGACTCGCGTACGAGTCGGGCGGCAATTTCGCGTGCGCTCGCATCGTACTCGCTCGCCCGGACGCACGTACGAATCGGTCGGAAAAGAGGGCTCCGAATCGGATCCGGTTAAGCCAAATCCGATTCGGTGCCCTACCGGCCGAGATCGGAATCGGCCCCTAAGTCTTTTAGCTTCTTGAACAGAGCGCCAGATCTTGGGGTATCAGCTGGTATTATTTCTTATAGCTGGCAAGTCTCTTTTTAGTGTTTCAGATTAATTTCACCCAGCTCTGGCAGTAAACTATCTGGGCTTCAGTTTATTAAGATCTGCACATAACTGCTGCTCCACATTATTTTTTGGTCTACCAGCTGATAGTTTATCATTTATTTATTTTTCTCTCAGCCTTTTTAGTGAATTGACCACTCTATTCCTGAATTAATAAAATCATGAAGCACAAAATGAGTCATTTGAGCTAGTGATACAATTAGATCCTGTAGATTATTATCAGTTTTATACAGCCACCATCATTGCTGTAATTTAGACAGGAGTTATAGGCCCGACTCTTCAAGAAGCGTCTCATCCATCTTTGATAATGTCTTCTCGACTGCTCTGGCTTTTGGTCTTGCAACACTATTCCTCCATCGATTAATAGTATTGTGCATCCCTGGTGGTTCTCGACAAACCCAGAGCCAGGACTCCATCAGATTTCAGACTAAAAAACAAGACAACAGCTTTTTATTATCTATGCACACAGGATCTGAAACAGTATGCCTGGATTCATCATGACCGACCCAGCACTTCTCCAATTTAGGAAAGAGTTGAAGATGCACTTCTTTGAAGAACTCTGCATCACATTGCATTATCTGTTCACAACTCAGCTATCTCGCCTATCACTCGGTGAACCTAAGCTTGCCTATGCCTTTGGCACTGCCTGTTGGCTAGGATCACACTGTACATAACCTTCATACATGCAACTTATTTCTAGAATTGTGGATTAATAATTCACCTCCTGTTAAATGTCAACCAGGAGCACTTCATAAAATGAGGCATTGTGATATAATATTAATTTATGATCACTGTACTAGGAGGAGAACATAGCTGAATTAGATACTAATGCAAACAAACAATAGGAAGATATAGCAATCTATTAGCGACTAAGAATTAGGCCATTACCAGAACATTCCCTTTATAAGAAACACAATATCAACTGTAGAACATCAATTCTCACTTAGTTATTCAAACATCCTTGGGGAATCTATACATTAAACAAAAGTAAAAGATCAACTTAAGGAGCTAACCATAATTTAACTCCTAAAAAACGACTGGTATCCTTATTTTACTCATCAAATTTCCATTTGATGGAGGTATTTAGGAGAACAGCCAGAGTACCCTTAGCGTGACCTTGAATAGAGTCAATAGCCAGGCAAGATACCACATCGAATGTACCATGCATAATATCTTCACTAATCCACAGTTTGTGAAGGGAAAGTATTTCTGGAGTTATTTAGTCCAGGAGATGTTTTCTCCTTTGTAGTAAGAAGCCTTGCAATAATCCAGTAGAATATTGCTAAATAGTTGTTAAAATATTATTATACCTCCTTTCTCAAATTTATGGCAGTTGATCGAGGCAGCAAGCCAGGACCAAGAGCTAATGTCACCAGGAATAGCATTCGAAGGATTATTCACATTCTGTCTTAAAAATGTAATAGATCTACCAGGAAATGAAACATTCACGTTTATAAACTGAGCATCATGAAAATAATCTTTAGAAGACTGGATGCGACCTAAGACAGAGAGAGCTCTAGTGATCCCTCTTATTTGAAAGAAGTCCAGTTGAGATGAATTCAGAGAAGTAACAGTGGTAGTCATAAATTTGACTCTTGTGATAGGGACAGGATGACTACCCAGAGCTTGTAGCAAGTGAACACATTTTAGATCACGTGTCTAGATTTATTTAAATACCAGGTTCAGCAAACAAATCAACAAATATAAGATGTTTGTCTCAAGGGTACAAATATTAATGCAAGCTGTTAAAGATAGACCTGCTTTTATGTCTGAGTCAGAGGAAATAATTTTTGAGGCACATATAAATGAAGTTGGCAAAGGACTGAGGGATGTCACAGAAAAATCTAATCCATCTGACGGTTTCACCATATCAGAATCATTAGGTCTCATATATGGCTCAGTGGCAGAGAGAGTGGGTCTCAATGAATTCTTATGGGGCTTAGTCAAACAACACAGTTTTGTTTTAGTAGAAGCCACCTTTTCTTCAGAAGGAAGAGGTTCAGGATTAATATTTTCTTTCACTTCCATTGAAAATAATTTATAGATTCGGGTTTAACCTTATCAATGTGATGATGGTAAAAACTTTTAAAGTCTAAATACACTGAATATGTATCCTTTTTATTAAGCATAAGAGCATTATATTTCACTTTAGACAGAACAGAATCATTACTTTCGGTAATTTAGGGTTTACATCTCTCTGCATCGCCTTGTGTGGGCCAAGGGTGACGCATAACATTGATAAAGTTGCAGTCCACTGATGGGGTACCACAAATGTCAGTTCATTGAGATGCAGGGTAATCTCTGCTTGCGCCAGGTAGGCTTTCAACACGGTACGCACGGATATCTCCTGCTTCTGTAAGTGGAGGTCCACCTGCGAAGATGAAACTGCACACACACCGGTGCGCGCTCACGTGTACAAACTGCACACACCCTGGTGCATGCTCACTTGCGAAAACTGCACAACACCCGTGCGTGCCCACATGCGTGAACTGCACACACACAGGTGCATACTCACATGTGCGAACTGCACACACACTGGTGCGTGCTCACTTGTGCAGACTGCATACACACCAGTGTGTACTCACTTCTGTGAACTTCACACACTCCGGTGTGCGCAACATGTTTGAACTGCACACACACCAGTGCATGCTCACATCTGCAGACTGCACACACACACTGGTGCATGCTCACTTCACACACACACACTCATGTGTGCTCACTTGTGCGAACTGCACACCCACTGGCACACGCACCTATTTGTGAACTGTACACACACCGGTGTGCGCTCACTTGTGGAAATTGCACAAACATATTGGTGTGCGCTCACATGTGTGAACTTTCTACACACTCATGGTGGCTGTAGGTACAGTTGAATGTGCAAAGTAGGGTGCAGGATTAGAAACAGACACATTTTCCAACTTTGTTTGGGTTAAGTATACCAAACAGTCAGAAATATTTTATCCCCCTTTTCTGCAAGAATATGCCTCATCAGCCAGGCTACCTTGAATCCAGTGGCAAAGTCCTGAAACTTTTAGCCTGGCAGTTCGGGCTGGACTGTTCCCATGAGGCACAGGGTCAAGACTGATTTGCATATGGCTGGGTCCAAACTGGGTTGGCGAAGTAAGCTAAAGAATGATGATGGATTCAACCCAGATTGTTGCAGGGATTCTGCACCTACACAGAACTATGCGCTGGAAAACAGGACCTCAGTGTATAGGGGTGTACCAACCTACCACATTAGTACCCAAAATCCCCAAACCGACTAGCTGTAGTGTCTCATTCGTTCCCCTCCAAAAATCACGAAGCTACAAATGATTAGACAACCCAGAACACAACACTCCCGACTCTCTCAGGAATCGCGATAGCAAGACATACTCTTTCGCTCACTCACTCGTACTTGTCCACAATAAGAATTAGCAGAGTCACTGAAATAGTTCAAAATGTTTATTTTAACTATCGTGCTCTACAATACAGTATACGTGCCACCACCAGTAGCAAAATGCATAAACTCAAAACAGTTAGCATTGTTACAATTCCACACAAAGGGGGAAGTCATTATATAAAGACTGTGGAAAAAGGACAATAAGACCTAACCAACCTCCCCTTGACTGGAAGAAGTTTATTTATATAAAAGAAGATCTCTGGGCTTTGACAGCAGACCCCATATCTTAAAGCCTGGATGTAAAGTTTACATCATAGGAACAGCGTAGCTCTTCTTCATGGAAAGGCTTTCTCCAAGAGTGTGTTAAAACAACATGCATCCCGGTAATATCAAAGCACGAGTCTTCAGCATTGCAGCTGTGTTTAGCATGTTATGTCTAGGTGCTAGGGCCTGAACAGAATAGAATAACAAGGGGCATTGTTTATCGACCTTGCAAATCGTGTCCAGACTAAACTCCAGGAAAGGCAGAGAACGCGAAAAGTAGCCCGTTCTCATGTGAAAGGCACAAACAGAGTCTTGCAAAAACAAAGTCATGTAGTAACGCGCGCAAAAGCAGCATCATGGCAGCAAAGCTCATGCTAACTTAGCAATGTCGACAATGTCCCTAAGGGCCATATAACACCCTCCCCTTGGTAAGGTCATAGGACATAGACAAAGGACCAAAACAGAGTTCAAAAGGCAAGCAGAGTTCAAAGTGTCTGAAAAAACCAAATTGGAAAAAATCGAAATTGAAAAAAAGAATAATAATTCAACAGTCTTACTACGACTATTGAAAGAGTGCTGTCTCCGGGATCATAAAGTTATTATGAAGGAGGTGGTGAATCCATCAAAGTATGTGAACCTAAGAATGCAATTCCCTCCAAAAGATCATCCCTATCGTTGGTAGAAAAAGGGATGCCATGCAATTTAGTAAGTCAAAGGAACAAACGTGCTCCTCGTAATCAGATGCCTCCAAAAGCATAACTGGACAACTTGAGTGATATTCGATGAAACTCTGATGTAGGAAGTTCTGAGCAGCCAAACAGATATCCCATTCAGCCAATACTCCAAGTGCTGCCGCACGCGCCATACGGCCATCCCCAGAACAAGCCTGGTCATGAGCCTCTAAGGGACCCATCAACTGGTTAAAATCCGGGACTGGAAATGACGTGTTGGAGAGGCATATATCCATTGCCCAATAGAAGGGGCATCGCCGACAGTAAAACACTGGTTGCACGCAAGTAAAGTAGGCAAAGCGAAAAGTTAATCCATAACTCACGCCAAGCGTTGCTAATGGCAAGCATCCAAAAACCTGTTGAATTCGACCACGGTACAGCTGCAATTGGCCTGGTCTGTGCATTACCACAAGATGAGCAGCCATTGCACAGCAGGAACAGAAGAAGCAGGATTCCACCACCTAACGCCAATAGTAAGGGCAACCCTCCGAAGACGCTGGAAAAAATAGAATGAATAAAAGCCGGTATTACTCCAAATATCGTCTGAAAGAAAGTCACAAGGCCCGATCCCACACATTTAAAAAAATGTGCAAGGCCTTTAGTGTCAGACACATTAAATATCTTATGTATAAGCTCCCCAAAATGTAATGGGAGGTTAGTTTTCAGAAGGAACTGAATCTCGCTAGAGGTCCTAGCCACCTGTAACTCGAAGGTCTCTCGAGCGGAAGTGAGAGCCACTTCTTGTTGGAATAATAGCACTTTGAGCCTGCTCAATTTGTTGAAATCTGTTTTCAAAGTCGGAATGGAAGGCGAAATGGAACTATCTAGACTCCCATGCCGGGGCGAGAAAAGCACATTGCTACAACAAGTTACTCGCTGTGAAATTGTTACTAAATACAGGATTCCTGCCCGTAAACCACAGCAGTCTTGGTTGTTCAAAATAAGATAACTGCCGTTAGTAAGCAAGGTAAAAGCGGGAATTATTGACGGCACTGGGGTTCTTCTTAAAAAACAAGCGAGATTAGGCACCGATACCTTACAAAAACCGTGCAACTTAACGTGTTTACAAACCAGGGAATGTCCTATTGTGGAATCACAGTCCTCCCCTGTACGAAAAACTTCCTTACCCTACCGCTGACATCTGTAAGTGGAAGGTAGGGACCACAATTCATGGAGAAATGCACTACCCAGTGGTTCAAAATGGCCAATCGGAAAATGTTGAATAGATGATGTAAATTGAAACAGGGAAAAAGGGAGAGAGATAACCCCATGAATTAACCAAACAGCAGAGTCCGTTTCCGCTACCGAGAACGGCAAGGGCTCTAATTGTTCAATATGCAAAAGTGTATATGCAGCATCTTTCATGGACATAAATCTTTGTTTATCAGTTAGATTAAATGGCAAAAATAAAGCAGTGGCATTCAAATAATCCCAAGGTACTTTACCCATTTTGAGAGTCTGCAATGTCCATGCAAATTGCATAACAGATCTTAATTGATTTTGACCATGATATAACACAGATACATCACTTTGAACAATATCAATAACAGATGAAACAATATTATCCAATGTATAAATGCGTGATGAAAGTGTATTGATGCTATTATCGACCACGGCAAGGACTTTCTTTAAATTGGCTTGATCAATTTGGCGCAGACGAAGAGCAGCCTCAATCTGCGAAAGTTTCCAAATTTCGTTGTAAGCGGCATAAATAAATCTCTTAGATCTAGGAGACCTAGGTCCTAAGATGAAATCAGCCAGATTGATGTCATTCAACAAGAGTGTAAGGTGTTCTTTCACTGATGCTGATGCTAATGTGGAATGTTCCAACCATTGTTGGCATAATTTACCCACCGAGTATGTGGTGACCAAATGTGTAAGTGGATAACGAGGATACCGTCTAGTCTGAGTGAAACATGATGTTACATTATAAAAACGCAATTGGCATGCATTTGCAACCACCTGGATGTATCAATTTCAGAGACATTGAAAGTTTCATTTCAAAACAAAGCTTGCAATGCATCAATAGTAAAATTTGTCTGAGTGCGCCAATTATCATATTCCGCTAAGGACGGAATGGATGGGGGATATAAATGTTTTACAGTTGCCAGGCCGAAACAAGTGGTTTGATACACTGTATCATTTAAAAACAAAATTTGAGCTGGGATCAGGCAGGCACGATGTAAAGCCTTAGTTCCCCGAACCTGCCAAGGCTTCGTGCCCCAGATTGATTTTAAATCAACGGTCTCTTTCCAGTGATCATAACCCTGTGTAGCTAATTTAGTCCTAAATGAGTTGGCGTAAATCAATTTATTGTGGGTCAATATAAATTTGGATTGAGAAGACAATTGTAGTTTAAAGAAATAGGATTCCGGATTAGACTTGTCATAATCGGTAAAATATGTGAACTTATCCCTAAGAGTTTTAGAACTCCCTTCTACGGGAGTAGGACAATGTTCCCATTGAGTGTAATTAAAAACAGGTCGTAACGTGTTTGTTTTGTGTAAAAAATGATGCCCATAATGTTGATAACAAAAGAGATCAGCATAATTGGCAGAATTTAAATACAAATCTTCAGCATCAAATGCAGCATAATATTTTAAATCTGAAAACAATGAATGTACTGCTTGCACATCCCAATCGTCAGAATGTATGTCCCGTGTTACCACATCTCCTAAGGAGATGCGAAACACTTATGGCACCCTGAGTACCTCGGTCGGACCTTGAATTTCGAAGACTACTTTGTCCCAAACGATGCCATCTGCAACCGGGAATGCTGAAATGTTCACAAGTATCTGATCACGTTTCATGATATGGGACGATGTGTGAGGGTCCAGAATTCCATCGACCAAGTTCACAGCAGAGCGTTCTGGCAAATAATGACCATTGATGAGTAAAAAGAACACTGTCACAAATCCAATTGACATAAAGAGGAAAATCAGGATAAGCACCAACCAAATGGAGGGACCAGGTAAGTCTTTTTGAACCAGGAAAAGAAAATACTCAGTTTAGTCGGTGGGACTGCCAAACTGGATGTCGAGGAGGATGAGTCAGAAGAGAAGCTGGCATGATCTCCAAAGTAACCACTCGTAGTTCTATTAATCAGAGGTGGCAGTGCCGGGTCCACCTGATGTTGTTGAGGACTGGTCGCACCTCACTAATGGACTCATCTGTAGAATATGTATACTCGACGTCCGCATTGGAAGATAGAGGTTGAACGGGTGAAAGGTCAATTACAGTGTCCATCACTCCCTTAACCACACGAGGACCAGTGGAAGAGGATGAAGTCAGCGGATCCAATGAAATTGCGTTGCACAAAACAGCAGGTGTGACACTATTCAGAATCGGCCACACGGTGTAACTTGACATTGTCCACTGAGATGTATCTGTTGTCTTTGCGACCAGGTAAAGGTGGTAAAATGACTGTACGAGTACCCTTCAGTCCAAGCACTGGAACCGGTGCACGATAAGAGGGACCAAATTCTTTTTTGTTCTCCAGCTTTTCTCGTACCAGATCTCCGATTTTGGGAAGCCAGGCGGCAACTGGAATCAGCAGTGCTGCATCAGTAGAAGAGGGTAAATGCTCAGTTGCATAGTTGTCACAGGCTTTTTGTAGATCCTGTAACACAGTAGAATGATTATCTACGTCAAAAGTTGCGGCGGCCGCCACAACGTCTAGACCATAAAGGTCTGGCACAAACATTTTAATGCCAAAGAGCATTTCATATGGGGTCCGCCCACCCAGAGATCTTCTAGGGAGAATATTAAGTGCACGTTGAACCCCATACAAGTGGGCCAGCCAGTTCCTGCCAGTACCTAAGACTCTAGCTGTCAAGGATTGCTTTAAGTCACTGTTCATTCGCTCCACAATTGAATTGCCCTCAGGCCTGTATGGAGACAAAAACTGCACCAGCACCCCCATCGACTTCATTGCGTCCTTGTACGCCTTAGAGGCGAACGCGGGACCCTGGTAAGAATGGAAGGTGCCACAGGCAAACATCCCGACAAAGACACGCAAATCCCTGATGACATTTCGAGCGTCAGCACTGCGTTGTGGCCAAACCCAAAGCAATCTAGTGCACGAATCAACTGCAACAAATATATATTTATACGCAGTATCAGAAGAGAGTGGACCGCAGTGATCAAGATACACACAGCCAAAAGGTTGATTGGAAATACACAGCTGTGTTTGAGGTGGGCGTGTGACCGTAGACGGTTTAATTTGTTGGAAAATGTCACAAGAAAGTACATAATTACGGGTCTGTTTATATAAACCACACCACCAGTAAAGTTGCTGTAAAATAGAGACTGTTGCCGACACACCGGCATGTGCTGACACAATGCCTTTGTGTGCGGCTTTGATCAGAGCAAGTCTACTGGTCCAAGTTGGGAATCAGCCGATCCCCAACCGAAGGAATCATTGCATAAGGAACCTGTTCGGGAGTTATATGATAAGAGTATTTCGAAGGGAAACCCTGAGGATAAGCAGTTCCCTCTCTCGTAGCAGCCACCGCTGCCAGAATATCATTATCTATTTTAGTCATGGACCTTGTAACTGCCGCTAGGGAACACGTGGCTACTGCAGATTTGGCCGCTTCATCAGCCAAATAATTACCAAGAGCATGTGCTCCCACACACGGATGGCCAAGAGTATGTATAACATGTGTGAGGGGCAGACGTTGTTTAAGGTCTGCCACTCGAACCCAAAGCGTTTTATGCTTAATTGCGCTGTCTTTAGAGTCTCGATAATCATTTTGAGACCAAAAGAATAAGTTGTCATTAAAAGACTGGACACAGTAATAGGAATCGCACACAATAAGAGTATTCACATTTGGATCAGCAAACTCGAGAGCAAGAACAAGAGCACGCAGCTCCGCTAATTGTGCCGTACAGTCTCCAAGTGCCTGAGTATGCACAATGGAAGACTTAAACTCCATTAACAATTGAGCCAGCAACAATTGCGCAAGTCGCTGAATAAGCTTGTTTGGAGCCGGTGGCCGGTTGAGCCAAGCCATTGGTATAAATGATGCATTCGTACTCATGTAGAGGAAGCAACGACAAGGGAGGAGGATGAACGTGTTCATACTGTAAAAACTCCTGTGTCTGAAGACTAGCGTCAAAGATAAACGTGACATCAGAGGATGTCAAAGAAGTAGCCCATTGTATACAATGGGAGTGTAGTGCCTTCGAGTTAGGTACACTTGCCTTAGTCACGGCTTCCAAAGCAGGGAAGTGCGTGACCATAAGAATGTGTTTACCTTGCGCCAGTGAGCGTTCTTTCAGAATCGCCATCTGTACCGCCGTCAAGATTTCTTCAACAGTTGAAAAACGCATTTCAGCTGCAGTGTATAAATGTGACTTGTATGCAATAGGTATTGTGTCCCCCTCATTGAACGTCAAGTAAGTGAAACCCACCTTCCCTGGAACTATACGTATCACCAGGTTCGTGGTGTTATCACGCGTCAACAAGTAGTTAGTTGCAAGCATGTCAGATTGCAATAAATGTAGGATAGAGGTACGTTCCGGAAGCCAGCTGGCAGAAGAATATGTGGGTTGTATCAACGCATAAAGCGGTTTGATAGGCTGGGCATAATCGGGAATGTATGTCCTCCCGAAATTCAAAAATCCCAGCAAGGACTGAAGTATTTTCAGTGTAGAAGGGGGTTGCAATTGTGCACATTTCTCCAAGAAGTGAGGGGCGAGCCCCTTTCCTTGATTATTGAGCCCGTAGCCCAAAAAGAGTACCGCCAAATGGGTGATGTGCGATTTTGCAAAATTGAACTTGTATCCATAGTCGGCAAAGGACAAAATAATTTTGTTGACTCGGACAAGATGTGGCACAAGTTCGTCGTCCGTTAGATAAATGTCATCAACGTACGAGAACGCATCTGGGTCTATGTCGTGTAACAAAGACACAACACGTGCTGCAAATGCCCCGGGGCTATTCTTATTCCCCATAGGCAAACGTGTAAATCTTTCTGATTTCCGACGGTGATAAATGCTGTCAAGTCACGGCTCTCAGGAGCAAGATTATGACTGTAGAAACCATTGGAAATGTCTAGTGTAGTTTTGTATTTTTTACGAACAAGATTGTTCACCAGCGCAGAGCTGTGTGTGTTCTGCACTGCAAAAGTGTGACAATGACTATTCAAATTTCGGTAATCCAATACAATTCAATATGAACCATCATATTTTGATACCGTAAAGAGAGGATTATTCATCGGTGATGTACATGATTCAATCACTCCTTGATACTCTAACTGTATTAGAATGTCACAAACGTGAGCCTTAGCTTCACGTCTGATTGGATATTGCGGTTGTGGCTGTGGCATAGATCGTAAAGGTATCTCATGGGCTGGTGAATCAACATCCCAACCCACCTGATTACGATACACCGCCGGGGCAAGGGCCAAAGCCCACTCAGCTGCGAAAGCCTTTGCATGCTCCTCAGGGACGTAACGCGAAAAACTCGGAAGTATCACGTCTCCCCTCTATAAGCGGCTAGCAGAAAGGGTGGAGGCCAATCTGCCTCCGCTAACAAAATGTCATACGAGAAGGTTAGATTCTCCCAGAAAACCGCCTTGATTGGACGAGGTATATCACCTTCAATTTGGAAAATTTTCTCATAGAGCCTATCCGTGGGGGCAACCCGGGTATCTGCAGTCTCTACTGTAATAAATGTATCAGTTGCTGTCGCCTCCAGACAGGGACGCAGAGCCTCCCGCACTATGGTAACCTCCGCCGCGCTGTCGAGCAGAGTCACTGTCCATGTCCAATCCAGGAGTCGCGTTCTCACCGTCTGAGGCATATCTCGCAGTTAAAGCGGCAACTTTTTTCTTTTGAAACGGGGGTCGAAAAGGAGGTAGATCCTCTTGTTTTCCTTTAACGTCAAACTGTTGAGGCTGATCTCGTCCTTGTGTTGCAGGTTGACTTTTGCCACGATCCTGGCGTGCTCCTCCACTGACTTGAGAGCCTGATGGGTCCTGTAAAGAATGAGGAGAACGCTGATCAGGGACCTGAAATCTATCAGGAGTCTTAATTTTCGCGCGGTCGCGCAAGTCATAAGTACGCTCAGAAGATTCAGGTGTCGGTGAACCAGCACGCGAACCTTGCTTCTGCTGTTGATTACCCTGTTTCTTGTTCTTCCAGTTCTTTTTAGGAAAGAACGGACGCCCATCTTTATCAGTCTGGGCTTTTTGTTGAGTTTGAGATTATGTTGGCGTTTGAGTAGAAGGCTTAACTCCCAGACTATTGCGGCCTATGGTTTTATAAGCTTTTGCAATAATCTTTGGCAATTCGCGTGGCTTGTCTGCATCTGGGACAGCCTCCAAGAGGTTTGCCACTTGAAAGCTCACAGCATCACCCTTGACATTAGCAAGGATCATGTCAGCAACCACGTCGAACACCCCCACCAGTCTCATCCCCAACTCTACAACCGCTTCGGCTCCTTGTTCATCTTGAACACACTTAATCACGGAGGGGAGTACGGTCATGGAGGGAGTGCTGAAACACTTCGAATATACCGCTGCAAACACCTTGCCCCAGATGTTACAATCAGCTAACTCGGGAAGTAAGTCTTTAGGCAAACTTATAGTCAAGATCCTGTGCTTCTCCACAGGACTGGTATTTGGAAAAACAGCCTCTAGTTGTCCAAATTTCTCAGCAAGCCAATAAGGGAACTCATCCTTATTCTGGGGACGCTTGCCCATCACTGAATTAACCATAAGGGGACTGATGGTCACGCCACCAGGTCCAGCAGGTTGCGCAGCAACGCCAGGTGGTCCCACCTGGAAGTTGCGCGATATGAACTGTATAACAGCTCTATGCACGCGTATCAAAGAAGTATGTAATACGACGAGCTCTGCAAGCGTTGCAGTTGTCAGATAACACGGGTGTGGGGTATACCCAGCCAAAACAGGCATGTGGCCCCATCTATTGATAAAGGGCATAAACGGACCGGCGTTATTGGGTGAGGAAGGGCGCCATTAAACCATATTTGGTGTTCCCAAGCTGTGAGCGGAACCTCAAGAGCCCCATAAGGCTGATAAGCTTGAGGAAGGGCCGTGGCAGTATATTCATGAAACAAATTATCTGTTCCATCCACCGCCGGAAAGGTGACCCAAGAATAAAACACCTCGAAGCGGTATGCCGCATCCGCTTCTACAACAAATATAAGCGCGGCACCCGCATCAGGTACTCCATATTGAGTCAAATATGCCCTGAGCGGTGCGTGGCTATGAGGCATAATATCAACCGCCATAATGAAAAACAAAGAACAACAACTTAAAGCGCGGCAGCGCAATAACGGGTCATAAAGAGAAAGAACCTTTTAAAACTTCAAGCTTGAAAGAACCTATAAAACATCAATAGAGGAGGTTACACTGTCACATCTGTCTCCGGAAACAGAAGTGAGGGGTTTGTGGACAAGCACAAGCACTACTCAAGCGTCTTGCAGATAAGAACCAGACCAAACGTTGGCAGCGCCATTGTTGCAGGGATTCTGCACCTACACAGAACTATGCGCAGGAAAACAGGACCTCGGTGTATAGGGGTGTACCAACCTATCACATTAGTACCCAAAGTCCCAAAACCGACTAGCTATAGTGTCTCATTCGTTCTCCTCCAAAAATCACGAAGCTACAAATGATTAGACAACCCAGAACACAACAATCCCGACTCTCTCAGGAATCACGGTAGCAAGACATACTCTTTCGCTCACTCAATCGTACTTGTCCACAATAAGAATTAGCAGAGTCACTGAAATAGTTCAAAATGTTTATTTTAACTATCGTGCTCTACAATACAGTATACGTGCCACTACCAGTAGCAAAATGCATAAACTCAAAACAGTTAGCATTGTTACAATTCCACACAAAGGGGGAAGTCATTATATAAAGACTGTGGAAAAAGGACAATAAGACCTAACCACCCTCCCTTGACTGGAATAAGTTTATTTATATAAAAGAAGATCTCTGGGCTTTGACAGCAGACCCCATATCTTAAAGCCTGGATGTAAAGTTTACATCATAGGAACAGCGTAGCTCTTCTTCATGGAAAGGCTTTCTCCAAGTGTGTGTTAAAACAACATGCATCCCCGTAATATCAAAGCACGAGTCTCCAGCATTGCAGCTGTGTTTAGCATGTTATGTCTAGGTGCTAGGGCCTGAACAGAATAGAATAACAAGGGGCATTGTTTATCGACCTTGCACATCGTGTTCAGACTAAACTCCAGGAAAGGCCGAGAACGCGAAAAGCAGCCCGTTCTCATGTGAAAGGCACAAACAGAGTCTTGCAAAAACAAAGTCATGTAGTAACGTGTGCAAAAGCAGCATCATGGCAGCCAAGCTCATGCTAACTTAGCAATGTCGACAATGTCCCTAAGGGCCATATAACAAGATCTGTGACTGGGGGTGAGTGTCTGAAAAGTTTCAGCACTCAGTCCATCATCTCCTTGTGTTTGCACTAATAGAAAGTTGGCATTTGGCCTTTTTGTATTCCTCCCAGACAGTGAGAGAAAGTGGGAATAGGGGTTGGCGAAGCTGTACCCTGCCCCACTTTCATTTCAAAGGGCTGCCTCACAAAGGTACTTTGGCAGGAGACGGATGTCCTCGCTTTTCCAGATTAAGGATTACATATGAATCGTGACTGTGTTTGACCCGAAGAGGCAAATTTGTTTTGCATTACAGTTTTTCAGATTTGACCACAGCGTAATTGGAACGTTCCTGTCCTTTGGGACACGAGTTATCAGTAACTCTCCCTGTAATTGATGTTTCACAGGGGTTATTTCTACATTTAATGCCATAAGTGCCATCTTTCCGC
Source organism: Calotriton arnoldi (assembly GCA_963921515.1). Lineage (NCBI taxonomy): Eukaryota > Metazoa > Chordata > Amphibia > Caudata > Salamandridae > Calotriton > Calotriton arnoldi. Next base: position 545,805 of record CAWUFW010000931.1, read on the forward strand.
TCTTTGCTCTTTGGAGCCTACGGGCCCAACAACTACTTTAACACCATCCAGTTCTGGGTGGATCAGGGTGCCCCTTTCTTTCCGTCCTGAGGAAGACCCCGTCGTAAGGACTTAAGCGACCTACTCTGTCTCTTGGGGGTCGAAACGTCGACTATGTCATTGTTTTACGCCAGTGATGGAGTTTTCCAAATCATGGCCTTGTATTGCGTATTATTGAAATGTGTGGCTGAGAAAAGCCATGTTTCGTTGTAAATATTGATGTGATGAATATAATGTCACTATTTTCCCTCTACACTTCCCTCACTTGATGCACAATACCTTTTCCTTTTCTTTTCTCCCCCTTACGTGGGGCACTGTTCTGGTACTACTTTTGGAGTCTTTGATGTTGAGTCATTTGCTGATTTACAAGCAATCATGTTCAATGTGATTAAATAACATTGTTCTATACATATCCATAGTCTATTAGTGTATTACTTTGTAAATTTTGTTTTGTTCTTAAGAATTGCTCTACTGGGACCAATTCTCTTCTGTCACAAAGGTACTTGGCACCAGTCTTTTGTCACCCTAAACTTCTTGGATCCTTGGCAGGGGAAGGAAGGTACTTTCCAGAACCAGTGTAGGGGTTCCCTAGTAGTTTCCCCCATTTCAAAGGCTGGCACCAGTTATAAATATTGGACCCTCAGACCAACTCTTCAATACACTCCTGGACCTGCGGAGGACACTGAGAACAATATATATTTCAGAGACTGTCCTGCTTCTTGAGGCCTGCTTTGTACCTCAGGTGACTATCCTGCTGCTCCCACAGGACTTCCCAGCTTGTATCAGAGGACTTCCCTGCTGCTTGAAGCCTGCCTTGCACCCTCAGAGGACTGCGCTGCCGCATGAGGCGTGCCTTGCTACTTGAAACGAGGACGATCAGAGGGACTATAGGGGGTCTTTGGCTGCCTTCCTTTTCTGAGCTTCAGGGACACAACAAGCTCAAAGAACCTTGAACCCTGCACCTGGGCCCATCCTGAAGAGAGTCCTGACCCTCCAAGTGGTTCCCAACCAGTCCTAGACCCTTGGAAGTGGTGATAAAGGTGCTTCTCCAGCCACAGTCTGAAACCTAGGACTTAGAAAGTTTTTCAATAAAAACTGGCCTGAGAACTAACAGGAAATTGAGGCCTACTCGCTGGCTGTTCCACCTGAGGTGCATCACCTGACTATGCGGAAGCTCCCACTACATTCTTCTCCACAGCAGCAAATCCTGTTCTGCTGGATCTCCCAGAGAAGGAACCTGGGCTCTTCGAGCCCTCGTTGGCTACAGATTGCAGGTTTGTGCTGCTGTTCGAGATTTTCAACTTCCAAAAAAGTGACAAGTCTGAACGTAAAAATCTTCATCATGACCCCATCCAAGAGCTCCCCCATGATGACGCCTCCTCGGACACGGCTGGCTGCCTTGCCCAGCTTAACTTTAACTTCTAAGGAACTTTTCTTAAAAATGTCTTCCAAGTCCGTAGATAAACTGAGACTGGACCCAATCCACTTTGGGTAGCCGAACAGCACTCCATCACGATCAGCCTTAACTAATGACTGTGCCCTGGTATCGCGCAACCAGATATCCGTGGTTGGAGCTTTGATCTCTTAAATGCTAAATTTCACTAAAAACTTTTAAAATTCTTAACTCCGGTTCCACTGATTGGATTTAATTTGTTTTGGTGTAATTTTATTTATTAAAGTTTACTCTATTTGTCTAAATTAGCATGGTATTTTCCTTGTGTTGTGTCTTCACTTTATTAATGTCTGTGTTCTGCACATATACTTTACACACTGCCTCGAAGTTAAGACTGACTGTTTTTGTGCCAAGCTTCCAGAGGGTGAAGCACAAGTTATTTTATTTTATTTAAAAAAAGTTTTATATAGCGCTGGCTAAACCCAGAGGTATCAGAGCGCTTTACATGAGGAGGTACAATTGCTTCAAAACATAGTTACATAGTTACAACAGTTTCAGGTACGTAGTTACTGGAGATACATGAGTTACAAAGGCAAGGCTCAGGTATGGGGAAGAAAAGGCAGGCAGGGGGAGAGACTTTCGGGAGAGAGAGGGAAGGAATAGAAGAGGAAGATAAAGAGTGAGGGAGGAAAGAGGTGCGGGAGGGGGTAGGAAACACAGCAGTGTGATGGCCAGGTTGTCAATACGTCTTTTTCTACAGCTGTGGTCCCTGTGCCGTGGAAACAGGCGAGGGTATCTCCTAATCTTAAAAAACCCTTCGCTTGACCCGGCAAAGCTGGAAAACTTTCGGCCAATATCCCTCCTTCCCTGGGTAGCTAAGATTGCAGAGGCCCATGTTAACAACATTTTAATGAGATTCTTGAATACCAATAACATCTTGGATCCCTCTCAAAATGGTTTCCGCTCCGGTCACAGTACAGAGACTGCTCTTCTGGCTGTGACAGAACATCTGCGGACCATTCTCGATTCCGGTCATATGGCGGCACTGATTTTGCTTGACCTGAGTGCCGCATTTGCAACGGTTTCGCATGAGATTCTGCTACAGCGTTTGGAGGATGCCGGGGTTGTGGGCCTAGCACTAGAATGGTTCAGATCATTTCTGACAGACAGATCTTTCCGAGTGTCACCCCCCCGTTTCTTTCCCAGGCTCATTCCATCGGTCAGGGGGTGCCTCAGGGCTCTGCACTGAGCCCCGTACTGTTTAACCTACATGTTCAGCCTCTTGCAACGGTGGCCAGGAATATGGGCCTCACCATGGTCTCGTATGCGGACGATACGCAGCTGGTGGTGGACCCTCTCCGATGGTCCCTCACAGGATGCTTCTAGGTTTAGGAGCGGCCTGGCCGCGGTTGCGGAGTGGATGATCATAAACTGTCTCCAGCTGAACGCTAATAAAACAGAGGTACTGCTGGTGGGGAAGGATAGGAGCCTCTGGAGTGAGCAATGGTGGCCTAACGTTCTTGGTAGTACCCCCACCCCGAAGTTGGTGGTCAAGAACCTGGGGGTATGGATGGATTCTACCCTCAGTTTTCAAGAGCATACCAAAAAGTTGCTGGTACTTGTTTTGGCCTCCTTCGGGGACTTAGGCCTCTGTTGAGGTTCTTTGACCCACCTACGCGCCAGCTGATTGTTCAATCAGCCATTCTATCTAGACTAGACTATGCTAGTTCGCTCCTTTTGGGGCTAATCAGGCTGAGGTAAAGCGACTGCAGCGTGTCCAAACGCTGCCGCCAGAGCCCTGTTGGGGCTCCCACGTAGTGTCCCTCTACTGGTGCCATCCGGAGGTTACATTGGCTACCCATGGCCAAGCGGATCCAATTTAAGGCTCTCTGCTTATCTTTTAAGATCTTGAAGCTTGCTTCGCCCAGCCTTTTAGTTAACTTACTAGTCCCGTATGTCCCCACTCGCCAGCTGCGCTCCCTGGGGCAGCATTTGGTTATAGTCCCCCATGTGAAGCGCCTTCGGGCCGGGGGACGATCTTTTCGTTGCTTGGCTGCCAAGCTATGGAATTCCTTGCCTCCCCAGATCCGCAGCATGGATCGCTTGCTGGACTTTAGGAAAGCAATCTAAACTTTCCTTTTTCCCTCTGCCTAGTCTCCTTTTGTCCTTCTGCATAGTCCTTCCGCCTACCTGCTCTGTTTCTCGCCCTGTTCCTTCTGACGCTGGCCGCGCCGGGACGCCTCTTTGCTGGGGCAGCTGTGCGCTATATAAACGCAGATAACATAACATAACATAACATAACATGAGGAAAGAGACAGAGTCTGACAATCGGATGGGTAGGAGACGGCCAAGGGGGGGAACCAGAGCCAAACTCCTCAATAGCTGCGTAGGGCAACTCCACCGGTCATCGGCCAAAGGTTGCTCGGTCGCCGAAGTACATCAGAGGGTTAAAGTATCAGCCTAGGGGAGATCATCAAAAAGGTTTCAAAGAGAGCACCTTTTCACGGTGTACGGTGCTGAGTTCCCAGCGCTAATGGGAACAGTCCCAAACCTCCGCTATGTGTGAATCCCTTAACACTGTGGACTCTCTCAGAGGGGGTATCTGAGACTCAAGGGCATAAATGCTGGATCCCTCCCCAACAAGGGGAGAAGGAGTGCTTTGGCAAGAGGCACATTAAAGGAGGCCGTTTAGGCATTTTCCGCTATGTGTGAATCCCTTAACACTGTGGACTCTCTCAGAGGGGAATCTGAGACTCCGGGGCAAAAATGCTGGATCCCTCCCCAACAAGGGGAGAGGGAGTTCTTTGGCAAGGGGCACATTCATGGAGGCCATTTAGGGACAGTTAAGTGGTGGGGGAGGACCTATACAGCAGAAAGGGGGAAATGATAGTAAGTACGCTGGTACCGACGCCTACTGCCCTAGAGCAGCTAACGTAGGAGGGAGTAGGAAAAATCCAAGAAAATAATATGGGTAGTCTGCCAAAATGAACGTAGCTAAATCAAAATCAGTTACCCTCGTGGTCTAAAATGGGAGGGCTAGCAGTAAAAAGCGAGTTAAAGGGATATAAGTTTTAAATAGCGCTGGCTAGACCCGAAGGTATCAGAGCGCTGTACATGAGGTTCCAAAATGTTACAAAATTAACATCAGTTAAAAAGTTACATCAGTTACTAGTAAAAACATTTAAAGAAAATAGATGAGTCACATATTCGATGTCATGATGGGTGAGCCGAGTGGCGGAGGATGGTGGGAGAGCATCCCTAGCCTCGCTGGTGTAAGCTCAGTGAGCCAGTCCATGTAGTCCGGTGTGGTTGGAGGGGCTTCTCTCTTTGCTGCAGTCCGGTGGAGCGAGAAGGGGGTGGGTGGAGGCCAATTTGGTGGTGGTCGATTGCAGGTAGGTCCGCCATATTAAGGTCAGGCATCTGAGGCAGGACGGAGGTTGGTGAGGTGAAAGGGCTAGATAGCATTAGGCAAGGAAGAAAGCAAGAGAAGGGCTTACTTTGTTCTCTTCGGAAGTAAAATAACTGCCTAAAGATCAAGATCGCCTGTCAGATACAAAGGCAGTGATAATCATCGCGGTGGAATCCGCCATTTTAGATATGGCGTCAGGGTCAGGCGAGCCAGGCAGGACGGAAGTCAGTGGCGAGGTGAAATAACGCCCAGAGAAGAGTTAATTTAGTGACTCTTGTGGTTCACCCTGACAAGGATTGTGGTTCTTGCCACCTCAACCAAAAACCCATTTTCTTACACACAGATACCTTGTGCTTCTCTGAATGGAAGTCTGTGTGAGGTGATGGAACTGCATACACACAGGTGCATGCTCACATGTGGGAACTAAAGTATACGAAAAGCGATTGATGAAATGCTTGAATTAAACTAGGTTTAGCTTGGTTCCAATGACATAGTGTGAACAGGACCCAAGTCTGGGCATACCCGTCCCACTTGGTGCAAAATACTAAAGTAAAACAAGTGATGGATGGGCTGCTTCAATTAATCTCAGCCGCTGGTAATTACTAGGGCCGCATTCCACTCCATCATTATTTTGCACACCGTGCCACCTCAGTTTGTACCCAGCTATATGCAAATTAGTCTTGACCCTGCTCCAATGGGAACAGTCTAGCCCGAACTGCCAAGCCAGGTCCTCCCTGAAACAGAAAACTGCCATGTGCCCGAGTTAGGCCCGAGTTAGGCCAGGCAGGCATTAGCGCCATTTACTCGGTTGTTTCCTAAAGTTGCATTCTCCTTGCTCCATTGACTTTTGACACACAGTTTGAATTTGTGACACTCGGGCCAGTTTCTTGGAAGCACCGACCTTGCTGACATGGAGCACTTTGTGAGAACACTATCATTCTGCCTTGGCATTAGGTGCAAAGCTCTCACGTGCTGATACAAATGTGTCTGTTATTACATCCATATGGCGACACAGCTTTCTGGAAAATACAAACAATGGCAGCCTGATCACAATCTTGGCCCAAGGCAAGGATGCCCTTTTCTATTTATAACCTTTTTGTTTACTAACATAATCAGAGGAGACACTTCTGCTGACATTGAGGGTCCCTGCGTGCTGAAGCTTTCGCCTAGCAGCTAAATGCACATCTCCGTGAGGGGTGTCCAGTTTGTGACCACGATGAGGTCCTAAACTCTTACCCACCAGGTAATGGGGTTAGATCATCTAGAAGGGGTTTCTTTGCAAAATATACATATGCACCCTAGACACATAGGTTAGGGTCTTGCATTTTAGGAGAACTCTCCATTGTTACATTGTTGCATATGCATGCATATATAAGTTGTCTCAACAAGATGGTGGAACTCTTCGTTTTGTTTACTGTCTTGACACTTATTACAACATTTGTCTGCTTCTGAATATTAATCATTGCAGCCCGTACCTTTTATACAAGAATCACTACGGTTTAATAAATATTGGAAAACGCCCCTCATGTATTCTTTGTATATTTCTCTGAGCAAAAGAGAGCACGAGTGACTGAGCGAAAAGTCCTGAGGGAACAGAGTTGTCATGTTCAGTAGTTGCCAGAACTGTTTGCTCCCTGTCTGAGTTTAGGGGGGGCTAATGGTGGCACTACAAGCTAGCTGGTCCAAGGGACAACATATCCTGTGGAGTGCATGGAATCAGTCTGGCACCATCCGAAGTTTATGTCATACACAAACGCACAGTTTCTACTGATTAGTCGAAACTACACGACATGGCTCCACCAACGTTGGTTGGTTTCTTATTTTTTATAGATCAATTGAGTATTCAATTGTGCTTCCTCAGAGGTCCCTACACACCTTTTAAACCGGAGACGTCCGTGGTGTTAGCCGAATTTTGTAATCCATTTTCTAGATACCATGGCACCAACCATCTCTGAGAACTGCAGACATGCAGTTACTCAAAAATTACTACTACGGTGAGCTTATTGGTCCAAGGGACAACATATCCTGCATATCCACAAACGTGTAGTTACTACTGATTAGTGGAAACTACAAGACAAGCAACCCAGGACCTGTTTCGCCCTTGTTATGGGCTTATCAGCCGGGTATAGCTTGGTTCCAGTGACACGTGTGCATGGGACCCACGTTTGGGGCCACCTATACAGTATTGTCCTTCGCTTGGGGCTTTCTTCAGCACTGCTGGCCAAGTAGGCTTCCTGAAGAATGACTGCTTATGTCATGTCTTGTCTTGTTCAGGTTCTAAAGCTCAGGGTGTTGCCAGCCCTGTGTGAACAGCGGTTGGGCTACTATACAAAATGTCCTGGTGCTCCTGGCACGTGGGTGGTATGGATCCGCAGAGCCAGGGGGAGTTGTTCAAGTCTTTACACCACCACTATATTAGTCTTCTCGAGCGAGGAGTAGTTATTGTTGTATTGATTTCACATGGTTCGCTGCATCTTTTCACAGTCCCCCTGGTCTGCACATTGTGTGCTGCACAGGTTTGAAAATCTCAACATGGATGCTGTATGTTTGTGCTTCACTGCAGCTTGAGTGTCAGTTGATATGTTGGTTGATCTTCGGTCTCTGCAGCTGTGCACTCCCTTGTCTCTGTTCTGTAATAAACTCATCTTAAATCTACTTCTGCCACCAGCAGTTTTATGTAATCCCTACCTGTTGCGTCAACATTGTTGCCCACAGAGTTGATGCCTTAACGGACATCTGCGCACTTGTCGTTTTTTTGCCATTTAGATGTTTGGAGCCTCCTGGATCACATGTTTTCACAAAGGATATTTCCTTTATAACGGATTCAAACCAGAGGGTTTGTGGGGTTTGAGACAGTCCAAGGGAAATGTAAGTGAGACCTGTGCAGCGTCATTGTTACATCACACCACCAAGAGTGTGATGCTTGATATGTCTTTACAATGGTCTGCCACACAACACACACAGATTCGAAAAAGAGTGAGAGAGGAGAAGTTTGTGAGGGGGTTTGTCAAGGGTTGGCTTGCTTTCCCAATTACAACCAAGCATCTAAAGAGAGTCAACACGCTCCTTTTGTAAAGAAATCTCCCTGGTTTTACTCAACAGAAATATTACTTTTTGTAAAATAACTCACTATTTACTGTTTCTAGTGGCATGCTTCATCAGCGAGTTAATCGCTGTGTGCTTCATACCTAGACCTTCAAGGGAGCACTAAGAAGATGGTTGGGGATCTAAAGGTTATGGAAAGCCACAAAACCAGCTGTTGGCACTTTATGAGGCTGAAACATGTACAGCATAGATGCTGGAGTGAACGCGTGAGCATCGCCTCCTGTTTTTAACCTTGCCAAATGGACCCAGATTAAAATCAAGGACTTGGGTTATCAAATAGGCAATTCTCTCTTGGGTAAAATGAGTATTGGGTTGACCCTTGTGATTTTCTGCCACACAGCATGCAGAGCTTTGCCTAACAACAAATCTTGCTCCAGTCCTCCTGGGTGTACGGCGAGGTGATTAGATGCTGCGTGTGTTTCTTGTCTCATAGGCAGGGGGAGGCCATCTTAACACAGAGAGTGCACATTTCTCATGTCGCTTTGACAGGTGATCACATTGGCAGGATTCCTACCTGCAAGGCTGGTAGGACTATAATTGTAGGTTTAACACTCACATTGGTTTGGCACCAGCCTTACTTTCTCAAACATTTTCAAGCTTTCCTGTTCTACTCACTTGAAGATTGTAACTTTCACTCTCTGTATTGGCTTATCTCAACCATACACACAATCAAGGAAAGTGAACCATATCACAAAGAAAGTGCTCAGGAAGTATGTTGAGGACTCCTATTCAAGACCCTCATCCATGTATTCGACCTCAAAGCGAGATGATTATCTCCGCTGGGGTTGATGTCATGGATAGTATCATCATGGGGTCTCCTTCACTTGAGTGCCCCGTTCTCCAAGTGAAAAGACATCCTCCTTCCTGGAGGTCAACTGTCTATGTGGAGACAGTAGTGACATGTGAGGTGAGTTTAAAATGATCACCAATCCCAAGGAAAAATGAATTTAATAAAAAATCCAGTAAAAATGGGATAGGGATAAGGTAAAAAAGGGCAATGTTGTTAGGAAGAATTTCTTATCCTACACATCTGGTGTATAAGGTCAGGTCGGCATGATCCAGCGGTATACCAACAACAGATACTCCACTACCATATACTCACCTGGGCCCATAAACACACAATTGAGTAAACCGCTGGAGTGTCGAAGTTTTATATATATATTTCATAATATTCAGGATTAGTTATTTAATATTCCTAACTAACCTTTCACTGATCAAAAAGTTCTTTCCTCTGGTCGATGGACCATTAGTTGAACTAGTTGATGGTGATAATTAACATAACCCTTAACTATTCTTTTATTTGAAGTAAAAGATCACAGACTCAGGAAGGTTTAAAATCTTTATCTAAATAAAATGCGTGTGAACCATTTCAAAATACAGTGCAGTCACCATCATTCTTAGGAGAGAAAAGTCAATTGATTAAACATCAAGCATATACTTCGGGCTCATACAATAATTAATGCTCAGAAAGGGAGAGGACAGAGAGAAAAGAACATCTGCAAATAACGTTGAAATTATAGTTACGAAGAATGGTGTGAAAGACCAACCCCTGGCCAAAGGGCGGGTAAGGGTCCCCCAGGATAGGTCAGGAGACAAAGACTTCAGGACAGGATTCGGGACAGGATAGTTGACCTCTCTAGAATACCGACGATTGCGCCACACCCATCTCTGACACTCTCTTCCTCCTCGAGATTCTTCCGCGATCTTCTGATCTAACCCAATTGTTAGGATAGAAAGTTTTCCTTCACGTTCTGCATTCGGTTCTTCATCAGCATCTCACAGCATCTCTCCCAGCAACAGCATCTCTGACTCACAGCATCTGGACCTTCCTCTACTCTTCTTCTACAATTAACTAACTAAAGCTACCTTAGTTTCTTCATGTTCCACCCACTAAAGTTTCAATATCGTAAAAATACGAAATATGATTGGTCAGGCAAAGGGGAAAGCTCCATCACACCATGCTTACATGTCATTAAAATCAGTTCAACTATTGTTCGCAAAACCATGCCCTTAATTTTTATTCATGTATTGAGTTCCCATACGCATTCACATTTTACTTGAAACATTATTATAACATTATGAATAAGAGTCCTCATCGTTGAACTTTTCACCATCCGTTCTCAGAGTATGTCACTCGTGTCCTTGGCTCCCGTTTAACATCTAAGTCATCATTCCGGGTTAACTTTCAGTGGACATGCGCAGTCTTTTCATTACTCAGCTTAATTCAGTTATGCGTGCGAGGCCCAAATGCGCACTAATGATAAAGTCAGAAAGACAAATATTAATTTCACAAATAAATGGTCGCACTGTATACCTCCCACCTCTACTCTATTCCCCTTTTCTTATTAATACTTTTCCTGTATTAGCATTAGTAAAATAGCTTATATTCATTTCAGCTAAGCAGATGCCATGCACGCGAGTCTTCAAGACTCCATTTTAGTATCTTCTGCTCATGCGCTAGAATTTCCCTCCAAGCGTTACCTCGTCATACTACATAGATGCAGTTGACGCATGCGCACAACAGTTTCCCCATTTAAAGCGGTATTATTCCGTCTTCGTTGTTATCCGCATTAGTACACACATAGGCAAGCTTCACTAACCCCCGTGTTCATGTGGTGCGTATTAGTTCTTCACAAACATGATTAATAACTTGTTAATGAGTTAACCGAGTGGATTGCCTCCGAGCAAGTCTCTTTCAGACCTTGCTCCATCAATCCCCTCTCTGATGGCATTTTTGAGCCATCACAAAATTACCCATCCCTTCCCAGATACCAACTTTAACAGTACGCAGTTTTCTCCTTCTTCTCTCATCATTTCGTCAGTTACTTCTTTTCCTTCTAAATCTTTCATCTTTTTGTATAGCTTTCCTCTCATTTCCTCTAACTGAATTTCTTCATATTCCCTCTTTCGTTTCTTTCCCTTTCGTTCCCTCTCTGCATGTATCCTTCTCTTTCCCTTGCTTCTGCAACATTTACATGTGATCATTACTGTCATTACTATTGTCATTATCACAACTACTGGTAATATTATTTGACCTAGAAAACTCTTTCCAAAATTAGTAAACCAATTCCCTATTGATGTTATACTCTTTGTTAATCTTCCCTATACACTGTCAACCTCCAGTTGGGTCAAGTCATTATGCATTCTTGTAATATTTCCAATATATCCTTTAATTTCCTTAGTTTTGTTCGGAATGTAAGTGCAGCAATGTTGAATTTTCAACATACCACAGACTCCGCCTTCCTTTGTCAATAAAATATCAAGAGCAAGACGATTTTGTAAAACCATAGACCTTATTGCAACCATCTCTGTATTAATCATTAAGAATCCTCCGGCAGTATCTGCAGAAAGACGATCAACTATTGTTGACAATTTGCAAATTTTACGTGAATTTAGAATGACTCCAACTGAGGGTATCAATGCACTAAATATATCACCTACTATTTCAGAAAAGCTAGCTCTTTTTCTTCGTGTTAGTCCATTAGATATTTCATTGATTCCATTGATTCTGTCCACATGGTAGATTTTTGGAAAAACTATTCCAAAATAACAGCTCCCATACCATCTTGCAGGTAACCTATAATAGGCATTATTCCCGCATACATAATAAATTCCTGGAAATACAGGATCGGTTCCCCCTTTTAGTCCCCATCCCCCTAAAATTAGGAAGTTGTGTTCACATTCACTGGAACCAACGTAATTGTTATTATAATCTGTCTTTAATCTATGGAGGCAGAATTTTCCCTTTTTCACAAAGTCTAGGGACATCTAGGGACATCGCAGCATGAGCCTCGCCGTTTCCATAAATTCCCTCTTTCTCAGCCCATGGCGGTACATGGGATTTCTGTTCAGCAGCCTTCTTTGTTAAATCCTGTCTCCTTTCTTCTACTAAATTCAAAAACTCTTTTTCTTTTTCACGTAATATACATGTTAGGTTATCTTTGTGTGCTTGTGCTATATCTATTGAACTCATTGTTAAGAAGAATTCACCCATTAACTGTGCATTTTTACTACTAAATATTGGATTCATATTCTTTCGAATAGGCAGTTCTGAAAACACTACATCTAAGTTTGAATAAAAATACTGAAGTTTCCCTGTTACGTAAAATAAACTTGATAAAACACTACATGATACACCATATGTTAAAGGTATATGGTGATAAGTCACCCCTTCTGACACTGATGAGGGTAACTTCATACAGACATAACAATTACTAATCTCCATTGTATTAACATACTGGAATAACAATTTAGTAAACACATTTAAAGACGAATCATTATCTGATTCATTATGATAGTTTATCTCATCTTTTACCCCTGTTTCTATTTTAGTTCCCTTTATTCTATTTACTTTCTCACTAGTAATTGTACTATTCTTGTTATTTGTTTCCATTAACAAAGGTACTTCTATTGTTAGAAATAACCATACTAATACTACTAATAAAATACTACATAAGCAAAATCTTAAAAATTTTCTTTTTAAATTTCGTTTAGGTCTTTCAGTGTCTTCAACTTCTGCCATTTTAATCAGAGAAAATTTATTTTCTCTTTGTCTTTCTTTGTCTAAATTTCCTTTAAATCCAGTCTTTTACTTTAAGGACGTCTTAATTTGTTTTCATCAATCTGTGCAACATGAACTCTCTCTGGTTCTTCTCGTAAATCTAAGTTTTCAAATTCTTCTAATATAACATAGGTCCACTCAGGGGCCTTGTATTTTCTGTTCAGAATTCTCAATCTTGGGCTTTTTCGCGTGAGTTTTACTAGTGTTTGTTTAGATTGCGTCTGACTCGTAACTTCATTTACTTGATCTGGTTTCTTTTCTGATTTTCTGAGACAATATCTTAGGGGCACATTACGATACCCGGCGTAAAAAAATCCGCCAGGCATGGAAGCGGCAAAAACCCGCCCGCACACACCGCCTGAACACCGACCACGCCATTATGAGTACACAAACTGAAAACCGCCATCGGCGGAAAAATCATACAAAATACCGCCCGCCATCGTCCGAGTCGGAGTCAAACCGCCCGCCACGGACGGAAACACGCACGACAACACAAAACCGCCCGCCCACACGGCCGACACACCGCACGTGAAATTACGATCGCACCGCCATGAGCGCGGAAAAACAACAAATATACCGCCCGCCAGCGCAAACAACGCCGATGAGAATCGACACGGCAGAAGCCATGGCGCCCACGTACCTGCACAGAAACCATCCGCACACAAAACCAATAGCACACAACATGGCCAACAAGTCCACACAGCAAGGCACGCACAAATACACAAGCACAGTACACATCCCGAAAACACCCCCGGACAAACAAAAAATACAAAGGCCAGAACCCCAGACACAACACACCTGAAAACAACAGACCATGAGGACACACCCACATAGGTGAGTACAAAAGCAGCACTCCCACAGACCACAACCCCTTGCTACATTGCAAACCAGAGAGGAGAGGAGAGGACACAGTGACACAGCAAGGACAGCAGCACACCACAGAAACGCACACATCACTACCACCACCACCACCACCACCAAACACCGGCACCACAAACCCCCTGCACATTACACAACACACACCGCACCAGCACCACAAACACCATGGCACCACAAAGGATGCCCAAGTTCACGCCCATGGAGCTGACGGTCATGGTCGACGAGATCATCAAGGTGTACCCACAAATCTATGGGAACATGGTCCAGCACACACCACTAGCCACCAGAAACAGAATGTGGACCCGGATCGTAGACCAGGTCAATGCAGTCGGGACCCTGCCCAGGAACAGAACCGAGATAAACAAACGTTGGAATGACGTAAAGAGCCTGGTCAAGAAGAAGGAGGGCAAAAACAGAGAGCTGGCTGCCGTCACTGGCGGAGGGAATCCCGCGCTCTTTAAGACCTTCAAAGCGTGGGAGGAGAAGGTGCGAGTCGTAATCCATCCGGAGATCCTCGCCGGATTAGCAGGGGAGTGGAGGCTGGTAAGTACAAACTAATGTATACCAGCACACCGCTATGTACACACATGCGCAACCACCATGCCACAGCTCCCAGGGACAAACACCCCCATGTCCAGCACACAATACACAACACATCACACGCACATGCAACAGACACTACCACACACAGGCCAAACCGAACAACTGTAAGATGCGTGGGGACATGTGTACACTAAGCCAGCCACGTAACCACCAACAGGTCCCCAAATATGCCAGAAGCGCCACAACGAGCACCCACCACACCCATGTGTCCGCCACAGCTGCACCAACCGACAAGTAACAGGTAAGTGGCAGGAACACAAAGTGCAGTGGGTCGGAGGGGGACAGCTGAAGTACAACACCCACCAGGCCCCCACTCCCACAGACCAGCAAGGTGGAGCACTCCCCACACCCATGTGTCAGGCACAGCTGCACCAACCGACAAGTAACAGGTAAGTGGCAGGAACACAAAGTGCAGTGGGTCGGAGGGGGACAGCTGAAGTACAACACCCACCAGGCCCCCACTCCCACAGACCAGCAAGGTGGAGCACTCCCCACACCCATGTGTCAGGCACAGCTGCACCAACCGACAAGTAACAGGTAAGTGGCAGGAACACAAAGTGCAGTGGGTGGGACGGTGGACAGCCCAAGTACAACACACACCAGGCCCCAGTCCCACAGCACAGCAAGGAGGAGCATCCCCCACCCCACACCCACGTGTCAGCCACCGCAGTGCACAACGACAGCCGAAAGGCAGACATCACGGTCCACAGCAATCGGTGTCAGTGGGTGTACAGCCACCCCACGACCCACTACACCCCCCACCCCCACAGACCTGCAACATGGAGCACCCCCCGCTAAGAGCCATGTGGCATCCAGTACAGTGCACGCACGAACAACTTGCAGGTGGGAAACTGGACAGGGCTGGATTACTGGAGGCATGAGGACCATAACACCACCAACACATGGGACATGTCACGTAGCACACGAACACGCAGCACCGCCCACCGTCACGAACAAGTGAACAATGTGCACACGGACATGAACAGCAGACTCACACCCCACATGACCCATCACAGACATAGCAACACCCAAGGAGCCACGTCTGCATGCACAAGCCACACTGAATATAGTCCCACACGGCAGCCACTGTGCAACTCATCACACACAACCGAAACACCATTGAAGTCCTGTCCATGTAGCCCCTACTGCCTGTCAACCACACACCCCACAACTACGCCTATGTAAGACAAACAACACTAGACGCAACAGAGCGGAACAACATAAATGCACACGAACACCACTGAACCCATCAAACACACAGACACACCATGCACATACAACATACCATCCATCCCATCCGTCAGCCCCAGTCTCATGAAAGGCATGTCATCCGCACAGCTGCCACACATACAGCAGTCACGCTAAGACACATGCCCATGACCAACCATGTGCCAGAAGTCAATTAAGCGCACGACACACTGTGAGCAACAACACACAACATGGGCCACACCCCCCGAGCACTGCAGTGATGCACATGGCACAGGGCAGCACGCACACCAAGGAGATGGGACAACTGCAATACGTTGGCTGGCACACAACTATCACTCACTCATAACGATGCGTCCAATGCCATGTCCAGTAACCACAACAGACAGCAAATATGCAGGGCATGTCAGGCATGCACACACCTCAGACCATGCACTGTCATGCTGCCACAACACATGTCACGTTCGGCACCCATGGCTCACAGCATGTACCCCAAAAGCATATACCCTCCCAAATGCGAATCTGGGGCATGGCCCCCATGTTGCCATATGCGTTCCTAAGCGTTCCATTTGAACCCCAAAAGCATATTCCCTCCCAAATGCGAATCTGGGGCATGGCCCCCATGTTGCCATATGCGTTCCTAAGCGTTCCATTTGAACCCCAAAAGCATATTCCCTCCCAAATGCGAATCTGGGGCATGGCCCCCATGTTGCCATATGCGTTCCTAAGCGTTCCATTTGAACCCCAAAAGCATATTCCCTCCCAAATGCGAATCTGGGGCATGGCCCCCATGTTGCCATATGCGTTCCTAAGCGTTCCATTTGAACCCCAAAAGCATATTCCCTCCCAAATGCGAATCTGGGGCATGGCCCCCATGTTGCCATATGCGTTCCTAAGCGTTCCATTTGAACCCCAAAAGCATATTCCCTCCCAAATGCGAATCTGGGGCATGGCCCCCATGTTGCCATATGCGTTCCTAAGCGTTCCATTTGAACTCCAAAAGCAAAGTACAAACCAGACCCAGGATGGGCCAGGAGCCCGCATACACCAGAGTCACAATGAGTAGGGGCAAAGCAACACACCCATCGGCATGGCCAATCCGTCCCATGCCACATGTGCACAGCACACAGTCCCATTGCCTAGCACACACACCTACAGATGCCACAGCCACACACTCGCCTCCGGGAAACCCATGTACGAGATTGCACGAACTGCCAATGTCAGACGACTAATACATACTTCGCCAGGTGCAACACAGTAACAAATCTCATTCTCTCCACAGGTGACGAACTGCTGGACGCTGGGGATGGAGACAGCAGCCAGCACAGCCAGCCTACAAGCCCCCAACGAGGACACACGGATCTGGAGGATCTGTCCACCTCTTCGGACACGGACCACCAAGCTGGCCCATCTGGCGTGGCAGGGCCCAGCCGCTCCCCAGGACCCCTCCTACCCACCAACCCATCATCCAGGGATGCTGAACAGTCCCAGTCCCCTGCTGCCACTGTCGTTGCGGCCACACCCACGGTCATTGCGGCCACTACCACTGCCGCAACCGCCACCATCGCCGCACCGACCACCACCGCCTCCACCACCACCACGTCTTCGCTGGCACCAGCCCCAGCGCAGGTGGTGGCCCGGCCGACTGGATCCACCCTGGGAGCCACAGCGAGGACCGTGGTGAGCAATGTGGCTAGTGGGCAGGCCGGTGGCAGCAGGACTGGTAGGAGGAGCAGGGTCAGGGAAACGCCAGCCTCCCCTGGGAGCCATGCCCTGCCTCAAATGGCCAGAGTCCTTGGGGCCTATGAAGAGGCCCAAGGACAATGGGCCAGGTCTGCTACTGACACGCGGGAGGTGCTGGGGGTGCTGAGGTCCATGGACGCCCATATGGGCCAATTCGTGTCCCGTATGGACCAACTCGTGGACCTCATGGGCCAGCTGGTGGTGGCGGTGGGGTCACAGGCAAGGCCAGCAACACCACCTCCGCCACCACCTGCTAGGGCGCAGGCTCGGGCAGCAGTGTCCACTTCCCCTGCGTCCACAGCCAGTGAGCACACCTCACCCACCACCAGCAGGTCGCCACCACACACCCCCTCCCAAACGTGGAAGGGGCCGTCCGAAGAGGAAACAGATCTCCCGGGAGGACTTCGCACGCTCCAGTCGCAAGTGAGGCAGCCAGCCAGCCTTCCGCCAGCCTTCCTTGACCAGCCACTGCATTGACTTGCTCTACGATCCCACTCCACACAGCCATCTGGATGGCATGTGTGTGTTGGACTATGGACATAGAACCAGTGGGTACACCCTGATCATCACGCAGCCATGACCGACAGCTCATTGTCACTGCACGCACCACTTTTGTCATCACCTTACACACAATCACATGTCACAGTTTGTAATAAATGCACCTTTTTCACTAACTGCTGTTTGTGCCCTGTGTCTTTATTGTACGGAATACAACGGCCACCTTGGGCGGAAAGGCACCTGATGCGTGTCATGGAAATGGAATCCGGAGGGCCTGTAGGGACCTAGGGGTGGGAGACAGAACAGGAGCACATTCAATGAGTGTGTCACACACCCATCACACAGTACATGTCAACAACTACAAGCAATGTACACACATCGCACAGAGCAATGGGGCACAATGCCACAGTCACCAACAGTGGCATACTACCCTGGCCATGGAGCGTTGACACACTGCACGCAGTGAACATACGGCCATCCTGACACAGCACACACACACCTGCATAGATACAGACACATCATCCGTCGTACATGGACACTCACCGTCAAGTGAAGTAGCGGGCGATGAGCTGCTGGCGCACATTCCCAGCTTCCTCCTCTCCGCTGTCCACCTCACTCGAGCTGTCCTGGTCTGCGGGCTGGGGCCCTGGTTGATCTCCGTCATCCACAATGAGGGGATCTGCTTCCGAATGGCCAGATTGTGCAGCATGCAGCACGCCACCACTATCTGGCACACCTTCTGTGGGGAGTACGCCAGTGCACCCCCGGTGCGGTCCAGGCACCTGAACCTGGACTTGAGGAGGCCAAAGGTACGCTCGACCACACGTCTGGTCCTCCCATGTGCCTCATTGTATCGATCGTCTGCTGGGGTGCGAGGATTCCTCAATGGACTGAGCAGCCATGCCCCATTCGGATACGCAGAGTCACCTGGGTGTGAGGGACACAGAGAACCGTTGCTATTCCAACTGGACAGGGGACAGCATCGCACAACCAGCACGCTACACCACTCCACATACTCACCGACAATACAGCCACGATCCTGTTGCAGATTGGCCATCAGTCGTGGCAAGATGCTGTTGCGCATTATGTGTGCGTCATGGGCCGAGCCTGGAAACTTTGCACACACGTGGGTGATCACCATGTCCGCAAGGCACACCACTTGCACATTCAGGGAGTGCGTGTGCTTCCTGTTGCGGTACAGGTGCTCAGTGGCCTGTGGTGGAACAAGGCCAACATGAGTGCAGTCAATGGCTCCCACGACGTGTGGGATTCTGCCAAGGGCATAGAATGCACCCTTCACTGCCGCCAATTCACGAGCCCTGGGGAATCTGATGTACCTGTTCCGGTACAGCATCATGGCTGCCAGTACATCCCTCAGCACCTTGCTGAACATGGGCTGGGACATCCCTCCTCCACTGCCCACTGTGTGCTGGAATGACCCAGTGGCGAAGAAATGCATGGCGGCCATCACCTTAGCCGTGGGGGTGACAGCAGTCGGATACACCCTGCGGGGACGGAGATGGGGCTCTAACATGGCACACAGTCGATGCAGAGTTGGCCTGTCCAGCCGAAACTTCCTGATTACCTCTGTATCGTCCATGTCCGCCAGCAATTGGTATGGGCGGTCAATGTTCGGTCTCCGCCTGGGTTAAATGGCAGAGGACACATGTCAAAGCAACACGGCACATAGCAATTTCGCATACACATCACTGACATGACTGAGCAAGCACATGAGCCACAGCCCAGCTGTCAAGCTGGGACGGCACGACCACAATACACTTACACAGGTCTCCCAACAATGGCAATGGCAAGTGAGACATACCACTGCCATGTGCATGCACATGGGGATCTAGGCCCCAATGACTTGCGGGGCGTGCTGATGGGGACTGACTGCATATTCGTCAAGCGGCAACGCCACGGCAACATGAGTGTCTGCTGAGCATGGTACTGCTTCCGAGGCTGGATGAGTATGGCACACGGCGACGACGATGTGGGCACGGGCTGAGCGGCCAATACAAGTGGGACCTGTGGCACGAGGGGATATGAGACAGTAGTAGGTGTCAGCACTGCACCCTATGTACAGCACTGTACGGATCACAGCTCCCGAAACATTGACTGGTGTCCACATTGACAGCCCCATGCCAAGACGGCTGTGTGCTTGCAGTCACACGTCACAGGTGAGAGGTTACATTGCACGTGCCAGGTGGCAGTCGTACATAGTGGGAGCTGGCATGTGTGTGCATGTGTCTCCTGTTCAGGATCCACCAGATGGGCGCTGACTCTGTACTGACCATTGGACACAGCATGTTCCGTGGAAGGCTTGTGTGTGTGGGATGGTGGCACTGGATGTGCCTCCGTTGGGTGGGGGCCATGCACAGGGCGGGTACGTCGATGATTGCGCATTGTTGGTCACGGTGGGTGCACCAGCTAAGATGTGTTGCCCTGTGTTCAATTCCTATGTCCGCATGATGATGGACTGTGGATGTGGGCAGACTACACATTGGTCGATGTGCTGTCCATATGCATGTGCCTTCACACCAGGCACAGCTGCCCCTGCACATGTGACCCCTGCTGGACTCGCTGCTGGGTCTGTGGACCTGATGCACCTTCTGCGCGTGGGGCGGACAGCTCTCCTCACTTCCCTCATTGCGCATGTCATGTCTTTGCCGCAGGTGACATGGATCATGGAGGGCCCACATGTACGCGTGGGTAGGCTACACATGATTGTTCACTGGTCGCCACCCCCAGTCAGTGTTTCGAATGGGAAGGTTGTCGTGCTGGTGGTATGTTCGATGTGGCGGATGGGCGGGCCTAGGTGCGGGCTTACATTCCGGACATGGGGGGTAGTTGGATTGGCGACTAGTTGCAGTACACACGGGACACGTCTCTTCCTTTCCACATCTGGGTCATCCCTTGTACTAACTGACAGTGATACAGTCATCTTCGCCCCAGCCCTCATGTCCTCCCCTCGCCCCCCAATATGCATGCTCACCTGCGAGGCTAGCGCTTGCACAGTCAGCCCCAAGCTCGCACCAGAGAGGGCAAGGAGTGTATGTGTGGGTCCAGTTGCACGAGTGGGCTGTCTCAGGGTATGATGTGTGGCGGGACGCCGTCCACCTGCGTGGTGCCCCAAATGGAGACCCGGCCTGCATGGACTATGCATCACAGTCTTCGCCTTCCGGATCCGCCACCTGCGACACCCAGTGGCTGTGGCTGCCCTTGCGGCCATGCCGCGTCCGTCTGTGGCTGATGGCCCACACATTCACTCTTTGGCCTCTCTGGGGAGGGCTCAGGGGTGGTGGCGCACGCGCTTGCACTTAGTCGCAATGGCATGTGGCGTGGTTGGTATGATGGGCAATGGATGGGATGGTGCGAGCCACCTCCCGTGACGTCAGTGCTGCTCGTGCTGTGGTGCGTCCCCCTACACTTCCATTTGACTTTTTGCCATGCTGGACGTTGAGGTTCTATTGCCTGCGTGATATGACCAGGAGGAGCGCGAGGAGACCTCTCACACACCATGCTCCACTGCCATCCCGTGCCCTGTATCGCCTGTGCGGATTGACTATGTTGGGGTTACACCTGGTCGACTGGGGCTGTGTGTGCCTTGTCAAGGGGCATGGCGGGCGCACAACAGGATCCAGCTTGTCCACAGAGGGTGGGCTGAGGTGCGCCTGGTACCGCTTTGTACGTGTGCCCGGCTGCTGTGCACACACGTGTTCACTCCCCCGACAGGTGTCCTCTCACAATGCCCAGGGAAGCGGTGGTGTACTGTTCATGAGCCCTCCCAACACGGCGTGCTCCAACTTGGCATGTGCGCATCTACCCGTCGCACCCACCCACCTGAGCACTGCGTCCATACGACTTTACACGACACATGTGTGTCTTCCACAGTAGTGCTACTCATTTGCGTTGACATCCAATACCAGTGGACTACATGGTCATGTCACGACTGCCGTGTACTTCACATACTCTCATCCTCTCTCATTCGTACTTGTGAAATGAGTCAGCGGAGACAGTTCTGGTTTCAAACATTATATTGAGTCTTCTGTCCTCTGTGATGCAGTATAGTGGACACTACTGGCAGCGGGATACATGTTGAGGATATACTGAGCATGATTACAAATGGGATAGGGTGTGGGGTTACATCTGCTTGGCCAAGGCTGTGCTAATGTACATTTACGTATAGCTGCGGAGCTGCGGACTTTGACACAGACGGTATACATGTAGCCTACCAGACCGCTCGGCATCATGGGCACAGTCCATCTCAGTTCCATGTGACAGGTTTGCTGCGGTTGTTCCTCATGCACGCGTGCATGTGAGATGACATCAGGGCATGTGCTTGCGTGCATGCAGCGGCGTGCCACTTGTTGTTGCACTGTGGTGGTTACTGGACATGTCACAGTCACTGGGGTCGTGTTGTTGTTGTATGCACTTGTCGTCCATGCAAAGGTCCTGGTATGGGATTCCCGGGGCGGGGGTGGGAGGGTGCAGCACCCACAGACTCCAGGCGACCTATTCATGTCCACTGAGCGGTGTGTGTGTCCATGGGCGCTGGATCCATGTCGTGTCCTGGTTGTTCGTGCAGTTCCGTCCATGTGGGTGCGACGCACAGAGCCCATGCCACTGCCTCCCACGATGCATGCGGTGTTCCTGGATGTGATGGGGAACAGTGTGCATGTCCCGGTCATATCCGATGTCATGGCGATGTCGTTGATGGTGTGGTTACAGTTGCCGGTCGTTTGGTATGGCTGTTGTGGTGGTGACTGGCCAGTCCGTGCGGAAGCTGAGCATGGGTGCGGGGTTGGACTTCATAGGTCACTCGGGGAACCTGCGTTGTGGTCCGACGTATTTACAGGTTGACAGGTATGCGATGCCGTCCAGCAGGGCTTCCATGTCATTGGTGGTGTACATGTTTGCCAGCCAATGAAGCGGATGGTGGCTGTCAAGGTGTTGTTCGTAGGTTGTCCCTTGGAGGACCATGATGGGGCATGCTGGGTGACATTCGATGTAGCTGTTCTCGATGATCCGTCGTGTGGAGGCACAGTGGTTCCATTTCAGTGCGCGTGCGATGTTGGCCACATACGCCATGCCCCCATAGGCAGAGCAGGCCCTGTCGTGTGCGTCCAGAGGGAGGAGTAGTGGTAGCAGGTCCGCCTTCAGACATGCCGGGTTGGAGAGGCATATCTCGACGGGATGCTGGTAGGGACACCTCCGACAGTAGAAGACGGGCATGACGCAGCTGAACAATGTGATGCGGTAAGTCAGTCGGTAACTTACGTTCAGCAGGGACAGGAGATCGCATCCCAATGTATGTATCGTGCTGGTTTGGTACAGCTTGAGCTCTTCGGCGTAGTTGGGTAGGTGTGTTGCGGTTGCCATTTCGCAGCGGTTCGTAGAGGTGGCGTGCTCCGGCTGTGTGTGCAGTCTGCAATGTGCACGCTCCGGGGTTGCTGTGAGCTCTGTGTAGTCGTGGGGAGACAGGACTTGTGTTCTGTTGGCTTGTTTAGAGGACACGGGCCCTCTTCCCACATGCTTCTCAGACAGTTCAAGGTCGGTGCTGTGTGACTCCTTCCAATTAACTTGCATGTGGCCGACATGGGGGAGTGTTTTCTTCTTTCTTCCCCGTCCGTTGTGTGCTTCTGTGATATGCGCTATCTGCCGTGTGGTCGGTCTCCTCGGCATGCCTGTGTTGGTCTATTCTTGGACAATGGCTGTATTCACCGGCTTCTGTCGTAGGGCTGTGGTTTCGGTGTTGGAATGGAAGGTCATTCAGTGCTGTCTGCTCTCCCTTGTGTGGGCGGCAGGCTGCCTTTCCGCTCTGCGTTGGGCCTTGTGTGTGGATGTAATTCTTGGGCCACCTGTTGTCGGTCCCCGGGCTCTTTGGTGTTCCGTTTCATGTGTCTTGTTCATATGTGCAGGGTGGTATGGGTTTTTCAGTGTGGTACTGGCGTTCCTCTTCCCGAAGGGGCCCTGCTTCTCCTAGTTGGTGTTGCCGCCGCTGTGTGCTTCGCCATGTTTGTTACACTGGGGTGTGTCCTGCTGTTGCGTGACTTAACTGACATGTGTGCGTCGGTTGTGTGGCGTTGGGTGTTGTCCGTGAATTGGGCGTTGGGGACATGTCTGTGGCCGGCCTGTCACGTGTCATGTGCGTTCGGGGTGGGGCTGGTGTGTGTGCTGCTTGGTTGTGTCCCTGTGTCTGTGTGCGACGCATGCATGGCGCTGCGGTTGGCCTCTGCGTTGTGCGCATGTGTGGCGGCGTCATCGGCGCTTTGGGGCCGTGACGGGGTGGTTGGTTCCTAGTCCCAGGTGGTGTGTACACATGTGTTCCGCGATGTTAGGATTTGGCCTGTGTGTCATATGTGGATGCAATGGTGGATGTGTAGTGTGCACGCGCTGGTGGGGGTTGTCCGCTTTATCCGCCCTTGCACTGTGTGCGCTGTTTGCGTGCACTTGTTGTGTGTGTGCCTACCTGCGTCTCCGCGGTACGTTGCGTCCTTGGTGGTGCATCAGCAGAAGCATGGGAAGGGCCTGCAGTGCTGGATTCATGCCCGGGGTGCCGCTTCTTCGTTGTCCGTGCTCTGCGTCCGTGTTTCCGCCTCTCTTTCACGTGCGGTGTCTCTTTGCCGTGAGAGCCGTTTGTTTGCGGCATCGTAATTTATGCGCCGGGCGGGGCGTGTTTCGTCGGACGGTGTGTGTCAGTTGTGCTGCGCCGCTACGTGTGCGGGCGCACTTTGATGGCGGACGGTGTTGCTGGCTTGCCGGCGGTGTTTGGCCTGCTTTTCGCATCGTAATTGGGCGGGCGTGTGGACTGCTGCGTGCCGGCGGTAACTGGTGGTTTTTGCATCCGCCAGCACGGCGGTAGTGCTTCCGCCCGCCATCGTAATGGGCCCCTTAGTCTCTTCACTCCTTTTGGCCAATTGTCTCCTTTTCTAACTCTTTTGACTTGAACTGCACTTTCACCTTCTTCGTCTTCTAAGGTTCTTTTATTTTCACTTAATGTGGGCGCAATCTGTTTTTGTTCTTCTTCTCTTTCTAATTGTCTTTGTTCTGTATTTTCTGTATTCGGATCTTCTTCTACCTGCACCTGTTCAGGTCTTATTTGTTCTTCTTCAGCCTGAACTTGTTCTTCTAGATCTGTCTGATCCTGTTCAGGTCTTATTTCAACTTGTTCTTCTTCTGCCTGAACTTGTTCTTCTTCTTCTATCTTACCCTGCTCCAGGTTTCTGAATGGCTTTGTCTATTTTTACCTGAGTGTGTTCGTCTTTCCCTGACTTTTCCTCTCTATCTTCCTGTCTCTTTAATTCATTTCTTCTTGTTTCGATAACAGCATCAGATATTTCAATCACTGGTATCCACTCTTCCTGACTTGTACTTGGCTGTTCGTCATATAGTTGTCTTTCAGAATCTATCCCTCTAGATCCTTCAACTTCACAACTTTCAACTTCTGACGTCTCAGCTTGTTCAGTCAGTGGTTGTTCAGATGGGCTCGGAACTCTTCTGGTATGACTAGCATGAATCCAATTGGGTAAACCTGCACACTTCACTTCTGTGGTAGTGACTAGTATGACTTAACGTGGTTTATCCCACCTGGGTGCTAGACACAACTTACTTGCGTGTTTCTTCACTAACACCCAGTCTCCAGGATTCAAATCATGCGCTTGGTCTGGCTGCCTTTCAACTGCGTCTTCTCCAACCTGATGAGAGACAGAACGCACCATTTCAGCCAATCCTTTGCAATAGTCCAATACCAGATCATCAGTTATATTCATCAATTTATTTCCAGGAATAAATGCTTGTCTCATTGCCCTTCCCATGAGTACCTCATGTGGACTCAATCCTGTTTTTCTGTCAGGAATACATCTGAGACCCATCAGTACAAGAGGCAATGCATCTGGCCATTTCAGCATTGTGGATGCACACACCTTCCCTAATCTTGATTTGATTGTGCCATTAAGCTGTTCAACTATTCCAGAAGCCTCTGGACGATAAGCACAGTGCAGTTTTTGTTCAATGTTAAATGCAGCACAGATTAATCGAATTATCTCATTATTAAAAGGAGGTCCTCTATCTGATTCCAAAGTGACTGGAAAACCGAAACGAGGTATCAACTCCCTCAATAGTAGTTTAGCAACTGTGAGACTGTCATTTCTTCTAGTGGGGTATGCCTCTACCCATCTCGAAAACAGGCACACTATGACAAGTACATACTTCAATCCATTGCAAGGAGGCAACTCAATGAAGTCTAACTGCAATCTCGTGAATGGTCCTTCTGCCTTTCCAATCTTTCCCCAACTAACCACTGTCTTCCTGCCTGGGTTCTGCTGCTGACAGATTAAGCATCTTTGGCGAAGGCTCTCTGCGACTACCCTGAACTTTGGATTGTACCAACTCTGTCTGAATAATCTGATCATTGAATCCCTGCCAATATGTGTTGTCCCATGGTATACTCTTGCCATTTGAGAGAGTAGACAATCTGGCATGACTGGTCTGCCATCTAAGTACACCCACACTTCATCTTCTGTCCTTTTTGTACAGGCTGCTTTTATCCAGATTTCCTTTTCTTTTTCCTCAACTTCTTCCTGTAACTGTCTGACCTCATCCCATGTTTCTGGAACTGAGAAAAACATAAGTTGGCAGCTGGTTTCACCTGTTTCAATATTTCTGTTGATTGACGTATTTCTTGCACAGTATTGAGCAATTTGGTCTGCGTATCTATTACCGGCCGTCACATAGTCATTTCCTGACAGATGTGCAGTGCATTTAACAACTGCTACTTCTTTTGGCAATTGTAATGCTTCCAACAAATCTTTTATATTTTTACTATTTCTGATAGGAGATCCTGAAGAAGTCAAAAATCCCCTCTGCATCCAGAGTTGGCCAAAGTCATGCACAACCCCGAAACCATATTGACTATCCGTAAATATGGTTATTCTCCAATTGTTCCCCTTTTTGCATGCCTTTGTTAAGGCCAACAATTCGGCTACTTGTGCAGACTTGACTCCCGGTAAACAGGATGCTTCAATGACCCCTGTTATTTTGCATACAGCATATGCAGCACTTAACCCTCCTCCTTCTGTTCTCAGACATGACCCATCCACGAACAATTCATGATCAGATTCCTTCAATGGTGATTCCTTTATATCTGGACGGGGCTTAGTACACAATTCAGTCACATCCAAACAATAATGATCAATCTCATTTTTCACTTCTTCACAACATGGATCTGGCAATAATGTGGCAGGATTCATTATTGTACATCTTATCACTGTCACATTTTCTGCTCCCAAAATCACGCTCTCATACTTAGTCAGCCTACTAGGAGTAAGATGTTGTGTTCGCGTTCTTGTCAAAAGAATCTCAACTGAGTGTGGAACGTAGACTTTTACAGAATGTCCCATCACAATTGACTCACTTTGCTCCAGACTCATACAGGTAGCAGCTACTGCTTTTAAGCAGCCAGGTAAGGCTGAGACCACTGGATCCAAGGTGGCAGAGAAATATGCCACTGGATGTCGGCTCAATCCATGTCTCTGTGTTAAAACTGAAAGTGCACAATTTTCTCTCTCACAACAGAACCGCGCAAATTCTTTTTAATAATCAGGCATGCCCAAAGCAGGGGCCTCACATAGACAGTTTCGTAATTTCACAAAGGCTTCCAAACATTCATCATTCTATTCAATTGGATCTTTCACTCTTTTCCGAGTTAATTGTATCAATGGCTTTGCTAGCAGGGAAAAGCTATTTATCCACTGCCTACAGTACCCAACCATTCCCAGAAACATTCTCATCTCCTTCTGTGTCTGTGGTAGTTGCATTTCTTTGATTATTTTTATTCTTTCCGGTGTCACTTTCTAACTCCTCTTTCTATTTTATGCCCTAAATATTTAACTTCTTGTTGACAAAACTGCAATTTTTCTGGAGACACCTTGTGTCTTCCTTCGGCCAAATGGTTCAGTAATGCAATTGTGTCGGTGATACAATCTTCTCGTGTTTTTGATGCCATCAATAGGTCATCAATGTACTGAACCAGAACTGATTTCCTGGGCATAACTAATGACTCCAGACACTTTTTCAGTATCTGATTGAAAATTGAGGGACTCTCTGTGTACCCTTGAGGAACTCGGCACCATGCCAAAATACGATCCTCAAACCGGAAGGCAAAGAGATACTGGTTGTCTGGGTGTAAAGGAATGGAAAAGAATGCTTGGCACAACTCAATTACTGTATACCAACTTGCATTCCAAGGTATTTGATAAAGGATCACTGCTGGATTTGGCACCACTGGGCAACAAGGCACTACAATTTTGTTTATTTTTCGCAAGTCCTGCACTATCCTGTATTTACCAGTAGGCTTTTTGAGTCCCATGATTGGCGAATTACATGGACTACTCATTATTTCTTTTAGAATTCCTTGTTTGATCATTTGATCAATTACTGGAGCAACTCCTGCTTTCACTTCTGGACTCATTTTATACTGCCGTGTATTTGGATAAACTGCACCTTCTTTTACCACTATTTTCACAGGGTCTACATTCACCATTAGCCCTATATCTTTCCCTGAAAAGTCCCACACTTCTGGATTTACTGTGGTTCTCAATTCTTCTGGTAATTCACTTTCAGTTAGTAATGAAAACATTTCATCCACTTCTGTACCTTGCTTACCTAACATCATCTTATAAACAACATCCTCATCAGGTGTTTGGAAAGCAACAACATCAGGCGTACAATAGATTGTGCAGTTCATTTTGCACAAGAAATCTCTCCCTAACAGATTTACTGGGCTTGAGTCACAAACTACAAACCAATGCATGTCTTTAAAATTTCCAATATGTACTTCCATTGGTCTTGTAACTGGGGTTCTAATCTGTTGGTTTGACACTCCTACAACTTGGATAGTTTCTCCCGAGAGGGGTAGGTTTGGGATGTCTGCTGTTCTTACAGTAGACCGGGTAGCACCAGTGTCCAACAGGAAAGTGATGTCACTACCTTCAACTTTCCCTTCAACAAATGGGCCTGTCTGATCTACCGGCAAGGATGTGCCAAGCACGCACTCCTCTTCCTCCCCCCTCAGCCACCGTCATTGTACGTAGTCCGATTCATCTTCATCATTCTGCAAAAAATATTGTGAGACCACTCTGTTATTCTTACCACTTTCTCCGTGAAATCCGGTGTTCGCACTGTATTTTTGAATGTTCATATTGCTTGCCATAGGAGGTTGTGGCACCTGATACTGTGGGGTAGTTACCTGCTGCTGCTGTGGCTGTTTCACAACCACTTCATTCTGCATCTGTGGATTTAAATTTTGATTTGGCCCATTATTATTCTGGACATTTTTACACTCGTTCTTCCAATGTACATACTTTCCG
Source organism: Calotriton arnoldi (assembly GCA_963921515.1). Taxonomy (NCBI): domain Eukaryota; kingdom Metazoa; phylum Chordata; class Amphibia; order Caudata; family Salamandridae; genus Calotriton; species Calotriton arnoldi. Next base: position 574,607 of record CAWUFW010000931.1, read on the forward strand.
CACGCATGACAAGGGAATTTCTTCCTTGCTTCCTCTCTACCCATTCGTCCTCGTCCTTTACCACCACTCGACACTTGTTCACTTTGATTCTGGTCTTTTATCTCATTATCATTCTGGGAAATTAATTTTGCTTTCTGCTGCTCTGCCAATTTCACTTGTGCCCACATCATTTTCTCTTTTAACTTTCTATGTTTTGCCTCAAGGTCGTCATCGCAATACTTCGCATATTTCAATATTTCATCTATGGTTTTAGTTTGCCAACACAACATGTGTTGTTGAATCATCTGACTAATCTCTGGTTTTAAACCATACACGAACCGATATACAAAATGTCCCATATCTTTATCTCCAATGTTCTCAAATCCACTATACTGCTTGAATACCTGTAACAACCTCTCACAGTACGCGTGTACAGACTCCTTTGGCTCCTGAGTGGTTCTATCTATTTTCACCCAATCAGTCTCTTTAGGAGGAATTTTTCCTTTCAAGAAAGTAATCACCTGGTGATACTTCTTCATCACCTCCTCTGATGGCGCTCCTGTTTTAGAATCCCTTGGATATTCCTCATTTGGCCAGTCAATTGTAATCTTACATTCTGTCCATAAATCAGCTGGTACTACAATATCAAATAAGCCATCCAAATCCTTCAACAAAACCTTTGAAACTTTCACTTTCCACCTGTTTATACCATTCAACTGGTTTTTCTCTCAACCTGGGAAAATCATTCGTAAATGACAAGATATCCTGTCTGCTCCAAGGAACATGAACATATCCACCACCAGGAACTTCTCTCATTGGACACATTCTCTCAATCTTATCTGATTCTCTCACTGGAAATGCAGATGATGCTTCTCTTGCTTGTACTTCCTCTTTCTTTCTTATCCACCTAATTCTCCATTTGTCAATGTCTCCCCATTTTCGTAAAATATTCATCAACTCTTTTATCTGTAGTCTTTTACCAGAAGCATTTACACTTTCTAAATCCTTATCAGTAAACTCCACTCAATATGGTTTCTGCAATAGTTTCGATTTCCCTATATCTATTCCAATGTCTGAGGCAACTTCTGTTAATTTCTCATGAAATACTCTTGCTCTTCTGGTTATACTTTTACATTAGAATAACAACGCCTCATCATTATAAACGTTCAATCTTTCTATGCTCACATTGCCAGTTATCCTTTCTTCCAAGTATACAAGTCTACATTTCCTTCCAAGTCTAGTTGAACTGGGATTACTCCCCACCCCTGTCAAGAAGGCCAGAAACCTAGGTGTTATGTTTGATGAGAGCCTTACTTTTAAACAGCATGTTAACGCAGTGGCCTCTTCTTCCTTTTATGTTTTAAGGATAATAAAAAAATTGCTACCTTTTCTTCCGTTGAGCACTGGAAAAATACTCATCAGTGCCTTAGTTATGTCAAGAGTTGATTATTGTAACGGCCTTTTAATCAACGCACAAGAAAATGTTTTGAACAGGCTGCAACGGATACAGAATACAGCCGCTAGGATATTGTCTGATACTCCGAAGTTTAAGTCAATTTCCAAGGTAAGGCGCCAGTTACATTGGCTGCCCATAAAAAGCAGAACTAAATTTAAAGCACTATGCATTGCTTACAAAGCAGTTCATGGTTTAGGACCCGAATACCTGAAAAAAGCTTTTCGGGCATATACGCCAAACAGAGCCTTGCGCTCCGCAGGAGCTAACCTTCTGATCGTTCCCAGAACAAATAAAGTCAACTGGGGCGACAGAAGATTTGTAGCGGCAACGGCTAAACTTTGGAACCTGCTCCCCCTACAAATTAAGACCAGCGTAACGCTCCTATCCTTCAGAAAACAAGTAAAAACCTGGCTATTTGAGCAATAAGGGGCCTCTCCGTTTTCCTCTACAGTCCATAGCGCCGAGACACCTATGGGTATTTGTGCGCTCTAGAAATTGCTAACATAACATAACATAACATACATTCAATCTACTGATATCTAAAATCTTTGGTTGTGGGTTTCGATTTTCTATTTCCTGTGCCCATCTCTCTAAATCTTGAGGAGTAACTGTTGTTGAACCTCCAGTTCCTATAGAAACCAAAGATCTCTTTTCTCTCAAATTTGCAGGTATAACTCTCTTCGGAGTTTCGGTTAAATGTTCGACATTCGGGAGATCCATTAATGAAATAAGTGACTCACATTCACTGGCCTGATCATCCGTAATTATTACTTCTTTTCTGGGACTATTTAACGGAATTGTCACAGTTTGAGGTTTCTGGCAAGTCTTTTTATCTCCATATAATGGGATTACAGGACCAATAGTCACTGGTACTGTCAAAGCTTCGGTATTTAAATTCAATTGGCTTACTTTCTGAACTAATTCTTCCCTAGTTTTATTTAAAGCTTCTCTCTCATTATCCTGCAACACCCTATTAAGTGATACATCATGTAAAATTTGTGGGGTTAAAGGCATTCCTATCACTGGTGCACTTGGGGTGAGCTTACTAGGTTCTTCTTGGTACGATGGAGGGTTTTTAATCAAAATATCCTCGAATAGCTCATCATCTGATTCGCCATATCCTGTCGTATTCATGTGTTTCGTTTTTTCTTTACACTTTCCTCCCAACTGTTCTTCAGCCATTAATACTGGATATAAACCCTCGGTCACCACAGCTCTTCTCCAACGCTTCATTTGATCTCCACTTAATTCATACGGATATCTAGGCAAAAATCCTCTAAATCTCCAACCACTTCTGAATTTTTCATGATCAAATGCCTCAATTTTCCATTCTTCCAAAGCTTCATACTGTGTCATTCTAGGATTTGATTATAACATATTCATTCTATCTCTCAAATTCTGAAGTATCTTTAAATTAAAAGTACCATGCTCCGCAAAAGCCAAAACACCATCACCTTTAGTATACTCCACCCAATTCTCCAACCATAAACATGTGTGATATCCTTTCTCCATCATCATAAAAGAAGCAGGTGTTTTAGGTGGCGGAATAGGAATTCCCTCTCTAGTCATTACAGGTTTGTCTTTTTTAAAGAAATTTTTAATTTTCTTCATCAACGTCATTTTCTTTCGATCAAAAAGTTCTTTCCTCTGGTCGATAGACCATTAGTTGAACTAGTTGATGGTGATAATTAACATAACCCTTAACTATTCTTTTATTTGAAGTAAAAGATCACAGACTCAGGAAGGTTTAAAATCTTTATCTAAATAAAATGCATGTGAATCATTTCACAATACAGTGCAGTCACCATCATTCTTAGGAGAGAAAATTAAATTGATTAAACATCAAGCATATACTTCGGACTCATACAAAAATTAATGTTCAGAAAGGGAGAGGACAGAGAGAAAAGAACATCTGCAAATAACGTGAAATTATAGTTACGAAGAATGGTGTGAAAGACCAACCCCCTGGCCAAAGGGCGGGTAAGGGTCCCCCAGGATAGGTCAGGAGCCAAAGACTTCAGGACAGGATTCGGGACAGGATAGTTGACCTCTCTAGAATACTGACGATTGCGCCGCACCCCTCTCTGACACTCTCTTCCTCCTCGAGATTCTTCCGCGATCTTCTGATCTAACCCAATTAAGTTAGAATAGAAAGTTTACCTTCACGTTCTGCATTCGGTTCTTCATCAGCATCTCACAGCATCTCTCCCAGCAACAGCATCTCTGACTCACAGCATCTGGACCTTCCTCTACTCTTCTTCTACAATTAACTAACTAAAGCTACCTTAGTTTCTTCATGTTCCACCCACTAAAGTTTCAATATCGTAAAAATACGAAATATTATTGGTCAGGCAAGGGGGGAAGCTCCATCACACCATGCTTACATGTCATTAAAATCAGTTCAACTATTGTTCGCAAACCCATCCCCTTAATTTTTATTCATGTATTGAGTTCCCATACGCATTCACATTTTACTTGAAACATTATTATAACATTATGAATAAGAGTCCTCATCGTTGAACTTTTCACCATCCGTTCTCAGGGTATGTCACTCGTGTCCTTGGCTCCCGTTCAACATCTAAGTCATCATTTCGGGTTAACTTTCAGTGGACATGCGCAGTCTTTTCATTACTCAGCTTAATTCAGTTATGCGTGCGAGGCCCAAATGCGCACTAATGATAAAGTCAGAAAGACAAATATTAATTTCACAAATAAATGGTCGCACTGTATACCTCCCACCTCTACTCTATTCCCCTTTTATTATTAATACTTTTCCCGCATTAGCATTAGTAAAATAGCTTATTTTCATTTTAGCTAAGCAGATGCCATGCACGCGAGTCTTCAAGACTCCATTTTAGTATCTTCTGCTCATGCTCTAGAATTTCCCTCCAAGCGTTACCTCGTCATACTACGTAGATGCAGTTGACGCATGCGCACAACAGTTTCCCCGTTTAAAGCGGTATTATTCCGTCTTCGTTGTTATCCGCATTAGTGCACACATAGGCAAGCTTCACTAACCTGCGTGTTCATGTGGTGCGTATTAGTTATTCACAAACATGATTAATAACTTGTTAATGAGTTAACCGAGTGGATTGCCTCCGAGCAAGTCTTTTTCAGACCTTGCTCCATCAGGCATGCTTCAGCCATTAGTAGTCCTAATGGGTCTGTGGCTTTCATCAGGCCTCTCATTCGGGACTGGAAAGACCAGGATAAACATCTGGAACAGCCGGAATACTAATGTGAACGAACCATTTTGTCCTCTCTTACCCCATGAGGCTGTACTCTTTCATTGATAAGGCCACATTCCGGGCCAAAAAGTTTGAAGTGCCCATCAATGAATAATCTTCTGGACTAGATATATGTAAGTTATTTTCCCTACATAGGTTTCCTCAAGATCTCAGAGTGACCATTTCACTAGGTCCTAACGAAAGCTGCATGACACTCTAATCCCCCCGCCCCCTCGGGTGACAACACTCGCAGCAAAACCCTCGCAGCAAAACCCCTGCATGCGTCAATGATTAAAATCACCAGTTTCAACAACAGGGGCTGCAATGCAGTGGCCAAATACATTGCGGTCCTAAAAATGTTAAAAGGACTCTGATAGCGGCATCTGCTGCCTACAGCAGACACATCTATTGAAACAGTGTTATAGCCCCAATGTACCCCAATATAGGACTAGGTAACAATACGACCTTTTACCTACATTTGTCCTACCTTGCTCTAAATAACAGTTCTGGCACTGATCTTTTACCTAGTTATGTGCTGAATAAATGTCAATCATTTTTTACTGAAACTGGCCTCATTTATTTTGCATGAGGAATCCTAGTATCATATCTTAATCCCCTGCCCAGGACGTACACAGCAGGATCACCATCTTCTGTATAATACCTCTGTACAAAAGTCACCACTAACATCATCCTTGGATGACAGGTCCACTATACATAATGGCAAGCCATTACATATCTAGGTAGAACCTCTGAGGGTATTTTGTGGGTATAAAAGAACCAAATCTTCGCTGGGGAACCAGAGGAGAAGCTTCCATGCTGACATAAGGCTCTGAGGTTCCGGCCTGCAGAAGCTCCAGCACACAGTGGTCTGACATCTCTTGCGGGGTGTCTAACTCGAGACCAAGACGGGGTCCTTCGTTCTCTCCCATTAGGTAATGGGGTTGGCTCTTTCCTAGGGGATTTCTGGCTTTACACCCACATACATGTTAGGTACACTTAGATAGGGTTTGCATCGTAGGAGTACGCTTGATTACTGCCATATATCGAAATGCCTGCATATATTTACTGTTTTAGCACCATGGTAGAATTCTACCTTTTATTTACTCTGTCGGTGCTTATTATATTATATATCTGTTTCTGTCTAATGATTGTCACAGCAAACATGTTTTATACTCGAATGACGCTGGTTCAATAAATGCTTATTGAAAACGTCCCCATCGTTTATTCTGTATATCTCTCTTAGACTAAGTAAGAACGATTGACTGAGCGAAAAGTGCTTCACTGTTTCCACGATCCCTGAAGGATCAAGGGTTGTCATGTTCGATAGATGCCAGAGACTATTTGCTGCTTGATAAAGTTAGCGGGCTTATGGTGGCACTTTGAGGTAGCTGATCTAAAGGCTAACATATCCTGTGGGGGTGTCTGGAATCAGTCTGGACACCAATCTCTTAGTTTATGTTGTCTAAACACGCAGATCCTATGTATTAAAAGGAACTACACAACATGGCGTCGCCAACGTTGGTTTGGTTCTTATTTAACGGTCAACTCTGAGCAGTTCAGTTGTGATTTCTCAGAGACCCCTACTCACATTTACCCAGAGACGTCTGGGGTGGGAAGGGAAAAAATCCGCTGCAGCTGAGTAGGTATATCCTATGTGTATTGGCTGTAGATTTGTTCAAGCTTGAAGGATTATAGTTCCCTACATTGTGCATAAACCTTATCTCTTTCCTCTCATAATGTCTAAGACTGGAGACGCTGGTACGAGTGGTACTAGTGGTGCTAGTGCAGAGGAAGCTGAGCAGGAAGGTGCTCTTAATATTTCAGAAAATTGCAGACATGCACTTACTATGAAATTATTAGACTATGGGGTCACCTCATTGGGTGGGACCATAACCTTCGTGATTGAGGCACACAAGGCATTCAGAACAGAGGTATTCTCTTCTTGGGTTAAATTCCCACCTGCAGATGCACGCACACATACGTTTCATTCTTATAGTCCAGATGAACTACCAGAAGAATACTTTCCATATGAGGACATTGAAGTCCCGTTAACTTACCAAGAGCATATTAATTGGTTTAAAGGCACCCTCCCCCATACCACAGATAAAGTGAAACTCGGTCCGGAGTGACTTGGCCAGTCCTAGCTGCTTACACACCGCATCCAGAGATTGATACATTGCCAGCAGCAGACTTACGTCCACTTCACAAAGAAATAATAAAACTATACAGAAATCTTACATAATTCGTAATGCAAACACTCACAATTCAACCTTCAAGGGTCACTCAAGCTGGTCAACCACCAGGGACTGCAACAAAAATAACACCACAGACGCTGAACACGATTATGGGAAAAATTCCCACTAAACGTGAGCAAATGCCGTTCTGGATAGCACAGAAAATAGCACAGCTTGAGGCAGTGTTTCCCCCACACAGGCCCGCAGGAAAAACACAGAATACTGACAATTTGCTTGCCAATGAGAATAGCTCCCCCGATAGAATAGTGTACCACTTGGGGTACAGTTATCGCTGGCATTTATATCAGAACTCATGGTACTCCCTCAATAGCAGTCATACCAGAAGTATTGAAACAAATACAGAATGAGTACGGGGCAGAACCTGCCCTGGACTTAGGGATGAAATTGATAGGTAATTTTGCCCAGGTACCAACAATTATGTTAGCCAACATAAAAGGAGAGGCAGCAGCGGTGGCTATACACCAATGCCTGAGGGAATGCACTCCTGCACAACGGGAGCGAGAACTACCTAAGATTATCGAAGATACCTATGCTTCGCTGGGTAGAGATTAGGGTTGGGCGGAATTTGCGTAGTCGCGCTCCGCAAAGCTCCGCAAAACGGTAAAAAATCTCTGCGAGCACGCAAAAGTTCCGCGAACACGCGGAATTGCTTGTTCCACCCGTTCGCGATGCTTTTTTCCTGTTCGTGAACGCTGTTTGCGTGCTCAGGGGGAAATATCTCGCGAACACGCACTTTGAAAGCACGAACAAGCAAAAAATTCCGCGAAGCCGCGGATCGCGGAATTTTTGGCAATTCCGCGTTCTCCGCGGAACACGAAATTACCCAAATTCCGCAAATTCCGCGAGCAAAACGGAATTTACGGCCCAGGCCTAGTAAAGATAACTTGGGATCTAGACCTGTGAACCACAATTAACGTGTAATCCTGAAAAGGACAACTCAAAGCAGGCACCCGATTCTTCTAAAAAGAAATGGGACAACAAACAATCAAGAAATAATAAACAAAATGCATCAGAATCACGGGGAGGGTCTCCTCAACAGGAGCCCTCTGATAGAAAATATAATCTTAGGAACCGTGATAATATTAAAAAACCTAACAGGTATCAGGATACTGATACACGTTCCTCTTGTTATTTTCAGGGTTCATCAAAAAATTCTGAGAGGGAAGGATGGTCAGAACGCAGATCAGAAGAGCGAGCAAAGCCAAGAGACACACATCGCACTTCAGACTACATTATCAAACAAGAGGATAAACCCAAAAGCAAACCTCAATTTAAAAAGAAGAAGGTAGCTGGCCTTAAAATAAGAAATGCCCAGGCTACTGAGGACTCCACTACTGAACGGGGAATGGGCTCTGACGATGCTAGACAGCGCAGCAGAAGTAACAATAGCTCGCCAGAACCTGATGGAATTTCTGGTGACAGCAGCGTTGAATGGCATATCACAGTGGAAACACCTGATACTAGGTTAAGTGTCCCACATCAGCTATATGAAATAACACTCCAAATGGAGGGGGACATACCAAGAAAAGTGAAGGGTCTCTTTTGGGAAAACTTGACTTTTGGATACGATATCCTTTTGGCTGAAAGAGATTGGCCGCCTGAGTTAGTCATGGATTGCCCAAAGGGAGAATAGGTAATTTTACCAGCTTTCTCCGACCTCGTTCTAGAGTCACTCAAACATACATAAGCGCAGGAGTGGGCTTTAGCACTAGCTCCTGCACTTTACCGCAATCATGTAGGGTGGGATGCTGAGTCACCTCACCATGAAATCCCAGTTAAAACTAGTCCTAAACCACAGAGGCAGTACCCAATAAAACATGAGGCAAAGAAACAAGTCAGGGAGATCTTAGATCAATTCGAATACCAAGGTGTTATTGAGAATTGCCTCTCCCCTATGAATAATCCTTTGTTTCCCAAAATGAAACCCGACAATTCATACCATCTAGTTTTAGACTGCAGGCATTTGAACACATGCACAAAGACCTTTGCAGTACAGAATGCACACAATGCCGCATTAATGAATGACATTGTGCAGAAAAAATACAAAACAACATTAGATATCTCAAATGGATTTTTCTGCCAAAATATAGCGCCTGAAAGCAGACATTCGACAGCATTTTCAGTGCTCGGCTCTCAACTCCAATTCTGTAGACTGCCCCAAGGGTATAAGAATAGGCCAGGGTTGTTCTCAGCAAGAGTAACAGAGTAACTTCAAAATTGTGATGAGGAGGCATTGTCCAATGTAGATGATATTTATCTGGCGGACAATGAATTATTAGATCACTTGCACAGGATGAACAACATAATCTTGGGGTTCGCCACCGTGGGCTACAACTTTAACTTTAAAAAATCGAAAATTGCCATCCTCAATGTCCTATTTTTGGGATATGAATTATCAAGTGAATGGAAAAGCCTGGCAGCTATTTTTTTTCAGAAAAATGTGCGCTGCTCCAACCTCCAAAAACTCTGAAAGGATTACAATCCATTTTAGGATTCCTAAATTTTGGCAGAACATTAATTTTGGATTGCGCAGAAAAAGTAAAACCTTTCTACGACCTAACCAGACCTGATTTTTCAGTTCCTCATTTGAGCAGGAACACACAGAAATTCTCCGTTCCATACAAGCTGACATGATAGCTTCAAAACAATTACACACACATGTAAATACTACGAATTTGGTGATCCATGTAGTCGTGGGTCAATCAGGGTATACGTATCTAACCTTCAGTGAAGGCGAGACTGTACCCATTGCACACAAATCACATTTGTAGTCAAACACTGAGATGTGCTTTGCATCAACTGAAAAAATTCTGACAGCAGTATAGACTGCTGTAGTGAGAGAAAGAGCACTAGCTCAGGGGAAACGTATAATTGTCGTGACTCTGGTACCAACCTTAGAGGCTGTTACCAAAGCATGCGTTCCAAACGCAAAGCACTGCTTCTGCGATGGATACAATGGGCTAATTCTCTCACTGCAACAGATGTAGACTACAAATATGATTCTACACTGAAAACACAAGCATTCCTGCAGTACGAAAAAGAATATCCTCTCCCAAATGAAATAATGCCTCTAGATCAGTATGAATACATCATTTACACTGACGAATCTGCCCAGCCTGCCGTAGGAAGTAAACAGCAATACAGCGCAGCATGTGCGATTGTGAAGGGACGTATGCAGGCCGGTAAGTTCCGTCCTAACAATACACAGGCGCAGTATCTAGGAGATTGCACTGCACAGCTGGCAGAACTAAAAGCCCTGATACTGGCCCTAAAAAATACGGATCAGGAATTCCCCACACTCACTGTGTGTGATTCGTTTTACTGTGTCCAGTCATACAATGAATGTCTTCACTATTGGGGACAGAATGGGTTTCGAGATTCGAAAGGTTGCACAGTAAAGCACAAGTTGCTTAGGAAACAAGTGGCAGAGCTGAAAAAAGATTTGCCACGGGCTCATGTAATTCACACATTGAGTCAGCATGTTGGCGTGCACGTTGAAGGGAATTCACTGGCTGATGAAGCCGCCAAGGCGACTGTGAACTGCTGCCGTTGCTGCAATCACTCGTTCTAGTACGAGAATAGACAGACAGATAATGATAGCTGTGAACACTACATGCAACAACAGCTCAGCCATGCCAAAAGGGTTTCCAATCAAGTACTCCTACAAGATAGATGCGCACAATATTCCGTATGCTCAAATTCCAGGAGTGGGGCGATAGAGTAATACTAAACATGTATTGCAGATTAGGTTTAATTCTAGCTGCACACAAGGGTCTGGGTTCAGCACATGCAGGTATCGCTGCAAATATATAATTACTGAAGCAGTGTTACTGGTGGCCGGGTCTTACTAAACAGACCAAGGGTTATGTCCTTAAGTGCGACATCTGTCAGCAGATGAAGGGTTCCACCGTAAAGACCATTACTGATATCAGACAGACCGCTTGCATGTGTCTATTTGGACCACTGCCACCCCTTACAATCAGACGGGGCTTACAGGTACATCCTGGTGGCAGTGGATTCATGCTCTAGATTCCTGTGGGTTAGACCCCAGCGCTCGGCTGATGCCCGAACTGTTATCAAGGATTTGCGAGTCTTTGTAGGGACATACGCAATTGGCACATTACATTCTGACCGTGGCCTTGCGTTTAACTCACAGGCTTACAAAGAAGCCATGGGAAGTTTGGGTGTTGCATTGCGGAACTCCTCTCCGTATCATTTCGAGGGAAATTCAATTGTGGAGAGGAAAAACCAGGACTTGAGGCAATCTTTAACAGCAAGGGTATTAGGCTCGGGTGTTAGTGCCAAGAAGTTCCCTGGGGGGCTGTACTCCATTCAAAGTCCTGTTCGGGATTAGAATGTGGGTACCTGACCTCGACTGTGGCAGCACAGTGGCGGATGAAAAACCATTTGACATCAATGATCATTTGGCTGTTTTACAGGAACTCCAACGTCCAAGTATAACGCACCGCCACTGGGGAAGTGAAAGCTGTACCGGCAAGACCTGCCTGGATCCCAAAGATTGGGGACCTGGTCAGAGAAAAGATTGTGGACAAAAACAAATTTGGGCCTGTACCTGTCCTGGCTGTCGAAAGAACGAGAACAGTACTTCTTCTACTTCTTCCGCCTCTTGTCGGCAAGAAAGAAAAAAGATTTGTCTCAATTGTTCTGATCAAACCACACTATGTGGCCAATACTCAATAGTAGGACGTGTGGGCTCCTGGGTAGCACTTGATCTCCTCTCGCTACCATACAGGAAGTTCAAACAGAAAGATTAATAATGTTTGAAGACTCTACCCTACGAAGTGAAGGAGTTACTAACAATGGAATGGAACTCGAACCTGTTGAAATTGAACAACAACATAATACGAATGAAACACAGATCTCATATCGGCCTAATAACGACATCTATGTGAATATGTCTCGACAGGAGACATCTGCCAGTTCTACAAAATCTGCTGAGCTACCAAACATAGATCGAACTGCGTCTGGCTACTTTATTGATTTGATACTTCTCATTGGATCCAAGTGAACCCGAATTACCACCCCGCCTGTTTCCCACAAACAACGACTTTGTGATTTCTTCCTTTTGGCTGAAAAAGGCTTACATTGTTTCTCCCTGTCTACAGCTCTGGATTGCTATAAGTCTAATGTTCCTAATCCTCTGGATAGGTGTAGTGTCTGTCTTTGTCCTGCTCCTGAATGGACATTACTTCCCAGAACGCTCTGCAGTACAACATGTGAACTTGGTCCTGAAACCGCATGCATCATCATACCGTGAACAGAGACCTGCCCTTAGTGAACATTACAGCAGTTCCAGTTCCTGAAGGAATAGTTTGGGAGAGGGTTTCATATGATGTATATGGCCCAACCAAACTTTTAAAAATACCACAGTTGTTTAAAATGTCATCAAGTGATATTATCACCTACAGTACTTCCTCTGATGATTGAGACTTTGAAACTGTGAATACTATGCTGTCTAGTTTAGAACAATCTGCTGCATTTTCCAGCGATTAATTGTATGATGGTACACCATGTTTTGTTACCAACACTATGGTTATCATTTCTTGCACAAAGCAAGTATCCCACATAAAGTTTTCTCTTACCATCAATGAGAACATTGCCCAACATCGCCGAAAGGTAGTTCAGCTACGTTTGGACAAAAGTTTGCTTATTTTTCTAGGTTTAACACATCAGACCCGACCACTTTTTATTATAAGGTTGCACCTACAACTGCACAGAAAAATATGCTTACTAACACGAAACAGATATACTCTGCTTCCTTTCTTTCCCAGCTGTCTGTACAGGTTTTCGACTTTTGGAAGGACACTATAGACCCAATTCTGTCTGGGGGACTGAAGTTTGGCAGGTTCAGGGATCTGAGGCCTTATTTAGAGCATGCCTCATACCACATCAGATTATCTTCCTGAACGACACAGTGCAACAGACTTCCTGTCTTGGGTTAGCCAAGATCAAGGACTTGAACACACCACGGTTTCCCTCACTTACACACTTTGAGGGATGGCAAAATTATATACAATACATTAGATGACATTCTACATGATGGCTCATACAATTCATCTGACCCCGACTGGAAGGGGTGGTTGGTCTGGCCTATCGACACGAATAGGTGTCAGTCAAGATTCAGGGGTACCACCGAAGGGTTTAGTGCCCATAGGCCCATATGTACAAAAAGAACACTAGGGGGTGGTGACATCTTACAGTGTTGGGAAGTTATGCCTAGAGTGGCTAAGAACCTTAACACTGTCCCAGGTGAAACAACACTTGTCGTTACTGTCAGATGACATGGCTCTCAGGAATTTTTTGTTAGGTCCCAGAAGCCACGTCAGAAACGCTTCTTATACTCTATTTAAAATGAGGTTTGGAAAATCTCTCAACAGGAAGCTGCTGAGAGACTACGTGAAATTGATAGGGTTAACCTAGAAAAGGCTTGGGCAGTGTTCGACAATGGAATGACCACACTATCATCCAGGATTTATTCACTGGGCAACATTGTGTCCCCTGCAATAGATATAATGGAACAGGATTTGTCTATATTACAACATGGACAAACGCAATTGCGATCCATTCTATTATTGAGCTGGACACTACACTCATTGCGCTCTGGCCACGTGCCCTGGCGATATATCAACAGTACGACTCTGTTTTCTGCATATAACCTAACATAAAGACAGTCGACAATGGCACGAAGAGATGCAAGGTATACAATGCTGCACATTGAAAAATTGGACCAATTACCTTTTACCGTGGTTGAGTCACCTTCCACAGAATGGTTAATCCATGGCCACATTACACTCCTGAATAAGTATATACAACAGGAGTAAACCCATAGACCAGGTTGAGATCTGGGTGAGGAAGTATAAACAAGCAACAATATCTCAACCGGTATTATTGAGAAGGCTAGTTATCAAGCATGCACAAAACATTGCAAGAAAGGAAAGTCAGGAGACTCAAAGGAGATTTTAAGTGTGCCAAAGGCATCATATATTTAAAGGAGTACAGGGCCTTGGAAAAACAATAAAGACAAGGGTTGTGAAAATTGGAAACAGTTGTATCAGCACTGTAAGCAATTGTTGCGTAAGTAACCCGAAAACTTTGTGCATGCAAGTGCTCGTGACACTCAAGGGTGGACAGCGCATGTAGTTCAGTTCTCACGTCCTTCTTTTTTGCATTTTCTAGTTTTTCAATGAGCAAGTGTTTTGGACTTGTTGCCTTTGCGTCGGTTCCAATTGAAAATAAACCCCTTTTGGAAACTGCTAGACGCTGACACGTCACATCGCGGGCCTCCAAGCGCGGCTTCCTAATTAGATTGAAGCGCGTGCTGCCCGGTAATTGACGAGTGAATCTGAGGAAGAAGGACGCATTGCTCGCCCTCTTCCCCGCAGATCAGCTGACATGCGCGGCCGTGTCGGATCACCATCCTGAAATCCTGCAATATCGGTAAGCCAGATTTCCATGTAGATGCCCTCTCTGACATCTACACGCTTGTCAGACACTGCTATTCCCGCGGGGGGAGCCTGATCTACCACGGTCTGACTCCTCTAATTAAGTGGCCCCACGCGGTTGCAAAACTGTATTGACACATGAGGAGGTGCACACCCTTTCTCCAGCGCACTTCTTATTCTGCACCAGTCCTTATAAATACGACCTACAGTACGATACATGCAAGCTACGAACCTTCTACACACGGGGAGCCTGATTAACCCCTTAAGATGTATATTAAATAATGCTGCCACCATATGTCGGAAGTAAATGAAGGGCTCATGCTTATTTTCCCACGCACCTCTCAAGATGTATTTTGAGTGGCTGAATACTGCATCCACTTACAGCAGCACACGAAGGGGTCGCGTTTAATTACCCACACACCCCTCAAGATGTGACTTAAGTGGCTTAATGCTGCCTCCTCACATCAGCAGCATACAATAGGGTCGCGCTTAATTACCAATGCACTTCCATCACCACACAAGTCTCCATAGCTCCATTCCATACTTCCTGGTAGGTGCCTCCTACACAATACAGCATTTTCACATACCACCACACGGGCACCCCCTCCCCCTGTCAGGGGGGTATCCATCTGATTTCTCACAAGACATCCCATCATGGCTAGAGGGTCACTCACAGTATCCCTCTTCACACAGGTCCTGAATTAGGCGACTGCTGCCCATGATCTCCAATCCTTCCTCGTGTCGCCAGACTGAGGCCTCTACTTCACCTTTTTGGGTGAGTATATTAAGTATCCTGATGTTCTTACAAGTGTACATCCATGCACCCCCCAGTCTCCCTAACCCTCTTCTTATTGCTAACAGGTGGGAAGTAACTGACCCCACACCACGACCGAAAGGGACCGCAACCCCTTATCGTATAGGACTGCCTACTCTCACGTCCACCTCACCATGGGGTGAGTACCTTTGAGACTACCGTAGTCTATATGAAGCAGTTTGGGTAAAATATTTCATTTGACCAATTATCCTATTCTTCCTCTCTCACTAACAGTGCCCAGCTGGGAACCGCTGTGAGTATTTTTTCTTTTTCCTTACCCAATCTTGAGCCACATAGCTTCTCTGGTGTCTTTCACTGAACACATTGGCAGCCCATCGGCCCTATCCAGGTAATTTTCAATCAGGCGCCAACTCAGCCATGTACAATTTTTTCTTTTTTCTGTTTTGGCAGTTCTGTCAATTTTTCCTATCATTGTAATTTCAGGTGTTCCACATCACAAGGTCCTGATGAGACCCCCTATTGTCCTTTGGTTCGAAACGTCGTTGACACAAATTACAAATGAACCACCCTCTCAGCCTTTTAACATTGTACTAGAGGACTGATTTTTCATTTAATGTATTGTATTGTGGTCATTTGATATATATAGAAACCTTTTTTACCACTCACTAGCACCCCCCTCTTCTTTAAGGTTCTACTTCACTTGGGACACCGAGCACCCTTTGGTTCACATTTTCTGTTCCAAATATCATCAGATGAGTAAAAGTGTTTTTTGACAATTCTACTAAGTTTTTGGTTCTCATTCTTTTTCAGACATTCATTTTCCACCCAAGTATATGCCATTGAACGTTCCAGTTACAGAAGGATGTGGCCTTAACCTCAGCCCTAGAGATTTTTGATCTCCAGGTTCCTCGGTCTTCATCTGAGATACAGGCGCTAGTCCGAATGAACTTCCTGCTCCATTTCGGAGAAATGGTACATCGTATCTTTAACATGTCTGATACACAGCGGATCGTGCACCTATTTAGGAACATAGGCTCTGGACTATTGAGCACCTTTCAGACAATCTTTGGAGTTATTCCAGCATTCATACACTCCGTATTGGGAAGCTTTTTTGGAGGGCTTCCGCTGGTCCTACTACTTGTAGTGGGTATCCTGGTTTTAATGTTCCTGCTATGCAATGGACAGCCCACTTCCACCAGAGATGGAAAAAGCACTCCTTGTGCGACGTTGCAGTGAACGCATGGTACTCCATCTGGGCGCACCTCGGCTTCGGGAGCTGAGCGAGCATTGGTTTCTATCGTTCAGATCAGTCTGGGTTGACTGCGTCTTGCCTGTGCTCCGCTGCCTATTCTGCGGATACGTATGCGTGTTGGACATATGTCTTAACACTTCCATTGGTTGCGCCACCGGACGTTGATGTACTACTGGACCCCTTAAAGGCCCATTGTTGGACTTGGCCCTTTTCCCAGAAATTTTTCGCTTTTATGAAGGGTAAAGCATGGTATGTCCGAATAGAAGATGCCAAGTGCTGGATAAAATGGTACACACTGTTAGCGCCGCCATTTTAGAAACGCACTGTGGAAAAATGTCCCTGCTAAAATGGACGCCATGCCTGCCTGCCCATGTGACGCCTGACTGAGGTGGGTTGGCAGCCTAGTGGTTTGTGCCCCAGCGCCCCCTGCTTTTGGAGGGAAGCATCGCACCGAGGGTGCTCTACTCCTCCCCCTGAACCAGTTAGAACCGGTTCCGGAGAGAACCTTCTAGGCTGCCATGTGAGGAGACTGAGGCAGTGCAGAGCCTGGACTGAAGGGGAAGGGACCTTTTGCCAGGGAGACCGCCACATTGGGCCTGTGTGCTGGCCCCTGTGCCCATCTACACCCCCTGTTGTCCCCAGGGCCAATAAAGAGACATTGCCGGAGTGGAGGCTGCTGTGCTGGCAGGATTGCCACCCTACCGGAGGATGACCGTTCTGAGGAGCTGCTGCTTCGGGACTGGTGAGCCGCCCTCCTAGCCACTGATCTCACCCTGCATTACATGTCTCTTGGCCTCTAGCGCCTGTGGAGCGCTATATCTGCGGTGCCAGAAGAAGGGAGAGGGTGCCTGCAGCGCTGGATTGCCAGAGCGCTACTTATCCTGGGGGACCCTGGAGGTGGGAGCGCTGCCTGTGCCTGCCTGCATGAAGAGGAGGGCTGATGCCTGCACCCTAGCGCTGTACCCTGGAGTCTGGAAAGCGCTGTAACACCCCCTGAAGACACCGTCTGCAAAGCGCTGTGGGGGACTGAAGCGCTGTGACAGAGAAGCGTGTCACCGCCAAGATCACCGCCGCGGCCGAGCCGCAATTGCCAGAGTTAGCGGGTGCCTACCCCACACTGGTGCCGCCTTGGGGTGCTGCCGAGGAGAGCGACTGGTGAGGAGGGGCAGCGGGAGCCTACCCCGTGCCCTGAATCCGCCCAGGATCACCGCCGCAGCCCGGAGAGAAGAAGCGCCGCCGAAGCGAGTGCCCGGAGGACTGCCTGGAGGTGGGCGGAGCTGCGGGACGGAAGCCAGGCGGGAGCCTGCCCCGCGCTGGCTGGGCCAGAGAAGAGACAGGAAGCTGTCGGGAGCCTTGCGGGCTCCGTGACGAAGTCCCGGGCCCCACGAGGGGAGGCCCGGGTGAAGAGAGACCCGTGTTGCGGAGCAGACCGGAGCGGGAGCCCACCCCGCCGGTCTGGGTCTCCGCCATAGGAGGAGTGCCGTCAGGAGCCTCGCGGGCTCCGTGTAACGTCCCGGGCCCCACGAGAGGAGGCCCGGGTGAAGCCTGGAAGTCCCGGTGAGGTCAGGAGGGGTGAGAGGTCCCAGCCATCGGGAGCAGTTTGGAGAGTAAGGCGGAGGGGGGCCCGAGGCACATTGTCGGTGCCTGCCCCTGCCGCAGTGAAGTCCCCGCATGCTGATCGCCGGAGTTCCGGGGAAGTCGGCCGCACGTCAGGAGAACCCGGAGTGAGAGGCCCCGGACTGCCGGTGAGTGGGGCTGAGTTCTGGGACGGTCGGGGGCCGGCCGAGGCACATTGTCGGTGCCTAAGGCCCCGAGGCTCAGTGAGGGCCGCCCACGCATCTGCCCTCGCAGCTGCCACGTGTTGGGGCATAACTTTACACCCCGAGTCCCGGAGGGGGGGGCTCGTAGAGAATTGCGGGTGCCAGGAGGGCCTCCAGGAGGGCCCGTGTGGACGTCCTGCACAGCTGCCCCGCCTGCCAGTGCATTGAGGGGGCAGTGTTTACTTCCCAGCCCCGGAAAAAGGGGGAATTGGTCGAGGTACATTGTCGGTGCCTTCCCCCGGTGTCCCCAAGCCCTGGAGGAGAGGGACTCCAACAGGAGCAGAAGCGGGCCACTATTAAAGAGGGGCTCCAACGTGCACAGGCAGTGCCAGTACTTGTTTTGGGCTGATTCCCAGCTGGCCTGCGAGTGCGCAGGCAGCTACAACGGAGTGGGGACCCTGCCCTTGACTTGGTTAGGGGGTGGTGTCGGGGCACATTGTCGGTGCCCGCCTTCCCCCCCTGTGTTGCACTGACTTTACAGCTGCCCCGGATAACAGTGGGCAGCTGCAACGTTGAGAGGCATTGTCCTACCAGGGGCCCGGGAGTGGGGCTCCACTGTGTAGAGTGGCGCACAGGCTAATCTGCAGCGAGGGGCATGCCAGGCGTGTAAGGCCTATTGTGTTATGCTCCTGATTCCTGCCTGTTTATGTTCTAGGGCCAATTCCAGAGTGGTGTGCCTCCGATTGGGGCGTGCTGTGGTTATCCTTGCGAGGCCTGTTGCCTCACCTGATTCATTGCTGAAATGAGATCCTAATGTGTTTCCATGCCTCATGTTTTTAGGCTACTGCAAAGGTGCTTTATTCTCGCACCCAGTATTACTAGTGGACTTTCATTCCCCTTTGTACGAGCGATGGATTTGGCAGCGGCCCGATTGGCGCTGCCCTGTACATAGTCCCCACTGTTCATATCTACCTGGTGCCAGTTGGCGCCATGTACATCCCTGTGATTATTGGTGCTGAGTTCTGCATAATACATATGCTGTTTTTCAACTAAACTGGTGTGGTCTCCGTTTGTAGTGTGCCTGGTGTGTCGCCTGTGTGTGCTGCGCGGATGCTTTACACAATTCCTCCGGAGTTTAGCCTGCCCGCTCTGCACCACGCTACCCCGTTTCCAACATTGGTGCTCAGCGGTGGGATAGGACTTGTGTTTGCGCAGTACCACAGCGACGACTGGTTGCACTGCAAATTGAGCACTTAGAAAATCACAGATTTGGGGACTGTTTTCCTGATTGTACTTGCCTCCTAAAAGTGTTGTTTTGGGGATTGTGTCTCCCTGTTGCACTGTGGGTGGTGTATCCCGAGGGTGTCTCACCAGGATGGGGTTAACCTATTGATAGAGCGAAATGTTCTTGTGAATTGTAGGGGTGCATCATAATCACTGATAGGCCGCACCCACATGTATTCAGACATATATTCGTTTATATTCATTGTATACTCATGTATGTTTAGCAAAGAATGAATAGTTCACTGAGACGAAGTGAACTCAGCAGTATAATGGTGTTAGGATAATGATGTAATGTAATGCTTTTTGAATTGTGTGAACATAATGCATAGAGGAATTAGTTCGTGTATGAAATGTAATTGCAGTAGTTTAAACGTGCACCATATTAAAGTTGCACATGTAATTCATTGTTTGCATAATGAATCGTAATGAATATGCTTATAGTGAAAAGTAAGAAGTGTGTTTAAAAGTTATATGTAAGGGCCTGACTACATATATGCTTAAGGAAGGCCTGGTATATTCTTATGTTAGCATATAATGTAGGCCGAAAAGGGTTTCTCTTGGAAAGGCTCTCTGGGCACAAACGGTAGATTTAATTAGCACAGTAGAAGGTTTCTGTTGAACGTATCTTTTGTTGCAGGTGCAAGGACACATGTCTCGTTAGTAAAGACTAACTCTTTGTTTTCAGAAGTTAGAAAGATGGGAGGCATGGTACGGGGAGTGCAATGGAATTTAGGGATGATACTTTCAGCGGAGAAGGCGCCTGGGACTCAAGGTCAACGAAACCGTCCAGGATGAAGTCACCGTTTCAATGGAAAAGCACAAGAAAGAAGACCTGGCCAAGAGGGCGTAAACAAGGCGTGTACCTTTGTAGTATGGTTTTGTATTAGGGATAGTGCCCTGAGGGAGGAGGCCGGAGAAGCGGTAGGGGAGACCTGAGAGAAGGACAGAGCTGAGCTTAGGTATATAGTGATTGCACTTCTTAGGAAGCTTTCACAGCTGACACCTTTTATTCTTTCTTGCCTGGGAAAATCGTTATGCAGGGATGTCACTTAGCATTAGTGTAGGGACAGCCATTGATTTTAAGCTTGTTTAGGCCCATGAAGAGCAACTTAGAAATAGGAGCAATCATAGTCTGGTTGGTCCTCCTAGAACTGTCTATTCTTCTTATCCTGAGTCGGATGAGACTCCTGCGTAGATTATTATTTGTATTAGTGCCCATCTATTTCTTTAACCTCGTGTTGAGGTGCTTGCACGTTCAGTTATTTTTGGCGATAATAAATTCTCAAACTTGAATTCGGAGTCCGTGGTCCTTTCAGACAAAATGAATGCTGATATCTAACCTGATGAGATTCTCTCCTTTACACTATTCAACAGGTAAAAAGATCTTGGCGGCCAGAGGGTTCTTATAGATAATTAGATAAGAATCGGCGTTATCAGTTGGTAGCAGAGTAGGATGGTTACCTTTGATGGTAAGGGGAGATCTAGAGCAAGATAGGAGATTAAGTTGCCCCATAGAGCCCGAGTGACGCAGATCCAGAGAACCGCGAGAGACGGATGTCGGAGGTCGTGGAAAACTGACGGAGAGTGACGGTGCGGCGGAAGTAGCAGTTCGTAGTAGAGTGAGTATGAAAAGAGTGATGTTTGGTAGATTGCGGTGTTTTATTGTTGTGTGATGTCTTGCGGAGTTGGAACGAAAGTTGTGTGATTGAGAAACGGACCGTGAGCGCGCGCGGGACCGGGAGATTTATTGTGGTGTAGAATACACCCAGAGTTGAGAACGTTGACCAGAGTTGTGGGGGTCACGAGACGTCATTGACAGACCCACTGAAGATAGGGAACACATGAGTGAGTGTGTGAATAACCAACGCAGGTCGTAGGTTATTGTGTGCAGAACATCGAGTGAGTGAATCCTATCGAGTGTGCTAAAGGCGATTGTCCGGTCGTTTCGCGGACAGACGATTGCCAGATTGAGGTCAACAAGCTCAAGAGGCTGATCGGTCATTGGTAAGACCGACGGTCAGAGAGGTAATTGTTCGGTAGGACGGACATTATTTCAGAGTATGATTGGGACAGATGCGAGCGAGAACAAGTGAATTAGAAAGGAGGGGAACTGCTGCGAGCGGAGGAAAAGTGACGTCAGACAAGTGCCGCGCTGCGATAGGCCGGTTGGTGTGAGCCGCGCTGGGATTGGTGGATTGAAATCAGGAAGTAAAAGCGGACATTTTGAGTGCAAATACAAAGTTGATTCATCATGAAATGTTTTAAAGCTTTAAGGGAACTTTGTAGAGGTGATAGACATGTGGTTGTTCGGGAGGGAGAGGAAGCTCCTCCTGAGGACACACCAGCACATTATATGGCAAAGAATGTAGGATTGCATACTATAATTTGGCTCGAGAATTGGCATAAAATGACAGAAACAGAAGGAGATTTGTCGTTCCCTCGATATGGTACTTTCAGGTTAGAGGTGCTGTACCAGCTCAAGAGTGTAATGGCTTCAATACGACCACTACCTAGACCGACACAGTTTGAGGCACTACATGCGTGGATAAGAGCAGCGTATGATAGAAAGAAGGAAAGGTGTCAAGAAAGGGTGAAGAAATCGGTCAGGGCATTCCAAGATGCAAGGTGGGATGCATTGGAGAAAAAGTGGAGAGCGGATACGATCGACGGAGATAAGTTATACCCACTGCTGATACAAAATGGAAAGATTACAAGAATCGATGAGGACGACAGTGATTTAGATGACAGTCTGTTGGATAGGATGTTGGCGGAGAGGCCACCACCATTTAATCCAGATTCAGAAGAGGGAAAGACAACCCCAGCAGTGGCAATAGTTGATGAGAGCCAGAACCAGACTAGCATGAGAGTAGTGGGAAGAATTTCCACAGGAACGGAGGGGGCTACGGCGTCTATGATAACACAGCCTCCTGGGGGAACACAAGGTTACCGGACTCCTTGACAGTACCGGTTACCATTGGCCCTATAGTATCGGTATATGACCCAGACCGAGTGAGGGAAGGGAGTTCCGTACCGATGAGAAGGGAAGAAGGAAACAGTGAGAGTGGGAATGGGTTTGGAGTAAGGGTGGTTCATTTCCCAAGACCAATAGACACAAGTACGCCGTTACCGGCTACTGCGGACTCTTCATGTGGGCGAGAAGAGGAGAGACCGGAAAGACCGAGGTCTTTACGGGAATCTAAGTCAGCTTTGAGGGAGTGGACACCAACAGTAACGAACCAAGAGGATAGGATGCAAAGAGATAGGGCACAAAATGTCTCGGAAGACAGACCAAGTTCCAGG
Organism: Calotriton arnoldi; assembly: GCA_963921515.1. Taxonomy (NCBI): domain Eukaryota; kingdom Metazoa; phylum Chordata; class Amphibia; order Caudata; family Salamandridae; genus Calotriton; species Calotriton arnoldi. The sequence continues at coordinate 597,358 of CAWUFW010000931.1, forward strand.
AATATGGAAGGGAATAGGTCACAAGGACAGAATAGTGACTGTGATGAGCGAGATGGCTCGGGTTGTCGAGAAGTACTGAGGAGTGCAGTACAGGCAAGGTTGCTAGACGTAGTGAGGCTGAAAGCAGAGGTAGACGAAATGATCAGTGGGGGTCTGCCTTTGGAAAGGATAGAAATTTATGGATCAGATGAGCTGCTGTTTGTAGCAAAAGATGTGACTCGAAAAGCTAGAATGGCACATGATAGATTGAAGGAATTGGCCAAAAGATATGAGGTGGACCTGAACAAAACTAAAGCGTTACAGGGACCACATAGATTGCATTACAGTGATCAGGAGTTGGAGGAGAAAAGAATCACAGGATTAAAGACGCACACCAGAGACCTGATCATAGGAATGAGAATATGGATTTTGTTGGACAAATGGGAAGAAAGGTGGTCCAAAAAGAAACCAGTAAAGAGAGCAGAAGGGGAAACGCCGCCGCCAGGAGGGGGGCGACGGGTGTAGGAAATTTTCCTTTACGGGAAGTACAGAATGGAGGGTACGTGCATGTGCCGTGGAATAGAGGTGATTTGGCTGCATTTACAAATGATTTTCCTCGGCTGAGGGAAAACCGGTGGAGTGGTACAAGCAGGTTGAGCGGTTTGTGAAAATTTCAAAAGTATTGTGGATTGATTTGAACACTTTGTTTGACATAGTGGTACCAGGAGATTTGTGGACGGCATGTAAAGTCGCTATTGAATGGCCGACTTCGGAACCGAAAAGAGAGGCGGTTACAAATGGTCCATCACCTGATGTCATGAAAAAGTATGAGCAGGTGATTACATGGTTGAAGTCGAAGATTTCACCTCAGGATATAGATTGGGTTAAGATAGATCGGACTGTACAGGAACCCAAGGAAACGGTGCATGAGTATTACGAAAGACTTCTGCAAGTTTTTAAACAGTATAGTGGGTTGGATGTTTTGGACCCTAAGGATATGGGACAGTTTGTCTCAAAGTTTGTAACGGGTCTGAGAGGGGAAATCAGCCTCATGATACAGCACCATTTGATCTGCTGGCAGAACAAGCCACTAGATGAAATTTTGCGGTACGCGAGGTACTGTAGTGATGAGGTGGATTCAAAACATCGAAAGCTAAAAGACAAATTGATGCTTGTCCAGATGCAGACAGCACAGAATCAGCCTAGTGGAGGGACCTTGGGGAGAAAGCAAGGAAATTTCCAGGGAAACCAGAATGGGCAGGTACAGGGAAAGGGAAAACCAGTAGACCCCAAGACAGGAGTGGACGTGGCCACACTAAAGAAGACCACTGCGTGTCATCTTTGTCGCCAGGTCGGACACTGGAAACGCGAGTGTCCTTTGAACCCAGCTAATCAGGTACAGGAAGAGGAAGAGGGGCTCAGGCACCCGCGCAAGAGGTGGTTAACACAATAACGAGACCTAGAACGATGAAAGGGGGTTTACAATTCTCATGCTCAGATTCCCCAAGCTCCAAGGTTTTCACAAGGAACACGAACGTATCAACAGATGCCCCTGTTCGAACGCTATGCTGAGGATAGCTTAGACCCTTTATCCTGACGGTGCCTGAGGGGGAGGAAGACTGCACACTTGGAGCGGTCTTGGAGGTAGACCAGAGAGGACCTTTTGTAGAGGCAGAGATTGAGGGCAATCCTGCAACACTTTTGGTTGATACTGGAGCTACCCGGTCTACTGTAAGATCTGCAGTAGTCCCTAACCTACCCCTCTCGGGACAATCGATCCAGGTTGTTGGAGTAGCGAACAAGAAGATGAGCAGCCCATTGACAGAACCGATCTTAGTAAAGATAGGTACTTTCCAAACTAGACATCAGTTTGTAGTATGTGACACGAGTCCAGTTTGTCTTTTGGGAAGAGATCTGTTGTGCAAATTGAACTGCACGATTTATTGTACACCACGAGGAGTGGAGGTCCAGACGAGAGATGATGATGCTGACTTTAAGATGGCCAATCAGCATCTGTGTATAGATCTGTACCCAATGGTGACTGTGGAAGAACTTCCACATGATCTGAGAGACGCAGTGTCGCCTGTGGTGTGGGATTTCGCAGGAGACGAAATAGGTTTAATCAGAGGGGTTGAACCAGTGCGGATTGAGGTGAAACAGAATGTTGATTTCCCCAGAACACCTCAATACAATTTATCGATAGAAACGATTGCAGGAATAAAACCTGTGATCGAGACTTTCATTGAGAAGGGTATTTTGAAGGAGATCAGAGGTAGTCCCTGTAATTCACCCATAATGGGACTACAGAAACCGAGCGGGAAATACAGGATCGTGCAAGACCTGCGAAAGGTCAACATGATAGTTGTCCCTTGTTGTCCAGTGGTACCGAATCCTTCAGTAATACTGTTCCAGATCCCATGTGAAGCCGAGTGGTTTACGGTTATCGATTTGTGTCAAGCCTTCTTTTCGATACCGCTCCACGAGGAAAGCCAATTTCTTTTTGCGTTCAGGCTAGAGAATCGCGTGTTAACATGGTGTCGTATCCCTCAAGGGTATACGGAAAGTCCATCGATCTTTAACCAGATCCTGAAGAAGAACCTTGAGAGTCTTGTGTTGCCGCAGAACTCAGTTCTCGTGCAGTACATAGATGACTTGCTCATTGCC